>CM067167.1:67662858-67804986 GCA_034093135.1 Erigeron breviscapus
CCTAATCTTATGAATCCTTTAATTACATCTCATTAATCTTATCTACTTTCAATTCAAACTCGATTCTTGATTACAGGAACCTAGCTCTGGATTTCAACTGGTACGATGTATATATGTGTGTGTGTGCAGTGTGCGCGTGTAATTTGTATATATATACTTATACTTATGCATAGATTTGTGATTATTGGAACCCTAGATCGGGATTTCCTTATGGTGCGATAATATCTATATATATGATTTATTATGCGTATATATGTGTGTGATTTGTGTGCTGATTGATGTGTACTTTGTGTGTGTCTCTCTGTGTGTGTGTATATATATATATGTGTGTGTGTATGTGGATATGGATGTATAGTTTCATTTAGCATGAAAAAACAACTCGTTAACTTGATATATTTTTCTTCCCTTCTTTTAATTAAATGCAGATAAGGATAGTGATTGAGTAAAGCATAACCTGTAGCAAAGGCTGGCTTAACGTGTAAAGAGAAAAACTGCCGAAAAGGTAAAATATTTTAGTTTGGATGCAATGTATAGTTTAGTTTGCTTAATATTTCATGCAAGTTTGAATTTGATTGTTTATGTTAAACTTCTATATCCTGATTGTTTTTTGATTGATTCTTGTGTGAAGGCGAGACACACGTGTTTGAAATGTCTAACTTTTTTATCGAAAATATATTTTGTTATGCCATTGTCGCCTAATTACTGGTAATCTGGTATTAGTTTATGATATACATATGTTTAGGATCATTCGGGTGGATTGGTTTATGATATATGAAAGTGGTTGTGTCGACGTGACTAAGATATGGAAACTTTTATATGGCAGCTACATTAGTAAAATACCAAATTGCTTGATAATGAGGTAACTGGGTACAAACAATAGTCATAGAAAGTTCAATACATGCAAAAGGAAGTTGGAAGTTGTATATATTTCTTTGCACTTATCTCATTTTCCTGCTACATATTCTTACATTACAGAAGCTAATGCGTTTAAAATAGCACACTTCATCTCTTTGTTATTCGGTATTTGTTGTTTATGGTCAAACTTTTATAGTTGTATTTGCGTAACTCTTAACTATGATATTCTTTTTTAACTTTAGTTCTTTGTATATACGTAGTAGTAGTTCCACTTACTTCATGCACTCCAATGAATTGTGAAATTGGTAAGTGTTCGTTTGAGATAATACTAAATAAAATAATTAATTTTTTTTTGACTCCCAATTTGGGATGGAATCTTAATATAATTAACACTTCGTAAAAAACTAAAAGCATTAAACCATAATTGTTTTTTTGATTTTGATGACTTGTGCAGGTGTGTGTGGTGTCCGCAGCAAGTAAAACATGAATACATCCTGTTTAGGAACAAACTCAATGGCTTGTTCAGGGTATGTCTACTACCACTGCATTGTATTTTACATTTTATATTGAGTTACCAGAAAAAAAAACCCAACTGTTTGTACATTTAGAAGTGTCTACAAAGTGCCATGTGATATGCTCTAGGAGTTTTGGCTTCTTCCAATACTCCTATTTAGACACTTTGAAATGACACTTTGAAAATTTGTGACCACCTTCCTTTATATCCGTCGTCTATACCGACTGCTTTTGGATTAATGAGAAATTTGTTGACATATGTTGGTGTCTTTTAGGTGGAGGGACTAATATCGTTTTCTTGAAAAAATGATATTTCTTCATGTATTCTTTCATGGTTTGGCCTAGAGGTGGCAAAATGGGCAGATGGGTCAGTTGGGTCAAGAATCAAATGGCGATTCTGGGTTAGAGTTAGTTTGAAACTGAAATCAAACTCAATTGGGCTATACCACGTTCGTGTCTAAAGAGGTTCGTTTCCAACTAGGTTTGTGTCTAAAGTCTAAAGCATTAGCTCCAAGAACTCGAATATAATTTCTTTGCTGAATTCTGGATAGAAGTTGGAGGATTAGGAGTAACCTACTCGAATAGGTTTATGAATATCTATGTCCGTATGTCGGTATGTACGTGTTATTCTAAGCCCACTAACAAATTACCGGTCAAATTGATTGGTGGGTTACTTACTGGAAAAAAATATATATAAAGTTAAATATTTCCGAGTTGAAGGGTTAACTTGTTAACGCGAAGGGTTATCTTGGTCTGACACAAAAAACTTCAGAAACATTAGTCTGATTTTTTCAAATTGGGTATAGTATTAAGTTATCCTGGGCCCTGACATTGAACGACCAATGAAAGTTATCCTTCATCGTTTTACATCTCATTATGTGAAATCATATTTGTTTATTTCCTATGAAATGCAATTAGTAGATGTCAACAGCAGCTAGTTACAAAATATTACTCCACTTGGATTAAGCCCATTAACAGATTACGGCTCCTTAAAAATATCTACGTTACTTACGTGTTATCATACAAACCATATATTATACGTTTCCCTTTTCCTGATCAAAACGATTTCTAAATCTAGTCTACTTCTTCGACCACTCTTCGACACTCGGGTATTCATATGTTAACTCTTAGTTAGATTTTTTGAATTTTTAAATGTATGGATTTTGTGATTTTACTTATTATATTTAATTACATAAACTAGATAGTGTTATAATTCTTCCTATATGTAATATCGATTATAAAGTCACCTTATAAATGAGCTCACTGGATCTTAGAACTGATTGTATATAGGAAAAGGTTCATCTAATAACCATTTGTATTGGAAGAAACATGAGAACCTTTATATTATAGCTTGATGTTCATATGCGAATAATATATATGAACAAATTTATTTACATATGAACAGATCGATAAAGTTGTAATTAACATTATCTATATGGTTCTCCCATGAACTTTACCATATATATAATATATATATATATATATAATATTGAGTTATACATGAACTCTATATATATATATATATATATAATATAAAGTAACTATTTTAGCATAATATCACTGTAATTCCTTCACACAACTAACACAAACTACTATACAAACAGTGGCGGAACTAGGATTATGAGTGACCCGCACAAAGTTTATAACACTAGCCTCATATCTGTGCAATATTTTTGAACGACTAGATTATTACAGTTTAGCGTTTTTCAAGGATTATTTTCTATTTTTAGCATTCTATAGGAGTTTTACACTTTTGTTATTTTTTAGTTTCTAAATATTTAGTGATCAAATACATCTCTATAATATTTGTTGCTATAAAAATCTTCAAAAGTTTAAAGTTATCCACATTGACCGGTATCTCAAATTTCGTTAACCTGTAACACCAACGTAAAAACCAAAGTATCTCAAAAAAAATTACACTACATGTGTTGAGCGGACCCGTATCCCGGGCTACCCCTAGCTCTAATGTAGTTCCGCCGTTGCATATAATACAAAGGCGGCGACCCTTCAGTCGCGTATCTTATAGCAGCTGAATCAGGATCACTTTCACGAAATCACATATCTTCTTTGGAGACACCAACTTCTTGTTACTATAGCAGACATCTAGTAGTGTCTCTGAAAATCTGTTTGATCATATATATATATATATATATATATATATAGCTCTGCTTCTGATCATAAAGATTTTATGAGAATTTGTGTGTATTTTGTTCAGGTGAAGAAGTTGTACCATGGCTAGTGTCTCCAAAGAAATTGGTGCATCATTTTGTTTACCTGGTGGTGTTTTCGAAAGTTTTAGTAAAATGGATATCAAAAGCTTATGCATTTGCAAAAGCGAAATTGTTTTCGGAAGTTTTAGTAAAATGGATATGAAAACCATATGCATTTGCAGACGTGTTTCGAAAGAACTAATTGATGCATCATTTTTTCTACCTGACGAAATTGTTGTACAAATTTTAAGTAAAGTAACGGATTTGAGAACCTTATGCATTTGCAAACGTGTTGCCAAACGTTTTAATCAGATCGTATGTCAAGTCGCATGTCAAGTCGACAACATTTCCTTGATTGCTCCTTTTAGTTGGGAGACTGATAATAATGAATTCCATGAGGATGTAAATTCGTATGCCGTATTAAAAAGAAATCGTGACAAGAATTTCTATGGTACTCGGACTGGTCGGAGGTATATTTATTTTGATGGTGGATTGATAGACTCAATGACTTTTATATTTCTCCTTTTTCCACCACCTATTTTTCTTAATTCTCTCCCCTCTCCTTACTCGGACTGGTCGGAGGTATATTTATTTTGATGGTGGATTGATAGACTCAATGACAAAGTTTTCAAGACTCAAGTCTCTGTATATCAAACTTCCTTCTACATATTTTCACAGTTTACCTTTTCTAAAGTGGAAGGCTTTTATAGCCGGTAATAGAATCAAGTCATTTGTGATTTTGTCACCGAGATCAATACATGACACAAAGGGATCATCATACCGAGACCATGAAAAAGAAGAACCAACTTCATTTCGTGGGTGGTATTGTGATTACAGAAAATCAAGGATGTACTTGGAGGATGCATTTGTAAGGTATATGATGTTGTTTGGCTTGGCTCGTGAATGTCCTGTTTTGGAAAAGATTACCATTACCGATTCACGTAAAATGGGAAGGATCTCTCTTAGTGGTGCAAAACTTTCCGAGGTTAGAAAGTCATCTACTACACCGCCTAAAGTAGACGAATTCCGTGATAACGTTAGTTTCTGTCACATCCCCTTGTTGGATTTGCCAGTTTCAAAGTTGGTTATGAAAGCGGTAGAAGTAGTTATATTTGAAGATGTATGTCTCCCATCTGAATATAATTATGATCGTTACATTAACATTGATGATGATGAGGGTGATTTTGAAGACAAAGAGGAGGCTGCCTATAGTGAAGCTGTGAGGGAGATTTTTAAGAAGCACAGGGATAAGATAGGTCGATGGGGATGCCGTTGAATTTGATAAATAATCTTTGAAAATGGTAATCTTTTCTTCTTTGTTTTTTTAGGTTTCAGTTTCAATGTGCTTTTTACAGGCATTATACATGCTAGCTTATAAAGTTATTGTTATTATGGATTCTCAAGTAATATTGCTTGACAATTAATCCTTTGTGATTGGTTGACCTAAATCTTTGAATTTAAAGTGTACGTTTTCTTTAATAAGGAAGATGTTGGATAAATCTGTCTGTTTTTTTTTTCTTGTTTTACCTGATATACAAATTATGACACCAGCCATGACATTTTTAACTTGAGCCCCGCATATATCTAGTAGATTGGTTTTTAACTCAAGAGCACTGCATTTTTACTTGGAAGTGGGTTATTCAATGTTCTTAAAAGCATCTAAGCAGGTTGGGTTATCTCGTCTGCAGCATTATAGCTTGGGATTAGGACTTAGGGGTCTATCTTACATTTAAACGATACCAACTTTAGGTAATATAAACACCTGAAAGTTAAATATTGGCATGATAACTGTTCCTTTTACAATAACAATAAAAATTTACCCAATTTGACTGCTTTTAATTTGGGCTCGAGAGATTGGGTTACGTATTATAGAGTCTGAACTCGAGCTCGACTCGACTCATTAGTGTTGGAGCTCGAGCTCGAAGCTCGTATAGTTATTTGAATACTTGTAGGATTAACTTAGTTCGAGTTTCATTGAATACTTGTAGGATTAACTTAGTTCGAGTTTCGTTTTCATGTTTAGGAGCTCGAGCTCGATTAAATCATGTTATAGAGCGGTATATGTTATCAATGGAGTTTGAGCCCACATGTAAAGTTGAGATAAGCGGGTCCAATCCATAAGGACCCGGGTAAAACCTTTTAAGGTTTTTTCATTAGTTGGGTTTTGAGTTAATGGAGTTTCGGACAGGATAGAGAAAAAATTATTCAAAACTACATTCATCATTTAAGCTCGATCCTCATTCGTGCATACTTAAACCGAATAACCCATCAATAGATGGAACGTTACATATTATCAATGCAACTTAGTCTGACATGTGAATCCTAATTTACTATATACATATAGTAAAATATGTTACCATTATAGAATGACCATGGACAAATTCAACTATATGAATTATTACAAAATTAACTCTACATACACACACACACACGAACACACACACACACACACACACACACACATATATATATAATATATATATATATAACAATAAAATACTAATGATAGTTTTGATTTGTATTTATGCATTTATCCCTCGAGAAATAAGATGTTATTTTAATTTTTTTTTTTAAATCTCTTAAATAAAACATATTATGTTTACATTTTTTAAAGGATATGTATTAGTTATCAAAGTAACTCAAGAAAACATATCACATTACTTGAAAGTTGGAATAAATTGCAAATAATTAAGTTTTATACACCATTAAAATATTAAGTCCTCGATTTTTTATTTTTTTAAATAATACATAAGTGAAGGGATAGTAATGGTAAAAGTTTGACCCTTTATATAAAATAAAGAATGCAAAAAAATAAACAAAAAGATGGTTGTTTTTAGTGGTTAAGTCATGCATTAAACTCAGAGGTCATGGTTTCTAATCTCCTTGCTAAGTGATATTTTTAACCATGTATAGTGAGGCTCGAGTAGCTCGTTCAGATCGAAAAAGTAAACGATATTTCGAGCGAGCCGAGTCCAAAGAAATTTTTTTAAGCTCGACTCGTCTAACTAATCGAGCTCGTTTTCTGGTTCGGGTTCGTCTCGAACTCGAAATAGTTAAACTCGAACTCGATTTAAACGAGTTCGAGCTCGAGTAGCTCGTGAACAGCTACTCGATTACCACCCCTACACTTCAGTAGGGTCAATGCAATATTTATATTATATAATTATTATGATTATTACTTTTATTATTATTATTAAAAAGTAAACGAAAATCAAAGAAAAAACAAATTATCCACACGTTTCATTGTTTAAACGACATCCTCCATTTTTCTTTATATTATTATTTTGTTTCTTTCTATATGGGTCAAATGGACCCAACTAAATTTGAATAATTGATTTATAATTGGGCTCTTTAAAAAATATATATATTATTAAAAACGAGAGCAAGTACCCGCGCGTTGCGGCGGTGAGATGGTGAGGGTGATAGGTCATAGAGTGTAATAGGTCATAGGAGGTGATATGTCATAGAGTGTCATAGCTAAATACCTTAGCCGTACGGGCTTCGGCCTCGGATTTAAAAATTCGTCGAAAGTATATCGAATGACATCTCTAATGAAAGAGCACGAAATTTTAAGAACACCCATATAATTTTTATAATTTATCGATGTACGGTTTTTGAGATAAAAGATTTTGAATGAATTGGATGAATAAATGATTTATGGAGGAGAGAGAAAAAAAAATGATTGGTTGAGATTTGAGGAGAGAGAAAGGGTATTATAGTTATTTTAGATAAATATAGAATAGATGGGAGGGGCATTTTGGGGAAGTACTTAAAATCAATATTGAAAATTTAAGTTAAATGTTGAAAATTTAGAGAAAATCTGCTTTATATATACGAGAGCAAGTACCCGCGCGTTGCGGCGGTAAGATAGTGAGGGTGATAGGTCATAGAGTGTGATATGTTATAGGAGGTGATACGTCATAGAGTGTCATAACCAAATGCCTTAGCCGTACGGGCTCCGCCCTCGGATTTAAAAATTCATCGAAAGTATATCGAATGACATCTCTAATGAAAGAGCATGAGATTTTAAGAACACCCATATAATTTTTATAATTTATCGATGTACGGTTTTTGAGATAAAAGATTTTGAATGAGTTTGATGAATAAAATGATTTATGGAGGAGAGAGAAAAATAAGTGGTTGAGATTTGAGGAGAGAAAAAAAATGAGTGGTTAAGATGAATGTTGAAAATGTTGAAAGTTGAAAGTAAATTTGCTTTATAATATAGTATAGATTATTAAAAATAGATAAGCTAAACAGCCGAGAGTATATATACCAAATACAAACGATTACTAAACCTATTTCACGTCTTGGATCCTCTTCTCTTAATTCCGATCATCAGGTCTTCACATGTTAACTCTTAGTTTAAATTCGAATTCTTAATTATATGTATCTTATTGTTTTACTCTTGTTTTCATAATTAAAATCGAAATAAATTTATAGTGATTAATGTAAAATCAATAAAAAAGTCTTACATAAATTAATTAAAAATGAGTCAACTAGATCGATCACGATCATAGACCCGATTATATGTTGTGAATAACTCTTCTTGTTTGTATCTTTTACCTCTTTGCAATTTAACTGCAGGAGTCAGGACTTACGATTTGTATTCTTGTTACTATATTCATTTTAGCCTTTCTGAAAAAAGGTTTGAACATAACGAATTTATGAGAATTGGGGTTTGTATTTATGTTTTTTTGTTTCTTTTTTATGAAATTTGTTCAGGTGAAGAAGTTGTATGATCATGGCTCGTGATTCGAAAAGACTAGTTGGTGCATCATTTTTCCTACCTGATGAAATTGTTGTCCAAATTATAAGTAAAGTAACGGAGTTGAGAACCTTATGCATCTGCAAATGCGTTTCCAAACTTTTTAATCAGATCGCATGTCAAGTCACATGTCTAGTCGACACCATTTCCTTTATGGCTCCTTCTAGTTGGAAGGCCAAGTATAGCAACAAATTCCATGAGCATGTATTTTCACTTGCCGTATCTGACAATAATCTATCTCGTACTCGGACTGGTAAGAGGTTTAATCAGTTGGTTGATGGATTGGCTGAATCAATGACAAAGTTCACAAGGCTCAAGTCTCTGTATATCGAACTTCCCATAAAGTCATCGTTTAAGAATTTACCTTTTCTAAAGTGGAAGGCTTTTATAGGCGACAATAATCGAATCATTTCGTTTGTGGTCTTGTCACCGACTTCAATAAAGAGATCGTCATACGTTGATGACCATGAAAAAGAAAAAACAGATTTGAGGAGTACTCGCTATCCTATGATGATTGCACACTTATGTTTGGAGGAAGCATTCATAAGGTATATGATGTTGTTTGGTTTTGCTCGCAAATGTCCATTTTTAGAAAAGATTACCATTACGGATACATGTAAAAGAGGAATGATCTCTCTTAGTGGTTCAAAACTATCCGCGGTTACAAAGCTAACACGATATACTGCACCTCCTAATGTTATAAATTTTCATCATAAGGTTAGTAGGTGTCACATCCCCTTGTTGGATTTGCCGGTTTCAGGGTTCGTTATGAAAGGGGTAAAACTAATTTTATATGAAGATGTTGCTCTCCCATCTGGATATAGTTATGATGGTTATATTACTCACGATGATGATTATTTTGATGGCAAAGAGAAGGCTGCCTATAGTGAAGCTATGAGGGAAATTTTTAACAAGCATAAGGATAAGATAAGTCAATCTCCTCCTCAATGCAGATGCTGCATGTGATCTATAAAGTAAAAGAATAATGCAGATGCTGCATATGATCTGTGAATTTGAAAATGACAATCTTTTTCGTTTCTTTTGGATTTCAGTTTCAATGTGGTTCTTTTAGGTGCTATAGATGGTAGCTTTAAAATTATCGATCGTTATTATGTTTCTGAACTAGTTTTTTCGTGAATTTTCAAGTAATATTGGTTTTAATATGTCTTTATCCACCAAAACGACACCCTATTGACCGCAGGTTACGTTGAATATTGTTGAATGCCGCTTCACGCTTCTTCATTTCTGTTGGAAGTATAATAATCCATTAATCTTTTGGTTAGTAATTATCTATAGTTATTAGTGTAAGGGTTAAAGTTGTGTTTATTAAAGTTTGTAACTGCCATGTGAAAAGGCAGATGGTCCAAATCGAACCATCACAATGGTTGAATTGTGACTCTTGTATGTCTATATATATGTACGTATGTGTATGTAAAAAAACCAACCCATACAGTTAATAATATATATCGATTGGGTTCATTCCTTTGTTTCTTGTTCTTATAGTTATGTTTTGATTCTTGATTATGTTTTGTATCAATGATTCCGATTTTGATGAGGGTTGCTTCTGGTTTGATTTTTCGTTCGGGATTGGCCGGAAAAAAACGAAAAACAGAGCGTTGGTTGTGTGATATAACCAGAAAGTTCGAGATGGATGTATGAATATTAGAAGAGCAAGTCTTAAACAATTAGGGGGGAGAATGTTGAAATTTGTAATTAGTTTAAGACTTGGGGGATACAAAGTGTAAATGGCAATAAAAGGAAACGACATGTCTTCAAAAAAAGGGCAGCAGTCTACAACAACAATTTTTCAAATTCCCAAAATTTCGTGTGATACGAAGGGACGCGTAATGAATACAAAGTTGAAAGACGTGTTGTGAGAAGCAACGCGAATAGGAGTCTAACATGCGAGACGTTCATGTGAAGACAATTGATCATGCGATGTGATCAAACCGCGAAGGAGTATCTAAAGGGAAATAAGAATGGTGTGAAGCCAAATAATCAAGAAGTTCGTGTGATGCGAACCAAAGAAACTTGATCGTGTGACACAACCAAGACAAAGCCGTGTGATGCGGAGAAGAAACCTGTGAAGGGTGCAACGAAGAAGATTCAGTGATTGAATCAAGTCAAGACAAAGCCGTGTGATGCGGAAAAGTAACCTGTAATGGGTACAATTAAGGATTCAGAGAATGGATCAAGCGAAGACCGTGTGATGCGGAAAATAACCTGTGAAGGGTGGATTGACAAGATTCAGTGATTGGATCAAGTCAAAGCAAAAACCGTGTGATGCGGGAAATAACCTGTGAAGGGTAGTTAATTCAGTGATTGAATTATAAGGAAACACGTGTGATGCGGTTTCAATCCGTGAAGGATGGTTCGTGAGAACAAGATCAGCGACCGATCAAAATGCATATGGTGTGATGCCAAGTGCGAAGAAACTGCAAAGCAAGTTTGTGTGAAGCAGACTCGTGTGAAGCAAATTTGTGTGAAGCAAATTCGCGTGAAGAAAAGTTCGTGAGGAACAAAAGATGGTGTGACGTCATCAAAGATTTATGGAAGACAAAGTTTGTACTGCAAGTCGAGAAGATTTGGGTCAAGCAAGAGAATAGGGGTGATGCCAAAGACAGATGTGATGTGAAAAAACGCAATGCAACAAGATAGGTTGGAAAATCTATTTGACAGTTTCAGTTTTTCGATTGTGCTAACCCCAGCATGACGGCGTTAACCCGCTTAAATCTTGATCAATTGAAGAATCAAGAGAAGTCATGCTGAAGATGCTGAAGATTGAAACTAAGATGGCGGCACTAACCATGTTGAAATTCGGTTCAATTAGAAATCGAAGAAGCCATATCGTGATCCATACCAAGGATCAAAACCAACCTTGAATGAAGCATGATCAAGAAGAATCCAAGGAATAGGAAGATTGAAGAAACAAAAGATTAATAGATTAGGGGGGAATAATTTCTTGCCCTCCAAAGACTCCAAAAACTGTAAGGATAATTGCATAAACCGCCTTCTTTTTCTTCCTTGCCCCTGAATGGAGTCATAATACTTGAAAATTTCCCTAAAAGAAAGCGTAATACTTGTGAATATTCCTAACAGAAAAAGTTATAGAACTGGGATAGGTTACACCATTGGTTCACCACTAAACAGTTTGCGAGAATTGGCAAGCTGTGAAAATATGTTCCGATGTTTCCAAAAAATCACCACATAAGACACCCTGTTTACCTTTTTAGGAACCCACAAATCCAGTTAAACCTGTCCATCGAGCCTGATTTACCAAAAAGTTCCATGAACATTTTTTAGACTCCTGGTTGTAAAAGCCCCAAGAATTATCCAATGACCGCTTCCAACATACCTGATGAAAAGAAAATCTAGGCTAACTGGCTTTCAATTAGGTCTACCTCAAAAGATTAATATTAGTTTGAAAGGCCTGCCAGCACCAAGAAAACAGAATCCCAACAACATTTTCAGACTTCTGACTGTGAAAGCCCCGGATATATCCAATGACCACTTCTAACGATCGTGCCTGAATCCGGTCTACCTCAACAGATTATAACTCTGCAAATAGAATACCTGATCCTACCATCTATACCCTGTCTCCCACCGAACAATACTTATTTTTTCCTGAGGAAACAGCGCAGACTTCTATCCATACATCAAAAGCCGGAACATAATCGCACAATCTGATCTTTGAATACCAACAATATTTATCAATAATAACCTCCTTGGTCCTTGCTTCTTGGCATACATAAATTTCAAGTATTCAACAATGACTCTTTTAAAATCCAAGACCTGTGATGTTGGCAGCAGAAGGCCAATTAAAAGTATTCAACAATGACTCTTTTAAAATCCAAGACCTGTGATGTTGGCAGCAGAAGGCCAATTAAAAGTTTGCGGCGGCTACAGTTTTGGTTCAGTTGCATGACTTGTCTGTTTGGAAAATTATATGCTTATGGCATATAGATATAAATACATATATATATGGAAAAAAGTGTCCAAAGGCCAAAACACATGCAAAGATACACAAAAAATGCTAGATGGCATTACGCGTGGGCAAAGGCCGGATTTGGCAAGTCTGGACTTTGTTTGTGTGGCATAGGCTGTAATTAAGTTTCTACAAACTTTGTTGAAATATATACCATTCACCCCAAAAAATTCCCTTCCCTTAACCAAAATCTACATTGAACGTTTATCAACTTAAAACAAACTTGGTTGTAGGTGAGCCGTATATTGTATGCCGAGAACTACCTCACAACGTTTAACTGGATAAAGCCCAGTAATAAATCAGGGCCTTTCTCCTATTTGGGCTAAATGGATCCAACTAAATACGAGTATATTGGGCATTCCGTATTCGATACGGAAAACTAGATATTAAGGCACTAAACTATATATATATATATAGTAAAAAGTTAAAATGAGAACCAAATATTTGTCGAGAACTGCGAAAACTACTATTTAATTAATATGTTTAGGGGTATTAGTGTCATTTAATTAATACATATTAATTATCTATCAATTGTAAATAAAATTCACCCATAAATAGGTAAGTTTTCATTAATAATCGGGAGTTACAAAAAGAATTTTCTTTTTATAAAGGTCATCTCATAACATGCGTAAACAACATACTATAACTACATGCAAATGTTATGTTCCTTTTAAGTTTTAACTTCATATTGATAAATATGCAGGTTTAACAAATCATTAAATTTAAACACATTCACACCGTAACACATATGTACACCAAAACACATGTTTCCTTTGATCACGAAATAAACACATTCACACCGTAATATATGTGTACACCGAACACATGTTGCATTTGATCCCAAAATAAACATATTCATATGGTAACACATGTGTACATCACATATTGTCACACATGAATACATATATACAGTATATTTTAGTGAATAGACATGTTCAAATGTGTTCCTAAATTTTAACTATTCCGGTGTTCATATATTTCACTATACCAAGTTACGTGTGAATATAATTCAATTTCTTTAACACATGAACAAAACACAAATGGTAACACAATTGTCCGCACTCCAAAGTAGTCAATGAGATGAAAAAACAATTTTTGAAAAAGATAAACAATAAGTTTTAAAAAAATAAAAACGAAGTCCATAACTTTTGGAAAAGGCTAGACCGTTTGTCCGTTTCCCTTTTTAATCGTCCCATGTACTTAGGCTTTCCGGAGTGGGGCGTGTTCCCCCCTTTTCTCGCCCGTTTCTCGCCCTACACACCGGCCCGCCACGCCGATTAAGCCCCAAAGCACAAATGGGCGGAATATTTCTCTCGCCCCCTTCGTTTGCCACTTCCAAAGAAAAGAGCCGTTAAACGACTATATTTTTAATAAAAAAAAAACTTTTTTACCTTTTATTTTTATTTTACCTTCTTTATATACACATACTCTACCTTTTTACATTTTCATTTCTTCTCTCTTTCTATCATTTCTTCTTCTCTTTTCTTTTCTTCTTCTCTTTTCTTTCATTTTTTACAATGTTTCATAATAATAATAATAACTTCAACCCTTTTAATAATAATAATAATCGTTTTATCCGTCCTTACAATCAAAACCAACAACACATCAACGATCCAAATGTGCTACCAAACGCGATGTTGTTCCAAATGATCCAACAAATGGGTGCTACACCACCACAAATGCCGGGTTTTACACCATATTATGCGCCGCAACAAGAAGGTTTACACGGTGTTGGTGGAAGTACGTGAAAGAACCCAAACTCATTTTAGAAAAATAAGAGAAATTTTTTATTTTTTTTTCTTCCAGAATTTTCCCACTGCGGCGCAGTGGGTACCCGCGGCCCAGTCTTTCCAAAACTCCATTTTGATACTTAAAACAACTTACAACTCAACCAACTCAAAACCAAACTTCACATTACAACTTTTGTGAGTTCAAAGGAGGATTTGACACCTTACAAAAGACAACGTACAAAATTAGAAATTTCGACATGACCCGTTCATAAAATCGTCATCCAAACCTGTTACGGATTATGAGTTTCTCCAAAACACGTTTAAACAAAATCAATACATTTCAACTACAAGATGACCCATTAAATTAACCAAAACTTGAGTCTAACACTAGACATCATAATAACTTTACAAAAATGACATAACAAGAGCACAATGAGCCGATAGTTCCAAAGGGGTCACTAAGGGTCCTATTACCAATACCATTATCCGCATATAGCTAAACAATCAATATCCATAAAGCATCTTCAACTTCAATCTTTACATTACTTAACTTTCTTCCGCATCCGGGACAACCTATAAAAGGGTAAACAACTAAACAGTAAGCAAAGCTTAGTGAATAATCTTGCATACGTTTATACATACGAAGGAGGGCAATGCACAAGGACTGTTGCATATAGACTATGACACCGTCGTGTCATATCTATAATACTCACCTTGCACGCTAAACAACATATATGGATCCATATAAGCTAAACAATCATGACTATCGGGGTTCTTAGGCCCCGGAGGTTCTTAGGCCTCATTTCATGTCAACTATAGGGGTTCTTAGGCCCCGGAGGTTCTTAGGCCTCATCAATACTATGCCCCACATGGGCTCAACGCCAAATCAATTACCATGCTCGGAATATCCACGTCTCATGGTAATTGACCCAACGTATACATAAAGGTATGCAAGAGTACTCACCTCCTTCGCGACCACAAATCAAAAACCATCAAAACCGCAATTACACAATAGTTATGCTTCAACCTGGCAATAATTCACAAATACATATAATGTCATCAAACACAGACAAGGTCACTTAGCCACATTCAATTGCATCTTAGAACCAAACCCATCTTTTATAGTCTCACATTGTTCTTAGTTTGATTTACAACATATTCGCCTCTTACATCATTATCATAAGGCCAAACTCATTTTTATACGAAAAGTATCCTTTTTCATTATTTGACCAAGGTGACTTCAAACAAGCATAACTTGAGTTCTAATTACTCTTTTAACATGATTCCAGTGGCCAAGTTTACATGACACATATACCTACCTTTTATCTTTAGTGACCAATATGTGAATTGTCCTCCAAAGGTGACTTCTGGTCGTTTTAAAAACCAAAACTGCTGCTGTTAAACAGCTTTGACCTTACTGACTTCAAATGACCATAACTTGAGTTCTACACAATATTTTGACCTCATTCCAGTGGCCACTTCTTCTTAACACATTTTAGCACATTTTATCTTCAGTGACCAAGACATGAATTTACTCATAAGAATGTGTTTTACTCGTTTTAATAACAGACGTAAAAATCAGTTTTGCTGAAAGATCAGCATGACAACCCTGAATTCAAAAATTCATATCTAGAGTTCTACTTCGTCTTTTTAACCCATTCCAGTGGCAAATTTGAGATAACACAATAACCTACATTTTCTTTTTAGGACTCGACAACTGACAATTCTGTCATGGGGGTGTTTAACTCATTTCAAATTCAGGGACAGAATCTGTCCAGTTTTTGTTCTTACTTCCATTCATCAAAGTCTATCATGCAACCCAATTAAAACCCTAAATTTGATTAAATTACAAGAACCCTACTTGTATTATAGGAATTTAACTCAATTCAATAAAACCCCCAATTTCCCAAATACAATTGATTGCATGAACCCTAATTCTTGAACAAAAATTAAAACTAGGGTTGGAAGGATAATTACCTCAATGATTCAAGAACGACTATCAAGAATTAAACCCCAATTTCTTCTCTTTTTCCTTTATGTGTGTCGACACACACACTTACACCACACAAATTCTCCCCAATTTGATTACACTAGAAACCATTATTATTATTGTGGTTATTATTATTATTATGAATTAGAGGAAGAGTTCTTGGATTGATTGAAGAATTTAGATCGATAGAGATTTGAGATGAAAAGAGTCTTCCAGAAGAAGAAGGAGTAGTAGTAGTGGAAGGATGAGTAATAGAAAAGAACATGGCTGGACATATCCTAGTTATGCCACGACCCTTACCCAAAATTAGTGGGTAGAATACCCGCTATCCGCTAAAGTTCCAACTAAAACAATCCCATATTTCAATTTTAATTATTAGGAATTTATTTTAAATGTTAAAACTATAATATAAACTAATTTATTTCACCTTTTAAAACTTTGGGGTGTTACAACTCTCCCCCACTTGGAACGGATCACGACCTCGTGATCCAAGCCGCATCTAGTAACGACTCTCGAGTTTAAATTAGCACATCATCATTCTCCCTCGCTTTTGCACTACCATGTAGGTCTTGACTTATCTTCTTCTTACACGTTTCTTCATAAAATCCATCACTCTTCGACATCGTCTTATCTTAATTCATTTTGAAGTTCGACTTCTTTTAAAAGTACACGTAGAACCTTTACGGTATAAAACTTTATAAAGCGAGAATCGAGAAAGGTAGAATAAATTCCTGGAAGTTCTGCGGGAAATTCCAAACAAATAGTAACCTTGTTGATTTGAGCAAGTATTTTGAAAGAATCGAAAACTAAGATCTTAGATTTTCCCTCATATGCAACTCGTAAAATAAATTCTTCATATTACACAATTACCAAAATTGAACTTGATAAGTCTTTCTCCCTTATCCGCATAAAATTCTTGCCGATCATGGCCCACTTTCAGTTGTTATTCGTCGTTTCAATCTTCATGGACATCTTTATCACTATACCCGTGCCACACAACTCTTGGTGTCCCACTTTTCTAACACGAATAGGGAATCTACATTTTGATCAAACAACTTTCATACGGAGGCAAATCTGAATACTATATCGATAGCTAGTGCTATACTGGGACTTCTAACGAGATCATGAGCAAATTCTATGACCCACTAAAGAGCAGCTATTCATGCTTACAAGATTCCGCTTCATTTGAGGCCACTAATAATCTCTCTTAAGATCTTGACACATCTTCGTCATACCGGTGAAGGAATTATCCAGATTATATAGGTTTCATGGAGCAAAATCGCTTTGATTCGTTAAAGAGAGGATTCTGAGTTCTATCATGATGTCTAATAAGATTGCATAACTATTTAGAAAATATTCCGTGTGATTCGAATTCTCGATTGTTTAGGTTCTTGTTGCAAAATCTTCACTTGAGTCACCTCGGGGTAACACCAAACTTCATTGACGTAATCTTTGGAAAGAGTTAGTCAACTCTTAAAACAGTTGTTCGAAAAGAAAAGAAAACACTTAAGACTCCTATGATCAAAATCAAGTGGTAATTTGACATTTTAATTGTAAAAACACCAAAAATTTAGAGTGAAAACAACTCCGGTGGACTTTAAACCGCGAATGAAACGATTCTTCTTGAGTTCTTTTAGTATTTCGTTCCACTTCTCATTCTTTTCTCCTAGTTCACTTCACATTCTTTCTAATTAATTCGGTCAACGGCGAGGCTATCTTCAAAAAGCCGAAAGTAACGCGGCATTTATCACCTGTCAACTACGAAACTTCTAATCTATATTGATCTTGTAGGCCGTCTCCACTTCATCACCGCACTATTCCAAGCCGAATCGACCTCAATCCCTCTTTTGGGTAATCACACGATAGAGATAATTTCACTTCTCTTAATCTGCTCATCCGACGATTTGACAGGGAAGTCTCCCTTTTCATAATATCTCCTTTACTTCGCGTAAACGAACTTAGTAACCGTGTTGACTTTTAGAATAAACATTGTCAATGAAAACATTTACGATAACGAAACAATTGAGGTTCGTAAGACTCATGAAAATTTGCAAAATCATGGATAAAATCGAAGAGCATAACTACAAATTCAAACTTCTCAAAACAAGTATAGATAGCTTTTCCGGAAACATCTTCATCGCTCGTCTTAAGTTGATGATTAAGGAATGAAAATTCATCTTAAAATAATAAGAAGATCGAGTAGAACATGATTCTTGTCGACGGGTACTCTTCTTCGATTGTTACTTTATTGAGCTCACGAATAGATAAACACACGCGCATAATGTCATCTTTGCTTTTATCAAAAGGATAATCATTCCTCTCGGGAACGATTAGATCGATTAAAATTCATGAAAAGGCATTAAGAAAATCACGACATCAAGAGTATTCTCCGTAGACCGTGGTTTCCATTCGGCGTCGATGATTCAAATATAAAAGACCCGACTATCATACAACGATTATCAAAACGCACGAGCAAAAGTACCAACAGAAACCGGCCGTTTCATTTCTTCCGCCGAAGACAATTGTTTTCTTTATGCTAGGAATATTCAACTAGGTCTCCTCCTCCCTTTGTGAAATTAGGAATCATTCACGCTTAGCCTATCTATTCTCAAACATTATATCGTACGCTCCCGAAGGAAAAGAGAACAATTTGGTTCAAAGATTTTAGATCAGGTTTTAACTTTTATAACTCCATACTTATCATTTACTAGTTCATTGTGACTATATCATCCTCATGTTCTCACTACGCAAATTTCATCTTAGTGTCTATCATCAGGCCTCAAGTAATCATATACTCATTCAAGAAAAGCATGTTAATCAAGATCAAAACACATTCGCCATACTCCGTATGGTCTTTTAATCATACACTTAAATAACCATCTTCAAAACAAGACATCACATTTTACAATTTTTTTTTAAAAGGGAGTAACGCCCGTTACCAAGTGTAACGGCCGTTACACCAGACAAGTGTAACGCCCGTCACCAAAGTAACGGCCGTTACACTCCAAAAATCCTTAGACACTGTAACGGGCACTGTGTAACGGCTGTTACACATTCAACAAAGGTGTAACGCCCGTCACCAAAGTAACGGCCGTTACACCAGGATTTTTACGAAAATCAAACCTGTGACAAAACCAGCAATTTGACACTTAAAACATGCTTCACATAATACAAATACATGACCAACCTTCATTTACAGATTTCCAGAAATTCCAACAACTAAGTTGACATATTTTGAAGCATAATAACAACATCAACTAGTTCCAAATCTCGTGTTCAACATTTATGGGTCATTTACCCACTTTACCACTTTAAACATATTACTATACAAATAGTTCTTATTGCCATATCTCGTATGATCTATCAACATATCACTAACACAATCATAATTATCATAGAAATCTCCAAATACTAACATTTTATATTACTCATATCATGAGCATTCTTTTCATTAATCCTTCAATTAAATCATATCAATACACAACTGATTCTCATCACCAAACTTTGTATGGTCCTTTATCCCAATAATGATGCCACGGGTCTCACTACCCAATGGTCTTACACTAAATAATAACGATGCCATGGGTCTCACTACCCAATGGTCTTACACCAAATAATAACGATGCCATGGGTCTCACTACCCAATGGTCTTACACCAAAATAATAACGATGCCATGGGTCTCACTACCCAATGGTCTTACACAAAATAATAACGATGCCATGGGTCTCACTACCCAATGGTCTTACACAAAATAATATCACACTCATTCGCATACATTCAACATTCATCAACTATTCAACATACTTTCTCCTTATAAGTGACAACCATCTTTTAAACTTATAAATCAAATTCCACTTTTATGGCCTCATTGCCGATTATTCAAGCAAAACTTTTGCTCTATCGCATTCGCATACAAACAAGCAAATACACATTAGCATACATTTCACGTTTACTATGTATTTATCATACCTTCTTCTTTACTATCATCAAGTAATATATTAAACTCATAAACCAATCTCAAATTTTCAATTCTTACCATTCAATAAACCAGTTAGCATGCAAAGCTCATATTCTATCATACTTAGATATCAACGAGTAAAATCATAAAACAATTCACATTGCCAAATAAGGTCTCCAACCTATGGCTTCACACTAACATACTTCCATATTTAACGGACTTAACTTGAGCTATTATAGTATGTGATCATAATAACGCTGCAGTCATTATTATAATTACTTATTATAACACCTCAAGTGAACTTCGCTAAATACTTCCATATGTCACTAGAAACCAAACTATACACATAAGGTCAAGTCACATCTATGGTTTAAGTCTAGGTATCCGTGTAGTAATAAAATACCTAAATCCCTTAAACCACGGCTTTGATACCACTTGAAAGAACCCAAACTCATTTTAGAAAAATAAGAGAAATTTTTCTTTTCTTTTTTTCTTCAGAATTTTCCCACTGCGGCGCAGTGGGTACCCGCGGCCCAGTCTTTCCAAAACTCCATTTTGATACTTAAAACAACTTACAACTCAACCAACTCAAAACCAAACTTCACATTACAACTTTTGTGAGTTCAAAGGAGGATTTGACACCTTACAAAAGACAACGTACAAAATTAGAAATTTCGACATGACCCGTTCATAAAATCGTCATCCAAACCTGTTACGGATTATGAGTTTCTCCAAAACACGTTTAAACAAAATCAATACATTTCAACTACATGATGACCCATTAAATTAACCAAAACTCAAATCTAACACTAGACATCATAATTACTTTACCCAAAATGACATAACAAGTGTACGATGAGCCGATAGTTCAAAGGGGTCACTATGGGTCCTATTACCAATACCATTATCCGCATTTAGCTAAAGCAATCATATCCATTAAGCGACTTTAACTTCAATCTTTACATTACTTAACTTTCTTCCGCATCTGGGACAACCTATAAAAAGGGTAAACAACTAAACAGTAAGCAAAGCTTAGTGAATAATCTTGCATACGTTTATACATACGAAGGAGGGCAATGCACAAGGACTGTTGCATATAGACTATGACACCGTCGTGTCATATCTATAATACTCACCTTGCACGCTAAACAAACATATATGGATCCATATAAGCTAACCAATCATGACTATCGGGGTTCTTAGGCCCCGGAGGTTCTTAGGCCTCATTTCATGTCAACTATAGGGGTTCTTAGGCCCCGGAGGTTCTTAGGCCTCATCAATACTATGCCCCACATGGGCTCAACGCCAAATCAATTACCATGCTCGGAATATCCACGTCTCATGGTAATTGACCCAACGTATACATAAGGTATGCAAGAGTACTCACCTCCTTCGCGACCACAAATCAAAACCATCAAAACCGCAATTACACAATAGTTATGCTTCAACCTGGCAATAATTCACAAATACATATAATGTCATCAAACACAGACAAGGTCACTTAGCCACATTCAATTGCATCTTAGAACCAAACCCATCTTTTATAGTCTCGCATTGTTCTTAGTTTGATTTACAACATATTCGCCTCTTACATCATTATCATAAGGCCAAACTCATTTTTAGACGAAAAGTATCCTTTTCATTATTCGACCAAGGTGACTTCAAATAATCGTAACTTGAGTTCTAATTACTCTTTTAACATGATTCCAGTGGCCAAGTTTACATGACACATATACCTACCTTTTATCTTAGTGACCAATATGTGAATTGTCCTCCAAAGGTGACTTCTGGTCGTTTTAAAAACCAAAACTGCTGCTGTTAAACAGCTTTGACCTTACTGATTTCAAATGACCATAACTTGAGTTCTACACAATATTTTGACCTCATTCCAGTGGCCACTTCTTCTTAACACATTTTAGCACATTTTATCTTCAGTGACCAAGACATGAATTTACTCATAAGAATGTGTTTTACTCGTTTTAATAACAGACGTAAAAATCAGTTTTGCTGAAAGATCAGCATGACAACCCTGAATTCAAAAATTCATATCTAGAGTTCTACTTCGTCTTTTTAACCCATTCCAGTGGCAAATTTGAGATAACACAATAACCTACATTTTCTTTTTAGGACTCGACAACTGACAATTCTGTCATGGGGGTGTTTAACTCATTTCAAATTCAGGGACAGAATCTGTCCAGTTTTTGTTCTTACTTCCATTCATCAAAGTCTATCATGCAACCCAATTAAACCCTAAATTTGATTAAATTAAAGAACCCTAACTTGTATAGAAGCAATTTAACTTAATTCAATAAAACCCCCAATTTCCCAAATACAATTGATTGCATGAACCCTAATTCTTGAACAAAAATTAAAACTAGGGTTGGAAGGATAATTACCTCAATGATTCAAGAACGACTATCAAGAATTAAACCCCAATTTCTTCTCTTTTTCCTTTATGTGTGTCGACACACACACTTACACCACACAAATTCTCCCCAATTTGATTACACTAGAAACCATTATTATTATTGTGGTTATTATTATTATTATGAACTAGAGGAAGAGTTCTTGGATTGATTTTTTTTTTTTTTTTTTTTTTTTTTTTTTTTTTTTTTTTTTTTTTTTTTTTTATTATTATTGTGGTTATTATTATTATTATGAACTAGAGGAAGAGTTCTTGGATTGATTGAAGAATTTAGATCGATAGAGATTTGAGATGAAAAGAGTCTTCCAGAAGAAGAAGGAGTAGTAGTAGTGGAAGGATGAGTAATAGAAAAGAACATGGCTGGACATATCCTAGTTATGCCACGACCCTTACCCAAAATTAGTGGGTAGAATACCCGCTATCCGCTAAAGTTCCAACTAAAACAATCCCATATTTCAATTTTAATTATTAGGAATTTATTTTAAATGTTAAAACTATAATATAAACTAATTTATTTCACCTTTTAAAATTTTGGGGTGTTACAGTAGCCACCACAAAACACGCCGGGTTCATTTTTTGGTAACTTTATATATTTTATTTTACTTTTATATATAGTTTATACATGTCTTTCTTTTTTTTATATAACTTATATATTATTTATATTATGTTTTTCTTTTTTATATATAGATCGACAACAAGTTATCGACACTCCATCGCCAAGACAATCATCGGCAAGACCACCATCACCAAGGCCCGTTTCCCCCGATGTTGAAATTGTACAAGAAACTCAACCCGAAAACCAAGCTCGTAAACCGAAAACTAAAATTTTTTTTTTTTTTTTTTTTACAGAGGGTACCCACTGCGCCGCAGTGGGTTCGACACACTCCCACTGCGTCGCAGTGGGTTTCTACTGTCAGCGACAAAAGTTCCCCCACTGCGCCGCAGTGGGGTTGAGACCCTCCCACTGCGCCGCAGTGGGATCCACTGGTCTCAGACCTGAACAAAATCCAGCAACCAGCTTCTTCTTTTTAACACATTTACCCAAACTTTCATTCATTCAACTCATGACCAACATTTAAAACACCATCCAGAAATGGCAACAATCATAAAAACACATTTTTAAACATAGTTACAACATCAACTTGTTCCAAATCTCACTTTCAACATTAATGGGTCATTTACCCATTTTGACACCATTTTCATCCAACATACACTAGACATCTTTCCAAAAGCTCTACACTTGAACATTCATAAAACTTTTACAAAAATTTACTTTTTAAACCAATATGTACCAAGAGTCAAGAGAGGAGGGATTTCTAGGCCTCTAACCAAAAGATTGCCATTCATACAAGAATGACCTAGATACCTTCGAGTCTTGCAACAACTTTACTTCAAAAACTTCAAGCTTATCAACAACTAGTTCCTTCTCCCGGAACTACCTAAAAAGGTAAACAACTAAAATATAAGCAAAGGCTTAGTGAATATACTTGCATACAATTACGATTACGAAGGAGGGCAAAGTACAAGGACTATCACAAGTAACCTATAACATCGTCATGTCACATTTACTTGCTCACCTTGCACCCTAAACACATATATGGATTAATAACTTCAACATGGTGGTCTTTCCACACATGGACAATCCACTTCAACATGGTGGTCTTTCCACACATGGATAATCAACTTCAACATGGTGGTCTTTCCACACATGGATAATTACTTCAACATGGTGGTCTTTCCACACATGGATCAACTTCAACATGGTGGTCTTTCCACACATGGATAATTACTTCAACATGGTGGTCTTTCCACACATGGATAATTACTTCAACATGGTGGTCTTTCCACACATGGATAATTACTTCAACATGGTGGTCTTTCCACACATGGATAATTACTTCAACATGGTGGTCTTTCCACACATGGATACCAACATAACATAAAAGTATGCAAATATACTCACCTCCTCCGCAATTAGAACAACAATGCTAAAACGATTAAGCACAAACAAGCTTCAACCTATAATCATATCATAAAATGCATAAGCTTATAATTCACAACTTGACTAGCTTAACCTAGCCATACTCAATCACTAGCCTTTCTAAACCCAAAACCCAACCCATTTGTCATTGAGTCTCATTTTCTTCAACAATACACTAGGTAGTTCAACCTACCAATTTCATCCACCTTTCAATAACTAGCAAAAATTCATCTTTTCACATTAACTAAAATTTTCACATGAACTTATCCATTTCATAATCAAACTCAACATATAACTCAATGACAACTAGGTTAACTAAGGAATTGGGGAGAATTAACCATAATTCATTTTCTAGCAAAAACCCCCAATTTGGTTCATCCATGAACCCTAAATTCAAAAGAAAGGTGAAAAACTAAATTAGGGGAAATCAATACCTCTCAACAATAAGCTAAAACAAGACTTAGATGGAAAAATTCTTCTTCCCTTCTTTTCCTTTTTGAAATTCGGCCACCACCACCTTCCACCACAAACCCTAACTTTTGAATTCTTGAATGAAGATTAATGATGGTGATAGTTATTGTTCTTGATTTAGAGAGAAATAGCTTTGATTTCCTTTGCATGAGATGGAATTGGAAGAAGAAGTAATAGGTGATGGAGTGCTAGCCAAAATATTGAAATGGGAGGTGAGTCATGAAATTGAAATGGCTGGCACATTATGGGGATGCCACGCCCCTTACTACTTTTGGTAATAACATACCCGCTATCCGCTAAAGTTCCAACTAAATTAACCCCATATCCAAAAATAAAATACTAGGAATTTAATTTAATGTCAAAACTATAAAAAGGGGTTAATTTCTTTTACCTTAAAATCTTTGGGGTGTTACAACTCTCCCCCACTTGGAACGGATCACAACCTCGTGATCCAAGCCATATGCAAAGACGGATAGTAAACTAGGACGTCATGCTCGGACTCCCATGTACAATCGGACATCTTACCATGCTTCCACAAAATCTTATAAGTCCTCGCCGTCTTATTTTGTATTCTTCTAAGCTCTTCTTCTACTATGGCAATAGGTTCTTCAACATAGTTCAACTTATTATCAACCTCGATTTCTTTCAAAGGCACATAAGAAGACTCATCGGCAAGGCATTTTCTAAGATGTGACACATGAAAAGTTGGATGGATTCCCGAAAGTTCATCCGGTAACTCCAAACGGTAAGCAACTTTGCCAACCTTAGCCAAAATTTTAAACGGGCCAATGAATCGGGGACTTAGTTTCCCACGCTTTCTAAATCGTAGCACACCCTTCCATGGGGAGACTTTCAACAAAACACGATCGCCCACAAGAAACTCAATCGGTCTTCTCCTTTTATCCGCATAAGACTTTTGCCGATCTTGAGCCGCTTTTAATCTCTCTTTGATCACATCTATCTTTTCGATGGTTTTTAACACACTTCCGTGCCACCTATTTCTCTTTGACCTACTTCTCCCCAACAAATTGGAGATCTACACTTCCTTCCATACAACATTTCATATGGCGGCATTTGGATACTAGAATGGTAGCTATTGTTGTAAGAGAATTCTACCAAAGGCAAGTGAAGATCCCAAGTGCCTCCAAAATCGATTATACATGCCCGAAGCATGTCTTCAAGCGTTTGAATAGTTTTCTCACTCTGACCATCCGTTTGTGGGTGATAGGCGGTGCTAAGCTTGAGCTTGGTACCCATATCTTCATGAAATTTCCGCCAAAAGTGAGAAGTGAATCGAGTGTCTCTATCCGAAACAATGGAGATGGGAACTCCATGTCTAGCTACAACCTCTTTTACGTAGATCTTTGCCAACACTTCAGATGATGATGCCTCACGAATAGGAAGAAAAGGCACTCTTGGTTAATCTATCAACTATTACCCATATAGTATCAAATTGATTTCTAGGGGTCTTGGGCAATTTTGTGATGAAATCCATGGTGATCTCTTCCCACTTCCATTTGGGAATTTCCAACGGTTGCAACATACCATAAGGCTTTTGATGCTCCGCCTTCACTTGTGCACAAGTCAAACACTTTTCGACATATTTCACCACATCCCGCTTCATTCCGGGCCACCAATATTCTACTTTCAAGTCATGATACATCTTTGTAGCACCGGAATAGAATATTTGGATTTGTGAGCTTCATCAAGTAGAATTTGTTTCAACTCACAAGAGAAAGGAATCCAAATTCTCCCAAAACGAACGGTAAGGCCACGAGAATCCTTGGTGAAATAATGTATTTGGCCTTGAATTCTTTCTTTCTTAGGATCTCGTTGCAAGGCTCTCTCTTGAGCTTCTCTAATTTGATCGAAGAAGTCATTGGTGATCAAAACCCAAAGGGGAGAAACGACTAGAGCATGATGAGAACTCTTTCGACTCAAAGCGTCCGCTACAACATTAGCCTTCCCGGGATGATACAAAATTTCACAATCATAATCTTTCAAAAGATCTAACCATCTTCGTTGGCGATTGTTGAGATCTCTTTGCTCAAAGAAGTATTTGAGGCTTTTATGATCGGAATAGATAGTAAACTTGACTCCATAAAGATAATGGCGCCAAATTTTTAAAGCAAAAACCACCGCCGCTAACTCCAAATCATGTGTAGGATACCGTTTTTCATGCTCTTTCAATTGCCTTGAAGCATAGGCAATGACTTTACCTCGTTGCATAAGAACACAACCTAGGCCATTAGATGATGCATCACAATACACCACCATATCTTCAAGTCCATCCGGTAAAACAAGGACCGGTGCTTGACTTAGCCTTTCTCGAAGTTGTTGAAAGGCCAACTCTTGTTCGCTTTTCCATTCAAACTTGATATTCTTACGAGTCAACTTGGTCAATGGGGTAGCTATTTTTGAAAAGTCTTGGATGAAACGGCGGTAATAGCCCGCTAGACCAAGGAAACTCCTAATCTCCGACGGATTCTTTGGTTGCTCCCACTTCATCACCGCATTAATCTTGGCCGGGTCCACCATAATTCCTTCACTATTAACAACGTGACCAAGAAATTGCACTTCTCTTAACCAAAACTCACATTTGGAGAATTTGGCATAGAGTTTCTCCTTGCGTAAAATTTCCAACACCTCCCTTAAATGAACTTCATGATCGGAAGAACTCTTGGAATAAATGAGAATGTCATCAATAAAAACAATCACGGACTTGTCAAGCATGGGACGACAAACACGGTTCATGACGTCCATGAAAGCCGCGGGAGTATTTGTAAGGCCAAATGGCATGACAACGAATTCAAAATGACCATAACGAGTACGGAAAGCGGTTTTAGGAATATCTTCATCACGTACTTTGAGTTGATGGTAACCCGAACGAAGATCTATTTTTGAGAAATATGACGCTCCTTGAAGTTGATCGAATAAGTCGTCGATTCTAGGCAAAGGATACTTGTTCTTTACGGTGACTTTGTTGAGCTCACGATAGTCGATACACATACGCATGCTTCCATCCTTCTTCTTAATGAAAAGTACCGGTGCGCCCCAAGGAGAGTTACTAGGTCGAACAAAACCTTTATCAAGTAATTCTTGTAATTGCTTCATCATCTCTTGCATTTCCGTTGGAGCCAAACGGTAAGGAGCTTTAGCAATGGGGTTAGCCCCCGGAATGAGATCAATTGAAAACTCAACTTGCCGTTCGGGGGGAATACCCGGCAAGTCTTCGGGAAAAACATCGGCAAATTCACTAACGATTGGAATGTCTACGATAGATAAAGGTTTCTTTTCAACACTAACAATGTGAGCAAGGTAAGCATGACATCCATGAGACATATAGCGTTTGGCACGAGCAAAGGTACAAACGGATATAGAACGCTCCTTCCTATCACCATAAACCACCAAATCTTCACCTTTGGAGGTCTTTACATATATTGCCTTTTCATCACACGCGATTTTAGCGTTATAAAAACTCAACCAATCCATTCCCAAAATTATGTCAAACTCTCCCATCGGAAAAGGAATTAAATTGGCTTGAAAGAGTTCCGAAGAGATTTTGATCTCACACCCTATATACACATCCTTCACTAATTCCATCTACCATTACCAACCTCAACTTGCAAAGTATTTTCTAGACACGACTTAGACACGGGAATAACATGAATTACTCTAGTTGCAACAAATGATCTATTTGCCCCCGAATCAAAGAGAATTCGCATAGGCACATTATATACGAGGAATGTACCTGTGACAACATCATCCGTGCTCCTTGCTTGCTCCACCGTGAGTTGAAAGGATCTTCCTCGTGGATTTCCATGTGCTTGGACATTCTTTCTCTCCGCCTCCTTTCTCCTCTCTTCAAGTCTCTCTTCCTCGGTCAATTTAGGACATGAGCTTCTCATGTGACCCTCCCCGAAGCACTTAAAACAAATGACAGGTTTTTGAGGCTTGGACTTGCACTCCCGACTAGTGTGACCCGGCTTCCCACAAGTATAACATCCCTTCTCCGATGCCTTGCACATTCCCGAGTGATTCTTCTTGCATTGACGGCAAAAGGGGGTGTTTCTTCTATGTGAGTTGTTACCGGAGCTACCCTCTTGTCTAAACCATTTGTTAGGAGAAGTTCGTTTCTTCATGCTTCCTTTTCAATTCACCTTCCTCCCCCCTAGACTGCTCAATCTCATGATCCCTAGCCACATCCGCCAACATGGAGAAAGAATCCATTTGACGGAGGCTTATCTTCTCCCTCAAGCTCTTCTTCAGCTTCATATAAAATTGCTCCTTTAGCAATTGATCGTTCTCAAGAAATTCCGGACAAAATTGAGCTTTATCCAAGAATTGGGCTCGGAATTCATTTAAGCTCAAGGTGCCTTGACAGTCATTGAGAAATTCGCTTCTCAACTTGGTCACTTCGGCCTCCGATCTAAATTCCTTGAAAAACATAGTCTTGAATTCGGGCCATTCTACATGATCTAAAGCTTCCTTCTTAATTGCCAACAAACCATCCCACCATCTCTTCCCACTGTTCCTTAGCATACCAACCGCAAAGATGACCTTTCAATTGTGAGGGGAATTGACTAGTGCGGAATGCCCCTTCTATCTCCGATATCTACCGAGTACAAACGATGGTATCACGATCACCGTGATACTCCGGTGGGTGGCACACTTCAAAGTCTCGAAAAGTGAACTTCTTCTTATAAACCTTCTCCCCGGTTACTTCCACCTCCCTTTCATCTTCAGTCTTCTTGCCTTTATCTTTGGCATCTCTTTTCTCAAACTCCCGTTGCACATTGACCGCAACCTCTTCTCTAATCATTTGAGCAATGTGATCATTCACAGCTCCTTCTAAAGTTTGATTCAATCTTTTTAATAAAAGAGGAAGTATACTTCTCCAATGCTCTCCCTATTTGGTCCGAGATATCCATACTATCCTCGGCAAATATGGGCTCTTCTTCTTCGTTTTGTTCGTTGTGCTCATCTTCATCATGATGATAATCGGCCATACTATAATAAGAGTAGATAAGACAGATTTAATCACGCAACCTATCTATCTCTACGACTAGAAGCCAAAACCTATATACTAAACCGTCCCAAGGTTTGATGCCGTTAGTTTATAAATTTGTTAGTATGTCAACCACAATAAGGCCGGCTTCTTATTGTGCTTTAATACTAGCAAGTTTGTAAGCTAACCTCATTAAACACTCTTTCGGTCCCATATAAAATTTCTTACCTAAGGTCGAGTCTCAACTAAGGTTTAAGTCTAGGCACTCTCTACACAAGGGAATACCTAAATCCCTTAAACCTCGGCTCTGATACCAACTTGAAAGGACCATACTCGATAAACCGAAAACTAAAATTTTTTTTTTTTTTTTATTATTATTTTTACAGAGGGTACCCACTGCGCCGCAGTGGGTTCGACACACTCCCACTGCGTCGCAGTGGGTTTCTACTGTCAGCGACAAAAGTTTCCCCCACTGCGCCGCAGTGGGGTTGAGACCCTCCCACTGCGCCGCAGTGGGATCCCACTGGTCTCAGACCTGAACAAAATCCAGCAACCAGCTTCTTCCTTTAACACTTTTACCCAAACTTTCATTCATTCAACTCATGACCAACATTTAAAACACCATCCAGAATTGGCAACAATCATAAAAACACATTTTTAAACATAGTTACAACATCAACTTGTTCCAAATCTCACTTTCAACATTAATGGGTCATTTACCCATTTTGACACCATTTTCATCCAACATACACTAGACATCTTTCCAAAAGCTCTACACTTGAACATTCATAAAACTTTTACAAAAATTTACTTTTTAAACCAATATGTACCAAGAGTCAAGAGAGGAGGGATTTCTAGGCCTCTAACCAAAAGATTGCCATTCATACAAGAATGACCTAGATACCTTCGAGTCTTGCAACAACTTTACTTCAAAAACTTCAAGCTTATCAACAACTAGTTCCTTCTCCCGGAACTACCTAAAAAGGTAAACAACTAAAATATAAGCAAAGGCTTAGTGAATATACTTGCATACAATTACGATTACAAAGGAGGGCAAAGTACAAGGACTATCACAAGTAACCTATAACATCGTCATGTCACATTTACTTGCTCACCTTGCACCCTAAACACATATATGGATTAACAACTTCAACATGGTGGTCTTTCCACACATGGACAATCCACTTCAACATGGTGGTCTTTCCACACATGGATAATCAACTTCAACATGGTGGTCTTTCCACACATGGATAATTACTTCAACATGGTGGTCTTTCCACACATGGATAATCAACTTCAACATGGTGGTCTTTCCACACATGGATAAACAACTTCAACATGGTGGTCTTTCCACACATGGATAAACAACTTCAACATGGTGGTTTTTCCACACATGGATACCAACATAACATAAAAGTATGCAAATATACTCCCCTCCTCCGCAATTAGAACAACAATGCTAAAACGATTAAGCACAAACAAGCTTCAACCTATAATCATATCATAAAATGCATAAGCTTATATTCACAACTTGACTAGCTTAACCTAGCCATACTCAATCACTAGCCTTCCTAAACCCAAAACCCAACCCATTTGTCATTGAGTCTCTTTTACTTCCACAATACACTAGGTAGTTCAACCTACCAATTTCATCCACCTTTCAATAACTAGCAAAAAATCATCTTTTCACATTAACTAAAATTTTCACATGAACTTATCCATTTCATAATCAAACTCAACATATAACTCAATGACAACTAGGTTAACTAAGGAATTGGGGGAAATTAACCATAATTCATTTTCTAGCAAAACCCCCAATTTTGGTCACTCCAAGAACCCTAATTTCAAAAGAAAAGACTAAATTAGGGGAAATCAATACCTCACAACAATAAGCTAAATCAAGACTTAGATGGAAAAATTCTTCTTCCCCTCTTTTCCTCTTTGAAATTCGGCCACCACCACCTTCCACCACAAACCCTAACTTTTGAATTCTTGAATGAAGATTAATGATGGTGATAGTTATTGTTCTTGATTTAGAGAGAAATAGCTTTGATTTCCTTTGCATGAGATGGAATTGGAAGAAGAAGTAATAGGTGATGGAGTGCTAGCCAAAATATTGAAATGGGAGGTGAGTCATGAAATTGAAATGGCTGGCACAACATGGGGATGCCACGCCCCTTACTACTTTTTGGTAATAACATACCCGCTATCCGCTAAAGTTCCAACTAAATTAACCCCATATCCAAAAATAAAATACTAGGAATTTAATTTAATGTCAAAACTATAAAAGGGGTTAATTTCTTTTACCTTAACATCTTTGGGGTGTTACACACACACTTTCCAAAGAACAATCCACTTGTTCTTTACCAAAGCGTTCACACAAAAAGAAGGCCCCCGGCGAAGTAAGGTCGAGAGCACCCTCGATTCCATGGTCAAAGGAGGAAGAAATGGCCTTATGCAAGGCTTGGCTATCGGTTACCGAAGACCCGGAGGAAGGTATACGTTTTTTTGTTTTGTTAGCCAATTATATATATATAATTCGGTTATTTATATACGCATTGTTTTTTTGTTTTATTAGCTAACTTTCAAAAGGAGAAGACGTATTGGTTGAGGATAACGGATGGTTTGAGAACACTTTTAAAGAAGCCGGAAGATTATCGTGACGCGGAAGGTGTTAGTTCAAAATGGAGGGGCATGCGTCCAAATATCCAAAACTTCAATTCAATATATACTCGTCTCACCAACGCGAACAATCATCAAAGTGGTGCAAATGATGCGGATGTGATTAAGAGAGCTCTCGCCGAGTATCACGGGACTTACAAGACGCATTTCAAGTTTTTGGATATTTGGGATAAGATTAGATGGTCGTCGAAGTTTCATTATGTGACCAACACTAATGTTAAGTCAACCCGTGGAGAACCGACCACAAAAAGGTCGAAAACGTCATCATCAAACGAACCACCAAGTCAAGGTATAAACTTTTTTTAATTTCGGTCCATTTTTTTGTTTTAAATTTTTTTTTAGTTCGGTTACTTTTTTTTATTAAATTTCGGTCCTTTTTTATGTTTTTTTGTTTTATGTTTGTTGTTTTGTATAAAAAGGTTCGGATGCAAGAGTCAACTTTGATCTAAATGACATTACTGAGGATGAGTCGGCATTCCCGGAGCGCCCGCTCGGGAGAGATGCGGCTAAGAAAGCCGCTCATGGAGGGTCGTCGAGTTCGTCCGGCAAGGGAAAAGGGGTGGCTAGGTACTCAGAGACATTTGATAATCTCTCGATGAAGTTGGATGGGTTGTTTGAGGCGAGTAGGGAGCGGATCAATATGGGCAAGCAAAAGATGGAGATTGGAAAAATGAAGCTTCAATCAAAGAATACCGAAATTAAGCTAAATGAGTTGCAAGTGTTGACCACCGACTACAGTTATCTTGATGAACCCGATAGATCAATCATGGAGAGGGCGAAAGAAGAGGTTAGGAAGAAGTATCGTGATACCTAGTTTATTTATGTGTTGGACTTTATTATGTTTAATTTTAGTTTGTTTAAGTTCTTTAAGTATTGTTATGTAATGAACTTTATTTTTAAATTATGTGTTGGACTTTATTATGTTTAATTTTAGTTTGTTTAAATTGTTTAATTTTAGTTTGTTTACGTTGTTTAAGTTTGTTTAAGTTATATTTTGGAGTAAAAAGGTTAAAAAGAATAAGTAAAAAGTAAAAATAAAATAAAATGGTGGGACAAACATGGATGTCACATGGCATTTATCCCCTCACCCCTAAATATGCCTCACTCCCCCCTTTTCCCATCAAAACTCTCTTGCTTACATGACGCCACATGACATATATCCCCCCTCTCCAACTAGCCCCACTCCTTTTAGCCTAAATGAGTGAATTTATTTACAAAACTGCCATTGGTGTTTATTAGCCTTTGATTTATCTAATCTAATGGTTAAAATATTCTCGTAGTTTCGACAATATTTTTAGTTCCACAAAACCTTCACTCTCTCTCTAATATATATGTTTTTTTTTGTTTTTCTTTTCCGTTTTTCCCTGCAATAAAAACGATATCTAAACCTATTTTTACGTCTTCGGTTCTCTCTGAATCTAATGATCATCAGGTATTCATATTTTCACTCTCAGTTAAAAATTTTTGAATTTTTATTAATATGGATTTTACTATTTTACTTTTATTTTTCTATCAATAATAATTAAGAACTATTTTTGAATTCTTAATTCATAATATTAATTAAAAATGAGTCAACTAGATCGAATTTACGACATCTAGCTTAGACCCGATTATATGTTGTGTATAACTCTTCCTATTTGTATCTTAATATATAGTCTATATTAATGCATAAACTGTCGTTAAAAATATATCGATAAGTATAAATATGTTTAAATAATAAAAAGCAAACACTTTTTTTAGAATGATATCATTGTTATTCCCTCTGTTAATGAATGATACTTGTATGTTTTTGTTAGAATATGAGCATATAAACAAACATATAATCACGAGTACGCAACGGAAGAATCGAAACAAATATGTAATCAAATAATTAACAAAGAGAATTGAATCTGTACCTTTTGCAAGCTTCCAATAACGATATTAATAATAAGATTATTATTAAATAGGGTTTAAAGTAAAACCCCTCTACGATCGCACACTTGACACCCCTATGATGTATGCTAGTACCCGATCACGAACTCAAACAACCCTTTGTTTAAACCCTTTGATCGAAACCCTAAGAAAAAACCTAAAACCCTTTTGCTAAAAATCGAAAACCGAAAACCCTTTGGTGAGGGGTGTTTCGGCCGAACCAAAGGAGAGGAAGAGAGGAGATATTTTGTGTGTGAATTTATGAATGAAAACCCTTGAATTAAGCCCTCTATATATAGGCTTAATTGTTAGGGTTTAAAACTTGGTGACCAAGCAATCCTAAAGGCTCTAGAAAGCCTTAGAATTTCGGCCCCCTTAGTGTAATTAGAGCCCAACTCTAATTTCCTTATTTCACAATTTAATCCTCCTTTTAATTAATTAAATACATAATTAATTAATTCGTGATTATATTTTAATTAATATATTACACAATATACTAATCAATAATATAAGGTTACCGTGTCATTTCGTGTGACCCCGTAGGCTAAAATTATTTTCGGACATACGTTTATATTTAAAATGATCACACTCCAACATGTTTATCTCTGAAAGTATAAGTATATGTACGTATTTGGTGCAAGACTTACGATTTGTATTTTTGTTACACTTTAATGTAAGAATTGTATTAACTTTAGTGTCTCTGAAAAGCAATTTGATCATATAAAATAGTTTTGGTTTTAGTCATATCGAGTTATATGTTTTTTTTTTTTTATAATTTGTTCAGGTGAAGAAGTTGTACATCTTTCTTACCCGATGAAATTTTCGTCGAAATTTTAAGTAAGGTAACGGATTTGAGAACCTTATGCATTTGCAGACGCGTTTCCAAACGGTTTAACCAAATAGCATGTGAAGTCGCATGTCAGGTCGACACCGTTTCCTTTATTGCTCCTATTAGATTGAAGACCGATTATAGGGAATTCCCTGCTTATAGGGGATTCCCTGAGCATACATTCTCTTCATTTTCCATATCAAAACGTCGTGACTGGAATTGCTATTATAATCAGTATTGTTCCAGGTTTGATCGTTTGGTTGACGAATTGATTGAAACAATGACAAAGTTCAGAAGTCTCAGGTCTCTGTATATTGAACTTCCTTTGTCATCGTATAACAGTTTACCTTTTCTAAAGTGGAAGATTTTTATAGCTAATAATAGAATCAAATCATTTGTGATTTTGTCACCCACTTCGTTACATGACACAAACAGATCATCATACGATGACCATGAAAAAGAAAAACCGTATTCGAGGAGTGATTGTCCTATCGGTATTGCAAGGATGTGTTTGGAGGAAGCATTTGCAAGGTATATGATGTTGTTTGGTATCGCTCATGAATGTCCCTTTTTGGAGATGATTTCCATTTTAGATAGATGTAAAAGAGGGAGGATCTCTCTTAGTGGTGCAAAACTTTCCAAGGTTATAAATTGGGAGATTGCACCTCCTAAAGTAGACGATTTTCGTTATAAGGTTAGTACGTGTCACATCCCCTTGTTAGATTTGCCAATGTCAGGGTTCGTTATGAAAAGGGTGGAACTAATTTTATATGAAGATGAACATCTCCCATCTGGATATAGTTATAATCGTTATATACTAATGATAACGAGGATGATTTTGAAGACAAAGAAGATGTTGCCTATAGTGAAGCTGTGATGGAGATTTTTAAAAAACATAGGAATAAGATAAGAGTTTGGTAAAGTAAAAGAATAATTCAGATGCTATTGATGATGATCTAGCTTGAAAATTAATATTAGTTTTCTGTTTTATTTTGGATTCAGTAATATTGATTTTAACAATCTTTTCTGATATCTTATTAGCTTGAATCTGTCACTAATTAAAAGTTTAAGTTTTGGGTATGGAAGCTGTGTAACTTGTTTGTTCTCTTTCAAATTTTCTCTCTGAGTTTTTCTTTTTTATAACGAAAATCTCTCTCTTAAAGAATCAAATTTGTACATGGTTTTTGTTTTCACTTTAATTAATATTTACCAATTTAATTCCAAATGTATTATACTTCATGGCATACCTTAATTTCAAGTATTCAACAATGAATCTTGAAATTTTCAAACAACTGTGACGTTGGCAGGAGACGAAAGGTCTACGGCGGCAACAATGGCAGCCAAAGAAATTGCAGTTTAATTGCATGACTTGTCTGTTTTGAAAACTATATGCTGACGGTATGTACTTTGTATCTGCTGGGTTAATCGGGTGTTCACGTTCTTTCATGGGACAGACAAGTCATGGTTCCAAACGTCCAATCACAGAGCTGTTAATAAACAGAAATTGAAGAGATGATTTTTGTATTGATATTTTTGATAATATTTGATTACAACTTATGCCTCTATTTATACTAGAAATAAACCCTAATTAGGTTACACATGACTATTGGGCTTGGGCCCTTGTTGGACCGATACACATTCTAACACTCCCCCTCAAGTTGAATATCGGGATTAACGAAATTCAACTTGCTTAGACACTTATGAAACATAGATGTTCCCACGGCCTTGGTTAGAATATCAGCAAGCTGTTCTTCAGATTTAACAAAAGGTAACTTGATGATCCCACTCTCCAATTTTTCTTTTATAAAATGACGATCCACTTCCACATGTTTGGTTCTATCATGTTGAACTGGATTCTCTGATATCTGGATAGCAGCTTCATTATCACTCATGATTCGAATACTTTCTTTGGGAGCAAAACCGATTTCAGACACAAGCTTTCTCAACCATAATGCTTCTGTTAATCCTCTAGCTATACCTCTAAACTCAGCTTCAGCACTTGACAAGGAGACACCTTTTTGTTTTTTGCTTTTCCATGTAACCAAATTATCACCTACCATTGAAAAATATCCAGAAGTTGACCTTCGATTACCTTTGTCTCCTGCCCAATCTGCATCTGTATATATCTGAATCTTGAGATGACCATTAGCTTTAAATAACACCCCATGACCTGAAGTCCCTTTAAGATACCTGATAATTCGCAGAACTGCATCCATGTGATCTTCCTGAGGTTGGTGCATAAATTGACTAACCACTCCAACAGCATATGCTATGTCTGGACGAGTATGCCAAATAAATAAGTTTCCACCAACCTTTGATATCTATCTTTATCAGTGGCTTTAGCATCTGTCTTTATAAACAACTTCTGATTGATGACCATGGGTGTGTCTGCTGGCTTGCAATCAATCATTCCTGTTTCAGCTAAAAGATCCAATATATACTTCTTCTGACAAATAAAAATTCCACGTTTAGACCTTGAAACTTCTATTCCAAGAAAATACTTTAGATCTCCCAAATCTTTCATTTCAAATTCTGCAAACAAAGCTGTTTTTAGTTGATCCATCTCCTTTTCATCATTTCCTGTGATAATCATGTCATCAACATAAATTATTAGACATGTTACTAGATTCCCTCTATGACGAAGGAACAATGTATGATCAGAATTGCTTTGTTGATATCCATATTTCTTCATTGCAAGAGTAAATCTTCCAAACCAGGCTCTGGGTGACTGTTTAAGCCCATACAGGGACTTCTTCAACCTACAAACTTCCCCATGTTTAAAATTATGGGAAAAACCTGGAGGAGGATCCATATACACTTCTTCTTTTAATTCTCCGTGCAAAAAGGCATTCTTCACATCGTACTGACGAAGAGACCACCCCTGGTTTGCTGCTATTGAGAAAAGAACCCTTACGGTATCTAGTTTTGCAACTGGAGAAAAAGTTTCTGAATAGTCAATGCCATAAGTCTGAGTGTACCCTTTGGCAACAAGTCTTGCTTTGTATCTTTCTACATCCCCATTCGGTTTATATTTGATGGTATATATCCACCTGCACCCTACTGGATCCTTTCCTTTTGGAAGAATACACTTCTCCCATGTATCATTCTTTATAAGAGCCTCCATTTCACTATCCATAGCATCCTTCCAATTTTTAAACTTTAAGGCATGCTCTACATCTGACGGGAGTTCTTCTGAATATAGTTTCGCTGCAAATGCTTTTGCTTCTTTGGAGAACAAACCTTCTGCGATATTAGCAAATTTGTCTACCGGGTACTTAGTAGACCGAGAACTCTTTTCTGGAGAATATCGCTTTGCAGGAATTCCTCTGGTAGACCTTGGTGGAAGAATATCTTTCTGGAGCACTTTCTTGAGTCACTTCTTCTATATTTTCTGACTCTCCATTAACATTTTCCTGCACTTCATTAGCTGGAATACCCATATTATTCAAAGTATGGCTTGGCTCAGAACTACTTACCTCGGATATCAGGTCTGGATTTGGGTTGTCACTTTGAGAGGAGGACTGTAATTCTTTATCTGGAGTCTGAACTTCTGAAGAGGTAGGGGACTGAACTTCTGATGAATATTGAAGCCAACTCAGTGTGTCACTTTGTTCCTCCCCCTGACCACTGAGTTCTTGAGAGTAAAAGTACTTGGTCTCCAAGAAATCACAATTCATCGTAGTAAACATACGATGAGTTTTAGGATTGTAACATCTATACCCCTTTTGATTAACCCCATATCCCACAAATACACATTTTTCAGCACACGGTTCGAGTTTATTACGATATGATTTTGGAATATGAACAAAAACCGTACATCCAAATACTCTAGTTGGCAAAGTAAGAACTGATGGGAGTTTATGAAACTCAGAGAGGACTTTCAAAGGGGTTTTCATATCGAGAATCTTTGTAGGGAGACGGTTGATCAAGTAGGTAGCAGTAGCTAAAGCTTCGGGCCAAAAACTTTTAGGAACCAAGGACTCAATGATAAGTGCCCTAGTCATCTCTAAAAGAATTCTATTTTTCCTTTCAGCCATACCATTTTGTTCGGGGGTGTGAGGACAAGTGGTTTGATGGATTATACCTTTGGATTGAAAAAACAGGTTCATTTGTGAATTCACATACTCCCCACCATTATCTGTTCTCATGATTTTGATAGATTTTTGAAATTGAGTTTGGACCATGTTATAGAACACAGTAAATCTATCATAAACTTCTCTCTCTACCCCCACCCCAAATTCATCCTCACACCAGTACCTCAAATCCCCCCTCCCCTTCATCCTTCCCCATCTTCCAACCCCCCCCCTCTTCAACCCCCGTGTCTCTCCCCCCGACCCACTCTTATCTCCTTTACTCGCCCACTCGGCTTCCTGCCGTTTCCTCTATCTCACTACCCGCGCTTCCCGTCACCCTTTCCGACCTTTTCTGAACACTGCATACTCTCTCCCCTTCTCCCCTCCACCCCGTCCCTTGCCCTGAACACAGTAAATCTATCATAAACTTCATCTTTATTTTTCAAAAAATAAATCCATGTCATTCGGGTGCAATCATCAACAAAAATCACAAAGTACTTGAAATTATGACCTCCACTAACCGGTGCAGGACCCCACACATCTGAATGAACCAATGAAAAAGGAGATTCAACTCTACTATTACGAGGTTTAAAAGATTGCCTATGACTTTTTGCTAGAATGCAAGTTTCACAATCAATCTTTTTATTCAACGGAAAAAGTTTTGGAAATAAAAGATGCAAATAACTAACTGATGGATGCCCCAATCTTCTATGCCATAACCATGCTTCTCTTTCACTAGTTCCATGAGCAAGCATGACATTCCCACTTTCAGTAACTTCATCAACATAATACAGTCCTCCTTTCTCAGTGCCACGCCCAATAATCCTTCCCGTCCTGATATCCTGCAACAAACAGAAGGTTGGATGCATGAGAACTGAGCAATTAAGTTCTTTTGTCACATGACTTATTGACAAAAGTTTGTGTGATAAGTCAGGAACATAAAGACAATTAGACAATTGAATGTCTGTGGAGAATTTAATTGTTCCACCATTTTTTACATCCATTTTCCCTTTATTTGCGGCTTTGATATGAGTTTTCCAAGGTTTTGATGTTTTTATAAAATCCGATAACTCGTAAGTCATCGTATCCGTTGCTCCGCAGTCAAATATCCAAGACCCATTTGGATCTGCACTTACACTTTGGGCCGCATATGCCGACCCAGAAAACACTGGGCTTTTTGTTTCCTTACTATCGAGCCCATGAACTAAATCTGGCCCATGACGGAAATCTGGCCCATCAGAAAAATCAAATCTTTTATTTTGTGATTGGTTATGAAACGTGGAAGGTACTGACCCACTAAATGGCTTTGAAATATTAACAAGGTTAAATTCCTTGTTTTGTGAGAAACGAACTGATCGATCATTTTTATAGGAAAATGGGTTATTTAGAGAACTGATCGATCTCCCTGTTTCTTTTTTTCCTTCCACCACCGAGAAACCACTTTTTCCTTCCTGAGCTCCGGCCGCCGCTGCTATACCACCGAAGCCGTCTGATCGTCGGCCACTATTTCCATCTTTATTGGAACCTACTGCGGCGGTAGGTGCGAGGGTTTTATCCTTGCTAGATGAGGCCGTCTTGTTTGGTCCGGTCCACCAATCGGGGTACCCAACGACTTCGAAACACTGCTCCTTTGTGTGCCTCGACATGCCACACTCATCACACTTAAGATTTGATTTATCATCTTGATTCCATTTTTTCTTGCCGTCGTTCCGGCGAATGCCCTTTGACACGAAACTGCCACCGCCGGTAAGTTCTCCGGCGATTAAACCGGAAGCTACACCATGTGATTCGCTTGTTGTTGCTCCCATAATTTGTTGGTGAGCATCTTCTTTGCGAACGATGGCAGGCGGCGGTTGCATGGAAAAGTTAGGGTTTTCAGTCGATTTTGATGGTGGAAAAAGGGTTTGATCAGAATTGAATGGATCTACGGCCGCTTTTAGCTCTCCACAGCCAGCTCTCGATTTTCGACCATGTTTTTGGTTACTCGATTGACCGGATTTGGTGGTTTTTCCTCTGTTATACCGGCCAGGAGTTTTGACGGTAAGTTCGGTTGTTTTATTTGATCGGTTTAGGTGTTGTGGTTGTTTACCCCAGTCGCCGGAATAATATTCCATGGTGACTTGGGTTTTGATTTTGTTAAGAGATGATTGAAGTTCCAACTCGGAACCCGAGCTTTGGTCGCCGGCTTTGGCCATGGTGACTGCTCGATGGTTTGTGAGTTTAGGCGGAAGTATATCGGGTAGATGACGAACCGATTGATGTCTCTGATACCATGTTAATAAACAGAAATTGAAGAGATGATTTTTGTATTGATATTTTGATAATTTGATTACAACTTATGCCTCTATTTATACTAGAAATAAACCCTAATTAGGTTACACATGACTATTGGGCTTGGGCCCTTGTTGGACCGATACATATTCTAACAAGAGCATGGGTTATTACATGTTTTATTAGTTTGTTTATTACAAAAATAGCTAGCATTTCCTTTTAGTTGTTTATGTACCCATTTGGCCATTTTTCATCAATTGAATACAGTAGCTTTTCATTCCATATTCCATAGCAATATCCTGTTCTTTCACGCATATATACCTATACAATTAGTGTAATGATATATATATGTCGTACTCCTTATATTACCAAAAAGTGTCTCACGACGGTAACGCATGCATTGAATGGTTATCAAGTTAAAACGAGCCATTGTAGGCCCGGAACTACTTCACAAGCTCCCAGAGGCGTAAAATGTGTGTGCTTGAAAAAATTATCCCTTCGTTTCAACTAATCCACCAGGTCTGAGTTCCCAAGCAAACTCCATCCACGTAAAGATCTCTCAAAGATAGACCGGCGGCGTGACAGACACAAGGGTTGTATTACTTTTCGACCGTCTTCTTTCCGTTTGGCTATTCTTTTCAATTGAAAAGGTGTCAGCTGTCTAGATTTGTAACGTACAACTTATTCAATGGTTTAAGTCTCTCTATTTCTCAAAAGACCAAATGATAGAAACTCTTTAAAAAGGAATGATGCATTCAAGTATTCAACCACCAATGCTATTAAGTTATCTTTTATCATTACTTACTATAATAAAGCAAATGGTCGTGAACATAGCTTTTGTCTTTATCTGCATTTATGGCATAAATAAAACATATGTAAATTATAAACAAAAGTTTGAGTTTGGTTGAGTGGTAAAGACCTTGCTCCCTAAAGGGGAGGTCCTTGGTTTGATTCCCCACCCAAAAAATTTTAAATTCATTTTTTCTTTTCAAAATTTACATTTTTAACTCATAAAACTTTCATATATAACCCTGAAATTTTATATTTGAATAAATTGATATACATACTTTTATAAAACTTTCATATATAACCCTGAAATTTTATATTTGAATAGATTGATATATATATACTTTTTTCTTTTTTTTTCTTTGATTTTATATAAAATCAATTTAAGTAACATATTTTTGTTTAAACATAACCTTTTCCTTGATAATTTTTTAAAAGTTTTTGTTTCTAAATTTTAATTTTGGGTTTTTTTAATATCTGTTTTCTTTTATTTTTATTTTGTAATATTTTGATTTTTTAACATTTTGTTATTTATAATTTTTTTTTTTACTTTGATATATTTTTTTAGCAATTTTTTTTGTAGAATTTTGTTTTGACAGTCCACAATTTGCACACTTATATTTGTTTTATCTAGACAAGAAAGTTAAGAATAGAAAGTAAAGAACATGAACAAGAATAAGTTCAAATGCAAGTATCTAAGCAAGTCTAATCATATGTTTCATTGATTAAACGATGAATACATGGTCGATATTACAACTTGTCTTACAAGAATACAAATGAACTAAATAATTGCTAAGTCTAGACACACTATAAACTTAAGCAATTACAAGAGAGAAAATAAAGTGACACACACTTTGTGGTGACAAACACAAAGTATAAATGATGCGGTTGTGTTGCTTTATATAGGGGAGGAATTAGGGCAACACAGCCTTACAATGATAGTGATAGAATGTGTTGTCTCTAGCATCACCTGTGATCTGGCTGCTGATAACGACTCAGAGGGTTGAGAAGAGGAAGGAATTATTTGAGTGGTAGACTCAACTCTAGTGGGCTGGGGTGACCCTTGTACTTCACCAACCCCTCCTACAGAAGATTGGGGTGGCTGCTTGCGGTTACCCTTTTTCTCGTCAGCAACCTTTTTTGAGGCTGTTGATGGGCCGGCTGGGTTTCTAATGTCTTTGGGCTGTGAGGACGTCTTAGCCTTTTTGGTTAAGCCCTTTGGTACTCGCTGCTTCTGTTTTGGGACATCAACAGGAGGTGAAGTGATAGTAGATGTAGTTTGTGTTTTGTTGGTCTTTTTGGGAGCTTTGGAGGCTGCTGGGGGGATTTCCAGCGAGCCAGCTCCAGAGGATCGTTTTTTATATACATCAGGATAGGTGGAGTAAAGTACCTGTTTCATTGCCGGAGGAAGCACAGCATATTTAGCATCAAACACCTCAGTGTCACAAGCAGGTACCTTGTACACTGTGCTGGCAATCCGTGGTGCGAAAAGGACAGTAGCACCATTAGGAAGATATTCTTCCTTCAGTTCATGCTTAAAAATTAGCGAGAGAAATCGAGTGAAGGGAACTGAGCTCGATCTATTTTTGACAAGAACTTTTGCCTTTAGATCTTCAAAGATGACACTGGCAAAGTCAATGAAACGACCATTTGCCAGTGCATATATCATCTGCATCTGGGCAGCAGTGGCCTGATCAAATGATCCACTGTTCCCACCAAGGCATTGAATGACATGAGAAAAAAAGTAACCTCCATACTCCAGGCAGGAACTTTTTCTGAGGGTTGCTGTGAACAGGTTGAGTTGGTTCCATGTTTGTTCCATAGCCTATGGAAAGCAACCAATCTTTCCATACATTAGTAGATACCAGGTCAGCAAATTGTCTTTCTTCAGATTGAATTTTCCTCCCCGCTTTCATTCACCATCTCCGTTTCTCCCTTCCTGTTCCCTTTTTTGTCCTTTACCCTCTTCCCCGACCCTCACACCCCCCCACCCCACCTCCCCATACATTAGTAGATACCAGGTCAGCAAATTGTCTTTCTTCAGATTGTGAAGGAAGACGAAGAACATCTCTTAACAAATCAACAGAGATGGAGATGGTGTGTTTTCCTTTCATGACAGTACCGGAAATGGTGCTGCTCACGAGGTTGTAGTCACATGTCCACCAGAATTCCCTCAACAGATGGACACACATTTCTTTTGGATCTTTATAGATGGCTCTTCTAGCCGGACATGCTCTTATAAAATCAAGCATCTGATAGTAACCTTTAACTTGGGAAGGAATTTCAAGAGATCCAAGATAGTTATTTGGTTTGATAACCAACTTATGGGCTTGAAAGGCTACATGTTTTGATGGAACAATGCCTTCAGGATCGAACTCCTTGGACGTGAGATAGAGAGGAACAATTTCCAAGGTTTCTTGATGTTGAGATGAGGAAGAAGTCATTTTGATATTAAGATGATGAGGAAGAAGTCATTTTGATATTAAGATGATGAGGAAGAAGACGAAAGGATTGAGAGAAAATAGAGAAGATATATAGGGATTTGAAGATTTTGTGAATAGGAGAGAAGAATTGAGAGGATGAATTTTGAGAGTATGAAGAATGGTGATTGAAAAAGATTTGAATATATAGCATGGATATGGGCCCTATAACTTATGATAGTGAACCGTCACCAATACTCTCTCTCATACGTAATATATACATATATATACGTATTTGAGTAACGTATAAAAGATTGATGTGACAACTTGTACCATTATTTCAAAAGTACTCGAGTTTTACGGCTGATACAGTGTACAAGTTGTCCATTAGGGAGAAAATCGAGGTAACCGTTTTCAGATTTCAATAAAATATTGAGAAAAATACTTGGTGGATATATTCACACGATAAAGTAGCTGAGATTGAAATATATTCCACTGACCAAGTTAGAAAATTTGATTACCCCATTTAGAAAACATGTATTAGTCAGCGACTCCATAAAAACATTTGCTGCTGACCAACTTTATACAATTTTTGGCAAATTGTCAGCCATTAACGGATTTTGTTTGTCTTTACCAACAGCCGTTTGCTGCTGGACTAGATAGAGACTTTTAGCTCTCTATTGCTTTTGTTTTGCTTTTTCCCAAAGCAACAGGGAATTTAACGGATTTGATGTGTCTTTACCAGCAGCCGTTTGCTGCTGGACTAGATAGAGACTTTTAGCTCTCTATTACTTTTATTTGCTTTTTCCCAAAGCAACAGGGATCAACGGATTTGAAAAGTCTTTACCAGCAGCCGTTTGCTGCTGAACTAGATAGAGACTTTTAGCTCTCTATTACTTTTGTTTTGCTTTTTCCCAAAGCAACAGGGATCAACGGATTTGAAATGTCTTTACCAGCAGCCGTTTGCTGCTGGACTAGATGGAGACTTTTTAGCTCTCCATTGCTTTTTATGTTCAGCAAGTAAGATACTCTTGAGCTCGCTGAAAGATATTTTTGACTATAAGGTCACTTTTCAACATATAAGAGAGATGTATGTTGAAGCATCAGCAGACATGACAAGTCATGTTGCTGATTCACCATTCAGCATTCCCAACTTACTGACCAGATACTTGAATCTGGATTCATCTAATGGTTTTGTGAAAATGTCAACAAGTTGGTCATCAGTGGGGATGAAGTAGATTTCAACATCCCCTTTCATGACATGGTCACGAATGAAATGGTACCTAATGTCTATGTGTTTGGTCTTAGAATGCTGAACAGGATTATGTGTGATTGCAATAGCACTTGTATTATCACACATAATGGGAATCTTAGAGAATTCTAAGTCATAGTCAGCGAGTTGGTTTTTCATCCATAGGACTTGTGCACAACAACTCGCTGCTGATACATATTCTGCTTCAGCAGTGGAGATGGATACTGTATGCTGTTTCTTACTAGACCAACTAGTCCCAACAAGTTGACATCCACCAACTTTCGCTTTTCCGTCAGCTGGCGCCCTCAAACGCAACAACATCTCCTTTTTATTCACCACTTATTCGTATGCTAGGGTACCCTTTATTAGCCTCTGATACATATTCTGCTTCAGCAGTGGAGATGGATACTGTATGTTGTTTCTTACTAGACCAACTAGTCAGCTTCCCCCCCAACAGTTGACATCCACCACTGGTACTTTTCCTATCTAACATGCAACCAGCATAGTCAGAGTCAGAATATGCAACTAGGTCAAAATTGGAGTCTTTGGGATACCAGAGACCCAATGTTGAAGTACCTTTTAGATACTTGAAAATTCGCTTTACAGCGAGAAGATGGGATTCCCTAAGAGAGGCTTGATATCTTGCACATAAGCAAGTAGCAAACATGATATCAGGACGACTCGCTGTGAGATACATCAGTGAGCCAATCATTCCCCGATAGAGAGTGGGGTTCACATGCTTGCCATCAGGATCAGCATGAAGATTATTGGGAGGAGACATGGGAGTGACCTTAGTAGTGACATTAGACATGTCAAATTTGGCCAGCATGTCTCGAATGTACTTTTCCTGATTAACGAAAATCCCATTTGGTAGTTGACGAATTTGAAGACCAAGAAAGAAGGTCAGCTCACCCATCATGCTCATCTCAAAATGAGAGGACATCAGTGAGCTGAACTTGGTACAAAGTTTCTTGTTGGAGGATCCAAAGATGATGTCATCTACATATATCTGAACATATAGGACATCAGCACCCTTTCTATAGATGAAGAGGGTGCTGTCAATGGATCCTCGCTGAAACTTATTAGAAAGAAGAAATTCAGAGAGAGTGTCATACCAAGCTCTGGGAGCTTGTTTAAGACCATAGAGTGCCTTATAGAGGCGATAGACATGGTGTGGCTTGGCTGGATCTTCAAAACCAGGTGGCTGCTCAACATAAACTTCCTCATCGAGTTTTCCATTTAGGAAAGCACTCTTTACATCCATTTGATATACTGTGAAGTTTCTGTAAGAAACATGTGCCAAGAATAAGCGAATAGCTTCTAATCGGGCCACTGGTGCAAAGGTTTCATCGTAATCAACACCTTCTTCTTGAAGGTATCCTTGTGCAACCAGCCTATCCTTGTTACGAGTAACAACACCATCTTCGTCCATTTTATTCCTATAAACCCATTTAGTTCCGATGGGTTCTTTTCCAGGAGGTAGAGGAACCAAGAACCAGGCATTCTGTCTTTTGAATTGGGTGAGTTCCTCTTGCATGGCAGCAACCCATGAGGGATCAACCATTGCTTCTCCTATATTTTTGGGCGTCATCATAGACAAGAAGTTTACATACAGACATGTATTTCTTGTCGCTGATCGAGTCATAATCCCCTGCTGAGGATCACCGATGATTTGGTGAGCTGGATGACTAGATGTCCACTTAAGTGCAGGAGCACTGGAGACACCAAGTCGAGTGGCAGCGGAAATTGGAGCGATGGGATCAGCAGGAGCATTATAAGAAGAGAGGTCAATGGTAAGAATGGGTTCAGGAGAATGATCAGCAGAGCCATTCGACTGATTTGAGTTATCATTGATGGTGGAGTCTTCAGCAGACTCCATTTCTTCAGCATTTTCTGAAGCATCATGAAACTCCTCCTCAGCAGAGTCATCAGCATGCACGTCATCAGCCAGTGATCTAGGTTTGATTGATGCTGCATGAATTGATCTTAAGATAGGCTCAACTGGCTCAATCGAGTAGATATGAGCAGCAACTTGCTCTAGTTCAACATCACCTGAACTATCCTTTGTGATATGTTGAATGGTATCAGGCAGCGAGCAAGAAGCATCAACAAATAAGTCAGCTTCCTCAGTGAGAGGGTCAGCTAGCTCATTAAAAATGACCTCAGACGAAGAAGATTGAATGTCCTTTAGTGCTGATGAACTTTCATCAAAAGTAACATGAATGGATTCATCAACCTTCTGAAGGCGAGTATTGAATAGTATGAATGCCTTGCTGATGGATGAATACCCAAGAAAGTATCCATCATCAGCTTTAGGATCAAATTTACCTAGGTGATCCTTGTTGTTTAAGATGAAGACAGGACATCCAAATACATGGAAGTATTTGATTTGAGGTTTCTTACCTTTCAACACCTCATACGCTGTCTTGTCATGTCTTTTGACTATTAGACATCTATTTTGAGTATGACAAGCAGTGTTGACAGCTTCAGCCCATAATTTACTAGGCAAAGAAGACTCACTGAGCATGGTGCGTGCTGCTTCGATGAGAGTTCTATTTCTCCTTTCAGCGACACCATTTTGCTCAGGAGTTCTGGTGGAAGAGAAATTTTGTGAGATCCCTTGATCAGCACAAAAGGCTTCAAGAGTGTGGTTTCTGAACTCAGTACCATGATCGCTCCTGAGTTCTTTTACCCTTATGCTGTTGAGATTCTCCATTTTCTTGATGAAATTGATAATTTCTTTAGCAGCATCACTCTTAGAATGAAGAAAGATAGTCCAAGTGTATCGTGAGTATTCATCCACGATTACTAAAGTGTATCTGCTACCCTTTAGACTTTGGACATTCACTGGACAAAAAGGTCCATGTGAAGAAGATGAAAGCAGCCAGAGATAGAATTGGCCTGCTTGGTAAACTATCAAGAAATTTGTGGCATACCTCAAAGTCATCATGGGTGATACCAACAGTGGTCATGTCGTTCAGCAACCCTTTAAATCGGGTATAAGTGCCGTTGAGACCTTCGTTGGGGAGTGAAAAGAATTTTTCATAGGCTCTTTTGAGGTCTATCTTTTTCGTGGCAATGGTAGCAGCAGAGCCTTCATACATGCTACATAGCCTATCCCACACTTCTTTAGAAGAGGGATATCTGATGACGACTTTCATGATATCAGAAGGAAGAGTGCTGATGATCATGTTCTTAAGCCTTGCATCAAGATTAACAAGTCTCCTCTCATCGTCAGTCCATTGAACCTCTGGTTTGACGATGTCAATCACAATCTCAGGATCATCGACAGTTGCTCCTGGTGTTCTTTGCACCAGAGTAGGAATATATGGACCAACGGTCAGAATTGACATAAGATAGGGTTCCACACCCACGATATGAAGTAACATCCTTTCCTTCCAAGACCCAAAGTCATCGGGCTCGAATCTTGGAGGGACAGATACGTAACCGAAGTCACGTGTGTTAACGAGGGTGGGAACAACAGTCATGTTCTTGTTTTAAGAAAAGTTTAAGAAAGATAAGAAATTTAAGAAAATAAGTATGCAAACGGATCTTTGTTTCAATAATTTAGAAACGTTGGCTCTGATACCACTTGACAGTCCACAATTTGCACACTTATATTTGTTTTATCTAGACAAGAAAGTTAAGAATAGAAAGTAAAGAACATGAACAAGAATAAGTTCAAATGCAAGTATCTAAGCAAGTCTAATCATATGTTTCATTGATTAAACGATGAATACATGGTCGATATTACAACTTGTCTTACAAGAATACAAATGAACTAAATAATTGCTAAGTCTAGACACACTATAAACTTAAGCAATTACAAGAGAGAAAATAAAGTGATACACACTTTGTGGTGACAAACACAAAGTATAAATGATGCGGTTGTGTTGCTTTATATAGGGGAGGAATTAGGGCAACACAGCCTTACAATGATAGTGATAGAATGGTGGTTGTCGACTTCTCATAGGCTCGTTGAACTTGGATCCAGGAGCCTTTGTCTTCTTTACCAAAACGGGTATGAAAGAGAAAACCCTTGTTTTGGTCCCAACTGTACCTTTGTCATATAAGGTAATGTTCAGTTGGAGGAACCACCATGTGACTTCTTGTCTTCTTATGGTTTGAAAACTTCCCGCCTTGACACACAACTTGGAAAGTAAACCACCCGTTGACAAGAGTCATTGACTCGCTGATGACTTGCTGACGACTCACGTCAGCGACCAAGTCTGGTCAGCGAATCCTTGACTCAACATGTTTTACATATATTCTTTTGATTCTTTTTGTTTCATTTTCTGTTTTCTATTTGAGTTTCTTTATTAATGATTTTTCCTTCATGATTTTTTTGAGTAAACATAAACGTGATGGTATATCCGTATGTCGTCACATGTCATACCATGTAAAAAGGCCGCAAAACCAGATACGCTTAACATACCAAATATTAAACAAACATGGTCTTAGATGGAGTGGACAACTTTTGAATGTGTTGTGTTATTGCCCTTAAATAAACATATTTGCGTTTTATTTCTTCTTTACAAGGTTTTTTTAAAGATTATGTTTTACGCAATTATTAATTTGGAAGTAAACACATTTACGATGTTGTGTTTGTGGTAATGCATTTAAATAACAAAACGTGAAAAAACAATAATTACAGCCCCGCAACGCGGGGCTTCCGAATTACCTAGTTACATAAAATCATATTTAATTATTTAGAAGCAATTAATTGTCGAAAACAACGACAAGTAGTTACAATATATTGTTTCCAGTTAATTGGTAGAAATTGCTAGTTACAATATATTCCAGTTAAAAACCAACTAGGTTGGATCAGTGGTTGGAGTCCTTGCCTTCTGGAGACAGAGGTCATGGGTTCGATCTCATGCCCAGCAAGGCTGGAGGTCCTTTTCTATCTTTGATAGAATATGGAAGCAGCCTCTCTACCTTTGGTAGGGGTAAGGCTGTCTACATCTCAATCCCCCATACACCGTCAAAGACGGTATTGGGACCCAAAACTCGTGGAATACGACATTGGGAGTTACTTTTACTTTTTTTTTTAATTGGTAGAAATTTAATTATGCCCATTTGATTAGATAAAGATTTAATTATTATATCGGATATTCTGCCGTAAAAGAAAAACAATTAACAGGAAACAATATGTTTTTATTTTATTTATTTTTTCAAAAAATCAATATTAATTGGATAAAGCCCAGTAATAGATCACGGCCTTGCTCGGTATTTGATATAGTGGGCCCTTGTACAAGATTTATTTTCCCTGGTGAAAGCGATTTCTAGTTTACGTCTTCCGCCCTCTTTGAATCCGATCATCAGGTATTCATATTTTATCTCTTATTTAAATATTTTAAATTCTTAAAATCTATAGATTTTGTTACTTTCAGTATTTAATTTTAAAAAATAAAGTAAATAATTCCAAATATATTTACTATATCATTGATCAGATAATAGACAATTGCATAAGGATAGTTTGATATTCTTTGAATTCTGTTTAGTTGCATAAGGTGTTGAGGTTGTTAGTATGAGATTGGGCCTGTCCAATTCTCTTTTGATGTTATTGTACATAGTTTGATGAGCAATATATTCACAAGTTTAATTAAATAGACAATTATCCGGCAGTTAAGTTGAGGTAAAAGATACAAATATGAAGTGTCTGTTTGGCAAGGGCTTTTGAGGGCTTTTAGGAGCTTAAAAGGCCCGAGCTTTTGAATATAAGCCCCTTTTAAAACTATAGCCCTGTTTGGAAAGACATTTGAATTCAAAAGCCCCAGCCCCAAAAAGCTCCTAAAAGCCCCGAAAGGTCTTTAAAATAAAAGCTTGTGTAAAAAGGATTGAAATAGAAGCTCCAGCCCCATTTCTAAGCTCCAGCTCCAGCTCCAAGCCCCTAACCACAGCCCCAGCTCAAAGCTTTTGTGCCAAACATACCCGAAGAGTTGTGCAAAACTTTTCATCTGATCAATGATATAGTAAATTGATTTAGAATTATTTACTTTATTTTTTAAAAGAGTAATTCTAGGTTTACAAATCTTTTAGAAATAAATTTTTACAAACTTAACTTCTACCAATTAAACCACATCTATGTGTTCTCTCTTCTTTCTATCTCTTGTTTGATTGGACCACCTCACATGCCACGTTTGTAACAATTAGTTTGTAATTTGTTTGTCTAGCATTATGTTTTACTCTTAAAAGTATATCTTTTTGGTGTTCATTATGAAAGAAACCCGGCCACAAGACTTTAGCGTAATTAAGAATTGTAATAACTTTAGTGTACGTCTTTAAAAAAAAAAGGTTTGATCATATATAATGGTTCCGGTTTTGATCATTACAAGTTAATGAGTATTTGTGTTTGTATTTATTTTTTCTATAATTAATTTTTTCATGTGAAGAAGTTGTACAAAGATGGCTAGTATTTCCAGAAAACTAGTTGGTGCATCACCTTTCTTACCCGATGAAATTGTTGACGAAATTTTAAGTAAGGTAACGGATTTGAAAACCTTGTGCATTTGCAAACGTGTTTCGAAACATTTTTACAATCTCGTATGTGAAGTCGACACTACTTCCTTCAATGCTCCTCCTACTTGGAAGACCAATGATAGAGAATTCTGTAAGCATGTATATTCGCTTCCCGTATCAAAACTTCGTGGCAATAATTACTATAGTCGTAAGGTTGATGGATTGATCAATTCAATGACAAAGTTTACAAGACTTGAGTCTCTGTATATCGAACTTCCTTGGTCATCTTTTAAGGGTTTACCTTATCTAAAGTGGAAGGCCTTTATAGGAAGTAATAGAATCGATTCACTTGTGTTTGTGTCACCGACTTCAATATATAACACAAAGGGATCATCATACGATAACCATGAAAAAAAAACATATTGGTTTGGTGTCGATATTGCATGGAAATGTATGGAGGATGCATATGTAAGGTATATGATGTTGTATGGTTTCGCTCGTGAATGTCCCTTTTTAGAAAAGATTAGCATTACGGATTCACTTAAAAGAGGAAGGGTCTCTCTTAGTGGTGCAAAACTTTTCAAGGCTAGAAAGTCGTCTACTAAGCCACCTAATGTAGACGAATTTCGTTATAAGGTTAGTAGGGGTCACATCCCCTTGCTGGATTTGCCGGTTTCAGGGTTTGTTATGAAAGAGATAGAACTAATGTTATATGAAGATGTTCGTCTCCCCTCTGGATATACTTATGATTGTTTTAGTAAAATTGATGACGATGAGGATGATTTTGAAGGCAAAGAGAGGGCTGCCTATAGTGAAGCTGTGAGGAAAATTTTTAATGATGGTTTTGAAGGCAAATTAAGAGAGGGTTATAACTGTTGTGATTTAATTTGGATAAGTCATTGATAAAGTAAAAGAATAATGCAGATGCTGCTCATGATCTATGAATTTGAAAATGGTTCTTTTTTTTGGTTTTTCCAGGTGCTCAAATTATTGTTATTATATTTCTGAACTAGTTTTATTTTAGATTCTGAAGGAATATTGCTTTTGACCATCTTTTTTTATCTCTTAGCTTGGCTGTCACTTAAAAGTGTAAGTTTTGGGTATGGAAGATGATGACATACCCTCTCAGCGGCACGCAACACCTGTCACACAAAGGAGCAGTAACGCGCTACGTCACGAAGGTCTCTTCGTAACGAAGACTCCCGCAGTAGATAAAAGAGATAAGAATTGTTCCCCTATAATTTCGGGATTTGATCTTATCATTTAAGTCCAGTAAAGAAGTAAAGAATCTTCCTGGACTCATTTGGCCTAAACCCTAAAAAACCTAACTTTTCCTCCAAGATAATCTCTCCCTGTAAAAGGAGAACCTAAAGACCTTCCAAAGGCATTCATATCATAATTCACACGACTCACACATAATACTTCATCAACGATCAAACAGATCTAAAACTCATTCTTTAGCACGATCGTAATCGGCTATATTTCATACACATTTGATTGGCGTAAAGAGGCACGAACCCTACCTTTGGGGAATCGCCAACAAATAACCAAAACACCCATCATACCCCTTTTCTACACCTAACCTCGGCTTGGTGTACAATCATTTGGCGCCATCCGTGGGACCCTAACATCATCTGGACCCCAAAACTGACAACACAAGAGTTTTGTGCGACCAAGATACGAGAAATGGTTAAAAAACATAAGACCCGATCTTACAAAGATAGAAAATTTCCTTTGGCGATTAACCAGGTAGCGGTTAGGGGACCAAATCTCCGAATGGCCGCACCTGAGGGCTTTTACTTCCCCCCATTAGGAAAAGACGAATCCTCGAATGATCCTCTGATCATCCATGCCATGATATTCAATATCGAAGTACGCAGAATCTATCTGGACAGCGAAAGCGAGTGCGACGTCATCTTCGAACATTGTTTTCTCAAACTACCCGACGCCATATGAGCCCGAAAGGATGACTCCCGAGGGCCCCTTGTAGGGTTTTCGGGGAAACACGCATGGCCCTTGGGAGAAGTCGACTTAGACATCACCATCAAAGATGGAAAACACGAAAGGATCAGGACACTGGAACTCGTGATAGTACGTTCCCCATCACCCTACAACATCCTTTTGGGAAGGACAGCCGTGCAGCAACTAGAGATGGTCTCATCCGTAATACATAGGCTCTTTAAGTTCCGGTCTGAAGAAGGAATAGGAACGATTCATTCGTCCTACGAACAGGTGAAACAGATCAATGAGGTAAAAAGGATAGAAGACAGCACACTATCCGTTCTGAAGGTGCGAGAGGATTTACAAGATAACGCGAAGGTGGTAGTTAACCCTGCATTCCCTGATCAACCGGTCACCATAGGTGTCCAACTCTATGATGAGTGCAAATATAAGCTCCAGAAGCTACTGCAATCTAACATAGACATCTTCGCATGGGAATATGTCGATATGACCGGGGTACCCAGGGTCCTGACACTGGAAGGAAAACCGTTTGTAACGGAACACCGTCTGAACGAACGAAAACATATGGAGCCCATGCATCAAAAGAAACGCAGCCTCTCCGTCGAAAGGGATGAAGCCGCCCGAAAGGAGGTAGAAGAACGGTTAAAAGCAGGAATAATCAGGGAATCCACTTACCCGATCTGGATCGCAAACCCAGTAATGGTGAAGAAAGGAGACGGAGGGTGGAGGATGTGTGTTGACTTTACGAACATTAATAAGGCATGTCCCAAAGACTGCTACCCTCTGTCAGAGATAGATTGGAAGGTAGAATCATTAACATATCACAAATTGAAATGTTTCCTAGACGCATACAAAGGTTATCATCAGATACAGATGGCAGAAGGAGACGAAGACAAAACGGCCTTCTACACAAGCAAAGGGATTTATTGTTATCAAAAGATGCCCTTCGGTTTAAAGAACGAAGGGGCTACTTACCAACGCCTAGTCGATAAACCATTTGCCACGCAGATCGGAAGGAACTTGGAGGCATATGTTGATGATATGGTCATCAAAAGCAGAGATGAAGAAGGACTCATAGAAGATATCCGCGAGACCTTCGGAAATCTTCGGACAATCATTATGAAGCTCAATCCTAAGAAATGCTCCTTCGGGGTAGAGGAGGGGAAATTTTTGGGATATTATGTTACTAACAAAGGAACACATGCAAACCCCTCCAAGGTGGACAAGCTGAAGCAGATCTCACCACAAAAGACAATCAAAGAAGTCCAGAGCTTGAACGGTGATGATATACCCTATACGGAGCTCTACCTCCATATTCGAAGAAGATACCTTTGAAAATGCTTATACGGAGCACTGCCTCCGTAGGCAGAAATAATCCCGGAGCACCTGAGTTAAATTACTCAGCTCCGGAGGAACGTACATATTAAATCCTCTATAGGGGAAACATATATTAAGGTCTGACTATCCCGGACACGGCTTATTAAGAGATTCGATCTAAATCTTCTTAAAAGATAGAAGATATCCTTAAATGAGAAAGAGATTTATCCTAACTCTCTTACCCTCCTCTCCAAGTTTTCTACCCTCTATATAAAGAGGAGACAATCCACTCGAATACATATACATTAACCCAGCCGACCGCGAGACTCGGCTGAAACAATTCATAGATCAGGCGTAAAGCGGCCATCACTGTCCCTCTGACCTTAAGGGAACCGCCTGCAAATCACCTCCGAAACCCACACACCCCCTCGATTGTGCCATAGTGCGATTATTTGATCAAACAAATTGGCGTCATCCGTGGGACAAATCCCTCAAAAAAAAAAAAAACAACACACACTCTCTCTTTAAACCCACCCATGATCAGAATAATCAGCTATCATGGCCGATAGAGATATCAGTCACTCACCAAGATCACACAATGTAGGGGGATCTCAGACACCCCCAGGAGGACTGAACCTTCAGGAACAGTCCTTGGACACGTTTGTGTCAAACTTTGATCTACCCACTATTATGACTGATGATAGAAATGCAACAGCAAGTGAACCGAATTCATAGGGGCAAGATCCAGATAGACCCGTGCTTATGTCACGAGGTCAAGGTCAACACAGATCTGTACCTATAGCACCACATCAACGATATCAAAGATCCGGATCCACCCCCGTGAACCAAGAAAGGTTGCATGCCTTCAGAGATACCTCCCTGGCAAATGGGCCACAGGCAGAGCCCCGATAACATCGAACTATCCAGGAAACCCTAATCGAGCATTAACATTAGCAGATCAGGAGATATATGGAGCATGCAGATTGCAAGGTCAAGACCGAGGCAGACCCGTGCTGACATCACAAGGTCAAGACCGAGACAGATCCGTGCTAGCGTCACTGGCGTCGCAAGGTCAAGACCGAGACAGATCTGCGCTGGCGTCGTAAGGTCAAGACCGAGACAGATCCGCGCTGGCGTCGCAAGGTCAAGACCGAGGCAGGCCTGTGATGACATCACAAGGCCGAGACCAAGACAGATCCACGCTAGAGTCACATGGACAAGATCGAGAAGGACCCACATCACTATCACAAGGCTCAGACAAACCTCTCCCTACAGAACCATGCAGCCAAGATCAGCATGGGTCGGACCCTATCCCTCTTGACCAGGGAAGACCACAATCCCCTAGGGTTATCTTCCAGACAGATGGGCCACGAATAAGGACATCAAGAATAATGAATCAACCTGGAAATACAAACCAAGAACCAACATTAATAGACAGAGAGATCAGCGACGCATACGTATAAGCAAACTATGACGTGATGTGTGTGATAATCAGACGTCTAAGAGAGACAGGTCAGGTATATGAACCGGAACCAACAGGCCAGTACATCTACGATGAACACCGTATGAGGGAGATAGAGGAAGGACCGGCACAGAACATACTCACCGGACCGTCAATCATAAAAAATAACTCACCAAATGCACAAAGCGACCCCAACAAAGGGGAGATGCAGAATCTCCAAACGGGAGCCCCTGAGGACAGATCTGACCAAAGAAATCAGATCCAAGACCACTATCGATGGAAAACAGGACCAGGAGAAATAGGTGGAGATAATGCCCGGGGATACCCCTCACATGAGTGGGAAGCCATCGACACGTCACACCTAGGGAATACAAACAGTCCATTTACCAGTAACATACAAAACTACCCGCTACCGGTAAATATGAAGTACCCCCAAAACCTAGGATATTATGATGGAAAAGGCGACCCATATGACTTCTTGAAAAAATTTACTGGAGACGCAATAATCCAAAGATGGGACATGCACAGTGGGCGCCAAATTGTTTCGGACAAAAATTACCTAAGATAATTTTATAATAGGTTTCAAGATAATTTTATGACCAAAGATTTGTAAGTGAGGTCAGGTGTTTAAGATCTTCGAACAAAAGAAAGTTTTTGTTAAAGATAATAATGCAAAATAAGAGTTTTGGTAAAAAAGAGTTTTAAGAAAGTCTTTGAGACAGAAATATAGTAACAAAGCAAAAAACTGGTTGAAGATAAGGATAAAATACTAAGATTCAGTGTTATGATCTTGAAGATAAAAGCAAAGATAATAATGACACCAGAATTTTGTTGACGGGGAAAAACCCTTGATTCAATTAAGAAATCTTAGGTAAAAAACCCCGGGAGGATTCAATCGATCCTACCTATGTTCTTTTATTATTATTTGTTGAGGATTACAATACAATGAACGAAAGAAAAAATGAATGATTAACAAGTAAGAAGTAAAATTGTTGTGTGTGTTAATCAGTCTCTTGAGTTGTGTGTTCGCCCCCCTTTTCTGCAGAAGATATATTCCTATTTATAGAGCTAGACGTTGAACTAGATATCCGAAATATCTGGGATCTTCCTGGACTTGCTCTTCGCACCGAAGAAATGGTGTAGATGACCGTTGAGAGCTTTTTCCTCACATGGTAAAACAGATATCAGTCCCGATTCTTATGGTTGAAGTGGCAAACCCCTCCAAGGTGGACAAGCTGAAGCAGATCTCACAACAAAAGACAATCAAAGAAGTCCAGAGCTTGAACGGTGATGATATACCCTATACGGAGCTCTACCTCTGTATTCGAAGAAGATACCTTCAAAAATGCTTATACGGAGCACTGCCTCCGTAGGCAGAAATAATCCCGGAGCACCTGAGTTAAATTACAAAGCTCCGGAGGAACGTACATATTAAATCCTCTATAGGGGAAACATATATTTAGGTCCGACTATCCCGGACACGGCTTATTAAGAGATTCGATCTAAATCTTCTTAAAAGATAGAAGATATCCTTAAAGGAGGAAGAGATTTACCCTAACTCTTTAACCCTCCTCTCCAAGTTTTCTACCCTCTATATAAAGAGGAGATAATCCACTCGAATACATATACATTAACCCAGCCGACCGCGAGACTCGGCTGAAACAATTCATAGATCAGGCGTAAAGCGGCCATCACTGTCCCTCTAACCTTAAGGGAACCGCCTGCAAATCACCTCCGAAACCCTCACACCCCTTCGGTTGTGCCATAGTGCGATTATTTGATCAAACAAACGGTAAGCTCGCCGCTCTCAGCCATTTCCTTTCCCGAGGAACCGATAAAAAATTACCCTTCTTTAAAACACTAAAAGGATGCATCCAAAAAAAAAAGATTTTGCATGGACAGAGGAGGCAAACAAAGCTCTGGAACAGATGAAAGAATACATTGCCAACTTACTGACACTAACGGCACCAAGACCGAAAGAAACGCTCTTCATTTATTTGGTTGCCTCATCTGAATGTGTCAGCGCTGTGCTAGTGGCCGAAAGGGACCGGCAACAAATACCGATTTATTTTGTAAGCAAGGTTTTGCAAGGGGCCGAAGCCAATTATCCAGAACTAGAAAAACTCACCTTGGCCCTAATATACGCAGCCTGAAGGTTACAAAGGTACTTCCAAGCGCACCCAATCGTAGTACTGTCAGATAAGCCAATAAAACAGATACTGTTAAAGCCAAAAAAATCAGGGAGAGTCGCCAAATGGGCCATCGAGCTAGGTGAACATGATATAGAGTTTAGGGCCCGACATGCAATCAAGGGCCAAGTCTTAGCCGATTTCATCGCTGAAGTTCATGAAACCAAGGGATAGTCTCTGTAAGTAACAGGGATAGTCGAATGTGATGTTTGGAAGCTATACACCGATGGTGCCGCCAGCTCTGATGGTTGCGGAGCTGGACTCATGCTAGTCAATCCGGAAGACAAGGAATTCACTTATTCACTAAGATTTGAATTCACAGTAACAAACAACAAAGCTGAATACGAAGCATTATTGGCAGGGCTTCGGATCGCGAGAGACACGAAGATTCGTAGCATACAGGTATACGTCAACTCTCAACTAGTGGCGTGCCAGGTAAAAGAAGAATACGAGGCTAAACAAGAAATGATAAAGTTGTATCTCCGCAAGGTGCAAGAATTAATGGAATATTTCAGTCATTTCGAGATAGAGCATATTCGGAGAAACCAGAACAAGAAAGCGGATGCCTTAAGTAAGTTAGCCTCCCTAACGTTTGGCCACTTGGGAAAGAAGGTCTTGGTAGAAGTTTTAAAAGAAAGATCAATTGAAGAGAAGCAGGTACCGGACCTTGTACAAGAAGAAGGGAAGAATTGGATGACCCCCATATATGAGTTCTTGGTAAGCGGAATACTGTCGGAAGATAAAGACGAAGCTCGAAAGATAAAAATCAAAGCCCCACAATATAAGGTTCTGGACAAGAAATTATACAAAAAGGGGTTCGTCACGCCATGGCTGCGGTGCGCAGGGCCTGAGCAGGCCAAAATGATCATCCGAGAAATTCACTAAGGAATATGCGGATCACACTCGGGGAAAAGGTCGGTTGCGACGAAAGGAATGCGGCTAGGATATTTCTGGCCAACGATGCATCAAGATTCTGCAACGCTATTAAAGAACTGTGAAGCATGCCAGTTACATGCTAATGTACCAAGACAGCCAAAAAACGGTATGACTTCGGTGATCTCAGCATGGCCCTTCATACAATAGGGTATCGACTTAGTAGGACCACTCCCCAAAGCACCGAACAAGAAGAACATTTTGGTAATAGCCATCGACTATTTCACCAAATGGGTAGAAGCGAAGCCGTTAGCCACAATAAACGGGGATCAGATCAAAATATTCGTATGGGAACACATCATATGTAGGTTTGGGATACCACATACGATAGTGTCCGATAAAGGAAAGCAATTTGCCAACGAAGTTTTCCTCGAGTTCTGCAAACAAGTAGAAATCAAGCAGTCATTTACGTCTGTATACCATCCTCAAGGGAATGGACAGGTGGAGGTAACCAATAGGGAAATAATAAAGGGAATAGATAAACGACTGGGATGAAGCCACAAAGGGTGGGTAGATGAGCTACCATTAGTCCTTTGGGCTAACAGAACAACCCCGAAATGAAGCAATGGAGAGACCCCATTCAGCTTAGCCTTCGGCACCGAGGCAGTGGCACCAGTAGAAATCCAGGTATCCACACATAGAATGTTAAATATAGAAGGAAACTCAGATGAATTAAGAATAGACCTAGATTTGCTGGAAGAACGACGAGAAATCATAGCCATTAGAGAAGCGGCATTCAAGAAGAAAATAGAAGGATACTACAACAAGAGAGTTAATCCCACAACATTCAAGACCGGAGACTATGTGTTGCGATTAAATAGTGCAAGCGAGAAGGAATACACAGGAAATCTAGGACCAACATGGGAAGGCCCGTATAGGTTACAGGTGGCCTTCGAAAACGGAGCATACAAGTTGGAAACACCCAAAGGAGCTCCGGTTGACAGGACCTGGAACAGTTCGAATTTACGAAAATTCCATTGTTAAATTTCTCAATAAGTTATAAAGGCTAAATTGCCTCAATTATTTCATAAAGCAAAAAGTCCCCTTGGGGGATAATGCGTTATACAAAAGACTCATTGTCTTAATATTTAATAGAGGGTCGCCACCTCAGCACATCAAAAAGCGACCAAGTGGGAACAAGCTGACAGGGACGCCTGAACAGACACCCCAATGTACGCACACACAAACATCCACACACACACACACACACACACACACACGCACACACACACAACACACACACACACACATATATATATATATATAATATATATATAATAAATAATATATATATATAACAACAACACATCACGAGGAACATAAGGATAACACAAATAAAAAGGTTGTCCGATGTATAAGTTCCCATAACAAAATAAGTTTAAAACAAACCTAATCAAAGCGGGGTTTCACAAGCAACAAATCGTAAACCCCAGGGTTTGGAAGGTGAGTAAGATCATTAATAAAGTTGCTATGGTAACTTGCCAACCTCAGAATAGCCTGATCAAAGGCCTCATTTGCTTTCAAATACTCGGGAGAATCTTCAGCATGTAAAGCAGAAAAGACCCCTTCTTCTTAGACGCATTCACCACGGAGTCAATCAAACCGACAGCCTGCGGGCCAGTAGCAAGGGTTTCACAAACATAGGGGATAACCCTATCAACTAAACCACGAACCTTTTCTCGGAGTTCCACATTCTCAAGATCCTTTTGAAGAAGCTCATTATGACGTCTCCCCAAACCAGTACGCAGGGCCTTCACAACAACATCATGTTCCGCCAAACGCTTCTCCAGATCTGCAATCCTATCAAACAGACTGCCAACAACAAGCTGCGATTCCTTTAACATATCTTGAGAATACTCATACTCCTGACACAAACCACGGATCAAAAGATTCATCCTACCATCCTGATCTTCCATGAGCAACTCCTCCTCCATATATGCGCGGGCAGTCGAACCAGAAAAAGAGATCGGGGGCACACCAGCAAGACTTTTCCCCTTCTTCACAGCAGAATCATCATGACCAGTAAGATCTGGAGCAGCAGACGATTGATGAGCGTCCATTTTGTGATTATTTCCCATATCATTAGGCCGTGTTTTGATGCTTAAATGAGTTTTTAAATGTGAACTTTTCGTACTTAATTGGATGACATGTTGTGATAGGTTCACAAGGCGTGCAAGCTAAGGTAAACGCCTCTACTCAACTTAAGATGAAGCCACAAGACATTTGGACGAAGACTAGCAAGCGGAACATGAAGAATTTGAGGCCGACGTGAAGCAAATGACCATGTGTTAGTATTTTGGGCATAACTTCTTCATACGGACTTCGTTTTGGACGAGTAAGCTGTCCACGGAAAGGTGAGAGAAAGATCTACAACTTTAGTGTTGATCCTGAAGCCTCCAGCGCCGCTCCCTTCACTCTAGCGCCGCTGGAAGTGATCCTGAAGCTCACCAGCGCCGATCCCACTTCTTGAGCGCCCTCTGGGACCTCATGAGCGCCGCTCCCATATCATGAGCACCTCTGGGACTTCACGAGTGCCTCTGGGACTTCACCAGCGCCGCTCCCATATCATGAGCACCTCTGGGACTTCACGAGTGCCTCTGGGACTTCACCAGCGCCGCTCCCACCTCATGAGCGCCGCTCCCACTTCACCAATGCCACTCCCATATCATGAGCACCTCTGGGACTTCACGAGTGCCTCTGGGACTTCACCAGCGCCGCTCCCTTCACTCTAGCGCCGCTGGAAGTGATCCTGAAGCCTCCAGCGCCGCTCCCTTCACTCTAGCGCCGCTGGAAGTGATCCTGAAGCTCACCAGCGCCGATCCCTTCACTCTAGCGCCGCTGGAAGTGATCCTGAAGCTCACCAGCGCCGCTCCCATATCATGAGCACCTCTGGGACTTCACGAGTGCCTCTGGGACTTCACCAGCGCCGCTCCCACCTCATGAGCGCCGCTCCCACTTCACCAATGCCACTGGTGAAGCCGGTTCAGATCTAGAACTTTCTGAAAACCTATAAATACCCCCCTAAACCCTAAGAGCCAAAACAAACTTCCTCCAGACGACTTTAGGGGTTGTTCTAGGGTATTTTCATCAAATCTAAACCCTCGTAACACCTCCATATCATCCGGAAGATCAAGCATCGATTCTCTACAACAATTATTATTCTACAAATAATTATTAGGTCAAATTAATTGGGGTTTTGGTGTGAGGTTCGAAGGAGCGACCAAGAAGGATAAGGACTGTGTGACTTCGATATCCCTATTATTAGTTTGATCTTTCTTTTACTCTTTTCATTATTGTTAGCATACTTTATTGTAAGACTTATTTTATTTGACAATTAACTATGGATTTATTTATTTTAATAATTGTTAGGGTTATTTGTTTTGTCATGAGTAGCTAGATAGTTTTGCGTCTATTTGGATAATGTGATCATGCCGTGATATTTTTATATTAGATTGTTGAACTGTTTCTATGCTTATCGCAGATCCATGGTTATTGAGTCAGATAAATGTTATTAATTTTCATATACAAACTGATTTGTTGATTCGTTTGGGAGGATTTGATTCGGTCTCCTTAGAGTCATTAATCTGTTTTGCGAAACATTAATCGGTCTATAATTAATGTGGTCTCTTGACTTATAACTGAGCGGGGATGGTTAATTAATAATTTGGCTCAACTGAACATGTGTTTTATTAGGTTATTCTAGTTGATCTGGCGAACGGAAACCGGATCCGGGTGACTAGAGTAATCAGTGTCTTTTGAATTTAACAAGGATTTAGACTTACATAAAAGATAAAGTCATAGTTACAAAACTCAGGTTTTAATGCATAACAGTGAATCTAACGAGAATCTGTCTATAGGGTAGTGTGAGTTTAACGACAACTCTACTAAATAGTTTGGTGAATCTAACGAGAATCCGAACGTGAGAATCGTTGTTCAACAAATCTAAACTGTTTTCTAAATGGTCATGGCATGTGAACTGTTCCAAGTAGATGCAATGTTTTAATTATTATTGTGTTGCTAGATTAATCAATTAATTGCTTTTCTTATTTTAGTTTTATTTAAATCGTGACAACCCTCAAATCCTAGAATTACACCTAGCTACTTTCTTAGACATAGTCCCTGCGAATGAACCTGGTCTTACCTATTTACTATACTACAAACGAACGGGTCCACTGCCCGTGAGTATGTGTTTAGTTTGGTATTTCCTTGACTTATAAATTTAATACTTGACTGATTTTAAGACACAAACAACACATCAACGATCCAACATCAGCAACTTTCCTCTTTGACGACATTATGTTCAAGAAGAATAGAAATAAACAAGAAGAGGATGAAGGCGATCTGTGGAAAAAGTAAGACAAAGTAAGAGAAAAACAAGAAAACTAATAAATGGTGGCGGCACATAAAAAAGAAAAAGAAAAGAAGAAGACGAGGCACACAGTAGGGAAAAAGGTGAAACGGACAGTTGCAACATAGTAAATGAAAAATAAAGGCAACAAAGTGATATATAATAGGCTTTTGAAACCCTAACCGTCAATATCGTGCCTCGAGATACGCGCATTGGAAGCACCTGACAATTTGACTTTTGGGAATTACGAGATTTACAAAACAGACCCTGAAGTAAAAAGAGGCGAACAGAAGTAGTCCAACGCAATGTTTTCTTGCCAAATCATCACCTTGGACTGGGGGGCTTGATGGCATACCCTCTCAGCGGCACGCAACACCTGTCACAAATAGGAGCAGTAACACGCTACGACACGAAGGCCTCTCCGTAACGAAGACTTCCGCAGAAGATAAAATAGATAAGAATTGTTCCCCTATAATTTCGGGATTTGGTCTTATCTTTTAAGTCCAGTAAAGAAGGAAAGAATCCTCCTGGACTCTTTTGGCCTAAACCCTAAAAAAGCCTAACTTTTCCTCCAAGATAATCTCTCCCTATAGAAGGAGAACCTAAAGACCTTCCAAAGGCATTCATATCATAACTCACACGACTTACACATAATACTTGATTGTGCACCCAACCGGGTCGAGAGGCTTTCTAGAATGTATGATGAACCCTAAAGGGTTTTAGGTTTTGTTGGCGATTCCCCAAAGGTAGGAACGGTGTTCCTTTACGCCAACTAGGGTTGTTTGATATGAATATCGAATCGTGTTCGACCTTGATTAGGGTTTCGATCAGTGATCGTATGATTATGTTGATTGAATAAATGTATCATGGGGAAATCCTCCTCCTTTTATAGGAGGAGGTTCCTTGGAGGAGAAGGTTTAGGGTATTTTCCCTTTCCTTCTTCGAATCAAACTCTACTTGCCATCTTTATCCGATTTAGTTTTCTTAGGAGATAATCCTTAGAATATTCCGGACTAGGCAAGGATATGTATTTATCTTTGGAAAGGATTTGTGTTAATCTTTTATCTATTCGATCGGCTTAAGCACCTCCGGGCTTGTGCCCTTCGTGAGGGTGCTTCATGTTGCATATATTTCGTATGGTGACTCGAGGGGGTACATCGTCAAGCCCCCCAGTCTAATGTTATAGACTGCTAGGGATATGATTTTAGACTATACTCGTAATTCTCTTGTTAGTCTTTGTCTTCTTAGGAACAAATAATACTTTCGAGAAACAAGATGTGCGTTCTTGTTTGTTGGATGACCCATCTTCGAATTACGTACTCTTTTTGACTTGTGGTTAGAGAGAATTTATTCGACGGACCATATTTGCACTTTCTTTAATTATCGGGGGGCGAATGCCGATGACTCTTTATGCAGGGACAAAAAGTGAAATACTTGGGAGTTAGGTAGCTTCGTCTTGTATGCAAAGAAAGTTTCCTTGAAGGACCAAATGTATGCTTTCCGTAATTGAGGACGGTAAGAGGTAGGTGACTTTTTCTTCAAGGGTTAAAAATGAAAATATCTAAATAAATTGCTAAGGAAGCTTTTGGGCGGTATTATTTCAAATTTTAAAAAAGTTTATCCTTTCCTTTATTTCCTCCCCTTCTTCCTCTTTTAATCCGCCTTTTCTTTCATTTAGGTTTGCCGATTTCTCTCCTTCAACTGCCGTCGTTGTTCAATCATCTTCAGGTAATATTTCTCACAGCACTTTTCTTGATTCAATGGCTAAGGTAGGCATAGAGACTACTTTTTCGGTTGTCACACGAGATCAATTTGATGATTTCGTAAATAGGTTTTTTCTGGGTCGGGTCGGATCTTGTAGGTTACCCGATTGTAAGCAAAATATACTTTCCCCTCCTTATGGCTTCATTGGGATGTAAGTGAGATCTTTCACCCATGGTAGCATTAGGTATCCTTTTACCCCTTTCTTTTATCATTTGTCGCGTTGGTATCCTCAGGGTCATTCAAAGATTATGGCCTTTGAGGTTTTGTGTCGTGCCTACGGTGGTGAACCATCGTTGGACTTATTTAGGAGATTCGCATATGTTTGTGATGTGGGTGATTGGGTTACCATTGCTACTAGATCTAAGGAGAATTCTTGTTTTCTCAATGGGCTGGGAGGGGTAGATATAAGAACACTACTAGAAAAAATGTCTTTAATGACACCGATTGCGTGTCATAAAAGGGGTCAGATGACACTCTTTTTGGTGTCATAAAGCTTTATGACACACATTTCGCGCGTCATGAATTTATGACACGCTTTTATGACACTCTTTTACGACACCCCTTTATGACACTATTTTATGACACCTTTTTTGCGTGTCATGGTTCAAATTTTTTTAAAAAAATATTTTTTATAAAATTACTAATATCCACACATTAAATAACAGTTAATCTCATAATACAAATAAATACACAAATAGCAAAAGAGCGAATTTCATATATATCAAAACAATGTGTTTCATACAACCACAAGTTAGTAACAGGTAACCTAATTGTATCTAGCTTGACATTGTTTCAGTGAGTTAGATGCACATCACGGGCTTCCCTTGAGTTTCTTGGCGACGGTAGCAATGTGCTTACCCTGATGGAAAGCTTGCTGCAACTGTTCACGGATAGAAGGTACAAATCTGTATAATGTATTGAGGGTCGACTTGGATGACCCTGCTAGAGTGGAATGAAATACAGTGTCTACGTTTCTTATCAGGTCCACAAGTTCCTTGGACGATGTTAATACGTTTACTACCTGCAGAGGACAGCCCAAAACAGATATTAGCCGAAATTAAAATTATGTTTAACTTTGGATCTTAGCTGTGCATATCAGTTACCATACATTTCTTAATCATGCATAATATTTTCATATAACTTCCATCCCATAACTCAATAGAATGCACAAAGAGACCAAGGTTACAAATTGCGTACTTCAAAAAGGATAAAAAAGTTGATTTAACATATAGTTTGGAATAAAGACTTATCGCCGCCATGCTTATCGCATATGTTTATATAGAACTATTACCCTAAAAACATATTACTCCCCAATGCATGAAGCTTTAAACGTCTAAGTTACCACTGAACATGTATTACTTCGAGCTTAAATATCATAAATCTTCAGATATGCAACAACAGAACCTAAATATCATAAATCAAAAGTATTACTTCGAGCCTTAAACAAAGTAACAAACATGAACTTCATGTAAGTGCACATACCCTTTTGATTTTGCCATATTTAAGAAACTAGAAGCACCTGTAAGCACTATTTACTCACCTATCGACCCTGACCCATGTAAGATCCACCACCATGTAAGTGCACATACCGTTTTGATTTTGCCATATTTTGAACACTGGCTATCCTGTAATGTGTAATTCCAAGAGAGTTAACACAATGAAAACCGAAGAATTCCAAACCATAATATATTATAGGTAGAGAAAGCTTTATAAGATAGCAAGATCGGGATAATCAGATAACCGATTAGATAGAAAGAAGCTCAATGTCACTCACCCAGGTCGGGAGCCATCAGAAGTTTCATTCTTTTGAAATATTTGACTTTAGCAGTTGAAATAGGTTGGATACGAACCCAATCTACCAAACTGTCATCCATGTATTCAGTCGTTGGATCAATCGGCCTCCTTCCTGTGAAAATCTCCAACAACATGACACTGAATGAGACGTGAGTGTCATTCGCAGATGCTAGTCTAGCCAATCCAAAATCAGCCACCTGAGTTTTACCCATTTATAATATGCGCAGGTATAATAAAAATTTTTACCTGGCTGTGACTATATGCCCCGGTAGGTCTTCCAGGAATTTGATCAAGGATCTTCCATGCTCGCTCTATGGAATCCGCACTGCAAGAGTTCACCAAAAATCATAGTAAGAATAAGATACACTATGTTTAACTATGCACATCAGGGTACTTGACATATTGAATACACATAAGTAAGCACCAAAGTTATAAAACTAAAACCTGTTTTAAGGTATTCATACCTAAACAAACCCTGTGTTTCGCTCTTGTCCAATATGAAGGGATGATCACACAACGCGAGAACCTCTCTGAAGAAAGTGATCGGTTGTTGACCAAGAGATTGTGGATTTCCAATGTTACAGTAAAGTATCTGCCAATATCAAAGTATATCATCACTTAAGCAAAATTATACACCTTTCTAACTATAAAAAAAACATTCAGAAAACAATACCTCCTCAAAAGGATGAGAACCAGGATTTGCTTGCAAGTCTTTCTGTAATTTCTGTAATGCATGAACTTAAAACATCAGAAATTGATCACCCAATAGACCACCTTATGTCGAAACCACCCCATTATACAACACAAATCAATAGATTACTGAGCCAAGGAGACAATTTCACCACGAACAGCATACTCACATTTCAATACCTGGCAATTAAGGCAAAAACATGAGTCCAAATGTCATTCTAGCTAGCACTTCCAATTGTCATGCAATCAGTTCAAAACCACTATTATAGATACAAATCTCTGAATATATACTATATAGAATTTATTTATTTTTACAAAATATAGGTTTCAACTTTCAATCCAGTTATACGAGTAATATAATTTCAAAAAAGCTCATCCAGACACTTGATTAGTGGATTTTATTATATTATTAACAGCAATTCTTTATATATGTTGTTAAGGATACTTCCAAATAGTTACTAGATCCACTGAGTTCATTCACAACTTTTTACTTATCTATAAACAGATTCAAAAGCATATATCTATAACTTTACAACAATACTGTACTATATATATCAAAAGCATATATCTATAACTTTATATATGCTGTTAAGGATACTTCCAAATAGTTACTAGATCCACTGAGTTAAAATATTGAAGATGAACAGATTAAATTCTAAAAGCAAACCGAAAGGCTAGGAATCTAAAATTAACATAATAAGCTGATAAAATAACTAAAATGAAAAGGTAATGAAAGACCTTAGGGTTTAATGATTCGACGGTGACCGGCGGCGTTAAGTGATCGGGAGCCATGGACGGAGGTGTATCGGATTTCAATATTCACTTGGCTGTTGCCTTGATTGTTGTTCATAGTCGCCTTGATTGTTGTTCATATCTGGAATCGGAAAAAAAAACTGTAATTCAACGAAAGTATAGGTTCTGGATCTGATTGAAATTGAAAGATTTTGACTATAAAACGAACGATTTTGGGGCTTCGATTTTGTGTAGACGATGTCGTTCGATTTTGGCGCTTCGATTTTGGAGCTCCTCTTTGATTTTGGGGAACGATTTTGGGGTTTTGGGGCTTCGATCGTTCTGGATCTGATTGAAAAAAAGGATAGGGTTTTTTTTTGGGGTTTTTTTGTAGCTTTTATATTCAATTGAAGATGACACGCAAAATGTAAGTGTATTCCGCATTACACTACATTTTTTTATGACACCAAAAATTGCGTGTCATAACCCTTCAGATTTTACAAGTTATGACAGTTTTTTTATGACACCAAAAATTGCGTGTCATCGTATATGCGTGTGTCATAATTTTGGTGTCATTAAAGACTATTTTTCTGGTAGTGGAAATTGGAAGAATAAGTTCGTCTTTGTAAGTGTTGATTTGTTCCATCGAGATTTTGATGTCTTAATTAATAAAGAAAACTTGAGTGTGGTAAAAAAAGTGTAGATCCGGTGCCTGATGTTGAGGATTCTGGGCCATTATTTGAGGAGATCATTAGGCACCCTGTTTTAGTTGTATCTTATCCTGATAGTATTCTGTTCAAAGCCAAAGTGGTCAGTGCATTGCCTGCTAGGGAAGAGGAATTTGATGGTGAGCTGTATATATATTTTTATTTTTGACCATTGCATTGTAGCTTGACTCTTCCTTATTTTGTGTATGTTCAGATATGTCTTTTCAGAACTTCTTGAGGAAAGGTGGTCGATCTAGTGATGTTCCATCTGGCTCTTCTTCTCATGCTCCTTCTGATATTGAGAGTACACCGAAGGTTGGGGGAAGTATCCCTTTTAACCTTGGTTCTTCGTCAGGCACTTCTATGTTGCCCAAAGGAGAAAATGTTGTTCCTCAGAGTGCGGATGATGATGTTGTTATGACTGGCGAGTGCAAAGAAGAACGAAGTACTGCTCCGGTGCAGGGTGTGGCATCTCGTTTTCGTAAGAGGGGTAAGGAGGCAACTTCGGATGCCAATGTTCAGAAAAACAAGAAAAAGAAAATTGATGAGAAGAAGACCAGCCCCACAGGTTATGCTCTGTTTCCTCATATTATTTTGGTCTTCACATGTTCGCTCTCTTATTTGATATTTTTTCTTGGATTTTGTAGTTGATATCTGCAGTATGGAGACTAGAGCTTTTGCTCAGTTTTATAAGGAACGTTTGGATGAGAGGAGCATGATGGATGCTGAAATATTTGTTCGTTTGAATCACCTTCTGGGTGTGCAACTTAAGACTGAGAAGATGTTGAAGGAGAAGAAGGCAGAGTGTACTTTGCTCCAAGAATCAATGAATGATACCATTAAGGATTTGGAGGAAGTGAAGTTGCTGAAGAGCAAACTTATAGAGGCAGAGGCTAAGGTGAAGATTCAAGAGGATGAGCTTACTGAGCTAAGGTCAAAGCTTTCGAAGGCTTTGGCTGAGGCCAATATGGAGAAAGAGGTCTCACAAAACCTTTCAGCCTCTGTCCAGAAGCATGTGGTGCAATGCTCTGGCTTGGTAACAGAAGTGATTCCTTATGCCTGCAGGAGCTTAATTGACAGCGAGGAGTTTGGTAGGTTGCTTGCGGAGGTGATCTCTGCTAATAGGGATGATGAGAGAGCCTCTGTGCTTTGGAGCTTGAGTGAGGAGGGTTTAATTGATTTGTCAACGCGTCCGGAATACAAAGAAAATACTACCGATGCTATTAATATAGCGGTAGAAAATTATCAGAGCGCTAATTTTCCCTTCCTTGAGAAGCTTGTTGGAAACCCTATGGCTTCGTTTGAGTCGCTTCTTGAGATCCAACCGGACAAGATAATTCCTACTCCTGCTGTTGTCGCTTCGTCTGCTACTGCAACTATCAACACTCCCCCTCCTGAGGGTACATCTGCCCCCTGAATGGTTTTATTCGTGAAGCACGTTTGGATTATTTGGCCTGCGTGCCTTTGAACAATATTTTATTTATAATAATTTGTTTGGCAATGGTTGATGTTGGCTATATGCCTGCGAGTTTTCACAGAACTCCTTTATATATATCTTTTTCGATAATTTCTCTGATGCTTGTTGGGAGCCTTCGTAAGGCTTTTTTGCTTAAGTCTTTTTTATGCACGGTGTTGAGGGTGCCGCCACTCAATCGTTCCGTGTTTTACATTTGTTTGTAATTTGCATGGTGTCGAAGGTAATTCCCTTCGTTTGTTCCATGTCTTTTTATTAGTGCATGTTCCGTGATAGATAATTATCTTTTCACGTCTGGCTGTATGTTGTGTAAGCGTCCCTTTGAACACACATTTTAGCCTTATATAACATGTCTTTTGTAAGGATATGCATGCGGTAAAGTTATGTATTACGATAGGGAGCGACCCTTCGTAGGTGTGAGTAACAAATTATGTAATTTCCTAAGAAAGAAAAATCATATAAACCATATTGTGATTACATAAATTCCTAAAAAATGAGAGCTTTTTATTCATCTAAGGGGGTAACTTAGTATATTCACCGCAATGCGAGTAGTTTTTAAGTTACTCCGAAGCAATCCTTGCGCGTTATGCTATAAAGTATTATCAGTTTGGTTCTTGGGATTAGATGACCTTTTCTTCCTACTTCCGGACTCCTTTCCTTCTCGGATGACTATCCCTTTGGGTGAGCCTTCCTGCATCATATAGATTGCCAAGTCCAGTGCTTTCTTTGGTTCTTCGGTTATCAAGATGTTAGAAATATAAATATGGTGTTTAATTGTAAATTCTAGTATTGGAAGGGGGCAAAGTGTAAATTGTATAGGAGTATATAAACCCCCTCCATTACCAAAATTGTAACCTTTTGACCCATAATACAAACTAATCTTTCCCTTACATACACACTTTCTCTCTCTACTCTCTCACACCATAACCGCCATTAACACACACTTAAACACACACAAAAGCTCAAATTCACATCTTTACATTTGGTATCCGAGCACAATCAGCATATCTGAACGATCCACATGCTTATTTGAAGCTGTTTTTGTGCTAATTTTCTGAATTTTGAGTTTTTTTTCTTCTGAAACTACCATTTGCCGAGATCACTGTTCAAGTGATTTCAGCAAATTTAGTGTGTTTTTCTTCGAAATTTGTTCACCGGTCACTTTGTTGTTAGTATATCTTCCTTCGTTATCAGTTTCAGAGCTTAATTTCATCATTTGATCCGATTTCGATTGAGCTCGGCAAATGACATGTTCGTTTGGGTTTGAATTATGTTTAATTTAGTTGTTAATTTGTTTTAGGATTTGTGCGCGATTAGTTTCTGAGTATTTTGATACAAATTTGAAGCTTTAATTCACAAAAATGAAAAAGAAATCGAAGATTTTCTGTGAGCTCGACGTTTGGGTGTTTGGCTAAACGAAGAAGACGACCTGAAACCGACTATTTTGTCTTTTAGTGAATTCTAGTGTTTGCCGAGGTCGTTGGCTAGTGTTGATCCTATTTGTTCTATTTGCAGAGCTTATTGCTCGGCAAATACGTGTTTCAACAAATCTTGGTTAAGTGTGGAGCTATTTGTTCTATTTGCAGAGCTTATTGCTCGACAAATACGTGTTTCAACAAATCTTGGTTAAGTGTGGAGCTATTTGTTCTATTTGCAGAGCTTATTGCTCGGCAAATACGTGATTCAACAAATCTTGGTTAAGTGTGGAGCTATTTGTTCTATTTGCAGAGCTTATTGCTCGGCAAATACCTATTTCAACAAATTTTGGTTAAGTGTGGTGTTGTTTGTTCTGTTTGCAGAGATATAAGCTCGGCAAATAAGTGTTTTGGGTTGATTCGACTAAGTACAAATCAATTTGTTCTGTTTGCAAAGATATAAGCTCGGAAAATAGTTGATTTGATTTACTTCGACTAAGTGACAATCCATTTGTGTTGTTCGCAGAGAATTTAGCTCGGCAAATACGTGTGTTGGCTGAAGTTGGCTAAGTGTTGATCCTATTTACACTGTTTGCAGAGATATTATCTCGGCAAATACCTATATCAAGAAAATTCGACTAAGTGTTTTGTGATAAATTTTGTCTGCTCGGCAAACAGTTGCAATTAGATTTGGCAAATCAACAATTTTCAAGAAAATTGATTCAAAATCATTGTTGATCAATAATCTTCTCTTGTACAAAATTTAAAAGTTTTTCAAAAATATTTGGTCCATTTGCCGAGGTCTTAGCTCGGCATCCAGTACAATAAGACAAAAACCAAATTTTCTTATTTCAACCATTTGCAGAGCTCTGAGCTCGGCAAACAATACAAATAGACAAAATTTTCAAAATTTTTTCCAAAACTTTTTCTACTTGATTTTTATCACTTTCTCATCATCTGTGTTAAATTTGAGAAAATTTTTGTTTGAAACCCCCATTTGCCGAGATATTTGCTCGGCAAATAGCACTTTTGATCTTCAAGTGTTGAATCGTGGCTGTGTGGTGTGTTCTTGAATTAATCTTCGTATTGTTGCTGAGATTCAAAGAGAGTCAATTTTTTTTAAGAGAACAGAGAGTCAATTTGGACTAAATCTTTTAATTTGGGCTGAAATTTTAAATTTGTCTTGGGCTAAATTGTTTTTAGTACTTTTCTTGGGTTGTTCTTTCATTGGTCTATTATCATCAAGTTTTGATTCAAAATGGCTCTTAAAATTACGGACAAGTTTGTTGCGAGAGTGGAAGATTTTTTAATGGGTGAAGAACCAAGTTGGGAAGAAATACGTCGTCATGATAATCACATTTGTTGGTGTACCAGGAAGAATACATGTGCAGTGGTTGTTTTTGAAGAAAACAAAGTCGATGTGAATACTTTTAAAACGCTTGTGAGAGAACACCAGAGTTTTCAACTTGAAGTTAAGCAACTCACATCTGAGAACAAAGGGCTCAAATCTGCTAATAATCCCAGCTTGTCTGTCTTGGAAAGTCTTAAATCTGAAGATAACCGAGTCAAATCTGAGAACAAAGAGCTCAAGTCTTCTAATACTCTCAATTTGTTTGCTATGGAAAGTTTTCAACTTGAAATTGACCAAATCAAATCCGAGAATAAAGAGCTCAAATCTGCAAATGATCTCTTTTTCTCCAACATGGAAAGTCTTCAAAAAGAAAATGATCATTTGCAATCAAAGATCTTCAAATTAACAAATGAGTTGGAAAATTCTTCCAAAGAGCTCAATAAAATTGTTTTGGACAATCAATCAAAAGAACTTGTTTTGCAACAAAAGATTTCCGAGCTTAACCATGAGTTGCAAAATAAGTCCACCATTTTTGTGAGCAAAGAGCGAAAAAATTTCAAAGTTTTTGAACAACTTCGAATTGATGTGAGCAATGTTGAAAAAGAAAGAACGAATCTTTGTGCTCAAATCAAGTGTCTTGAAGACAAGTGTTTGCAATTTCAATCAAACGAAGCATTTTTGACAAAAAGGATCTCCGACCTTGAGATTGAATTGCAAACAAAGCCAAAAGTTGATTGTTGTCAAACAAAACCAAAAGTTGATGTTCCAAAGAGGGTTTACACGGGTAAATCTTCAAAACCTTTTGAAAGAAAGGTCTCTCAGTTTACTAATTACTCTTTGCAAAAAGGTAAGAAGTACTCTAAGAAACCTATTTTTGATGGAACAACTACTTCTGTGTCTTTTCTATCCTTCGAGGATAATTCTGAACATCTTTCACAAGTAAAATCTCAGTTGACAAAATCAAAATGGAAACCGATTTCAAAAGATAAGTCAACTGAGTCATAATCATTCAAATATTCATTTTCTAAGCTTTTTGATCTTGCACCAAAACCTGTGAAAGCAGTTGTGCAAAAAGTGAATGATTTTGTTCCGAAAAATAATTTCTCAAATCAATCTCCCAAGATTGGAAGTTTTTCAAAGAAATCAGATGACTTTTCACCGTTGCTTCCACGAAAAATCTTTTCAACTAAAACATCGGGTTTTAGTTCTCCGTGGAATACAACTTCGATTCATCAAATCGATGAGACTTACATTTGGTCTTTCAAGAGTTCAAAAACCATTGGACCCAATTTCAAATGGGTTCCAAAGGTAATTTCGAAATGATTTGATGAAAAGTGGCTTATGCACACATCAGTGTATAACCCGTTCTAAAACCGATTTTCTAATTTCTTTATTTTTAAAAAAATCCAAAAAGATTTTCATTTTCTTATTTTTGAAAAATCCAAAAAGATTTTCTCTTTTCATCGTTTTGTTTATATACTTTGTCTTTTAGTTTCTCACAAAGTATTAGGATGAGATGCAAGGCATCGAACGCCTTTGTGTACTGCCTTCGTAGTCTCATTTTTAATGTTTGTGAGTAACTTTCAAACCTTTTACTCACCCTTTATATGCTAAAACTTTGTTTATATCATGCATATATTTAGGGGGAGTTTGTTTATAAAACCAAAACTTCCAAGTGTTTAAACTCATTTTCCATTTTAAAAACACTTTGGAAGATTTTCAAACCATTTTCGATCAAATTCAAAGAAGTTCGGTGTTAGATTTGCACATGAGAAGTTAGGCCACTCATAAATACTCCATGATCTTGTCATCGCCGATGAGATCTAACCCCGGAGTTATATTCTCTATTCTAGATTGTGAGGGTTTATGAGTGTGATGTTGTTTGTGCAAATAGAACATGAGGGAGTAGTCGAAAAGTGAGAGGTTACGGTGAAATGATGATGTGAGAAAGGGCTAAAAGAAATTAAAGCCCTCCCCAAAATTCTCAAAATGCCGGGTCAACACATTTCTATCGGATTTCATTTGGAAGATTTTCAAACCATTTTCGATCAAATTCAAAGAAGTTCGGTGTTAGATTTGCACATGAGAAGTTAGGCCACTCATAAATACTCCATGATCTTGTCATCGCCGATGAGATCTAACCCCGGAGTTATATTCTCTATTCTAGATTGTGAGGGTTTATGAGTGTGATGTTGTTTGTGCAAATAGAACATGAGGGAGTAGTCGAAAAGTGAGAGGTTACGGTGAAATGATGATGTGAGAAAGGGCTAAAAGAAATTAAAGCCCTCCCCAAAATTCTCAAAATGCCGGGTCAACACATTTCTATCGGATTTCATATGTTGATTTCTCGATATTGAAGAAGACTTCATGGACCCAGTGAAGCAATGCACATCTTTTCCTAACCAATCAAGTATTTCTTAACAAATGCTTGTTTTATTCTCACGGAGATTTTCACATTTCTATCGACTCTTCATTTGGAAGATGTTGATATTGAAAAAGGGAGACACTCTGCTCCGGTCCCCGACTTCATTTGATCACTATTGTGTATAGAGCGTACTTGAAATATTCTTTCATTTGACTAGGACACATAGAGTCTTTATATGTCTTTGTGACATTGCATATCTTTGTGATATTGCCGGAACATTCGTAGTGATATCATATTTTTGATATTCCACGATGATCGAATGGAAATCCTACCAATGCTAACATCATTTCCAACATTGAACGTAGGTCTCACATTTTCATTTTATGAATTTGTTGAGTTAACGAGAAGTCTATGTGACCTCGGATTTATTTTCCCAAAAGTCTTTGAGGATAGTAAGACATGGTTATCGAACGCCTTTGTGACACTGACCATGAATTACATTCTTTAAAGCAATCTATCGGTTGAAAAGCCATAGACTGAACCATTTAGAGATAAGCTTTGTGCATTTCTTGATGATAATGGGAAGTCCTAAAAATAGTAATCGTATTTTTAGGTCACACCATTGATCCTTTAGATTTTTGGTTGTGATAACGGATCATTTTTATCCGGATTTCATTTCTCTTCACACAAACACAAAGAACACAAACACCATATAAAAATCTTTTTCCAACAACGCAACCTCACATTCTAGTTCACCAATAGGTTCATTGGGAATTGGGAATTGGGTTGGGTTCATTTGCTTGCTTGTTGTTTGTTTTCATCTACCGTTTATGCTATCAATCATTATTGTATGATGAACACGTTCCACATATTCATCATAAGGGGGAGAAATGATTAAATGATTGATAGATAGAATTCAAGGTTTTAGGTAGAATGTGATTGGTAGAATTTGATTGAGGATAATTCATTTTGTTTGATTGTTCAAAGGATCATTAGTTTAAGTGAAGGGAGTGAATAATTATTTTGATAAGTTGAAAGATTGTTTCGAGATTGAGAATTTTCAAGATGATTTTAGTTGTTGAAAGTACATGGTCGATAATTAAAAGATTTGTTGGGAAAATGACCATTGTTTGATGATTAGAAGAATTTGAGATTGAATAGAGATTGTCGTTTGTTGATGCTCCATAGAAAATTAAGTTGGATAGTTAAGTTTGTTTAATGTCTTGATAAGATTCAACATTTGAACCATGTTTGAAGAGATTGTTCATTTGAGGGGGAGCAAGAGTGAACTCATGAATTGTTTAAGTGTTAAAGATGCTCCGAAATGATTGTTTGTTAAAGGGGGAGCAAGAAATTTGAAGATAATTCGTTTATTTGATAGAAATGCTCCAAGATAGATGTTTGTTTGAGGGGGAGGAAAATTGTGTGATCAAAGACAAGTTAGATCAAGAATTCAAGGATAAAGTGCTCCATGATAATTGTTGATTCAGAGACAAGTTAGACCTAGAAATGAAGTGTTAAAGTCAAAACCAAGCTTCCGCAATGCCAAGAGATTTTAAAATCAAATCAAGCTTCCGCAAAGCCAAAAGAACTCAAAGTTAAATCAAGCTTCCGCAATACCAAAAGAATTCAAGGAATTCAAAGTCAAAACCAAGCTTCCGCATGCTACTCAAAGATTCAAGTTACTTCTCAAAGCAACATCAAGTTGAAATCAACACTCAAAAGTTCAAGTTGTGAAAGCTCAAAAGCTATAAAGATTTCAAAGATGCTTCCAAAGTATTCAAAGTTGCAAGAGAAGATCAAGTTTTAGAAAGTCATCGTCAAGAATATATGTTTGTTGAGAAGATTCAAAGTCAAGGTTGATTCAAGACATTGAAGACAATGAGAAAGCTTCAAAGTCCAATCAACATTGAAGATTTTCAACAAATGGGCTCATCATGTTTATTTAAAGACTAAAGACGATGCAACATTTACAATTCAACACCAAGGGGGAGATTGTTAGAAATATAAATATGGTGTTTAATTGTAAATTCTAGTATTGGAAGGGGGTAAAGTGTAAATTGTATAGGAGTATATAAACCCCCTCCATTACCAAAATTGTAACCTTTTGACCCATAATACAAACTAATCTTTCCCTTACACACACACTTTCTCTCTCTACTCTCTCACACCATAACCGCCATTAACACACACTTAAACACACACAAAAGCTCAAATTCACATCTTTACATTTGGTATCAGAGACAGGTTTGAGAAATAAACACATAGTTAATCTAATTTTCTCTCTCCTCTCCATCATCTTCAACCTCCCTCCACACATACTACTTTCACACACTAAACCCTAGAATCCTCCATTAAACCTCTATTAAGCTCAATTCTATTCTTTACACATGATTCCTTTTCCCTTGTTACTTGTTCGCGACTTAATCGCATCCCCTTCGGTATTGCTTTTAGGGTCAGGCTCGGTGGTACCTCCTTTGTCTATCAACCCTTCGAAGAGTGTCTTGATTGTCTTTCTCATAGTTGAAATCTAGCTGAGATTAGGATAGAGTTTACAGGGGTCCGAGTCATCCCTAACCTTGCTTCTCCCTTCGGGTGGTAAGTACCTGTGCATGTCTTTCTCAGAGATGAGGACGCTTTGCTTCTTATCTCTCGAGTTGTCTTTATATGGGTAGGTCCCGGTTCCTGCTCCGCCTGTTATCATGTCTTGGGCGTCCAACCAAGTGTACGCTTTGACCCTCACTTCCTCGTATGTTTTCGGGAGTCCCTTGACCAAGTACTTGATTATCGAAGGGCTTCGAAACCCGTGTACCATACCCGAAATTCTGTGTGTTTCAGGTAACGCGGGTGTTCTTTGTGTCTCCTTGGTGTACCTTACTAAGAAATTTCTGGCATCTTCAGTTTCCTTTTGCTTTATATTGTGGACAGTGATGCAAGATCTTACTTGGGTTTCCCTCCGGCTAAAGTATAAATTGAATTTCTCCTTTAGATCTGAAAAATTGGAGATTGAGCCCTTCGAAAGACTGTTGAACCATTCCCTAGCATCACCCTTGAGTACCAATCCAAAGGCCTTACAGGCCAAAGGGTCATTCCATTGGTACATTGTAGCGACTCCCGTGAATGATTGCAGGAAATCCTCTGGATCGACTTTCCCTTCATAAGGCTCCATGTTGGTCGGATACATCATGTTATCGGGTATAGGGTACTTTTGTATCCATTCGGCCAGAGGTGAGGCGTCCGCTTTGCTCTCCAGGGGGAACGGTTGCACTTGCACTGAAGGGCTGATTTTGGGGCTGGTAATTGATGCTACACCCATAGCCCATGCATTCTTCTCTTAGTGAGGGAACCAGGGTAATGGGGGCATGTATGGTGCTAAATTACTTTGCACATGCGCAGGGTATCTTTCGGAGGTACCATATGGAGGTCCAGGATACCATTGTGTGTACAAAGGAGGTGCAGGACCATATTCGAAGGGCATTGGAGCCCCCAGTATGGGTGATAACTGCTGGGATGTGGTACGCCGTCCATAAGCTGTGAATGAGTCTTGGCCGAAGCTTTGCTTCGTATTCCTGAGACATAATCTGGAGTTTGAGGGACGTACCATGCGTTTTCTGATAGGAGCTTCTTCGAAGAAACAGTAGAGGTCTTAGGGGCTTCGGAAGCTTCTTCGTCGCCTCTTTCGTCAAAATCCAACACTCTGGCATATCTCTGAATTGCCTTTCGTTTGCTGAGGTATCTGAGAGCTTTCTCTAGCAACTCCGGGTCTTCTAAAAGTTGTTCTTCATTAATTGCCCTTGGTTGTCTGGATGAGATCTTCTTCTGTTTCTTGCCCCCTCCGAGGGGGAAGGATTGTCTTTTACGGCTTGTTTTAGATCATAAACCGGCCTGCGGTCTGATCCAGACGTGTGCAAGGGTCTGTTAGGAGGAATAATGAATGTAGGGGACAATGCTTCTTGCAAAGACACAGGTGGATTAGTTCCGAAAGTGATTTCTTGGTGGACCTTAGGTTCAGGAACTTCTATATTTGTTCGGGGAATTCCCATATCGTCCTGATTGCTATTCGACATGGTATTGGGGAATCGATGTCGTTGTTCAGTGGTGGGTTTCTTTTGTAGTTTCTGTCCTACGGATGGTGCCAAATGATTGTGCACCAAACCGCGTCAAGAGGCTTTGTAGAATGTATGATGAACCCTAAAGGGTTTTAGGTTTTGTTGGAGATTCCCCGAAGGTAGGATCGGTGTTCCTTTAAGCCAACTAGGGTTGTTTGATATGAATATCGAATCGTGTTCGACCTTGATTAGGGTTTCGATCAGTGATCGTATGATTTGTTGATTGCATAAATGTATCGTGGGGAAATCCTCCTCCTTTTATAGGAGGAGGTTCCTTGGAGGAGAAGGTTTAGGGTATTTTCCCTTTCCTTCTTCGAATCAAACTCTACTTGCCATCTTTATCCGATTTATTTCCCTTAGGAGATAATCCTTAGAATATTCCGGACTAGGCAAGGATATGTATTTATCTTTGGAAAGGATTTGTGTTAATCTTTTAACTATTCGATCGGCTTAAGCACCTCCGGGCTTGTGCCCTTCGTGAGGGTGCTTCGTGTTGCATATCCTTTCGTATGGTGACTCGAAGGGGTACATCGTCAATACTTCATCAATGATCAAACAAATCTAAAACTCATTCATTAGCACGATCGTAATCGGCTATATTTCATACACATTTGATTGGCGTAAAGAGGCACGAACCCTACATTCAGGGAATCGCCAACAAATAACCAAAACACCCTGATGAGCAGAGAACGTTAACTTAATTTCACAAAAGTTTTAAATTTATAAGTTACAAGGTTAACTTCTCTACTACACTCACTCACGGGCAGTGGACCCGTTCGTTCATAGTATAATAAATAGGTAAGACCAGGATCGTTCGCAGAGACTATGTCTAAGAAAGTAGTTAAGTGTAATTCTATGATTTGGGGGTTGTCACGATTTAAATAAAACTAAAAATGAAAAGCAATTAATCTAGCAAAGTTTCCAAACGTTTGGTCTAGCGAGGAAACACATTAATATCTAAAATGAAAAACAATAATAATTAAAATGTTGCATCTACTTGGAACAGTTCACATGCCATGATCATTTAGAAAACAGTTTAGATTTGTTGAACAACTCTTCTCACGTTTGGATTCTCGTTAGATTCACCAAACTATTTGTAGAGTTGTCGTTAGACTCACACTACCCTATAGACAGATTCTCGTTAGATTCACTGTTATGCATTAAAACCTGAGTTTTGTAACTATGACTTGATCTTTTATGTAAGTCTAGGTCCTAATTAAATTCTCTAGACGCTAACTATTCTAGTCACCCGGATCCGGTTTCCGTTCGCCGGATCAACTAAAACAATTTAATAAAACACATGTTCAGTTGAGCCAAATTATTAATTAACCATCTCCCGCTCAGTTATAAGTCAGAAGACCACATTAATTATAGACCGATTAATGTTTCGCAAAACAGATTAATGACTCTAAGGAGACCGAATCAAATCCTCCCAAACAAATCAACAAACCAGTTTTGTATATGAAAACTAATAACATTTGTCTGACTCAATAAACATGGATCTGCGACAAGCATAGAAACGGTTCAACAATCTAATATAAAATATCACGGCATGATCACATTATCCAAATAGACGCAAAACTATCTAGCTACTCATGGCAAAATAATTAAACCTAACAATTATTAAAATAAATAAATTCATAATAACAATTTTCAAATAAAATAGTCTTGCAAATAAGTATGCTAACAATAATAAAAAGAGTAATAATAATAGAATGGATCAAACGAAAGTCAAAGGATTGCGGTTGTCGGTGTCGTCACGAACAAAGCTGCAGCTGCAACTATTTCTCCTTCACTTGCGGCTGCTTGTTTTTTCCTCCCGTCCAGAACCCTAATAATTGTTGTAGGCTGCGTTCTTCATTGTGCTGCTGCTCGTAAACTATATATAATATATATAGTTGTTTCTCGCCGACCTAACTATCCCACAAAAGGCCGAAGCCTTCTTTTCTTCTTTTCTGCTGGGCTCAAACGGACCAAAGGACCAAAAGCGGGCCTCCCCACTTATTTCTTTTCTTTCTCTCTTCTTGTGCTGCTGCTGCTCACGGACCAAACACCACAAGTGGGCTTCCCCACTTAGCTTTCTTTTTCTCTTTGTCTTTCTCGGCTGCAGCCCACACGACCAAACAAAAGGGGCATAAGCCCATTTTCTTCTTTTCTTCCACCTGGGCTCACGACACATTAGGCCCAACACCACACCCACCATTTGCATTCCAATTCCACAATTGTTATTTGACTTTCTTGACTGCAGATCACGTGCATCATCTAGTCAAGTCCAATGCGTCGCATTTTAGTCCCATCTCACTGTCTTGTGTCTTGTACAATCCATTGGCATGTAAGTTGAGTTGGTAGATGACATTTATTTACGTCCGCATCTCCCGTGAACCTGCATAAATATTCAATCTCATTAAGTACCAAACGTTCACATATATAAAATCAATTAGACATTAAAATGTTGCCAAATGGTCGGGTAAATAATCACAAAATGGACGCTCATCATATACCCCACACTTAAGTCTTTGCTTATCCTCAAGCAAATAGTCCAAGAAAAATAAAACAATGATGAGCGGACAACTTAAGTGAAAAAGTTCTTCTACTTTTAAATCATTCAAAGAATAGTTATGCAAAATGTTTTGAGAAAGCTTAAGACAAAATCAGTAAGCTAAAGCTAGAGGTAAAGATAATCAGTCAATGAAAACTAAAAGTTAACCTTATTCGTGTTAATACCTCTAAAACCGTTCTATAATTCCACATGTCCTACAGCTCAATCTTACTTCTTAATGCAGACTAGTTAAGCACTTAATTAAAGTTTGTATAGCAATTAGATCTACTAGCTACTAGCAAGGCATTTATATATTATTATTGGTTGTACTTGTGATTCACCACTTAGATATACCCTCACACTACCGTTATGCTTGCTAGCTAAACACTAAGCAGGTACAATATTATCATCTTTAATAGTTGAGACAGCGGTGACAGGTAGGTGGTTCCCCACTCGCAGAGCGACATAACTCAACTAATGGTTAGAGTTTATACCTTACATCAAGACAGCGGTGACAGGTCGGTGGTTCCCCACGCGCAAAGCGACATAACTTGATGTGTATAATTTTACTCGTTAATAGTTCTTTGAACTCTTTTATTAATCTGCCGATTGTCTTTCTTAAGATTTTCTACATTTATTCATGCAATAGACATTATCAGAGATCCCAGATGACTCATATACTTACTCCGTATGCAACTAGTTTACAAGTAATAGTGTAAGAATTAAGGCAAAGCCATACATCTAAATAGTTACTACACAAGCACTTATATCATTTAAGTCCATTTAATACACCTATGCTGATAACTAGATCGTTCCAATTGCTAGGCATATTAAAGTCCGGTTAAGTGTGCTATGGTAAACATAATCGCATACAGTTTCAGTCTAAGCTCTAATCCATTTGGAAAAATGAACAGCCACAAATCTATAGTTAAACTAACAGTTCTAACCAACCGTTCATCCTACCAAAGCTAATGTTGCTTAATTATCGTCATCTTTTGTCTACTTGCAAAGCTTTTATTCTCAAAATGTTTTAGACACAAGAAACTTTAAACTTTTGCATGAATTAAGTAGTAGAAAACTTTGAACTTTCAAACAATTAAACCACCTGGTTTTTCCTATTCCATCCCCCCACACTTAAATTGTACAACGTCCTCGTTATACTAGGCATTAAAATCAAAAGGGCTAGGAAAAACAAAAATAAAAAGATAAGAGTTACGAAACTTCCCGGTTTAAGTAGTTGGAGATGGCAAATGCTCGGTTGACTGTGAAAGATCCTCTGTAAAGCTCGAGTCAACTCCTTTGATGGAGATCCATTGAAGTTCCTCCATCTCCTTTTCTTTTTGGCATTTTTGATTTTTCAATTTTTTTGGAATTTTTGGGTTTTTCTGATTTTTTTGGTTTTTTCGGTGATCTGGATGTGCTAACGAAGGTTTGAGCGGCTCTTGATAAGTGTTGGGTGATTGAGAGGGCTTAGGGATGTGTTAACAAGGTTTAAAATGAAGTTCGAACGGCCACTGGACCTCTGAGCGGCGCTGGTAAAGGCTTGAGCGGCGCTGGGAATGCTTCTGTAGCTACTGGACATAGCAGTGGCGCTGGTAAATGGAACTAGCGGCGCTGGTGAGTCCTGAATGACAAAATCTGCACAAAATAAAAGTTGTAGCTCTTCCTCTCCCGGTTACGTGGCCTGGTCACTCGTCGAAAACAGACATCGGATGAAAAGGTTATGACCAAAATACCAAGACAGCTCCAAACTCTTCATATTAATCATTTCTCTCCGCCTTGAGTGTTGAATCTCGACCGATGCTTCTCCAAACCATCACTAAACATCTTTTGAGCTTGTGTAACCTTGTTCCTTGATGTTCTCCTCCTCACCACGTGCAATGGTTCATAAAGCTCATAATTAACCTGTCGTCTGCACATCTAAATCAAAATATCAAAACGGAAAATAACAAACTAACACTAAAACAAACAAACTAAACTAAAATGAAAAACACGATTACTTGCTTGTTCAACCACCCGACTCATAAAAAGACAAGTAGCCTAAGTCGATTATAGACCGATCAACTTTTCATAAACAAAATTAGTGAACCTAAAGAATCTTGGCCAAGGAAACTTGAATAATTCACTACTTACATTTATATAGAACAAGAAGCAATTTTTATTATAACACGAAATGACAAATAAATAAACTAAACTAAATAACTAAAACATGAAAAATAAAACATAGACTTGGGTTGCCTCCCAAGAAGCGCTAAATTTACCGAGTCTTCAGCCGGACTCATTCCCCAAACTTACCATGGCGGGGTCTTAAACGCCCCCACACTTAAAATGTCAGGCGGTTTACGCGAATAAGGTGAATAAAATGTGAATCTAATCTTGACCATTACCCAATCCATTTCCTTCACCTTAACAAAAATCATTTTTAGAATGTCAAAACCATTTATATTCTTTTCAAATCTCATCTCAAAAATCCACCCTCTTATGCGAACATACAAAATTTTGAAAATACCGTTATGAAACACTTTTATCAAGTTAGTGATTTGAAAGCTCATATTCACGGATTTGAAAGGGTTGGGAGCTAAAGGGTCCGGTGCTAGGTCCAAAAATAAAAAGTAGTGCATGAAATTACTACTAGCCCTAATATTGTCTAACTAAATGCAACTAAAACTTGAATAATAATGACTTAGAGTAAAAGAGCTCCCTGGATAACCCGACTTGGGTTGCACATGACGTTGTCCTGTGTCCTTAACTTCATCTATCATTAGAGTCGTATCCCCTTTATCCGGCTCCTTCTTCCGTGTCATGATCTTCTTGAAAAGATTTAGCGGCTTTGGCACTCCTGCAAACAAACCAAAGGAAATCATTTCCGTAAATAATAAATCAAATAGGTTCGAATGCTTACCTGTTTCACGCTACGTTTGTTGTAGAAAAATGATCCGGATCCGATTGGACTTCGATTCCGGGGACAAAACAAACTTAGAACGCGACCGTTACTGATGCGGGGCTGCCAGCGGCGCTGGGAGGTTTCCCCAGCGGCGCTGGTTGCTGTCCTGAAGCCACGAGTGGCGCTCCCCAGTAGTGGGAGCGGCGCTGCTTCTGTCTGTGTAACATCCGAGATTTTTGACCACTTGACTTGAGTGTAATTTGACTAGTTAAATCAATAAATAAAATAATTTAGTTCATTTTGAGACTAAACGACGGGCAAAACGCTTAACGGGTCACTTGAGCACTTGTTGGACAATACGATAGTAGACGACACACAACGACGATTTAAATGAACTATAAATATAGACAGGTCAACCCATGGACTAGACCCATGACCCATTGACCCAACTAGTTACCCAACCCTTACCCCCTACCTTATCCATTCATTCATCCATTCATTTTACTCTTCCTTTTCTCTCTCTAAAATCCCTCCAAGAACTCACACACTCTCTGTAACATCCTAAACATTTTTTTGATCTTTGACCGTTAGTTGACCGTTAACTCCGTTAGTGCTTAGACGACCCATTAGTTTATTTAGTTGAATTTTATTATAAATTAGATGTTTTATAAACATTAATTGCCCAAAAAGTTGAAATAGTTAAATCGTTGCTCATTTCGTGGTTGTCGGGTCATTTATTGATTTATTTCGATAAATCGACATATATGCTAAGTTGAAAGCTGCTAATTTATCGTTGACTGAAAATTGTGTTATAAAATGATTATTGTGCCTTATTTGTAGTAGAAAAAGGTCCGTATATGTTGGGTATATGATAACGGGTCATTTAGAGGTATAATGAAGTCATTAGTTGCTTTAGGGGTCAAAATTGCCAAGTGGTCAAACATAAAAACGGGTTTAGTTGGATAAGTATGAAATAGGGTCTGACTCCAGCTATTTAATGAGTCATTAGGCAGCCCTAATCACCCCATAAGCATACGTACGTTTTCTAAAATCCCCGAAGCATATTCCCACTTTTCTTTCAAGTTTTTCAAGATTTTTGGCTATCAATTCGTCCCTGATCTGTAGCATACAAAAGGTAGCAGGTTGATCCTTGTTCTATCTTGATTTCGGGTCTGTAGGATAGGTGGTTGTGTCTGTCCAATTGATCATGTATGCTAAAATTATTAAAGATTTGATTTTTATTAAGGATTTAACCTAATTTTGGATAGAAAACGGTTTGGGTCAATTATGGGAATCAATGTATGTTTTCTGCAGATTTTGATGTTAAAACAAATTGTTTTCTTGTTGGAATAAATCTGGAAATCGAAAGGGGTTCGGGTTGGGACGTTACAGGGTGGTCTGGTATGTTACAGAGGATTTTTGTGCAGGTCCAAACTTTGCTGTCTTGTTTCTGTTGTCTGCAGGTTCGACCCGAATCGACCCGTTTGGTCGAGGGTTGGTCTGTATAGTTGTAAAAGGTCGTGTTGGACTGCTTTAAGTCCAGGGAATAGCCCGACTCGATTATTAAAGTTGAAAGTCGTTTTGTTGATTATGTTTAAATGATATAGGTTGTTGGATTTTGTCGTTGCCGTTAGTTGCTGTTGTGATATTTTGCGTGCGCGACCAGGTAAGATATATCATTTTTGACACGCTGGGGTGCACAACGAAAATGGTGATTTCGTAAAAGTGGTTTAAAACCTTTCTTTCTCATACGCTAGTTTGGGTAGTGGGATTTTTGGAGGGTTTCGCGAAATGGGTAGATTTGCATGATTAGGCTTATTTATATTGTCGTTATTACGCCTGTACATGCTGAATTATAGTTGATATTAATGTTGTTTTTAGTTGTAAAGTTGTTTTCGTTGAAATGCTAAGCTGTTGAGTTGATTTGGCTTTTACACTAGTTCACTAGACTTGTGTAGGTTGCCATGTTTACACTGTGCACGATTAGGGGCCCTAAACTTAAAGTTGAAATAAAAGTTGCTAAAGTTGATATCGTTGTTAAACTCGAGTATAAATCTAAGTTGAAAGTGGTAAGCTTATCCCATACTGGAACCGCGTAGGAACCAGTGTGATTTAGTTGGTCAGCGGGAGTAGACTAGTTGCTTCCAATGGCACGGCCTCGAAGTTTGAGATTAGCTGGGTGACTAGGTCCAGTCACTACGAGTTGCGTAACGGCTTTCTCCTGGATTTGGTTATGCCTATCCTTAACGACACTGATGGACCCCGATAGGACTACCCATCAAGTCGGGTGCAAGGTCCCTTAAAGGCCTTAAGGCCGCCTTTGCACACATTTGTAGTTGTATTCATTGTGGTGACGCGAGTCATCCACCTTTAGATGTAATTAAAAAAGGACATAACCTATTGTTGAATAAAGTTGTTGAAGTTGATTAAGTTGCTAAGTTGAATACGTAGATAAAGTTGAATATTGTTGATTAAGTCGATAGGCACACGTAGGATTGTTAATCATTCTTATTTTTATTCGATTGCTATATATTGTTGTTGTTGTTATATGCTCGACTGCGTATGATTCGTTATTAAGTTGTTTTAAATTGGCAATCATTTATATTAACCTGTGGTATTTCTTACTCGACTTTATAGCTGACACTTGTTCTTTTTGTTGAAAATGTTGTGCCACCTCAGGTTGATGCTTAGTTGAGATGCAGAGTAGAGTGAGGATGGGTAGAAGATACAGCTGAAGACTTTTACCTAGATTGCCTCATTTATTCAGACTTATTTATTATATTATGTTGACTGTTATCGCTATTTGACTGATTATGGGTTTCATTTGATTATGGTTAGATTCGACAAGTAACACCATCATTTAAGTTGAACATTTCTATTATGGAAATGTAATATTTTATGGAAACTTCCGCAATACTCTGTGTTTTTAAGAAAAAATTTTGAAATCCATATTTTTATGAAGTTCGGTGTTACACTCTCATCTCTATCTCTCTCTACTTATTTCTACATCATTCATTGTGTTTCAAGATAAATTTATGCTAGATTAATCTTCATCATCATCTCCTTAACATCATATCAAAATTTTGGAAGTCAAAGTGCATGAAATCTCCATATTTAGCTAAATTTCGGATTTCACAACTTGGAGAAGGTTTTGGTAAGTTACATTTCACTCAAATCCATCATTTTAAGTTCATTAACATGTTTCTAGTCAAACCCAAGTGTTCTTGATTCGAATTTCAAGTCAAAAACGAAACGCGTCAAAATTAGGGTTACAAAGTGGGTAAATGAGGTCAAATTCGGAATTAAACATGAAATGTTGTTATGGATTGAGTTTGAAGTGGGTTGTGCTTAATTTTGTTCATACAATCTCTTAAAATGATCTAAAGCTTTCCAAAACCGATTTTTAAGTCAAAAATTAGGGTTTATGTCATTAAATTAGGTCAAAACGAAATTGATTATGGAAATGATGTTTTGAATCAAAATTAAACAGTGGGTTATGTTTGGTTAAGTTTCATAATGTTTAACAATACTGGAATTAGAGTTTTAAATCATCATAAGTCAGTTAATGACATAGAATTAGGGTTTGAAGGTGTGTTGGGTCGATGTTGACTTTCTGGTCAACTGAGGCGTGCCCTGGTGCGAACCAGCGTCTTGGACGCTCAGTGGGCCATTCCAGACGGTGCCATGGATCACCATCACGTTGCTTATCCACTGACTTACGCCTAAAAGCTGGTACGAGACGCTGAAAACTTGCAAACTAGACCACCGTCTATTACGGTGGTCACCACCGTATGAGACGCCCATAGTAACCTGACCACCGTCTGTTACGTTTCCTCCCACCGTCCCTTACGCCCAACAAAGTTCACCCACCGTCTCCTACGCCCTCTGTGGCCGTCTTTTACGCTGAACCACCTAAGAACCACCGTCTTGGATGTTGTGCAGTGGTGTCTTAGACGCTGACTTACAATGCTTAAATTAATATTTTACTTTCTAGCTCCTTTTCTCCGATACTTGGGACGAGTCAAGCTTTCGAATGGGTCTTTTCTCGACTTTGTTGAGTCATATATGAATCGCAAGGATAGTTCAAAGTTGAAGTTTAATTCTAAGACTCAAGTTAGGATTTAACAAAAATTTAATAACATACATATATATGTGTTAACTTAATAGGTTATATATATATATATATATATATATTATATATATATATATATAATATATATATATATACTATATATATATATAATATATATATATATTATATATATATATACTATATATATATATATACTATATATAGTATATATACATATACTCATATTTATAATTTGATGTTTATCATGATTATAATTTAGGTGGGCAATCACATTATATATATATATACATTTTATGTTATTTATATACTATATATATATATACTTTATTTATGTTATTTATGTACTATATATATACTTTATATTTATTTATATATATATTATATATATATATACTATATATAGTATATATACATATACTCATATTTATAATTTGATGTTTATCATGATTATAATTTAGGTGGGCAATCACATTTCATAGTAAGGAAATATATATATTTATATATATATATATACTATGTATATAATAACGTAATAATATTACATATAAATATATAATATATATATATAATATATATATATATTATATATATATATATTATACTCAATTCATAAAACTTTTAGTAATATATATTATGCATCTATCTATCTATATATATATATATATAGTACTAATACCCGTATATATAATATACATATAATATCGTATGTAAGTTACTATATATATATATACTATATATATATATATTTATATATATAATTGTGTTTAGTATTATTTATGTGCTATAAATACTATATATATATATATATATATATATAATATTTTTATAAAATATATAATATATATATATAATATATATATATAATATATATATATATTATATATATATATACTATATATATATATATACATATATATATATGTATATATTATATACTATATATATATATACTATTATTATATATTTATACTATATATATACTTTATATTTATTTATATATATATAATATATATATATATAATATATATATATATTATATATATATATATTATATATATATATATAATATTGAAGTTCAATTCTAAAACTCAAATTAAAACTCAAGTTATGAAATTTAATATTATATACATATATATGCTAACTTAATGAAAGGTTTTGGGCGTATGACGAACATTGGACTACTTTAAATCGATCTAAACTATATCTTGACTCTTTATTGACCGTGTCGGGTCTCGGGAGTCGGCCAAGGTCTTGAATTACATTTAAAGACTTAATTAGGGTTTACTTGGTATATTAATACGTATGTGATATATATATATTATAATGATTAATTAGGGTTTTGACTCGATTATTAATATGTATATGTACATATATTATAGGTGTGGACTTTGACGATCGTTGAACGCTTATAAATCATCTATAAATCGCTATTGCCGATCAAGGTGAGTTCCGTAGCTCCCTACTCGATTGAGATTCGGGCTGGAAAGTGCACACATACGTGTTTGATTGTTTGATTGATTTATTGGTGGTTTGATTGGATTGTTGGATTTATTAGGATAGTTGTGCATACATGGAAGTCAATTATGACTTCAAAGGGTTATAGATGTGGTGGGAAGGCTGCGGGTGACCCTATATATAAGCATCTATGATTCGATGAAAGTAGAATCCTCTGAAGTGTATGTACATGCTATTTCGGCTGCCGGTTGAATGTTTGACTTATGGTTGTATTTGGAGAAACCGATCTATGGGAGTCGGTTGGATGCTTGACTTGTGGTTTTGTAAATCCCAACTAGATAGATGGTACTAATTGAAGACACCTCTATGTCAATGGTGGGGTAACTTTGCAATATAGACACTGAACTGGAGACGACCAGTTGCAGTGAATGTATACCAGGTAACTGGATGGATTACTTATTAAGGTGACAAAGTATAATAAGTAAAGACAATGCAATAAATAAATACTTGTAAAGTAAATCTGGTGAGATCGATATGTAATTTTTCAAGTGTAATTTATTTATTAACTTTAAATAAATTACGAGGTTGTTGCGGAACCAAGATAATACAAATATGTAAATATCCTAACAACCTATGAAATACAATGATCTAATACTTGGAAATTCTCTAAACAATCGAAACACTTAAAGTTGTGAAATGTTCCTTTTTGCGATTGAGAGAATATTGCACAAGTTCACCAAGAATGCAAATGTCTGAATATGCAAAGTTCTTTTCTTGGTTGTTCAAAGGCCTCTATTTATAGACAAAGTTGGTATTGGGATTCCAACTTTGTCGTACAAATATGGTTGGGAGCATTTAAGGAAGCAAATTGACTTCCTTTGAAATGCTTGATAAAGTATGACATAAAGTCACTTTATCCAACCTGCTTCATGTACTTTTGTACTTTATACATAGATAAATGCTATTATCCGGATAAAGGTACATAAAGCAAAAGGCCTTCCTCATAATCAGTGTAAAGCTTTGTAAAGGCTTTAAACTGACAATCTCCAATTTCTATCTGAATAGAATGTCAACTGGGCTTCGCTGCCATTGTCATTCTCTATCTTCCACTTGTTGTCTTCGACTTCAATTGGAATGTCTTCAGGTTTGGTAAGATCTCAACTGGAGGAAGTCTTCAGTTGCGTTAACTGTACATTGCAACTGGACTTTATATATTTCTGGATAATTTCTTCAGGTCTCTAGATTCAACTAGAGACTGGCCAGTTTACCAGTAAACTGGTCCTAACAAATTCCCCCTAATTGTCCTGAAATATTGCCAAGTCATTTCAAGTTCCTGTATCTATACAAGTATAAACTAAAAAGACTTGTTTGACTAAATCTATCTAAATTTTCCAATGCATTTTTATAGATCATTAAATGCCTTGGGTTTTTCCTTTTTGAGTTTGTTAGATTTAATCTATTATCTATCTTGTTGTTACAATCTGACAACTTCATTTATACAAGAAAATGAAATTTACACAAGTTACAAGAAAGTAAATAAAATTACAAGATGACAACTGGAAGGAGAACTTAAATAGATGGCCCTTCGCCAGTTCTCCTTCTCTTGTTCCAGGAACCAATAGGTTAAGAATCCTCTGGGTCAATATGCAGCCTATTTTCCAGTTGTTCTTTGTGATGTATCTTGCCCTTTAACAAGTTTATCCAGGCCTTCTCAAACCTATTCTTTTGTTCCTTGGCTTCCAAAAACTCAACCATCTAAACCCATTCACTGAACCCATACTGGAGAACTGATGGATCTTCAGTTGTCACCAGTGGCCCTCTGGTGTAACTGACTTGACTCTAAAAACTTTGGTTCCTGGCTTAACAGTAACACTCACACCATTTATCTTGCCATTGTGTTTCCTCTTAGCCATTATTGATGAATAATAAGCCCTTGCTTCAGATTCATTGGCAATCTTAACAGATCCAGTTAATGCAGAATGCACAGCAATTTTTATGTCATCATTTGACACCTCTCCAGTTGGTTCGACAAAGGTTCTCAGATCAGCATCTCTGGGCAATGTCTTCGATGCCCTGGGCCTTGGTGGATTCAATATTCTTTTCACAACTTTCTTAACATTTTCAATTCTTCTTTGAATCCCACCAGCCCTAAACTCTCTAGCCTTCTCCAAGGATACATTCGTGTTCTTGGCATCAAATTCAGCTTCATCATCTGGATACTCTTGGTCAAGCTGAATGTCAAGCATTTCATTCACCATATCAATTATCCTTTGATCATTCTTGATTCTTTGATACTGCTCCAGTGTAATGCCCAATAAAGCAGCATCATTGACATCTAAGTTCATCATTCGAGACCTGGCCAACATTTGGTCTTCCTTTCTTTGTTTCCTTCTTTCTTTAAATGAATTGCCAATAGCAGCCAGTCTCTTACTTTCTCTTTCTGTTATTGATGGAAGCTGATCAATGTTACCAGTTTCAAGCATAGGTGTATCTTTGGCCAGCTGGGCATTTTCTTCAGTTGCTTTGCCCTTACCTTTGTCAACATTCCCCCTTACACCAACATCATCAAATTGTTCTATCACCTGCTGACTGGCCTCAATACTAGCAGCTACCACAATTGCCCTTTGTTCAGATGAAGCACCTTCAGTTGGAGCTGGTGCAAGGACTGCACTTCTTTCCCCCTTGGCAGCATCTAGACCTGCACGAATTGCCTCCCAGTCTGCAGTGCTGGTGGGCAAGCGGTCTAGACTCTGCCATGATTGTAAGTCCTTGCACTCTTTAAAAATAGTGCACATCATCCTAAATGATCTCCATAAGTGGTTGGTCTCTCTAAACTGGGTCAGAACATTTGCAGCAACTTGTGTCTGACCAGTCTTCAGATCTTGTAATAACTGAGCATCTTCAGTTGAGAGACCAGCAACCACACTTTCCTTTTCTTCTGCTGCCTTTTTCTTCAGATTCTCAACTTTAGTTGTCAGTTTATCAATGGTTGTAGTGTGAGTAGATACCTGGGTGTTCAGAGCGTTTATGCTACCCCTCAACTGGTTCATCTCATTAGTTAGTGGGACCAGATCAACCTGAGAAGGTGTAAGCTTGGTGATCTCAGACATCACCTTTTCAATGAATTGTGCTTCTCTGGCACCCAAAGTATCATCTAACTTCTGACCAACTGAAGTAGCCAACAGCTGCCCAAGCTCATCACATTGAAGGCATGTCTTTCAACTAATTCCTTGACCTGCTTCTCTATCTCCTTCAATTCATTTTCTGATGTTCTAACCGTTGTGCCCAACAAACTGGAGATAGAGGTTATAACTTTTGTCTGAGTGAGGTCAAAGGCTTCTTTAAGAGAAGTGGCCAGATTGTTACAGCCAGTGACCAGCTCATTGAGCATCTTGAACACTAAGTCTTCATTCACTGCAAACTTATTTATCCCCAGATCAACAACCTTCGAATTTGTAACAGTTTCCTTGTTGTATCTTGATAAGGACTTAGTGTTTTTGTCAATTGCCTTCTGAACATCCTCCACCCTTTGAATAAGGTTTTGGATGTCGGCTTGAAAGGAGACAAATTGACTGTCCAGTGACGGAGGGGAAGTTGTCACTGGGCCAGCAGCAGGTTCTACTGGAGCAACTGGAGGAGGTAAATTAAAGGTGACCTCACCAGTTGACTGGCCAGTAGAAAGAGAAATAGAAACAACAGAAGGGAATGAAGAAGGACATCTAGTGAGATCAATGTGTTGGTCATTCTGAGAATGCTCAGGTGTGACCAACGGCGGCGGTGGTGGTGGCATATCTGAAAAAGAAGAGATCATGCCTGGTGGTGGTGCCATATGCCTATTACTAGACACATAGCAGGATGTAAAGAGAGTAGTTTCAGTAGGCTCATTTGAGTGAGATGGTGAAATTGAAATTGAAGCATCTGGAGGCGAGACACGAGATGAAGGGTTTTGATCTTGTACAGAAGAATCAAAAATCTCAATTGTTGTCTCCCGATGCACTTGGTCAGTTTCCTGAAGAGTAACATCAGTTGTTGGCTCAGTCGTGGTGACATCATCGCCGGGAATAGAGGTCACTGGGTTGCCTCAGTTATAACTGCTCCATCCTCAGTCATAACTTCATTGGCCGAAGAGTTTGGAACTTCAGTCTCCAGTTGTGACTGGCCGGAGACATCATCAGTTCGTGCATTAGTAGTGTTAGAAGTTTGGCCATCGACACTTTGTTGTGCAGACTCTAACTATACTCTAGGTTGGGCTGACCCAGTAATCTCTTCACCACTTCCTCCTACAGAAATTTCGGAAGTGGTTGCTTGTAACTTTTCCCTTTGACATTCTTCAGCATCCTGTTGGGAGGATACTGAAGGGTTGGATGGGGTACTAATGTCAGTGGCTCGTGCTGACTGAATCCTAGGACGTCGGGTGCGAGGAGCCTTTTGGGTAACTGGATGACCTGTTTGGAGGCCTCCAGTTGCATCTGTAGGAACTGATAGACTGGAGCTGAACGGGTTAGACCGTTGTTCAAGTTCAACAACAATCGCTTGTCCAGCAGACGAACCGGTGGGTCCCTCATTATTTTGAGGCCCACCCAGTTGTCTTTCTGACTCACCTTGGACTGGTGCATCAGTTTTAGCGAATGCCAGCCGCATTCTTTCTGGAATCTCAACCTCTCCAGTTTCAGATACCAGAGAGTCAAGATTCCTTAACAAATCTGGGACAGTGTATAGGGAAGTTGTGTTGTAATAAGCTTCACTGCCCAAGATATGTTTAAAACAGAGAGAGAGATACCTGGAGAAAGGGATACATAGTCCCCTGGTGCCCTTCAGTTTCTGCACCAGACTTCTCAATAGTATATCGGCGAAGTCTACTCTCAATCCGTTCCGCAAGCAGTATGCCATCTCTGCTTGTGAGGAGTTAATCTGGTCTAAACCACCAGAACTCCCACCCATACTTTCCACCAGGTGTACGAAGAAGTACTTCCATGATGGTGTAAGGCCCTTCATAGTCATAAGACCTTTGGTTTTCAACACCCCATTTTCTAGGCACTCCTTGTGTCCCATGTCAAGGCACTCCTTGTGTCCCATGTCAAGGAGAACCTGGCAAACATTAATGTTTGGGGAGATGACAGTTGGAGATTCACCTTGTCTCCAGTAGTTGAGGTATAGGGCATCCCTCAATGTTTCTGCTGTAAGGGTACATGATGTGACCAATTTATATAGATCGCCCACATCATTATTGGCCTTTTTCGTATGTGTTTTGAGTCTATTTTGTATGCATTTAGCGCGTTTATGGTGTTTGTTAGTGCTTTCAGGTTCTTAGCAGGTTGCGCGTCCATTTGGTACATTTTCTAACGATTTTTGGCGAAGAATTTGACCCGAGTGTTCGAGTGATGTTGATAATGAAGAAAAAAGATTTCAGCAGATATGCACTGCGCCACAGTGGGAGGATTATTGCCCCCACTGCGCCGCAGTCGTTGGGTACCAAAGATACAAGATTCCAGTGAATTATAACTGCGCCGCAGTGGGAGCATTCAACCCCACTGCGCCGCAGTGGGAGGGTTATTGCCCCACTGCGCCGCAGTCGTTGGGTACCAAAGATACAAGATTCCAGTGAATTATCACTGCGCCGCAGTGGGAACATTCACACCCCACTGCGCCGCAGTCATTCACCCACTGCGCCGCAGTCAACAACGAATAAACAATTCCAGGGACTTCTCACTGCGCCGCAGTGGGAAGTGCACAAGGCCACTGCGCCGCAGTGAGTGCACGGGAGAATCAGGGTTGCAGCCTTTTGCTGCAGATTTTGGGGGAGGTATATAAAGGAAAAAACCCTATTTTCCCAAGTATCCAAATTCTTTCTAAGAGCTGCTCTCCAAGGGATTCCTTCAAGGATCAAGGGTAGATTTCTTCGTCCGATTCATTGAAGATTCACGGGCACCCACTTAGATCGTATCTATTTCATTGTCTTGCAATTTCAATTTCAAGAACGATTGGTACATCATGTTCTTCTTTTATTTTGATTGTTATTTTAAATTAATCATGAGTGGCTAAACATTCAATCATCCACCTTGAGGAAACTAGACGAATGATGTGATTGCTATATGTTTTAATCCAAAGAGTTGATTTCAATTATTGTTGTGTCGAGATCTTGATGATTTAATTCCTTTTTATATATTATTATGATATTGGTGACATGTGTGTTCTTCGTTAGTGGTACTAGTTGGATGCATATGTGATTTTCAAATGGTTGTTTGTCTATGAGCAATTATCACTAGTTCATGGTATGATAGTGAATATCATTTTAATAAAAGGAGTCATTTTTTCAACGTGTTTTATAATGGTTGGTGGTACCACGTTATCTTCACATAGGCACAATTGTTAATTCGATAGTCAAGCAAGCTAATTGTTGCTAAGGTTGTCTAGGCATTGGTGGTACCGGCTTGGGTAATTAAACTAGCAACTTAGGTGATTGGGCAATTTGCTCACGGTTGGTGGTACCACGTGAGCACCTTAATCCTTTTACGATTATCTTTTCAACTCAATGAATTTGGTCTTAATTGAATGCAATCATGTTTGAAGTCTAGCGAATTCAAGGTGGATGATCTTTATTAATATTGTCTGAAGCTTTTCTTTACTTTTATGCGTTTTGTCGTTTAAATTTATTTTAATTTAATTGTCAAAGTAAGACTCGAAGCAACACCCTGTTTTCCAAACCATTTTATTAAACAACTAGTTCAAACCAATCCCCGAGAACGAACACGGACTTACCTCTTAACTATATTGCATACGAACGGGTCCACTGCCCGATAGTGTGTAGTAGTGAGTTTCTAGGTATTTCTAGTTTATAATTTTTAAACTCGATTTAGCACATCAGTACACCTGACTGTTCCATATTTTAAGGTGAAGAAGATGGAAGAACAGTCAGCAGATAGGAGGCAGTGTACCAAAACTCACGCAAGTAGTCGTGAAACATCTTGCGTGGGTTTGCAGAGAAAGTGACACCAATTGGCGAATCCCTTAAAAATTGTTGGATTCGACGAATAAGAGTATCGGCGCCTTGTGTTCCCCTTAAACTAGCCATCGGATTGTTTGGATTTAGTTTGATGAGCGTAGTGTTACCAGGGGCACCAGATGCCTGTTTGACATCTGGTGAGGAAACATATGGGACAGTGAGGAGATTTACATCTCGAGATCTAGATGATTTAGGTGCCATTTTATGAAGATATGAAATTGAAATTGCAAATTTAGGAATTAGGGTTTTCGATTTATGAAGCAGAGAGAGAAAAGAAGCAATGTTTGATGACGATTGGGAGTAAATGAGAGAATGTGAAAAGAAAGTAAATGGTAATCGGAGTAAATGTGGGGATATTTATAAGGGTATGAAATCCCACTATAAATATAAAAACATTATTTTAATCCCAAATTTTCTAAAACAAAAGGATATTTTGATTTATTGAAAATTTGAATTTCAAAAATATTTAATACCATCAAGTCAGCATTAAATGCTACGACGGCTGGTATTCCCACGCGCCCACTATCTTTTCACAATCCCCATAAAAGGTGCATCTTTTTACAAAAAAGTCTTTGACACGTCATGTGACGGTTGCAAGTAGGAAATACACTTGAGTACCATCACGTGTCACAAATATTGACCAAGTATTTTACAACGTTATGAAATCTGGTTGACCACCAGTTTTAAGACAAGACCGAACATGTACACTGGAGGATTAGTCCAGTGCCAGTTTCCAACTGAAGAGTTCTCCAGTTGCAATTTTTCAAACAAAAACAAATTTTGGTCAGAAAAATAATTTAAGTCTTTCCCCTTAGAACGATGATCCAAAAATCAATTAGTGCCAAGATAGTATCACAAAGGCGTTCGATAGCCTGGCGAGCAAAGATTATCTGGACCTCCTCAACTGGAGAACTTCATCAGTGTCACTGATGCGTTCATAACAAAGTCTCCAGTTTTAAGGATTTAGCATTCCCAACTTGCTGATGAGATGTTTAAAGGTTTTCTCATCAAGAGGTTTAGTAAAGACATCATCGAGCTATTTGTCAGTGGGGATTAAATGTATTTCAATGTCTCCTTTCATAACATGATCACGAATGAAACGATACCTGATGTCAATATGCTTCGTCTTATAGTGCATCACTGGGTTGTGAGATATAGCAATTGCACTGGTGTTGTCACAGAAGATTGGGGTCCTTGTATACTTCTGACCATAATCTAGTAACTGGTTCTTGATCCAGAGAATCTGGGCACATCAACTGGCCGCAGAAATGTACTCTGCCTCAGCAGTGGACATAGAGACTGGCGTCTGCTTCTTGTTGGTCCAACTTACCAGTTTTCCTCCAAGGAAATGACAGCCACCAATTGTTGATTTTCTATCTATCTTACAACCTGCATGATCTGAATCTGAATAACCCATTAGATCTAACCCTGAGCCTTTGGGATACCAAAGACCAAGGCTAGGACACCCTTTCAGTTATCTGAAGATGCGCTTAACAGCATGCAAATGTGATTCTTTTGGGTTAGCCTGAAATCTGGCACATAGACATGTTGCAAACATTATATCTGGTCTACTGGCAGTTAAATACATCAGTGAACCAACCATACCACGATATTCAGTGGTGTTCACTGGTTTGCCAGTTGGGTCAGAGTCCAAATTTAAAGGTGCTGCAATAGGTGTGTTTTTAGATGGGATAGAATCATATTTGTATTTTCTTAACAAATCTCTGACATATTTTTCTTGGTTTATAAAAATTCCATTTTCAGTTTGCTTAATCTGAAGACCCAAGAAAAATGTTAATTCACCAATTAAACTCATTTCATACTCAGATGACACGATTTTAGAAAACCTTTTACACATTGCATCATCAGTTGAACCAAATATAATATCATCAACATAAATTTGTACCACTAAGATATTACCTTTTTCTTTCAAGATAAATAAGGTATTATCTATTGCACCTCTTTGAAAGCCATTTTTGATAAGATGTTTAGTTAAAGTATCATACCAGGCTCTTGGGGCTTGTCTAAGACCATACAAAGCTTTGTTCAGTCTATATACCCAGTGAGGATGCTTCTCATTAATGAAGCCTGGAGTCTGTTTAACATACACTTCTTCTTCCAATGTTCCATTAAGGAACACACTTTTGACATTCATCTGGAAGATTTGAACTGCAGATGGGCTGCATAAGCCAAGAATATTCTGATGGCTTCAAGTCTTGCAACTGGAGCAAAAGTTTCATCAAAGTCAACGCCCTCTGCTTTACAATAACCCTTGGCAACTAATCTGACTTTGTTTCTTACAACATTGCCATCTTCATCCATCTTGTTTCGGTAGACCCATCTTGTACCAATGGGCTCTTTCTTTAACCCTGGTGGACAAGGAACAAGTTCCCATACATTGTTCCTTTCAAACTGGATGAGCTCTTCTTGCATAGCTTCCACCCAGCTTGGGTCTGCCATAGCCTCGTCAATCATCTTCGGTTCAATCAGTGATAAGAAGGTGACGTTCAAGCATTGCTCACTTGTGGCTCTTCTAGTCTGAACCCCACTACTTGGATCTCCAACAATCTGTTCGATTGGATGAGATCTTGTCCATTTAGTGTATTGACTAGGTTGGTGTGTAACAATATCAGTTCAAGTCACCTGATGATCCTCTTCAGTTGCAGCAACTTCTGGAGGAGGATCAGCCCAAACTACTTCAATATCCTCATCAGAGTCAATGAGGTCACGATTTGCATCATGAAATTCTTCAGTTAAAGGCATTTCTTGAAGAATTGGAGAAGTTGGAGTTTGAACTGATGCTGATACTGGAGTGGCACGAACATCTGATCCAATCACCAGTTTCTGTGGTAAGTTGAAACTGATGGAGGGATAAAATGGAGTGTCACTGGTTGGTTTCTTCTTTTGTACTGGTTCCAGCTCTTTGTGACTGGAAACATCTTCTGGTGAAACAACTGACTGATGAACTTGGTCAGTTTCACCAAAACTCAATGGAACGACTGGAGAGATATCAAGGCTTGGTCTCTTGTTGATTGCATCATTTGATTCATCAAATGTGACATGAATTGTATCATGAACCTTTTGAAGTCTATAATTGTAAACTCTAAAGGCCTTTCGAATATCTGAATAGCCTAGAAATACACCTTCATCAGCTTTTGCATCAAATTTTCCAAGCTGACTGGAATCATTTAGAATATAAACTGGACAACCAAATACATGGAAATATCCAATATTTGGTTTTCGATTCCTGAGCACTTCATAGGCAGTCTTCTTGTGTCTCTTGATGTAGACTGACCGGTTTTGGGTGTGGCAAGCTGTTGCAACTACTTCAGCCCAAACACTGGTGGGAAGACCTGATTCAGACAGCATACTTCTGGCAGCTTATGTCAGTGTACGATTCTTTCTTTCCACAACTCCATTTTGCTCTGGAGAGTGTGCTGATGAGAAGTTTTGAGAGATGCCAGTGTCATTACAAAATGTTTCAAGTACTTTGTTTTGAAATTCAATACCATTATCACTTCGCAACTGACAGACTTTTCGAGTGTATTTGAGCTCAATTCTTTTGATGAGAGAGGTGATTTCAGAAGGTGCATCACTTTTTGATCTGATAAATACCACCCAGCAGTATCTGGAGAATTCATCAACCACAACTAGAGTGTACTTCTTTCCAGCTCTAGTTTGAACATTCACTAGACCAAACAGATCCATATGTAGCATGTGAAGAGGTTCAGTGATGCTAAAGTTTTGCATGGTCTTGAAACTGGCCCTCTTCGGCTTGCCCATCTCACACCCTGGACATGGCTTTTCTTTATTAAAAGAAATCTGAGGTATCCCATCCACCAATTGTTTGCGAGACAACTTGTTGATGTTTTTGAAATTAAGATGGGATAGCCTTTTATGCCATAACCAGTTGGTGTCCTCATCAGCCTTGGTATAGAAGCACTGCTCTTTTGGAGTTGGTTCCATATCCATGATGTACACATTTCCCTTTCTTGGTGCAATCATCACCATTTTCCAATCCTTGTTAAATATGGTGCCTTGAGCAATATCGAAAAATACCTTATATCCATCATCACAAAGTTGACTGACACTGATCAGGTTATATTTTAAACCATTCACAAATGCAACTCTGGTGAACTGGACTTGTCCATTATTGACTACACCATATCCTTCAGTCTTTCCATTTTCATCATTACCAAATGTCACTGCCGGTCCATCTTTGACAGTGAACTCTTCCAGTAGGGGCTTACATCCGGTCATAGTCCGGCCAGCTGCGCTGTCCAGATACCAGGTATTCTTTTTACGATCGCCCTGCACACCCACAAAAATCATTAGTTATTTTTGTGAACCCATATTTTCTTGATGGGTTCACTGGACTTCACCTCAGAAGTCTCAGTAGATTGTTGTGGTGTTGAACTGGTGTCTGGAGCTGGAGCCTTTTTATCAGCTTCAGGTCCAGGAGTAAAAACGATTGGTATTTGATATTTATTCCCCTTTTTCTTTTCAGATTTTGTTCCAGATGGAACATTTTGTTTTTGTTTAGAAGGGGGTTTGACATTTTTTTTAACAACTGGAGAAGACGAGGCTCCTTCCAGATTTTTGATTCTAGCAGTGCAACTCTGAACCTACCTAGACAAAAGTTGGAGTTGACTTTCCAGTCTTGATAAAACATCATTTTCAGTAGGCGGCTGAACCTTGTACCTGGGTTCAGCTGGAGTCTTAATCTTAGGATTCTTGGGCTCCTTGGACTTTTGAGGTAAAGGCTTGTTACCAGCAGCCTTTTTAACTGGAGCTTTAGCCTGATCAGCTCCAGGTTTAACCTCAGATGAGGTAGTCTCATAGGGTTCAGTTTTGATAGTCAAAGGCTGGTCATATAGGGTAACTGGCCTAAGAGCTGGAGGCAGGGTATGGATATCTGGAATGATACTCGCCATGTACACATCTCCAGATTTGTAGGCTATTTTTGTGCATCCATGGTTTTTGAAAAAGCATCATAGTTTAGTCCAGATGCCCTTATCCAGGATTTGAACATCTTTTGTTCTTTTTCAAGATCAGATTTTAGTTTTTGGTTTTCAAAATCCAATGCCTCATTTTTCGAAACTGACTCCTTGAGAGCCAACTGGACACTTTGCAAATTTGAAATTTGAGGTTTTAAATTATTTAATTCTGTTAGAACTGTTTCTAAATATCTTTCACTGTCAGTTCTAACAGTTTCCACAAAAATCAAATCACTGTTAAGTGATTCAGCCAGGTCCAGTTTCAGTTCTGGGTCAATTTGATTGTCATATTCACAAACCTTTTTCAAAATGATGTCTACCCATCTTCCAGAAATGACATCATCTTTCACCACATGTTGCTGATTTTCCAAAGCCATGAAGCACATGTCCCTAATCTCTTCATCATCATCAGATGAGTCATCAGAGTATTCCCATTTTCCTTCAGTCTGTGTCATCATGCACTGATTTTTCTCTTTTTCCATAGACAAGAGAGCAATCTGGGCTTTAAGCTTCTTGTATTTAGCTTTATAGCCATCATCAGCCCGATTGTTGTTAGGGACAGGGGGGCCAGTTTGATTGTTCAACTGACTAGATCTGCATTCCTTCATGAAATGACCTTTCTTGCCACACTTATAGCATGTAAGATTGGTCTTGTCCAGAGAGTTAGAGCTGGAAGCATTGTTGGGGCCATTAAATCTATTAGATTTATGCTTAAACCTGTTGAAGGTTTTAGCAATCATGGCGACCAGATCATCATCGTCAGTTTCATGACAATCATCACTGATTTCAGTGGTCAGGCCTGAGTTCAATAAGCCATTTAACATCTCCTTCATTGAGTGTGGCTGGACACTCTCTGCAGACATTAAAGCAGCACAAGGTTTCTCAGTTATACTAGAAACCTTGGAACTCTGGGCATGATTTAAAGCATCCTGCTCAGCCACCAGTCTCTGTGCATTGTCATCTTCAGTGAATCTGAAGGCTCCATAAAGAGATGCAAGAGTGTGGTTGTGCAGGGTCTTACCTTGTCTAAGGACAAGAATCATGTTTTCCCATTTGGAAGGAAGAATATCACAAAACTTTTCAAGAAGAATATCCTTATCCTTCTCTACACCCAGCCCTCTCAGTTGATTAATCACACTGGTGAATCTGGTATACGTACCAGTCAAGCTCTCATTGGGTAAAGCAAAGAAGGATTCATACTTCTTGTTTAAAGCAACTTTCTTGGTGACAATGGTGTCATCACCTCCTTCAAACTGAAGGACCAATTCATCCCACATTGCCTTGGCACTGGGGAACAACACAAGTGTTGGAATAAGGTCTTCAGGAACAGCCCCAAGGATCATGTTTTTCAGTCTGGTGTCCAAGTCCACCAGTCTGTGATCCTCATCAGACCAATGGTCTTCAGGCTTTTCTCTAGTGCCCCTTCTAGATCCAGTAGGATCAAGAAAAGGACTAACCCCTTGAGACATGGGTACATGTGGGCCATCCTTAAGGATTCTCAACATGTATCTCTCTATCCCACCGAAATGCAAGAGCATTCTGGCCTTCCATGTACCAAAAGTCTCACTATTTCCATCGAATTTGGGAACAGGAGTATTGGAATAATGTACATGGACATGGTTAGGGGGAGTAGGAGGAGGAGGAGGATTAGTATTAACATTTTGAACAGGTGGTGTGTTATTAACATGAATTTCATCTTGACCAGAACCATCCCCACCTTCAGTAGTAGTCATCTAAGCAGATCTAGGCAAGTATATTAGCCTTCTGCTCTGATACCACTTGTAAGTCCCAACTAGATAGATAGTACTAACTGAAGACACCTCTATGTCAATGGTGGTGTAACTTTGCAATATAACACTGAACTGGAGACGACCAGTTGCAGTGAATGTATACCAGGTAACTGGATGGATTACTTATTAAGGTGACAATGTATAATAAGTAAAGACAATGCAATAAATAAATACTTGTAAAGTAAATCTGGTGAGATCGATATGTAATTTTTCAAGTGTAATTTATTTATTAACTTTAAACAAATTACAAGGTTGTTGCGGAACCAAGATAATACAAATATGTAAATATCCTAACAACCTATGAAATACAATGATCTAATACTTGGAAATTCTCTAAACAATCGAAACACTTAAAGTTGTGAAATGTTCCTTTTTGCGATTGAGAGAATATTGCACAAGTCACCAAGAATGCAAATGTCTGAATATGCAAAGTTCTTTTCTTGGTTGTTCAAAGGCCACTATTTATAGACAGTTGGTATTGGGATTCCAACTTTGTCGTACAAATATGGTTGGGAACATTTAAGGAAGCAAATTGACTTCCTTTGAAATGCTTGATAAAGTATGACATAAAGTCACTTTATCCAACCTGCTTCATGTACTTTTGTACTTTATACATAGATAAATGCTATTATCCGGATAAAGGTACATAAAGCAAAAGGCCTTCCTCGTAATCAGTGTAAAGCTTTGTAAAGGCTTTAAACTGACAATCTCCAGTTTCTATCTGAATAGAATGTCAACTGGGATTCGCTGCCATTGTCATTCTCTATCTTCCACTTGTTGTCTTCGACTTCAATTGGAATGTCTTCAGGTTTGGTCAGATCTCAACTGGAGGAAGTCTTCAGTTGGTCAGATCTCAACTGGAGGAAGTCTTCAGTTGCGTTAACTGTACATTGCAACTGGACTTCATATATTTCTGGACAATTTCTTCAGGTCTCCAGATTCAACTGGAGACTGGCCAGTTTACCAGTAAACTGGTCCTAACAGGTTTGAATTGGGGAGATCGATTTATGGGAGTCGGTTAGTGGACTGTTTGGTGAGATTGAGTTAGACACACGCATATACACTATCACCCAGTTGGGGAGCCTTGTACTTTCAAGTACTTGATATTTGTGCGGGACGCACACCGACCCCGAGTATATAAACGTATATACATCGATGTTTTTGAGATGCCACATTGATCATTGGGATGACATGTGAGTGTCATTGCATTGTGCGGGACGCACACAGACCCCAAGTATGTAGTCACACATACTTGCATTTGATGATGTTGGGAGACACACATGTTATGCACTCATACATTGCTTGGTCATATCTCATGCACGTTTATTTCATACATCCTTAATGTTTCGCATATTCTTTGATATTGACATCACTTATGCATAATTATGACACGCATCTCGCATTATTGTTGATACATTATCGGATTGTTATGTGACGAGGTTTACTATAAGTTTACCTATCTTGGTTGACTTCGTGACTTACAACGGCTACTTGTAAGACATTGCTTACTTTTCCTTATACTTATCATGGTTATTGACGATGGTTCCTTGTGATCCATCACTACGAACTCACCAACCTAGTGTTGACTTTGTTTAGTGCACTTTTCAGGTATTCGTGTGAAATTGGAGACTTGATGGCTATTTGTTGATCTTGCTAGGGCTTGGACTGGGATTTTCATGGATCCGTGATCCGTTTGCCCTCTTAGGGTTTATGCTTAGGACCTTCTAGATTGTATTGTATGGTTGTTTGAACCCGTTGATGACTTTATGTTTGTTTTGCATTCCTTTTCGTTAAATGTTGGTTTGGGTTCACTGAATCCTTTTTATTCATGTAGTTCATGTTCTACGATAATTCCACTGTGTGCTATATAATTTCAGTAATATTTCTGGCCTAGCTTGGGGTGTTACAGTCTGGGTCATGTTTCGATTCTTCGATCTTCTTCTTGACTTTTAAGCCTTCAATCTCCAGGACCTGCCAATTATTCTCAGGTATAAATGTGAAATCAAGAGAGGGTTCAGAAAATTTACCTGAATAAGTAAACATATGATTCACTTTGTCTCGAGTCGGTGGGATTATAGACTCCCCCACACTTAAAGTGTCGGGAGGTCTAAACTCAAAGAGTGAGAAATCCTCGAGTTGGACGTTGGACTTCTCCCAACTGACTTCTTCCCGTTCTTCCTCATAAGCTTCAATTATGGGCAGCACAATCCTCATGGTGGATACATGCTTCATTTCCATGGTCGTGGTCGTCACTATCTCTTCATCCTAAATGATTTCAAGCTCATCTTCCCATTCGGCTTCATCCCAAACGACTTCACCTTCTTCCTCCTATACCACATCAACACGGTCACTCCCATTCTGATTACTCGACTCGTGCGGTTCCGGATGTGGTATGTCATGATCGTCCCCGTTCAAATCATCTTGGTCTCCTCGCCTTGGGGTTGAATCTTCTTTCTCCATATTAACTTCCTCTACATCCTCCTCCTCATCTTTTTCAAGTGCCTCGTTGTTTGTTGGGGATTATTCGCCCGTTGCATCGTTTCCGTCAATTCCTACAAAATCATAAAAAGAAGAAAACCTTCTTTTCACAAGTTTGATAGGATCCGGGCACTTTCCTTCGCTCGATTCAGCCTCAAGTAGATTGATTTCGCAATTATAAGCATGTTGGGCGTCATGGGCATTCAATGGTTGAGCAAGGAACAAATCATTACGCGAACTGGAGCTGCCAGCGGCGCTGGTTCTTCTGAAACAGCTTCCGATTTATCGATTTCTTCCCTTCCTTCTTCGTTTGGCTCCTGAATGAACTGCACTTCTCCATCAGTTGACGAAACGATATCCACATCAACAAGTTTCATCTTATTTGGTTCCGGATGTGGTGCTTCACCTTGATCAACGCGACTCTTTTTATTCGGCTCCTTTTGTCTTGGAATTACTCTCTCTAGTTCAATCTCAACTTCTTGAAAGATCGTCCCCTCCTCGGTGCTTGAAATAGCCTCATCTTGATTGATTTTGCATTTACTAGCGATTTGGGCTTCATTGGCACCTTGAAAATGAGCTAAAAATGAAGTTTCACGCAAAACTGGGCTGCTGTCGGGGCTTCCAGCGGCGCTGGGAGAATCCCAGTGGCTCTGGTCTGCAGGACCAGCGGTGCTGGAGGCTCCGAAACGACGTCAGATTCTTCGATTTTGCTTGTTTCGCCTTGCTCTTGCTCCTTTTCGACCGGGACTGCATCAATGGTCGAGGAAAGGTTCTCCACATCAACAAGATGAATCTTGTTTTGTTCCGGATGTGATACTTCATGACCATCTCCATCTTCGGGTGGCGACTGAGAGACTTGTGCTTCCTCTTCAACATCATCATACACGACAGTGAACCCAATAAAATCCCTTAGGGTTAGGCGACGCTCCTGTGATTTTTCCTTCCTCAATTGACTATGTTGCTCCAAGAAAGTGTAGGCTTCTATTAATGAATTGAGGGGAAAGTGACGACCACAAGCAATGTCCACAGCTTCCTATTTGGAACCTGCAGTCCAACGTAAAACCACATTGCAGAACTATACTCAACTGTCTGTTTGTGTTCCCAATAATTCTCCGTCGGTCAAAGTTCCCAAAATGCTTTAAGCATCTCCTTCAATCTTTTTCAAGCATCTACCCATGTTTCACCTTCTTGTTGCCTGAAATCCATAATCTCCTCCATGTAAGGCAGATACTCATCATCAGATTCACAATCTTCAAATTCCATGAGTGATGCTAATCCTGCAAAACAGACACTAGCTATACCCGTGAAAAGCACTAATTTATTGATAATGAAAAGAAGAAAAAAAATAAAACTAAACAAAACTAATCTAGACAAATAAAAGAAAATATTTTGTATTTTTCAAATTTTCTAATTTTTATGGGTTTTTAATAATAATGAAAATGAAAAGAACACCTAAACTAGATTAACTAAAAAGAAAATAAACTAATCCTAAAAAGACTAAGACTAACTTTCTCGTGTAGACACGAAACAGTCGAATTACCCTAACCTAACTATATTCTAAGTCAATAGTCCCCGGCAGCGGCGCCAGAAACTTGATGAGTAGAGAATGTTAACTTAATTTCACACAAGTTTTAAATTTATAAGTTACAAGGTTAACTTCTCTACTACACTCACTCACGGGTAGTGGACTCATTCGTTCATAGTTTGATCCAAGAATCGTTCAATGGCTCAACCTGGGGGTTTAGGTGTGGTGGAGGTGTTTCGTGGGCGATTCCCTACCGGTCAGAGGGCATAAGGGCCGCTTTACGCCTTAATATGATGGGTTTTTCTTCAAGAGGTGAATGAATCCTCTTGGATGCAGAGTCGTCCCTATATATAGGGGATTGGAGACTTGGAGATGAGGAAAAAGAGTTAGGGTAAACATTTTCCTCTTTTAAGGATATCTCCTATCTTTTTAAGAAGATTTACAATGATCTCGTAACAAGCCGTGTCCGAGATATTTGGGTGTTTGATATATCCTTCCTTTATAGGAGATTTAGATAGATAGGAAAGGTTCTGAACATATCCGGAGCTTGAGATAATGATCCCGAAAGCTTCGTGATAATTCTGATTATGAAGGTCCTTTCCTGCGAAGGCTATTGCTTCGTACCTATTAGGTTAATATTATTACGGATACGGAGGTACTTCGACATCGGAGGTAAAGCTCCATATACGGTATATCATCAAGCCCCCCAGTCTATTAAGATAGGCGGCTGGGGGCTGTCTTGTTAGACTTTAAAATTCTCTAGGGTCAAAAAGGTAAATAAACCTTAAAATAAAAATGCCTTTTATTGCTTACCGAATCATTTCGATCATTTTCCCAATCTTGCATCTGCTGCCCTAATTCCTCTTTCTTCAGGTCAGTAATCTTTCTCCGATTTCTTCCTTCGTTGATTTTAGAAATGGCTAAAGTAGGTCGTAGCGATCTTTCATCTGTAGTCCCATCGGAGGGGTTAGGATGGTTTTGCTCCACCTACCTTTCTTATTTGGATAAGGCAGTTCACTTACCATCCTCTGAGGAAACTGTTGTCAACCCTCCTCAGGGGTTTGTGGGTCTGTATATTGTCCATGTTACCCGTGGCAATTTAAGATTTCCGCTTTCCCCTTTTTTACTCGATGTGATGAGCCATTATAACTGTCCTTTCTCCTTTATGCATCCCAATGGTGTTGCTTGTATTATTGGTTTCGAAATCCTCTGTCGCGCGTATGGTGGTGAGGCGTCTGTTGGTTTATTTTCTGCTTTCTTTGATTTGTGCGATGCTGGGAGTGGGTGACTATCCTAAAGAAACCCAAAATTGATTGCTTTTTGCCTGGGAGTACTGATGTCAGGGGTGGAAAAATGAATTTGTTTTCATTGAAAATTCCATAATCCCTGAGGCTTACTCATCATTATTGACTAGTGAAAAAACGACCAAATTTAAAGAGTCGGTGCCTGCCAATGTGTTTGAGTTGTCCCTGTATCGCCAGATTATTGAGAATCCTGTCAAGTTGGATCGTTATCCTGACGTTGTGTTGTACCAAGCCGGTATTTTGAAGTAGTGGCCTGAAGGTGTTGATTCCAGAATTCTTGTCGGAGGGAAAGGTGAAATTATTTGTCTTGTTTGGCGCATTTGTTAGCTTTATCAGTTTTTCACCCTTTCTGATATTTTTGTCATTTTCCAGAGGTTACTTTGGCTGATGTTGTGAAGGGTCCATTGTTGGAGTGTCAGCCCAAGTTGTCTATTATATCTGCAAAACTTCTTGCTGGGAAAGTTATGGAGCATGTGGGTGTTGAAGCTGAGAAGGAGGCTGCTGAAAATGCTTTTCCGTCAAAAAAGAGGAAGGCTCCATCCAAGGCTTCAAAAGAAAAGATGAAGCCCCAGTCCATTTTTAATATGCTTCTGCTAGGTGATTTGCAGCCTTCATAAATGAATATGAGTGAGTATTTCTTATGACGTTCTTTTTTGTATGTCGGTCTGTTTCATTATTTATCCTTTGATTGCAGATGTTCCTTATCCTGAGGTGGTAGAGGATCTTCTCCTTCGTTTTGTTCTTGATGATTAGGTTCGAGAGTTGGATGCTGGAAACCTTCAAGCTTCTTATGATCAGCTCATTTATATGAGTACTATTGTTGGCACTATTGTGAATGCTTGATACCGACTTTTGGTTCAGCAATCTGCGGATATGGAGGGACGGTTGGTTGGTTTGAGAAATTGACGTCATGAGGAGGGGTCTTCTATTTGTTCCTCTTGTAATGGCGAGGAACAGTTTATTTCTCGCTTGCAAAATGAACTCCTTCTTACCAGGAGGCAGATGGGTGAGCAAAAGGAGCATTGTGTTGAGTTTGCCAAATGACTGCAGGGTGCCCAAGCAAAGATGAATCAGATGGCATCTTTTTGTGAAACAAGTAAGAAGGCCATTGAAGCAAAAGATGTTCGGATAGCTGAGCTTGAGGCTGAATTAGAGGAGGTTCGTCAGAAGGCAGCTACTGCTGAGGTGAAGTCCAAGAGGGTTATCTCTGAGGTTATTCCCCATGCCTGTGTTGAATTGATAAGGAGTGAGGAGGCTGGTGTGCTGTTGGCGGAGGTTGTAAATGCGAACCGTGCCCAGGAAAGGGCATCTGTTCTGAGCCAATTAGCAAGAGATGGGTTGATTTCCCTCGCAGCGGACTTTGTTGACCAAACCTCAGAGAGGGTATCGAAGGCTGAAGATGCTCTTGCTCGTGCAGAATTCACATTTGTTAGGGATATCTCTTCCGATGACTCTGCCTCCGTTGATGATCTTTTGCAGGAAAAACCCCATGCCTTCTTGTGATTTCCGGAAGATACAATTTATTGTTTATTATATCAGACTTTTATTATATTTAAACAATTTTATCCTTATTGTTATACTCTCTGCATTTTGATTATATTCAATCGGCGTGGCGCCAAGACTTTTATCTTTAATGCTTGAGTGTTAATCGGGCTTATATTTTTATTAAGATTTTGCCTTGGTTTCGTTGGATTTAATGGGCATCCCCTTACTCCAACTTTCTCTTTTTTTTTTACTTGTACGTACTTATAATTATTTGCGAAAGGTTGCGACCCTGTTCGCTTAAGTCTGAATTTATTAAAGGCAGCTCTGATTAGTTGTATAAAATACATATGAGAGCTTTTTCTTGCCTTTTAGTGGTAGAATCGGCGGAGGTTGGTTGCATTCCATGGTCTTCCGACTGATTTGTCTTCCATGTCAACCAAATTATATGCTCCATTTCCATAAGCTTTAGCCACTTTTTATGGTCCTTCCCATGTTTGGCTGAGCTTTCCTCTGTTCTCTTCCTTACTCTGACTGTTGAGCCTTAGCACATAGTCTCCTGGCTTGAAAGTTGATTTCCGCACCCTTTTGTTGTAGTAGTTTTCTACTTTCTGTCTGTAGGATGCTGTTCTTATTAATGCTATTTCCCTTCGCTCATCGAGGATGTCTAAGTTTAGCCGAAGGTTCTCTTCGTTATCTTCCATGTCTAGCTTGGATACTCTGCATGTTGATACTTGGAGCTCCGTTGGTAGGACTACTTCTGACCCATACACCAAACTGAAGGGGGTCTCTTTTGTTCCCCTTTTTGGTGTGGTCCTGAGTCCCCAAAGTACCAACGGTATCTCGTCTACCCAACCCTTCCGGGTGGGCCCCAACCTCTTTCCTATTCCTTTTACAAGGTCTCTGTTTGTGACTTTTACCATTCCGTTGCCCTGTGGATGGTACACGGATGTGAAGTTCTGTTGACTTTTTAGCCAGTTGCAAAATTCAGGAAAGGCGCCTTCCGAGAATTGTTTTCCATTATCAGAGATGATTACGTGTGGTACTCCAAATCTGCACACGATATGTTCGAAGACGAATTTTTCTATGCTCTTCCCAGTTATCTCTGTCAGTGGTTTTGCTTCTACCCATTTGGTGAAGTAATCTATTGCAACGACCAAAAATTTGTGTCCCGATGCTGCTAATGGCAGTGGGCCTACAATGTCAATCCCCCATTGTGCAAATGGCCATGCTGAGATAACAGAGGTCATGTCCTGTTTTGGCATCCTACTAACGTTTGCATGAAGCTGGCAGTTCACACATACTTGAAATGTTGCTAAAGTGTCCTGGTGCATTGTTGGCCAGTAGTACCCAAGCCTTAGTATCTTTGCTACTACTGATTTTGGGCCGGCGTGATGCCCGCAGATTCCTTCGTGTATCTCCGTAATGATTAAATTGGCTTCATTTGGCCCCACACATCGTAACCATCGTGTTAAGAAAGCCTTCTTATACAGGATTCCATCCATGATTTTGAACTGTGGTGTCTTAATTCGTATTTTCCTGGCCTCATTTTTGTCTTCTGGGAGGAGTCCACTTATTAAGTACTCCCTTATGGGTCTCATCCAGTTGTTGGAGTCTTCTATCGTTATTTCCAACACTTCTTTTTCACTTATTGACCTGTCTTTTAGTACTTAGATTAGGACATCCTTGGATAAGTGGGAGAAGGTGAGGGATGCCAATTTGCTTAACGCATCTGCCTTTTGGTTCTGGTTTCTTCTTATGTGCTCTATTTCAAATGATCCGAAGCAGTTTATGAGTTCATGGACTTTTTCCAAATATTGTTTGATTGTTGGTTGCTTTGCTTCGAATTCTCCCTAAACTTCTTTTGCTACCAGCTGGGAATCTACGTATGCGTGGATATGGCGCACCCTCATTTCTTTTGCTATACGGAGCCTTGCTAGCAGCGCTTCGTATTCTGCTTCGTTATTTGTTGTTTCGATTTCGAACCTTAGGGCATATGTATATTCTTTTTTGTCAGGACCTATGAGCATCAATCCAGCTCTGAAGCCGCTTTTGCTTGAGGCCCCGTCAGTGTATAGCTGCCATTTATCACGGTCTTGATCTTTGGTGATAGTCAGTGTTCTTGAGTGACTTGTAGCTCCGGTCTCTTCATTATGCTGTGTTTCTGCAATGAAGTCTGCTAGCACCTATGCTCTGAATTCGATGTCGTGTTCTCTAGGTTCGATAGCCCACTTAGCCATTCTTCCTGATTTCTCCGGTTTTAGTAGCACCTGTTTAATTGGTTTGTCCGTTAGGACAACTATGTTGTGAGCTTGAAAATACCTTTGTAGTCTTATGGCGGTGTGAACTAATGCCAAGACTAATTTTTTGAGCTCCGGGTACCGTGTTTCTGCTCCTTGCAGTATTCTGCTGATGAAGTAGATCGGTATTTGCTTTTTGTCTCTCTGTGCTAACAATACGGAGCTCACGCATTTTGCGGATGACGCTATATATATGAATAATGTTTCTCCTGCTATAGGGGATGTCAAAGTTGGTAGCTCCGCGATATATTTCTTCATTTGTTCAAAAGCTTCGTTGGCTCGACAGTCCATTTGAAGGTTTTCTTGTCGATGCATCCTTTAAGCGTTTTGAAAAATGGGAGCTGCTTTTCTGCCCCTCTAGATAAAAATCTACTCAGCGCTGCCAACTTTCCATTCAAACTCTGCACTTCCTTTATCGAGGTTGGTGGGACCATCTGTGAGATTTTGTTTACTTTTGATGGATTTGCTTGTATCCCCTTCTTTGTTATGTAGTATCCGAGTAACTTTCCTTTTTCTACCCCGAATGAGCACTTCTTCGGGTTTAACTTCATGTTGATGCTTCTTAGCGTGTTAAAGGTTTCCTGTATGTCCGATAATAGTTCGTCTTCGCTTTTACTCTTGATGACCATGTCGTCGACATAGGCTTCCAGGTTCCTCCCTAGATGGTGTTGGAAAGCCTTATCGACCAATCGCTGATACGTAGCTCCTGCGCTTTTCAGTCCAAATGGCATTTTTGTGTAGCGGTATATCCCCTTGCTGGTATAGAATGATGTCTTTTCCTCGTCGCCTTTGGCCATTTGTATATGATGGTAACCTTTGTATGCATCTAGGAAGCACTTTAACCTGTAATCTGCTGCGGATTCGACCTTCCAGTCAGTTTCTGGTAGGGGTAGCAGTCTTTCGGCGTAGCCTTGTTTATGTTTGTGAAGTACACACACATTCGCCATCCTCCGTCACTTTTCCTTACCATGACTGGGTTGGCTACCCATGTTGGGTACACTGACTCCTTTACTATCCTTGCCTTTAAGAGTTCGTCCACTTCTTTAAGTGCAGCCTGATCTCTTTCTGCCGCTAAGGATCTCTTCTTTTGATGGATGGGGGTTAAGTGTTTGTGTTCGTTCAGCCTGTGCTCCGTTGTGAATTCTTCACCCTGTATTGATATCGTTCGTGGGACTCCTGTCATATCGGAGTATTCCCATGCGAAAATATCCATGTTCTCTTCTAATAACTTTTGGAGCTTCAGCTTGAATTCCTTCGGTAATTGCCTCCCTATTGCGACCAGCTGCTCCGGGAATGTTGGGTTTATTGCGATCCTTTCTTCTTTGTCTTGTTCCTCCGTCGCCAGGATTGTAACCTTTGTTTCTTCCTTGGCTCTTTTTACGCCATGAACATGTCTCCCGGCGTCGTGTTTGGATTCTATCGTCCCTACCCCTTCTGGAGTTAGGAACTTGACCATTGAGTGGATTGTTGATGCAACGATTCCCAGCTTCCTCATGGCAAGTCTGCCCAATAGCATGTTATAAGGTGAAGGTGACCTTACTATAACGAAATCGAGCCTCTCTGTCCTGGAGGTGGGGGATTGCCCGATCTCAACAGCCAGTCTTATCTCTTTTATTGGCCAGATTTGCTCTCCTACGAATCCTATTAATGGCGTCTTAGCGGAGGTCATCAGGCTCCTTATCTGATCGGGGAATTGCAGAAAGCAATGTTCATAAAAAACATCGCATTCGCTACCCCCGTCGATATATACCCTGTGGACCAGGATGTCGCAGACGGTGACCTGTATTACCAGCGGATCTTCTGAAAAAGCGACAGTTTCTTTGGAATCAAAGATTATATTCTCTGTTGTGATGTTGTTTTTTGTGTTTTTTCTTTTGGTTCCTTTTTCGGAAAGACTTCGGGACGGTTTGTAGCCACCATCCCTTGTCTCTCTTAATCTAGGGTCGAGGTCGGCCATTTTTTTTTATCAAAGGTGGGCTCAGTGATTGTGTCCCACGGATGACACCAATTTGTTTGATCCAAGAATCGTTCAATGGCTCAACCTGGGGGTTTAGGTGTGGTGGAGGTGTTTCGTGGGCGATACCCTACCGGTCAGAGGGCATAAGGGCCGCTTTACGCCTAAATATAATGGGTTTTTCTTCAAGAGGTGAATTAATCCTCTTGGATGCAGAGCCGTCCCTATATATAGGGGATTGTAGACTTAGATAGGAGGAAAAAGAGTTAGGGTAAATCTTTTCCTCTTTTAAGGATATCTCCTATCTTTTTAAGAAGATTTATAATGATCTCGTAACAAGCCGTGTCCGAGGTATTCGGGTGTTTGATATATCCTTCCTTTATAGGAGATTTAGATAGATAGGAAAGGTTCTGAACATATCCGGAGCTTGAGATAATGATCCCGAAAGCTTCGTGATAATTCTGATTACGAAGGTCCTTTCCTGCGAAGGCTATTGCTTCGTACCTATTAGGTAAATATTATTACGGATACGGAGGTACTTCGACATCGGAGGTAAAGCTCCGTATACGGTATATCATCATATAGTAAATAGGTAAGACCAGGATTGTTCGCATGGACTATGTCTAAGAAAGTAGTTAAGTGTAATTCTATGATTTGGGGGGTTGTCACGATTTAAATAAAACTAAAAATGAAAAGCAATTAATCTAGCAAAGTTTCCAACCGCTTGGTCTAGCGAGGAAATACATTAATATCTAAAATGAAAAACAATAATAATTAAAATATTGCATCTACTTGGAACAGTTCACATGCCATGATCATTTAGAAAACAGTTTAGATTTGTTGAACAACTCTTCTCACGTTTGGATTCTCGTTAGATTCACCAAACTATGTAGTAGAGCTGTCGTTAGACTCACACTACCCTATAGACAGATTCTCGTTAGATTCACTGTTATGCATTAAAACCTGAGTTTTGTAACTATGACTTGATCTTTTATGTAAGTCTAGGTCCTAATTAAATTCTCTAGACGCTAACTATTCTAGTCACCCGGATCCGGTTTCCGTTCGCCGGATCAACTAAAACAATTTAATAAAACACATGTTTAGTTGAGCCAAATTATTAATTAACCATCCTCCACTCAGTTATAAGTCAGAAGACCACATTAATTATAGACCGATTAATGTTTCGCAAAACAGATTAATGACTCTAAGGAGACCGAATCAAATCCTCCCAAACAAATCAACAAACCAGTTTTGTATATGAAAACTAATAACATTTGTCTGACTCAATAAACATGGATCTGCGACAAGCATAGAAACGGTTCAACAATCTAGTATAAAATATCACGGCATGATCACATTATCCAAATAGACGCAAAACTATCTAGCTACTAATGGCAAAATAATTAAACCTAACAATTATTAAAATAAATAAATTCATAATAACAATTGTCAAATAAAATAGTTGCAAATAAGTATGCTAATAATAATAAAAAGAGTAATAATAATAGAATGGATCAAACGAAAGTCGAAGGCTTGCAGCTGTCGGTGTCGTCACGAACAAAGTTGCGGCTGCAACTATTTCTCCTTCACTTGCGGCTGCTTGCTTTTTCCTCCCGTCCAGAACCCTAATAATTGTTGTAGGCTGCGTTCTTCATTGTGCTGCTACTCGTAAACTATATATAATATATATAGTTGTTTCTCGCCGACCTAACTATCCCACAAAAGGCCGAAGCCTTCTTTTCTTCTTTTCTGCTGGGCTCAAACGGACCAAAGGACCAAAAGTGGGCCTCCCCACTTATTTCTTTTCTTCTTTTCTGCTGGGCTCAAACGGACCAAAGGACCAAAAGTGGGCCGCCCCACTTGTTTCTTTTCTTTCTCTCTTCTTGGGATGCTGCTGCTCACGGACCAAACACCACAAGTGGGCTGCCCCACTTAGCTTTCTTTTTCTCTTTGTCTTTCTCGGCTGCAGCCCACACGACCAAGCAAAAGGGGCATAAGCCCATTTTCTTCCACCTGGGCTCACGACACATTAGGCCCAACACCACACCCACCATTTGCATTCCAATTCCACAATTGTTATTTGACTTTCTTGACCGCAGATCACGTGCTCATCTTGTCGAGTCCAATGCGTCACATTTTAGTCCCGTCTCACTATCTTGTGTCTTGTACAATCCATTGGCATGTAAGTTGAGTTGATAGATGACATTTACTCACGTCCGCATCTCCCGTGACCCTGCATAAATATTCAATCTCATTAAGTAACAAAAGTTCACATATATAAAATCAATTAGACATTAAAATGTTGCATCTACTTAGAACAGTTCACATGCCATGATCATTTAGAAAACAGTTTAGATTTGTTGAACAACTCTTCTCACATTTGGATTCTCGTTAGATTCACCAAACTATGTTGTAGAGCTGTCGTTAAACTCACACTACCCTATAGACAGATTCTCGTTAGTTTCACTGTTATGCATTAAAACCTGAGTTTTGTAACTATGACTTGATCTTTTATGTAAGTCTAGGTCCTAATTAAATTCTCTAGACGCTAACTATTCTAGTCACCCGGATCCGGTTTCCGTTCGCCGGATCAACTAAAACAATTTAATAAAACACATGTTTAGTTGAGCCAAATTATTAATTAACCATCCTCCACTCAGTTATAAGTCAGAAGACCACATTAATTATAGACCGATTAATGTTTCGCAAAACAGATTAATGACTCTAAGGAGACCGAATCAAATCCTCCCAAACAAATCAACAAACCAGTTTTGTATATGAAAACTAATAACATTTGTCTGACTCAATAAACATGGATCTGCGACAAGCATAGAAACGGTTCAACAATCTAGTATAAAATATCACGGCATGATCACATTATCCAAATAGACGCAAAACTATCTAGCTACTAATGGCAAAATAATTAAACCTAACAATTATTAAAATAAATAAATTCATAATAACAATTTTCAAATAAAATAGTCTTGCAAATAAGTATGCTAACAATAATAAAAAGAGTAATAATAATAGAATGGATCAAACGAAAGTCGAAGGCTTGCAGCTGTCGGTGTCGTCACGAACAAAGTTGCGGCTGCAACTATTTCTCCTTCACTTGCGGCTGCTTGCTTTTTCCTCCCGTCCAGAACCCTAATAATTGTTGTAGGCTGCGTTCTTCATTGTGCTGCTACTCGTAAACTATATATAATATATATAGTTGTTTCTCGCCGACCTAACTATCCCACAAAAGGCCGAAGCCTTCTTTTCTTCTTTTCACCTGGGCTCACGACACATTAGGCCCAACACCACATGAGATCACCACCATTTGCATTCCAATTCCACAATTGTTATTTGACTTTCTTGACCGCAGATCACGTGCTCATCTTGTCGAGTCCAATGCGTCACATTTTAGTCCCGTCTCACTATCTTGTGTCTTGTACAATCCATTGGCATGTAAGTTGAGTTGATAGATGACATTTACTCACGTCCGCATCTCCCGTGACCCTGCATAAATATTCAATCTCATTAAGTAACAAAAGTTCACATATATAAACTCAATTAGACATTAAAATGTTGCCAAATGGTCGGGGAAATAATCACAAAATGGACGTTCATCACACCCATCATACCCCTTTTCTAAACCTAACCTCAGCTTGGTGTACAATCAGAAGATGTTATGTATCTTGCTTGTACTCTTTTTCAGTTTTTCTCTTATTTTTTTCAAATTTCCAAATGGACCTTACTCCAAAGCATACATTAATCCCAAGTATTCAACAATGACTCTCCAAAATTCCAAGGACTTCTGCAGTAGACGAAAGATTTGGTTTGGCAACAATGACATTCAAAGAAATAGCGGTTCACTTGCATATATGACTCGTGTGTTTGGAAAACTATATGCTTACAGTATATATATATATACATATGATGATTGTAGCAGAAGCAGAGGTGGAGCCAATGGGGGGACTAGCGGGTGCTTGGTCCCCCCCCCAACCAGTCATATTTCTTTTACAAGGTTCATCCATGGTTAATCGAGGTAAGTATATAGGATTGAGATCATCTAAAGTTCAAATGAACTTTATAGATGAAGTTGAGGAATTTTAACCATTGGATTAAAATCAATGGCTAAGATTAAAAAATCATCTTAGAATCTTAACCATTGATTTTAATCCAATGGTCAAGATTTCTTTAACTTTACCTATGAAGTTACTTGAACTTTAGAGGATCTCTATCCAAGTATATAAGAGTTTCAGTTTGATTTTTTTGCGCAAATCGAGTTGCAGGTATTAGTTCCAAGAAGAAGATAATGCTTTTTTTATTACTTAAATCCTTTAAATATGCATAAACTGTCAACTTTACCCCCTCAACTTTTAATGTTATTATTTATTTTACTGTACTCTTAAGGAGCAAGTATATGACATCTTTTTTACTTTTATACTTTTGTATCTACTAGATTATAACCCGCGTTAAACGCGAGAGAAATACATAAAAAAAAAATACATTTTATGTATAAAAAGCTGACAAAATAACTGATAAAATATAATCGAAAATATACAAATAACTGGAAAAAAAACAATAAAAGATATAAAGAAAATTGACATAATAAGGACTAAAATAAAAACAATCACACAAGTTAGCAAATGAGAGAATAATTAACTTTCTACAGCTTTATTGGCTGAAAAACTTATAATTGGACAACTTTTTTCCCTGATTACCTTCAAAGATATTTCGTATAAATTTATTTCATATAAAATACCAATAAATTAAAACATGATTGAGACATCTTTTGACCGACACGTGATGCTTTATTTAAAGCGGCATATGTCCTTTTAAATCTATATTTATTCTATTTTTATATACAATAAATAATTAAAACTTTTAGTTAATTGAATCATAGATATAGATACCCAATATATAGATATTTTATATTTGTTATATATAAAAGTTAATGTTATCTATTTTATATCCTAAATTATTAACAGATAATAACAAAAATTTATATTTTTTGAAAACCTATAATTTAATATTACTTATTTCAGTAATTTAATTTTACACTTTATATTAAGTGATATATTACAAATACCAAAAGGAATACCAAATATTGATAGATTCATTTATGCTTTTATAAACTGGCTATCATTGAATAGACTAAATACATATGATGAGTTATATTCAAATTTTATTTTCTTTATAGAAATAAATAATCTAACAATATATAGTTAGCCCTTCTATACGTAAGTTTTATTTTCTTTATAGAAATAAATAATTTAACACCGTCACCCCCCGGGTACCCTTTTAAATGTAAAAAGAATAAAGTAATGTTTGTGAAGAAACTTTGAAAGCTTCATTAAAAGGTATAACATTTGTTGCATATGACAGCACAACTACTTTCTTTTTTTAGGAATGACAAGTTGACAACTGTTTAGTATAGTTAGCTATACCCATTATCCGCTCGCGATCCGCAAACGGGAGAGTAAGAGGTTTTTTCTCGTCCGTTGTCATCCTTATATTAATGGTGTTGTGGGCATTTGGTTGGATTTAAGGAAGAAAACGTTACTATTTTGTGACTGGTTGTTGAGTTTTTCTTATTTTCGAAGTAACTAACACTCACTAATATATTTTCATAAGTTTGCTTTATATAATTCTTATGTATGGTTTGTACAAGAAAATTACGAATTAATCAAGGTTGACATTATGGAGACCATAAACTGTGGAAGTGAGAATGAACAGTTTGAATTAAAGTAAATATCATTTCAAAGTTTATTATGTCGAAAGTTATAGTTTTTTTTTTAAATCAACTCTTCTATCCTATTATATAATATTAAATATATAAAGTGTTAAGTAAAATAAGCACCTCTATTCATTGGCCTAACAGATTCAAAGAGAAAACATAAAACTAAAGAGCTGTGACGTTAAATATGTATGGAATTTCCGAGCTCCTTGGATGTTGCGTTTGTTATTCCTAATAATTTATTGTGTCGAAAATTTCATACTTATTAAAGTTGAGGGACTGAAAAGGTATAAGACTAAATGTTTAGTCAAAGATGATGTCATCAAGGTTGATCTAATGGTGAATAGTAAATATTGAAAATTAATGGAGGGTCTTGATTTCTTCAATTTAGAATAAAACTTTTTTTTTTAAAGGTGTGGATCATTTGCTCGCAACAGGGGATCTAGCTTACGTTGTCTTAACCGGGTCCGCGCTAGAGAGCCCCCTCACCCTCAATACCTAGTAGGAGGAGAATATAGAGTTCTCTTTTAATATTTATAAAAGATGATTATATAAAAAAAAAGGGTAAATGGGCACTATAAGAGTTTGGGATATATTTAGAATAAAGTCCATTTCATCTTCAGTTACGTATAAGTTACTCTCCCATTATTAAATTTTTTCATTCCAATTATTACATTTTATGTAAAAAAAGAAGAAAAGTGTCTACATTTTCTAACCACAAACCAACTTCGCTAAAAATATCTTGACAATTTTTTTTTATATTCGGTCCCCGTTATTCGTAAATCCTGACTCCGCCTCTGAGCAGAAGGGAAAGGGTTCGAAGCCAGCCATAGCATTGACCCATTGACCAATGTGTTTATTACGATTTGACCAATGTGTTTATTAATCGCCCATCTTATTACTTGTACAGTTGTACTTCGAGAGTATGTATTAGGTAAAGATACCCGCAACACGTAGAGAGTCTGTACCAACCAATCCGTAACCCATCAGGATTCTGAAAAGTAACCCAAAAGCAATTTGGTAAGCACTTAAATTCATAAAACATAACACATGGATAAAAAGTTTCTTATCAGGATAATTTCACACATCAACACACAATCGTGGGTATAGAGAAAAAATGAATCTTTATATATCTAATAACTAGATCCGTGTTTACAGGCATATAAAATGACAAGCAAAGTTTGAGTAGGCCCCAAAATACAAGTGAGCTGAAAACGGACCATAATTAAAGTTCAACAAAACTGGGGAAAAAAAGTCAAAAAACACATAGAAACGGTCATTTCGGGCCCGGATGCTGACCCAAACATGACGTTTTGTAAAACTATCATCCTCGTTCTAACGGTCGTTTTGACTGGTTATACGCCTAAAACAAAGTCTCGTAGCTCAAGGTATGGTCATTTTAGTAAGACACCTTTAACTACACGATCATGAATCTCTAATTACAAAATAGCTCATTCTTCCATATGTCGGCAAACATTTGAATAAAAATGTAATACGTGTAAAATCTATCTAAAATAAACAATATTATATTATATAAAATATAATGATAGCCACTATCAAATGTATGTTAATCCCTTAAAAACTGTTTACATTACACTACATGTTATTAACTAGCATTATACCCGACTATTGATCGGGGACAACAACAGGACATAAACTCGAACTCAAAACAGTTTCTTTAACATGTTAATAGCTACTATACCAACGACAGGACATAAACCCGACTTAATTTGTTGTAATTACCTGATCACTGATGAGGTATTAAACTAGTTTTTAAGATTTTTTTTCACTTTTTTTAGGTGTAAAATCGGCATACTTTTCAAAATCATTTTAAAATTAATAAATAGAAGATGAGTTTTTAACATATACACAAAAATTTAACTACCATCCAAAGACAAACATTCAGATTCAGAATTGGTAAAGGAATTCTCAATATCAAAGGTTCAGCAAAGTGAAGGATAAGTCAACGAATTGGTGTGACTCGCTTCCATGTTGAAGAAAGAATTCCAATAATTGATCAAACTATTCAATCCATAATATGATACATCTTAAGATCCGACTAATCAGACGATAGTTCTATACTAGATTATAGGCTCGTGTCCAATACACGGGAGTTTATGACATTATCAATATTGGATATTAGTTTATTATACTTTAAAGGGATTATGACCTGGGAATGTAACTAACTATTCCAAAATGGTTATGTTATGTAACTAACTACAAAAACGTTTATAAAATGTAACAAACTACGTATTTTCGTCTATAGTACGTAAATTACCGGTTACCATTGAAAAGTAACCGGTTGTCCCTAAACATATCCATCCATTTCCAATTTAAGTCAGATTCAAAATCATCATCATTTTCATATCCACCCATTTCCTTATTTAATCAAAATCCAAATTTAATCTATATTTTATCTCTATCTCTATAATCTATATATCTCATGTCATTACATAAATCAAAACCCAGATCTGAACATACATCACATACTAAAATCCAGATCTTGTGGGTGTTTGAACGAGATCAAGTGGAGTAGCAGTCGCAGGTTTAGTGGGTGGGAGACGGCGGTTTGGGGCAGAGGTGGGTGGCGACAGTTGTGGTCAGCAGGTGGATTGTTTCCGGTGGTTGACTGCGGTAGTGGTGGTGGTTGTCTCCGGTGGCGACGGTTTGTGGTCAGCTGGTGATGGTGGTTGTCTCTGGTAGGGTTCTGGTGGATTTCATCATTAAATTCATTTGGTTAAGAAAAAATAAAGTCAATTGAAACTTTTACTTTACACCATCACATACGAATCGGCTACAACTTGGAGCATATATACATATATATGTATGTATATTTTCCTATATATATATATATATATATAGGGTAGGGTTAACGTGAGAACAACAAATATGGAGAGAACCGTGAGAACCACTAGTTTCCCTCCCTCTTTCTCCTTTTTTGTGTGGTTTTTTATTTTTATTTTTATTTTTATTTTTCATTTTTTGAAACTTTTTTTTGTTTTTTATTGTCTTTTAACAAAAACCCATTCCAAAAAAAAAATAAAAAAAAAAATTTTTTTTTGTAAAAAATCATATGGGTTACGCGTTGAAAACGTATGGATACGGTACGGGCGTTGCCCTCATCCGTTCTAAAGGGGTTGTCACCGGACGCATATGGGAATGGTATGGATTTGATGGGCGGCGATCCAAGAGATGGTGACGGTTGTATACGGTACGGGCGTAGCCCTTAACTCTAAGGGCAAAGCCCTTAGAGATGGTTTTTTAGTGGTTCTCACCATATATGTTGGTTCTCACTTGATCCCTTCACTATATATATATATATATATATATATATATTATATAATATATATTATAAATATTATATATATATTATATATATATATATAGTCAAAAGTTAAATCGAGAACCAAAAAAATGTCGAGAACCATGAGAACTTTTTATAATTAATTTTAACAAGGGTAGTTTTGTACTTTAATATATATTAATTAATTGATAATTAAATCATATTGTCCAATAATCACTCTATGAGTTACAATTTCTTAACAAATTCATCATGCCTTAAAATTAGTTTGGACATGGGCGATTGGGAACAAAAACTAACATATTAATTGACAATCTTATTTAGAATTAATTAATTCTTCCAAATCTTAATTTAGTTTTCCAAATTGTGACTGTTGATCGAGACGGCGTACAAATTGTCACCGCTTCTTTATAAATTTGTTTCGAATTGCGGCAGAATTCATCAAATTTAGTTAGTTTTCCTTTGGTTTAGAGTTTTGTGTTATTCCAAATTTTCAATTCAAGGATAGGTTCATTTACTATTATTTGAAGTTACGATTTCTAATTATTTTTTGAACAATACAATGTTTTTAAATAAAAGGGTTAAGTGCACGGAAATGTAATCAACTAAGGCCGAAAAGTTATTGTGTACATGAACTTACAAAAGGTTTATTGTATACATGAACCCTGCTATTTTTCTATTGTATAACGAAACCGGCTAAAGTCTTGATGTGGGCCGGTTAAGTGCATGAAAATGTAATAAACTATGCCCAAAAAGTTATTGTGTACATGAACTTACAAAAAGTTATTGTGTACATGAACTTACAAAAAGTTATTGTGTGCATGAACTTACAAAACTTCTATTATTGTGTGCGGTGTTTGACATCGTTTTTCATCAGTGATTGTGTTTGTTATTCATTTATTTGACATCATCATCATCGAGATATGGAGATCCGATTTTTTTTTTTTAAATTCTTATGGTTCTAAATTCTGATGAATGTGTGTAGTTAGAACTAGTTTTTTGACCCCAGGGGGACGTTGTCCGGGATCGACACTGCGTCATGCAAGCATTTATACATACAACGGTACCTAAAAGTTTGGACACATAAAATTTACTATAGTTTAGTTAGAAACCTTAATGTAAGAGATAGAGAGTAAAGAAAAAAAAAGATTTGATGATTAAAGTTAGAAACCCAAAGTTAATTGATAAAAATTAAAAACTTTAAAACTAAACTATAATTAAGTTTGTATACAAAAAGTTAGACTAAAGTTAAAAAACCAATAAGTTAAGTGGTACAAATAAGTTAAAAGCGTTAAATTAAGAGATAGAAAGTAGAAAAAAAAATAAAAAAAGTTGATGATTAAAGTTAAAATCCAAAGTTAATTGATAAAAATTAAAAACTTTAAAAGTAAGTTAAGTGGTAAAAATAAGAAACTATAAAAATATACAATCGTAAAAAATAAAAAAAAAAAAAAAAAAATGCAGAAAATGACAAAATAAGAATAAGACAAAATTGCTGACGTCATGCTGACGTCAGCAATTTTGTAAGAATTCACAAGGGTTACCGGCTAAGGGAATAGCAGGTAAAACGTGTACTCTATAACCATTTTTTAAAGGTTCATGTATACAATAAACCTTTTGTAAGTTCATGTATACAATAACTTTTCGGCCTTAGTTGATTACATTTCCGTGCACTTAACCCTTGTTCTATATAGCAAAAACTTATTATGAATTTATCATCACCCTTTGACATATCTGCATCTCTATCATCCCCCTTGGCCATTCAATTATTTCTTTTTGACAGTTGGTATGGTGGGCTTAGCAATTACACTCTCTTTTTTTGACTTTTTACTACAGTGGTTTTATCAAGGGATTCTGCACAGGCTTCGGTCTCTATCTAAGGCTACAATTATTGTTAACCAAGGAAATTTGTTCGTGGTAAAGACAAGATACGCTTGGACCACAAAAACCAGTTCCAAAGGCCTTTGCACAGCCCAACATTTGCTCCAAGCTTTTCTAAGAAAAATCATCCCAAGTTCTTTATTTGCAACTCTTAGACATTGTTTCAATTTTGCAGAATTACATATATCTATTCTCTAGAGCAATACATACTCTAGATGTTTCTGGTCTCAATCTTCAGTAAAACATTAAGTGAATTAGTATCTTTTCCCCACCTCTTAGGCTATTACTGATTTTTATACATGCATGTCACATATATGCAAACTTGAAGGCTTAGGTTTTTGTTTCATTTTTTGGAAGTGTATGACATCATCTAGATATAGGGAAAAGTCAAGCACCTTGAAAAAAATATAAACCAACACAATATAATGCAATAATCCAATATTATGCCCAGAAACAATCAACAATTAGTAGTCCTCAAACGAGTGCTACTATTACAAAGAGAAAGAATCGTCCCCTTAATGGATGCGATTCACTAATACATAAACACACTTACAATACCACCTCACTACAACTCTCAATAATCGAATGAATGAACAAGATCAAGATGATCTAATAGACAGAATACAGAAATATATAGATACAGAAAATATATATCGAATACTATACTAAAAACTCTCTTAACCCTAGATCTGGATAAAGAATCGTATATATAGCCATCTCATTCCAATGTTTCACTTTAACCCCTGCACAAATAGAATATAACAAATATGGCAGAAATATAGTATACATACCTGAATAACTTTGATAAATGGCAAGACCAGTCCCTGTAGGTTATAAGATTGTAAAACAAGAAATATAAACATATTTTTAACACCCTTCCTCAATCTTATAACCTCCAGAAATAGAGAAATATTATTTTTGATTATCAATAAACATGTCCATTAAATTGAGTTTAGATCTCAAAAACTTATGCTGAACTTTTCCAAGACTTTTGGTAAATATATCTGCAATTTGATCATTAGACTGAACAACAGTTTTAAGAAAACCAGATGAAACCTTTTCTCTAACAATATGAAGATCTATCTCAAAATGTTTTGACCTTTCATGAAAAACAGGATTTCCTGCAATTTGTATTGCAGAACTGTTATCACAATACATGTTTATAGGAAGCAGATTATTCAGACCAAGACTAGACAGAATATTAGTAATCCAGATAACTTCACAAGTAGCAGAAGCCATACTCCTGTACCCAGCTTCAGTAGAAGACCTAGACAGGGTTGCTTGCTTTTTGCTTTTCTAGGAATCTAAAGAATTCCCCAAGTAAACACAATAACCAGAGACAGACTTTCTAGTCTTTGGACACTTTGCCCAATCAGAGCAGCATAAACACTTAATTTAAGATTACTTTCTCTATTAATTTGTATACCAGAACCAGGAGAGCCTTTAAGATATCTAAGAACTCTTAAAGCAGCTTTAAAATGTGACTGTAAAGGAGCATGCATATGCTGACTAAGACAATGAACTGAATAGGAAATATCAGGCCTAGTATGAGTGAGATAAATCAGTTTTCCTACAAATTTTTGATAAGAAGTTGGACTGTTTAGAAACTTATCTTTTTCAGATTCAACACAACTTAGAACAACATTGGTTTCCATAGGAGTATCAGCAGGTTTAGAAGCAAGAAGACCATATTCATATAACAATTCTAGACAATACTTTCTTTGAGACATACACAAACCTTTTTTATTTTCCAAAACTTCAATACCCAAAAAATATTTTAAAGAACCTAAATCTTTAATCATGAATTTACTGCTTAAAAACTGTTTAAACCTTTTAATTTCATCCTCATTATTCCCAGTAATAACAATATCATCAACATACACTAACAAGGCTATAAACACATCTTTAGACTCTTTAATATACAGAGAATAATCATACTTACTCTGCACAAAGCCATGCTCAACCAAGGCACCAGTAAGCTTGGCATTCCACTGCCTTGGGGCTTGCTTAAGTCCATAAAGAGACTTTTTTTAATCTACAAACCTTGTTATCATTCACATGAACACAACCAAAAGGAATAGTCATATAAACCTCCTCTTCCAAGTCACCATAAAGAAAAGCATTATTAACATCAAGTTGATATAAAGACCAACCTTTATTGACAGCAAGACTAATCAAACACCTCACAGTGACCATTTTAACAACAGGACTAAAGGTTTCTTCATAATCTAATCCTATTCTTTGATTGTAACCTTTAGCTACCAACCTAGCTTTATATCTCTCAACCTCACCAGAAGCTTTATACTTAACTTTATAAATCCATTTACACCCTATTGGTTCTCTTCCTAAAGGAAGATCAGTAATCTCCCAAGTATCATTTCTATGAAGAGCTTCTATTTCCTTGTTCATAGCCTCAACCCACTTATCATCTTTAATAGCTTCTTCATAAGTAGTAGGTTCAACAAACTTATTTAAAGAAGTAGAAAAACAGAAATTCCCATTACTTAAATGAGAATAATTCACAAACTTTTCAATACCAAACTTCACATTAGAACCTACAACATAATCATTTAACCTAACAGAAGGTCTTGTGATCCTTTCTGACCTTCTTAGACCAGCATTACCCTCATCATTATTTAAATCATTATTAATAATAGGTATATCATTTACATTTCCCTCAGGAGCATAAGCATCAGCATTAGCTTCTTGCATATTTTCATTTATAGGTGTTGTTGTGCTGCCATCAACTTGATCATCCATGTAAATGGAATCAAACAAGTGAGTTGCACTACCTTCACCATAAAATGTATCTCTCCCTTCATCATTGGGATTTGAATCTTTTTGACTGTTGAAAAAATTAGTTTGTTCATTTTCAGAAGACCCAATTAAATCTGACTCAACATTTTTTCCAGATTTCATCTTAAAAGGATAGACAGTTTCATAAAATTTAACATCTCTAGAAAACAGAACAGAATTTGAGTCAATACTAAACAATTTATAAGCCTTTTTAACAGAAGAAAAACCAATAAGAACACATTTTTCAGACCTTGAAGAAAATTTATTAGAATTATTTAAAACAGTAGAGAAACATAGACAGCCAAAACTTCTTAAATGGGAGAGATTAGGTTTTCTTTTATAAATTTTCTGATAAGGAGATAAACCATTTAAAACTGATGAGGGTAACCTGTTAATAAGATAAACAACAGTCAGAATACAGTAAGACCAGAACCCAAGAGGTAAACCACTTTGAAACAAAAGACTTCTAGCCACATTAAATAAATGTCTGTGTTTTCTCTTAGCAATGCCATTTTGCTGAGGGATATAACTCACAGAAGTTTGGTGTATTATCCCATGTTCAGACAAATAATTACTCATTCTGTTGTTAACAAACTCAGTACCATTATCAGACCTTATACTTTTAACTTTAACTTCAAACTGATTAAGTAACAAATTGACATAAGATTCAAACATTTCAAAAACTTCATCTTTATTCTTCAAAAGATATACCCAAACTGCCCTAGAATAATCATCAACAACTGTCAAGAAATATTTAAACCCTTCCCTACTTGGAACCCTATAAGGTCCCCACAAGTCTAAATGAAATAATTCACCTAACTTATTAGTTTTATGAGAACTTAAAGGAAAAGGTTCTCTAGTTTGCTTGGCTTTATGAAAAACTTCACAAGGAGACACATAAGCATTTTTTTCCAAATTTAAATCAGTTTTTAAAACTGCAAGAACTTGATCTGCAGGATGACCTAGCCTATTGTGCCATAAAGTTTTAGAAACATGAAAGTTCATACTGATCACATTATTACACTTACCAACAACAGAATCACATTGATCAAACAAATAGAGACCATTTGACACTACCAGTCCCCCAAGACATTCCTTCTTGTCAAATCTTGAATATAACATTTACTTTCATCAAAACCAACAAACAACTTACTATCCTTAATCAACTTGTGCACAGATAACATACTTACACAATAATCAGGAACAACTAAAACATCATACAAAATAACATTATCAGTAAGTTTTAAATTCCCAATTCCTTTTATTTTTGCAAGAGTACCATTTGGATGTCCAACAGTTAGATTTAGATCAGATACATCATTCACATCAAACATATTTTTAAAAGATACAGTCATATGCTGATTTGCTCCAGAATCAATAATCCATTTTAACAACTTTATCATATTATGAACATTGTTTGAAGCACAAAAATATTTACTGAAATTTGAATTAAATTGAACACTATTGTTAAAAAAACTTGCTATACATGCCATATTAGCTTGAACACTTCCACAAGACTTATCACTAATCAAAGAAATTAATTTCTGCACTTGCTCATTAGTGAAAGGCATAGAATTCACATTATTCAAATTAGCAGATTGAACAGACATAGAGTTCAGATTACCAGATTGCACAGAACTAGTACTTGCATCACAATTAGCATTAAACCGTTGTTTAAAACCATGATTTTGTCTAATAGGATTAGGATGTTTTTTAAACCCAGGTGGATATCCTACAATTTCATAACATCTTTCCATAGTGTGACCAATCATACCACAGTTCTTACAAGACAAATTAGGATTAGGACCTCTGTTCATAGGAAACTTCTTTTTATAATCAACATATTTTGCAACAAAAGCAGACACTTGAGGTTTAGTATCAACATTAGCAGTTTTATGAACACCTCTATGTGACTCTTCCCTAGAAACAGTAGCAAATGCACTTTTAACATCAGGTAAAGGATCTTTAGACAGTAAAGTACTTCTTATTGGTTGATATATATCATCTAAACCCATTAAAAACTGCATTAGTTTAATCAACTTATCATGAGTACCAACTTCTTCTCTAGCTTCACAAGTGCAATTAGGCAATTTAGTAAGAATATCAAATTCTCTCCAGAGAGAGTTCAGCTTATGATAATATTCAGACAGTGACATTCCATTTTGTTTAAATGTATTTATTTTGTGCATCAAGTTATAAACAATAGAGCCATCTACTTTATCATAAGTTTCCTTAAGTTCATTCCAAACAGCAGTAACATTCTCAGAAAATACTTGACCTAGATAAACATCTTGAGAAACAGAGCCTAGAATCCAAGAAAGAACAACAACATTACACCTTTCCCATTGTTGAGACAAAACAACACTAGTAGCATAAGCAGTTTTAACAACAGTACCATCTATAAATCCAGTTTTATTTTTGGTTTGTAAAGCAAGTTTCATAGCACTAGCCCATATTCTATAATTTTCAGTACCAGACAGTTTCACAGAAATAATAGGAACACCAGTAGTGTCATTAGCATGCAAATACAACGGATTACCAATATCAAGACCACTAACTGTAGCAGTATCACCCATTTTAAGACAGACAAAGAACAACAATCACACAAACAAAATAATACACAGATAAACAGATAACAAGCAACACAAATAATCAAATAAATATGTAAAATTATCTGGAGTTTTGTAGACCACACAAGAGTCAATATAGTTTGCAGGTACAACTACTACCAGGATTCCACACTTCTTCAAGGAAGAGGGTCAAGGCAGCTGTAAATACCCTGTATATCAACACAAGGCAATCCACCAGATAATGGAAAGAAGACTTACATTGCTATAGGAAAGAGAAGGAGTTGAAGAAGAAGAGAATATCACCAATATGATACTCAGCGGAAGCAATAACAAGAACTCCAACAATAATTAGGGTTTTTTAGATGAAAACCCTAATTTTTCAAACCCTAGATCTCGAAAGCCAGAAAATCCCCAAATATCACATACCATAATTCAGAGAACCTGGCTCTGATACCATGAAGAAAATATAAACCAACACAATATAATGCAATAATCCAATATTATTGCCCAGAAACAATCAACAATTAGTAGTCCTCAAACGAGTGCTACTATTACAAAGAGAAAGAATCGTCCCCTTAATGGATGCGATTCACTAATACATAAACACACTTACAATACCACCTCACTACAACTCTCAATAATCGAATGAATGGACAAGATGAAGATGATCTAATAGACAGAATACAGAAATATATAGATACAGAAAATATATATCGAATACTATACTAAAAACTCTCTTAACCCTAGATCTGGATAAAGAATCGTATATATAGCCATCTCATTCCAATGTTTCACTTTAACCCCTGCACAAATAGAATATAACAAATATGGCAGAAATATAGTATACATACCTGAATAACTTTGATAATGGCAAGACCAGTCCCTGTTGGTTATAAGATTGTAAACCAAGAAATATAAACATATTTTTAACACACCTCAAAAGCAAAAAATACAAAGACTTTTGTACAACATTCCATGATCAACTACGTAAGTAGGTTATGGTGATCTCCATCTTTTGTAACTGTAACTAAAAACATATATTAACTTTTGTGAATGGACTCATATTAGCATCTGCTAGCTCATGGTAAAACGCAATGCAGTGGTACGTAGTTCGTGACATGTCAGATTAATACTTCTCCATTCTCTTTGCATGTTATCAACTTACAAATACAAGTATTCAAGCACTACTAGAAAAAACACTTTTTGTGACAATTTTTTTTTGTGAGGACATAATGTTCTCACTAAAAGGCAGTAAATGACAAAATGATTGTGTTGAATTTTTAGTTTTGACCGAACTTTTTGTGAGGACTGTCCTCCCCAAACCTTATTTTTTATTTTATTTTAAGTCAAAGAAAAAAAACAGATTGGACTTTTGTTGACTAGACATATAGTGAGAACTGTTCTCACAATAACTTTTATTTTATATATAGTTAACTGAAATATCTAAATATACAAATTATATTCGTATTTATACGTATTTTATATTTCTTTCAAAATTTTCAATTCCCACCAAATATATTAAAATTCCCGGTTTAAGATTTTGAGAGGACTGTCCTCACAAAAGCTTTTTCAATAGAAAAAGTAATTTCATTTTATGTATCTTTTAAAATTTTCAATTTCCCTCCATACTAAGAAAAAAACCGGGAACGATAACTAAGTTAATCAACATTGTATTGTACAAGACCAAAACGTGGGAATGAGTTTAAGTCCTAACCTAAATACGTGTGATTGAAATTGAGTGATTATCATTACTTATGTATGATTTATATTCGTTAGTGTTTCATTTTAACCTTTATGTCGTGATCCTTGACTATTGGGCTTAACGGGCCCAATACACCTCCGTGTTGTCTTAAATGGGCCTGATGGGCATGTTTCCATTGTTTATCTTCTGTTGGGCGTATTAGGCCGTCTGGGTCCATTAATTATTTTTTTTTGCTTGTTGGGCTTTCCAGACCGTTTAACCACTCGTATTTGTTCCCGACCCATTAATACTTATATATCCACTAGTAGTCCTAATAACTTGCCCAACACATTGTCACGTAAACAAGTACTTAATCATGCAAATTCTTAAGAATGATCATAACCAGGTTAATTAACATTGTATTGTATAGGGCCAAAACTTGAGAATTAGTTTAAGTGTTAACCTAACTATGTATGATTGAAATTGAGTGATAGCCATTACTTATGTATGATTTATATTCATTAGTGTTTCGTCTTAACTCTGACTCGTCACCCTTGACTATTGGGCTTATCGGGCCCAATACAACTTCGTGTTGTCTTGAATGGGCCTGATGGCTTGTTTCAACTGTTTATCTCTTTGATGGGTTTATTAGGCCATTTGGGTCCGTTAATTGATATTGTTGGGCTTTCCAACTCGTTTAACCACTCGAATTGGTTCCCCGACCCGTTAAGTACTTATAAATTCACGAGTAACCCTAATAACTTAATTGTCGAACATATTGTCATGTAAACAAGCTTAATCATGTACAATAAATTTTTAAATACTAAAAAATAATAAGTAAGACATAATAATTAATAAAAATGTAAGTAAATATTTATACAAAATACAAAATAACAATATAAAATAGTTATATTTATTATAAAATAAATTTAAAATAGATATTATTTATTATGAAATAATAATTTTTATTAGTAAAAAATAGAAAAATATTATCAAAATTATTATTAATAAGTTATATGTATATACATTATAAAAAACATCTATAAATTAAATGATTGGTAGGTTTTATTATCAACTAATGTACATAATAATCTTGAGTGTCAATTAAGCTTTTTGTTTATTTGTCATTTTTCTTCCCTTTTTAGTATTTTGTGATATTATTTAAAGAAATACTAGTCAAATTTCAAACTTTAAACTTAGTTGCGTATTTATATAAAGTTATTATGTCTAGAGTAATAATTACATATCAATTATATCGAATTATTTTAGCATTAAATTAAATATGATATAGTGATTTTCTTTTCTTTTCATCCTTTGGACTTTAAAAGATCTGATTTTACCTTTAATTATTAAATAAAAAACTAATTTTTTAATCAAACTCATTAAATTATTTATTTCTTGAAAATTTACCTTTCTTTCAATTTATACTTTATGCATTGAAGTTGAACTAATGTTGATGGTTTATTCATGAATTATATTTTATATACTTTATTCTTTAATTTCATTTGTTGTTACATGGTTGTATGATTTAGATAATATTAAAAAAAAAGTCCATTGATTAATATTAAATATTATTCATTTATGATATAACTGCCTTTAATACGTAAATTTACATTCAAATACATATTATAATAAAAATATCGTTGATAACTTTAACTTACAAATGACGAAGGAATTACTGCAGTTTCATATAACAAAACAATAAAATTAATTATTAACAACAATTTAACAATCAACATGAATGGAACTATAAAGACTAATGTGCGTGAATTTTTTAAAAATATTATCAAATAAATTAAGTGAAATTGTGTATCATGTACTGGTATTGATTAATTGTGTCAACTGATTTATAAAAAAATAATTTAATAACTAATAACAAATACAATTACACATTTTTCATAAATAAAATATCATTGAAATCATTAATTGTGTCACTGGTATTTACCTTAGCACCTTTGGCAGCTTTAATAATGACAAATGGTACTCAATCACCAACATGTGGAGCAGTAGCTGCATCTCGCTGTAAATAAAAAAAATGTGCATAACATGACAATATATGTTACAAGTGCCGGATAAGGTGCTATCAAAATTTTGTAAATAACATAAAATGTTAAAAATTGTACAAGATATAAAAAAATATTTCTATGTGTTTCTACCCAACAGTGAACATACCATTTAGAAGTTAACTTGCATAAAAATATGTAATTAAGTGTAACAAAAGGCGTATCTAATATATACCATACTCAAAGGAGCAGACTTCACACTTGCGGATGAGTTCTTTATACTATTGTCATTTATAAATATGCTGATGTACCATTTACAGACCAGGGTATTTAACATATTTGCAGCCCAGGTCCCGAAGACTGGCCCAAACCGCCTTCGGCAGTTTGCAGCTAGATGCTCCTCTCTTCAATGGTCGTTTCGCCTGGTCGCATGTCGAAAACGGAGCTCTGTAGCAAAAGTTATGACCATTTTAGTGAAGGTGTCTTTTTCATCATGTCTTGACCTTCTAAATACAAAAGGGCTTGAACTTCAATAGTTGGGCCTACATCACTATTGTCATTTATAAATATGCTGATGTACGTGTACCATTTGCAGACTAGGGTATTTAACATATTTGTAAGACACCAATGAGCATGACTAAAAATAAAACGCGCAAGGTAGTGCCCAACTATTTCAATTCATTCTCTCTGCGAGTTCAACGTATATATGCTGTCTTGACTTCATAAGCCCCTCCTGTTTTTGTCAGTCCCTGTTAACATAATGTCAATAAGTTAACAAAGTCAAACAAGGCGTAGACGAGGGTACCTTTGTAATAACCAAAAGAGATAAATCCATGCGATTCATAAGCAGATCAGAAATGGTATTCTTGACATATTGAATGCCTGCAGGTATGTCTATACTATTAGACCGTGTATATTGTGTATATTGTGTTAGTTTAGATTAAATCATAGTTCAAGGTAGTTGAATGTAATAATTCAAGGTAATCGAATGTAATTTGTAATTCTATAAATTAATATCAATGAGAAGGGAAAAGCCCAAGGGATTCATTATCATCTTTCATGGTATCAGAGCCATAAATCCGACCAACCACCAAGATTTCCGGCCACAATTCCGGCTACAATCAACCCTAACTTTTGTACAATTTGTCCTCCTTCAATTACCCTCATTAAACTTCGAATTACACAACACCTCCGATTCCATTAGCCTCAGATTGAAAAACTGAGAAACCCTACAAAATTTCGCCGCCGGCAGAAGCTCCACGCGCCACCGTATTGTTCGCCGGCAGGATCATACCCAAATTAATTTCCCCCACTCCACATACTTCTATAATTATGGCCGGCTCTGACAAAGACAAACAGGCAACCACCAACACAACCTTCCACCCCGCAACAACCGTCACCAACATCCGCAACCACATCCTGATCACCCTTGATAGCGAAAAAGGTAACTATAATTCATGGATGGCTCTTTTTAAGGTACAGTGCACTGCGTGTAAAGTCTTGGATCACCTTACGCCTCCGGCTATAGAATCCTCTTCAACCGCATCCCCTTCTCCTCCTGATGCGGAATGGCTCCGTCTTGACGCCATTGTGCTTCAGTGGATCTACAACACGATTACACCAAATCTGTTGACAACCATCCTTCATCCAAATAACACTGCAGCACAAGCTTGGGTTGCTCTTGCACATATTTTTCTCTACAAAAAACCGATCCGGGCGGTGTATCTTCAACAAAAGTTCAACAACACCAAGCTATCTGACTTCCAGTCCCTTTCGGCATACTGTCAAGAACTGAAACATCTGATCAACTTTCTAATGTTGATGCCCCGGTAGTAGATTCGAACTTAGTTCTCCAATTGATTGTGGGCCTAAGTGTCGAGTATGATAATGTGGCTACTGTTCTTCAACAATCGGCCACGCTCCCAACTTTTGAATCCGCCAGATCTCGCCTTGTTCTCGAGGAAGGTCGCAAAGCCCGTCAAGCAGCAAGTGCCAATCTCACGGCCACCACATACCATCCGGCTCCAAACCCCTCCGGCTCCGGTTCAGAACACTGCTTCATCCGGTAGCGACTCCAACCACCAAACAACCAGGGCCGCGGTTATGACTCTCTTGGCCGCGGCAAGGGTGGATGACGCGTGGGTCGTGGTTGTGGACGTGGTAATAATGGGAACTCCAACTTCGGTAATTTTGGCTACTCACCTCAATGGCAGCAATGGCAGGTTCCGTATCACCCTCAATGGCCGATTCCACCATGCTCCTATCCTATTGTTCCCCTGACTCGACCACCGTTACGCAATCCGGGGATTCTTGGACCACCTCCATCAGCATCATATGTGTCTGCACAGGATTACTCATACACGCCCATTAACATCGATTATGCCTTTCAGACGATGTCTTTGAATCCGGATCAGACTTGGTATATGGACAGCGCAGCAATGAACCACATGTCCAACAACTTAGGTATGCTTCCTTCTTATGTCAATAATAATTTTAAACAAATCGTCGTTGGCAATGGTTCCCACATACCCACTACCGGTATTGGCCAAACCACCCTAAAACCCCCGTTTTCACCTTTAAAACTACTTAACATCCTTGTTTCACCATCTTTAATCAAAAACTTAATCTCTGTTAGAAAACTCACTAGGGACAACAATGTTGCATTCTGTAACACCTCAACAAGGCGGAAATATGAGGCATAATTAGAAAAGCTCAGCGTGACATGGAAATTAAGTAGAGACAACTAAATGCATTCAAGGATTGAGCAATCCATACATAATTCAAGTATAAATACACGTATCGGATCAATAAATACACAAGGAGCACAACACCATCAATAGTTTACAAAAAATAGATCAAATGATGGCTAACGATCCTAGGCATAACCCATAAACGGGAGCAATGAATCACGGATCCATAAAAGTCCAAGCTCAATTCTATCACATGCAATGCAATCATCCATCACGTCTTTGATTCACTTGATTACCTGAAAAGTGTACTCAAATGCGTCAACATAAAGTTGGTGAGTTCGTAGGTTTTGACTATAAGAAACAATTGTCGGGATATCAACCGTTTAACCTTGATTAAAATCATAACGATCACATAACCTTGATATGAACATATAACCTTGATTGGATCATTAAATGATCACACAACCTTGAAACCTTGATTGGATCATTAATTGATCACATAACCTTGAAACCTTGATTGGATCATTAAATGATCACATAACCTTGATTCAATAATTAAACGAACATATAACCTTGATACAATAGACAATCGATCATATAACCTTGATAAATAAATAAACGAACACATAACCTTGATACAATAGTCAAACGATCATATAACCTTGATTAAATAATTCAACGAACACATAACGATCAAACAAACCAAGAAACACAATGTACACTTTTCACCCCAAAATTATGTAGTATAAAGGGGCTACGAACTCACCTTGGCTCAAGCAATTACAAGTATAAGTCAAGCTATAAACGTCCAACGACCGTCAAATGTCCACAACCTATCAATATATACATTACAATACAAGTTAAGAGTCTCACTTTGTTCTAGCCATGACTCTCAACCATGAACGACTCAAGAGACTCGAATAAGAAACCAATGGACCCGAAAGAATGTGTACAAGAGGGTAAGGCTCGACTCAAGGACCATGGACGATCAACAAGCTCAAATGATTCTTTTGTAGACTACTTCATTTGTGTAGACTACATTCGTAGACTACTTTCATATTTGTAGACTACTTTCAGTTTGTGTAGACTACTTTCAGTTTTGTGTAGACTAATTTCAGTTTGTGTAGACTATACTTGATGTGTAAAATTTAGTCTTAAATTTAAAAACAAGAAATACCCTAGAACTGACTACTACACACTCTCAGACAGTGGACCCGTTCGTATGCAATATAGTTAAAAGGTAAGTCCAGGTCGAATCCACAGAGACTGATTTAAAAGCAAGCGAGTTTAATGCAGTTTAAGAAAAGCTTTGGATTTTAAGGACTCCCGTCACGTTTGATTTGAAAATAGTTAGTTATATTGAAAGAGTTAGTAATTCCGTAGAATTAATTGAAAAAAGAATTTGTCTATCAAGATTAATTAAAAGATCATCTACTTTGACTCCATGATACGTTAACTCCGGTTGCATTTAAATTAAGACTCAATCCAAATACGTTGACAAAGTAACCTAGACTCGAACAAAGAAACTCACTTGGAGGCTGAAGGGGTAAGGTATAAATCCTTACCTTAATTTGTATGGAAGAGAAGAGAGAGGGACGAAAGCAAGAAGTGGGACCAGCCGAGAGTAAAGAGAAGAGAAGAGAAGAGAAGATAGAGAATCGAGAGCCACAATGTTTGACGAGAACTATATATATTATATATTTGACGAGAGCCAAAGCTCAAGAAGAGAGAAGGAAGGAAGCAAGAGAGAAGGAAGGAAGCAAGAGAGAAGGAAGGACAAGGGAGCAAGAGAGAAGGAAAAGACCAAGAGATATCTGAGAGTGAGCAAGGAGGAGAGAGAATCGAGAGTATTATTGCAGGGTCAAATACGAGGCCAATCACATAATGCGACCTCGCATTAGTGACGGGCTGGGCTGGATTTGCGAGGCCAACATGCTGAAGCCCATGTCAGGTATTACCTATATAAACCGAACCCTAACAGAGTTTAGGGTTGAACATTTGTCGAAATATCAAGCAGGTATTGCAGGTTATAGTCGTCAAAGGTTGTTCCGCTAGCCCGAAGAAGATCTGCGAGGCCGCAGATGATCTAGGGGCTTTTTGTTGATCACCAAGTTATTGTGAGGGATTCCGCACATCAAGATAACTGGAGCAATCTATTGACGATCCGTACCAGGGGACTTACAGGTTGGTTTATCAAACATGTATCTCTTATATCATTTTCATTTGACCAAAACTTACTTTCGTGCCAAAATCGTCATTTTCATAATTGACCAAGCAGACTTCAAACAAGCATAACTCAAGTTCTACTCACTCTTTTTACTTGATTCCAGTGGCCAAATTTATCTGACACATATACCTACATTTTATCTTTAAGGACCAATATGTGAATTGTCCTTCAAAGGTAACTTCTGGTCATTTTAAAAACCAACACTGCTGCTGTTGTCATTAACAAAACAGTTTTGACCTTACTGACTTCAAATGACC
>CM067167.1:67805986-67876773 GCA_034093135.1 Erigeron breviscapus
CTCCTTAGCTATCTTACTACCAACATTGTTGTTGAAGCAAAACTTTGTGTTTCTTTTGATATCACACAACAATTTTTTTGCTCCACCTTTCTATGAAAAACATTTTGATCTATTCTTACATAGATTAAGGAGGAGTTTGTGATTTCAAAACCCTTTACAAACTTCAAATGTGTTTCAAATTGTTTTCACACATTTGATGTTTTTCCAATGATTTTTATCAAATGGAGTTCGGTGATTAGTTTGCACATGAGCGATAAGTTTTTCTCAAAATTTACTCCATGAATTTCATCATCGCCGATGAGTTCTAACCCCGGAGTATTCACTTCTTTCATTAGATAGTGAGGGTATTTTGAGTGATGTTGAGTTCGTGCAACTAGAATGGAGGGAGTAAAGTCGAAAAGTGAGAGGTTACGGTGATTTGTTGTGAGAAAAGGGATAAAAGAAATGATACCCTTCCCAAAATTCTCAAAAGCCGGGTAAAACACGTTTCTATCGGATGTCATTTGTTGATATCTCGATATTGAAGAAGTCTTCATGGACCCAGTGAAGCAATGCACATCTTTACCTAACCACTCAAGTGTTTCTTAACAAATACTTGTTTTATTCTCACGGAGATTTTCTCACTTCTATTGACTCTTCTTTTGGAAGATGTTGATATTGAAAAAGGGCGACATTCTGCTCCAGTCCCCGACTTCATTTGATCACATTGTGTCTAGAGCTAATTTGATTGATCATTAAATTGATCATCGTTTATTCTTCTTAGAACACATTCGAGTCATATCTTTGTGATATAATTGCTTATCTTTGTGATATAGCCGGAACATTCGTAGTGATATCTTAATTGATATTCCACGATGATCGAATGGAAATCCTACCAATGCTAACATCTTTTCCAACGTTGAACGTAGGTCTCATAATTACATTTATATGATTATTGAGTTAACAAGAAGTCTAAGTGACCTTGGTTATTCCTAAAAGTCTTTAAGGATAAAATTGTGGTTATCAAATGCTTCGGTAGTGTTAACCATGATTTATATTCTTTGAAGCAATCTAGTGGTTGAAAAGCTGCAGACCGAACTATGTTAGAGACTTGTTTTGTGCATATCTCAATGATACATAGGAAATCCGAAAAATGTTATACATTTCTATCGGTCATGTCATTAATCCTTTTGATTTTTGAACATGCAAACGGATCATTCTATCCGGTTTCATTTCTCTTCACACAAACACAGAAACCACCAACACCTTGATATAACGTTTGTACCAACAACTTCAATCCTACATTTTAGTCACCCATAGGATTTCTTGGGTTGGGCTACTAGGTTGGGTTGATGTTTTGATGGTTGACATTTCTCCATGTTTTCTTATTCCTTGAGACATTTAATCAATCAAATGTGTACATAATGACATTGATTCACAATTTTGTCATTATGAGGGGGAGAAAATATTATGATTGATTGATTCATAGTCTTTGTCAACTGAGCTTTTGTTTCGGAAATGAATTTGATATTATGAGGGGGAGAAAATATTATGGAATGAGAGTCTGTGTTCCATCAATATTTGTCTTCTGAGAGTACCTTCTCTCTATCCTTTTCAAAGGCATAGTTGATGATAGAAATGGAATGAGAGTCTATGTTGAGAAATTTTGTAATTGGTTGTTTCAAATGGGTTTAGGCTTATCAAAGCTTGTGTATAGAGGGAGAAAATTGTTCATGATGTGTCTGAATTGACTTTAGAGATTAGAATGAAACCAAAGATGAAAAGATTTTCACTCAAGACGCTTCAACAATTCAAAGATGCTCCAAAAGATGTATACTCATGGATTGAGGGGGAGCATGATTAATTCATAAGAATTTCATCTAAACTTCATTCAATTGCTAACTCTCCAAAGTGTTCGAGGTGATGTGACAAAGATCGAAGCTTCAAAAAGGTTGAAAGATTTGTTAGAAGATTCAAGTCAAAGAAGTAAAGCTTCAAACGAGTCTTCATCAAACACACTTCATTCAAGATCTTCAAGTCATACAACAACATTTTATCAAGAAACTCCAATGCATAAATCAAGGGGGAGAGTTCATATTCATGAAACTTCATTTCAAGAAGATGAGATTCATTCAAGAATTAAAACCAAAGAATCAAAAAGTTGAATTTCACTCAAGAATCGAAGATTGAAGAATCAAAACCAAGATTCATCTCTTCCGCACTTCAAAAGACAACTCTGATTCATGATTCATCAATTCTCAAAGATTCAAGCCAAACATGCTTTCATCATTCTCTGTTCAAAAAGAACATTGAGAATCTTCATATGATTTAACTTCAAGAAGTCCAAGATTAAGACTGAATCAAGTTCTCCAAAGACAAAAGAGAAAGCTTTGAAGACTTGTTTCAACATCCAATTGTCTTCACCACCGGGCTCATCAATTTCATTCCTACAAGACAGATAACACGTACTTCATTCATTACAATAAATCACTAAGGGGGAGAATGTTAGAAATCCAAAAATAGTGATAAATTGTAATAAGATTAGAAGACATTCTTGTTGTTAAGTCATAGATAGATGATTACTAAGGTTGAGGGGCTAATTGTGTTAATTAGCATAGTTGTATTGTTAGACTATATATAGCCCTCATACCTTAGAAATCATAACAAGAACAGAACAACATTTCATTCCTTACACAATTAATTCCAATCTTTCAGTTTATTCGATCTTTCTCTCTCAAAACACACACACACACCAAGAACACACACTAGCAAACCGCCATTGTTAGATCGAATTCAGAGCTAAAATCGTGTTATAACAATCTTCGCCCAAAAAATCCATATTAACATCCAAATTCTGACCTCCAGAAATAGGAGAGTCAGCCTCGTCCCAAAAAGAAGCACCAACCACATCTATCTGTTCACCAGCTTCCACATTTAAATCCAGTGAAGCCTCTTGCTCACCAGAAGCTTGTTCTTCAGTCTGAACAACTTCAACAGCCTCTTCTCGTACAACAGCCTGGACATCAGTGTCCACTCTCTGTTCAGATTGTACAGAAGGATCAATATTTTCCTCTTCAAAGATGGGAGACCCATCAATATTCATAATATCACCAGGATGGGTTAATGGGTTTACCTGGACTCCACCTCTCATCAGACGCCTATGTGATCTTGGTCGTCTGGAAAGCTCAACATCTGGTTGCACACTTTCTGGAGCCACTTGCCTTATAGGTTGTACCATTTCAACAATCTGAACATCTTCACTACCAGTAGGTACATCAACAACTTGTACCCTTACTGGTGCCACATTCTCTTCAATTCGTTGAAGTGTCAGCATTGCTGGAGGAATATCTACCTCTCCATCTCTGGACCTTAAATTTGCCAGGTCTCTCATATACTCACTCATTGAAAAATGAGTAGTTTCAAATTCATACTGGGCTCCAAGGGCATTCTTGAATATAAGAGAAAGAAAGCGAATATATGGCACGAATGGCTTTCTCCCCTTTGCCTTTATACGCTCCACCAGATCATCAAAGAATATCTGGGCGAAATCAACCCTTAGCCCAAACCATAAACAATAGGCAATCTGGAGGTGTGTTTGATTGATTTGATCCAACCCTCCAGAACTACCTCCAAGACACTCGACGATGTGTGTGAAGAAGTATCTCCACGAGTCCGTCAGTCTACTCATATAAATGGTCCCTTTCCTCAACAACTGACCATTTTCATCAACTATCTCTGTATGCCCCATTAATCTGCATACCTCCCTGAAATTGATACCAGTAGGGAGTGGGATTGCCAGCTCATTCTCATCCAGATAATTTAATTGAAGAGCCATTCTGAGAGAATGTACAGACATATTCAAGGGTCTGGTCCCTTGCTCAAGAGAATAGGCAATACAAGAATTTGCCTCATTGTATTCGGCTGTATACCAGAATTCACAAAGATAATCGTGATACATCTTTTCTGGATTTAAAGTTAGGGCACCATACAGTGGACATGAGAGAAAAAAGGTGTTTAATCTCCCAATAATGGATTGTGGATCATGGACACTGGATAGCGTGAGTTTTGCCATCCAGTTATTCATATTCATCCTTAAAGCCCTAGCTTCAAGGTTGATATGAGGTGCTCTAACTACATCAGCCGCCGAAGCATATTCAGCGGATAGTAGATTTCTTGGTGAATTTGATTGTCTAGGAGCCATTGGATATATAGAAGAAGATGAAATTGAAATTGAATATATAAGGTTTATGAAGAAATTAATGAATAGCAGTTAATATGAGAAATTTAAGAATGAAATTGAATGAAGAAATTGAATGAAGGAATTTGAAGATTTGGGAGTAAATGTTCGAAGTAAATGAAATTGAAAGTGAAAGTGGGTATATATAGGAGAGATAATGTGGATTTCAAACGTTCAATTTGAATTTATCAAATAACATTTTTGATCGTGTTTTGAGATCCGCATTTAATTGTATCACATCACCCATAAATGGTTGATGGTTCACCGCCCACAAAAACAAGCAAATTTGTACTTTTTGTGTTCCCAAAGTAAAAAGACCATCATTGTTTTGAAAAATATCCATGCCACATAGGATTTATAAGATAAATATCTTTGAAAAAGTTTGCTTACGTGGCACATACAAAGATCAAGTATTTTGAAAATATTATGACATTATTCAGTGCATCTGGAGGTTGACAGGACCGTCCAGTATCACTGGTGGATTAGTCCAGTGAAGCATGTACTGATGGTACACTGGAGGGACACTCCAGCAAAGTACCAGTGAAAACCATATTTGAAAGACTGGAAACCTCAAACTTGCACGTCAACTAATACAGACAAATGAGAGGGACACATTTACAAGAAGACATAAGTCAACTCAAACACGCACTTCAACTTGTCCAGTTACCAGTGAGAGGGACATATTTACAAAGCACCAGTAATATTTTCTGAAGAATTTGTCCAGTGAGAAAATTAATTCCCCCTGAACTTAAACATTTTTAAGAGAAAATATTTTCAAGTCTTCCCTGGAATGTTGATCCAGAAATAAATTTTTGAATCTTTAAATCAAAGATCCTTAGTAGTACACAATGGCGTTCAATACCAAGGTTCCAGATTTAAGGGTTTAACATTCACAACTCACCAACAAGATATTCAAAAGTTTTTACATCCAGTGGTTTAGTAAAAATGTCAGCGAGTTGTTTGTCAGTGGGAATAAAATGGAGTTCAATGTTGTTTTTCATAATATGATTGCGAATGAAATGGTACCTTAGATCGATGTGTTTGGTTCTGGAGTGCATGACTGGATTGTTGGAGATAGCGATGGCATTGGTATTATCACAAAAGATTGGAGTTTTTGAATATTTAATACCATAATCAAGCAACTGGTTCTTCATCCAGAGTATCTGAGCACAACAACTGGTTGCAGACACGTATTCAGCTTCAGCAGTGGATAATGAAACTGAAGTTTGCTTCTTACTGGTCCAGCTGACCAGTTTGCCACCTAGGAAATGACATCCACCAGTTGTGGATTTCCTATCTATCTTACAACCTGCATGATCTGAATCTGAATAACCCATTAGATCCATTCCAGAGCCTTTGGGGTACCAAAGACCTAGACTGGGAGTACCTTTAAGGTACTTCAGTATGCGCTTTACAGCGAGCATATGAGATTCCTTTGGATTAGACTGATATCTGGCACATAAACATGTTGAAAACATAATATCTGATCTACTGGCCGTTAAATACATCAGTGAACCAACCATGCCTCTATAGACAGTGGTGTTCACTGGTTTGCCATCTGGATCCGAGTCCAGTGTCAGTGGTGCAGAAATTGGAGTTAGTTTAGATGGTGAAGAATTCATATCGAATTTCTTTAAAAGATCTCTAACATATTTTTCCTGATTAATAAAAATTCCATCTTTGTTTTGTTTAATCTGGAGTCCAAGAAAATATGTTAATTCACCCATCAAACTCATTTCATATTCAATGGACATGATTTTAGAAAATTTCTTGCACATGTTTTCATCAGTAGACCCAAAAATTATATCATCAACATAAATTTGTACCATTAACAGATTACCTTTCTCATGAAGAATGAACAAGGTATTGTCAATTGCACCTCGTTTAAAACCATTTTTCAACAAATGTTTAGTCAGAGTATCATACCAGGCACGTGGGGCTTGTCTGAGGCCATATAACGCTTTGTCCAGACGATATACCCAATGTGGATGCTTGTCATCAACGAAACCTGGAGGTTGTCTGACGTAAACTTCTTCTTCAAGCTTCCCATTCAAGAAAGCACTCTTTACGTCCATCTGGTAGACCTTGAACTGGGATTAGCAGCGAATGCTAAGAAAATTCTGATCGCTTCAAGTCTAGCCACTGGAGCAAAAGATTCATCAAAGTCGACATCTGACTGGCAGTAGCCTTGAGCTACCAGTCTGGCCTTGTTTCTTATTACGTGGCCATCTTCATCTACTTTGTTTCTGAAGACCCATCTTGTTCCAATTGGTTCTTTCTTTCCAACTGGGAAGGAACCAGATACCATACTTTGTTCCTTTCAAACTGCTGAAGCTCTTCTTGCATAGCAGTCACCCAGTTTGGATCTTCCAGAGCCTCGTCAATCTTCTTAGGTTCTATCAAGGATAGAAAACTGACGTATAAGCATTGATTACTGGAGGCTCTTCTGGTCTGAACACCACGACTGGAGTCACCTAAGATCTGATCAATAGGGTGAGCTTTTGTCCATCTGGAATACTGACCAGGATTGTTACTGACAACAATATCAGTGCAAGAATTCAGTTGAGTCTCCTCTGAAGTTGATTCTGGAGGAGGGTCTTGCCAAATTACTTCAGTATCTTCATCTGAGTCATTTAAATCACGATTTGCATCATGAAATTCTTCATTTGAAGGCATTTCCTGGAGTACTGGTTCAGTATGAAATTCTTCACCAGAAGACATTTTTGGTAAATTCTCAACTGACACTGATACTGGAGTAGTACGCACATCTGAACCAATATTAATTTCAGAGGGTAGTTTGAAAATAATAGAGGGATAGAATGGAGGATTACTGGAGAGTTTCTTTTTCTGAACAGGTTCCAGATCAGGATGACTGGAAACTGTGTCTGGTGAATCTTCAAATTTGTCGTTTATAGGATCAGATTCACAAAAGACAATTGGTGTTACTGGGGGAGTGTCAGGGACTAGCTTCTTGTTGATTGAGGCATTTGATTCATCAAATGTTACATGAATTGACTCATGGACCTTCTCCAGTCTCTTGTTATAGACTCTGAAGGCCTTGCGAATGGCTGAATAGCCTAAGAAAATACCCTTCATCAGCTTTGGCATCAAATTTGCCTAGCTGACTGGAGTCGTTCAGGATGTAAACTGGACATCCAAAACGTGAAAATAACCAATGTTTGGTTTTCTATTTCTTAAGACTTCATAGGCTGTCTTTTTGTGTCTTTTAATGTACACTGATCGATTCTGGTGTGGCAAGCAGTTGCAATTGCTTCCGCCCAGAAACTGGTAGACAGTCCAGATTCAACAAGCATACTCCTGGCAGCTTCTATCAGCGTTCGATTTTTCCTTTCCACAACTCCATTTTGCTCTGGAGAGCGGGCTGAAGAGAAGTTCTGGGAGATGCCAGTGTCAGTACAGAATGACTCCAGAGTTGCATTCTGGAATTCTGTTCCATTGTCACTTCTTAACTGACACACTTTTCGACTGTACTTGAGCTCAATTTGCTTGATAAGACTGATGATTTCAGCAGCAGCTTCATTTTTGGACCTCAGAAAGATCACCCAACAATATCTGGAGAACTCATCTATGATCACCAGGGTGTATCTTTTACCAGCACGAGTCTGAACGTTCACTGGACCAAAAGGTCCATATGAAGCATGTGAAGAGGTTCAGTAATGCTGAAATTCTGTCTGGTCTTGAAACTGGTACGCTTTTGCTTACCCATCTCACATCCTGGACATGGTCTTTCCTTTTGAAGGAGACTGAAGGTATCCCATCTGCAAGTTGTTTTCTGGACAACTTGTTAATGTTTTTGAAGTTTAAATGGGATAACCTTTTGTGCCATAACCAGTTTGTGTCTTCATCAGCTTGAGTATAGAAACACTGCTCGGAAGGAGAGCTTTCCATATCCATCACGTACACATTCCCTTTTCTGGGAGCAATCAACACTACCTTCCAGCCCTTGTTGAATACGATGCCCTGAGCAACATTGAATAAGACTTGATAGCCATCGTCACACAGTTACTTACACTGATCAAGTTATATTTCAAACCATTCACAAATGCAACTCGTCTGAACTTGACTTGTCCATTGTTCAGAACACCATATCCCTCAGTCTTTCACAACCATCATTTCCAAACGGATGGAGGGTCCATCAGAAATGGTGAACTCCTCCAGTAGGGTCTTACATCCGGTCATCGTCCTGCCATCTGCACTGTCAAGATACCAGATAAGCTTCTTTCGATCGCCCTACACATACACCAGATATTATCAGTTAGATTTGGGAACCCATCGACTGATGGGTTCACTGGACCCTCCCTTATAGGTCCCTGGGCAATCTGGTCTAGTTCACTTTGTTCAATAGTGGTCTTAGAAGAGAAGACCACTGGGGTTGATGGTTTTAAAACCTTTTCATTTTTCTCAACTGGAGAAAAAAAATTTGTCTTTCTTTGAAAAAGGTTTTGTATTTTGTCTAGGGCCAGATGAAGTACCCTCAAGAAAGTTTAATCTTGCATTAAAACTTTGTGATTGACGAGTCAGAATTTGAATCTGGCTCTCTATCCTGGACAAAATATTTTCATCAGATGATACCTTAGCCTTTCCAGTCAAAGGCTTTGGTAAGGGATTGGTCTGAGGTAAAGGTCTATTCTGCTTCACCTTTTTAACTGGAGCAGTCATCTGGACAGCTCCAGTCTTAACCTCTGGGGATTAAACTGGGTCTAAATTGGTCTTGGGTGTTTCAGGCATATCATAAACAGTTGTGGGCCTTAACACCTCTGGTAATCGATCGATTACTGGTATTAATGATGCAACATTAGTATTTCCATCTAAATATGCACGTTTTTGAGCAGGAAATTGTTTAACTGAAGCATCATATGGCTTTTTAGTTTCTAGCCATGACTTTATTACCAGTTTTTCTTTCTCTAAAATGATCTCAAGATCTTGCTTTTCTTGAATCAATTGTTCAGTTACCAGAACCTGGGCTTGAAATGCCAGTTCAATGTCTTGAAGCTCTTTTAATTTTGATTTTAAAGCATTTATTTCAGAAGAATCTGTTTCTAGACCATTTACACAATCAGATCTAACAGTTTCTACAAAAATTAAATCAGAATTTAAAGCTTCAGCTATGTCCAGTTTTAGTTCTTGGTCAGTTGCATTATCATAATCACTAACCTTTTTAATAACAATGTCCACCCATCGTCCAGATGTGACATCTTCCTTCACCAGGTGCTCATCAACTTCCAGAGCCATGTAACAGCAATCTCTTTCTTCTTCTTCATCGACAGATGAGTCATCAGAAGGAACCCACTTCTCTTCAGTTGTAGCAATCATGCACTTATTATTGTTTTCAATTTGTTGTGCCATGAGAGCAATTTGGGCCTTAAGCTTTTTATATTTCAATTTATAGCTATCATCAGGCTTATTATTAGAAGAGGATGGACCAGGCTTGGATGCAAACTGGTTGGACCTGCACTCTTTCATGAAATGACCCTTTTTGCCACACTTAAAGCATGTCAAATTGGTCTTGTCAGCGGAAGAACTGGATGCAAATTGTCCAGATGGCTTATTTGCTCTTGCTTTGAAACGTTTAAACGTTTTAGCAATCATTGCAATAAGGTCATCATCTTCAGTTTCATCACAACAGTCTGGAGAGATTTGACTGGACTCTCCAGAATCCATAAGTTCAGACACCATCTTCTTCATAGAAAATACATTCTCAGAAGATATTAGTGCTGTACTTGGTGGTTCAGAATAACTAACCACTTTAGGAGTACTGGAGGCATGGTTAAAAGCATCTTGTTCTGCAACACTCTCTGAGCTTGATTTTCTTCAGTGTACCTGAAGGCTCCATATAGAGTTGAGAGAGTGTGTGTGTGCAGAGTTTTACCTTGTCGTAAAACAAGTATCATGTGAGACCATTTGGTGGGCAGAATGTCACAAAATTTCTCCAGAAGTATATCCTTGTCCTTCTCAACCCCAAGACCTCTCAATTGGTTTATGATACTCATAAATCTGGTGTAAGTACCAGTGAGAGACTCGTTAGGTTGAGCAAAAAATGACTCATACCTCTTGTTTAAGGAGACCTTTCTGGTGACAATTGTGTCATCTCCTCCTTCATGTTGGTTAAGAAGCTCATCCCACATGGTTTTGGCACTAGGAAAAAGAACTAGTGTGGGAATGAGGGTTTCTGGAACAGCCCGAGGATCATGTTTTTAAGGAGGGTGTCAAGATTCACCAGTCTCCTCTCCTCTTCTGACCAATGTTCCTCCCTCTTTTCCCTTCCCCTTCTAGATCCAGAAGGATCAAGAAGTGGATTGAGAGGTGATGTAGGTACATAAGGACCTTCGTTTAAGATCTTCATCATGTTCCTCTCAATACCAGTGACATGCAAAACCATCCTAGCTTTCCACGTACCAAATTCATCACTGTTCCCACTGAATTTAGGAACAGGATTATTCGAGTAGTGCACATGCACGTGTGGAGAAGCAGGAGTAGGAGGAGGAGGAGGAGGAGGATTAGTGTTATTAACGTTTTGTGGTTCATTTTGATCATGCATATTTACATTAGGATCGGGACCAAGACTAAAACCTTGTGTATTTTCTTGGTTAGCCATCAAGAACAGATCTAGGCAATGATTAGCCTTCAGCTCTGATACCAAATGTGAGTCCCTTAATTAACGAGATGGTTAACCAATAGAAAGTGTAAAATACAACAAGTCTAATAATCACTAGATATGGACTAGTATTACTTGTAAATAAAGATGCAAGATATATAAACAAAGTAATACAAGACTTAAAGCAATAAACAAATAAAGTGGACCATTATGTATGTTTCATGGGTATTTCATTTATTGATGTTTAAATAAAATACAAGGTTGTTGCGGAATCAAGATAACACAATTAAGTGAGTATCCTAACAACCTATGAGTTACAAATGATCTATATTTGTCAAATAGCTCTTTAGGATCGAGATACTTAAAGTTGTGAAGTATCCCTGTTTAGGATCGAGAGTATTTTAGACAAATTCACTTAAATGCAAAAGGAATGCTAAAAAGTATTTTTGTTCAAGGAATGACTTAGTATTTATAGGCAACAAAATTCTCCAGTGAATTTTGTGCCGTACAAATATGGTTGTATACATTTAATGATCCGACAAGAACATTAAATGTATTAGATAAGAATAAGGATAAAGTCACATCAAGTGCAAGTGTATCATATTATCCAACCACCTTAACACACGTATACTTTGTTAAAGAACAAGTGGATTGTTCTTTGGAAAGTGTGTTAAAGGCATAAGTCAAACCTCGATATTAGTGTTCAGACTTGCAGGATCTAGAACACTAACAATCCTCCAGTGTGCAGATCTGGTAAGACTTTCCAGTGGACTCCGCCATTTGTTAAGTCTTCTTCCTTCAGACTTCAGTCTTTGACTTCAGTCAGAATGTCTTCAGTAGAGTAGATCTGGACTGGGGTGAAGTCTTCAGTGAGCTAATCTGGAGAATGCTCCAGATTACCTATACAAGTAAATGCTCACTAGTCTTCAATTATTTCTGGACAAATCTTCAGAGGGACTCCAGATTCCAAGTCTGGAGTAGGTCCAGTAGAATATGTTTTCTGGTCAGATCTTCAGTGAGCTCCAGTAGTCGGATCTGGAGCGAGACCAGCAAAACAAGTTTCTTAACAACCTAAATAAGGTTCCAGTAGTCCAGTCTGGAGCCAGTCCAGTAAGTCTGGACTAAATCTGGACCTAACAATATTTTCTAAATACTTGGTCATTGTGCGTGCCACGTAAGCAAACCTTTTTAAAGATATTTTAATCCTACGTGGCATGTAACTTTTTCAACGTAATGATGGTATTTTTACCTTGGGAAGTCAAAAAGAGCAACTTGTTAATGTTTGTGGGCTGTAAACCGTCACACATTTATGTGCTCTCCTATATATACCCACTTTCACTTTCAAATGCATTTACTTCGAACATATTTACTCCCAAATCTTTCAAATTCTTTCATTTACTTCTTCATTCAATTTCCAATCATATTTATCTCTCTTATTTACTCCATTTCCATTCAATTCCTTCATCAAATCTTCATCATAACCTATATATATTCAATTTCATCTTCATCTATTCTTTATAAATGGCACCTAGACAGTCAAGATTGCCTAAAAATCTGCTTGCCACTGAATATAATCCTTCTGAAAATGTTGACAGGGCACCTCATATCACTCTTGAGGCAAATACCATAAGAATAAACATGAACAACTGGATGGCCAGACTTTCTCTTTCAAGTGTTCATGATGCTCAATCTGTTATTGGGAGATTAAACACATTTTTTCTCTCTTGCCCATTATATGGTGCGTTGACACTAAATCCAGGAAGGATGTACCACGATTACCTTTGTGAATTCTGGTACACTGCAAAATATGATGATAAAACTTCATCTATCAATTATACTCTCAAGGGAGGTACCAGATCCCTTGGTTTCACTGCTAGTCTACTCAGGTCTGTTCTACAGTTAAACTATTTTGACCAGAATGAGTTGCCAATCGAACTTCCCTCTGGTATTAATACAAGGGAAGTGTGCAGACTGATGGGGCACACAAATATCATGGATGAGCATGGCCAGCTATCCAGGAAAGGAACTATCTACATGAGCAAGCTGTCAGACTCATGGAGATACTTTTTCACCCATATTGTTGAATGTCTGGGAGGCAGTTCTGGAGGGTTAGACCAGATAAATCAAACCCATCTCCAGATTGCCTAGTGCTTATGGTTTGGGCTTAGAGTGGACTTTGCTCAGATTCTTTTTGATGATCTGGTTGAGCGCCTTAGAGTGAAAGGAAGAAAACCGTTTGTTCCTTATATTCGTTTCCTTTCACTAATGTTTAAAAATGCTCTTGGAGACCAGTATGATTTTGATACTACTCACTTTTATGTGAGTGAGTATATGAGGGATCTGGTCAACCTCAGATCTCCACTGGACGAGGTAGATATTCCTCAGTCCATGCTTTCCTTTCAAAAGGAAGAAGCTGAAATGGCTCCAGATAGAGGTCAAGCTGTTGAAGGACCATCTGGTGATCAGGATGTACAGATCATAGAAGCTGTACAGCCCATTAGACAAATTGCTCCTGAAGGTCAAGGTACAGAAGTTGTTGAACCTTCCAGACGACCTAGAACTAACAGGCGTCTGATGAGAGCTGGACTTCAGGTGAATCCTAAAAGACATCCTGGTGATGTTATGAATCTGGATGGGTCACCAATTTTTGAACAAGAGAACGTACAAGAGGTTGTTGGGCAGGTGACTGATGAGGAGATTGAAAATGTGGCTCAGATTATTGAGCAGGTTGTTGAGGAAGTTGAACAAGATGTTCAGACTGATGAACATATTTCTGGTGAGCAAGAGGCTCAAATAGACTTGAATGTAGAGGCTGGTGAACAGGTTAATGTAGAGACTGGTGAACAGCCTGGTGAACAGACAGTTGGGATGGCTCCAGAATGGGATGATGTAGATTCCCCAATGTCTGAAGGCTTTGACGTAAACATGAATTTCTTGGGTGATGAAGAAGAAAATATTGACACATCTGCTATTGCTTCAGTCGCCCAACCAATTATATCTTCTGAAATGCCACCACCACCAGAATCAAACATGCCACCACCACCACCACCTTCAATTCCTAGAGATACACAATACTTCACTCCAGCAACCACTCAACCTTCACAATCTCAACCTCCACCTCGTGCGCCAGAGTCACCAGTTGCAACATCTGAAGCTGCAACTGAAGAGGACTGGGCACAAGTTCCTCTTATGACCAGATTGCCTTCAAATCTTGAACCTCCCAGTGGTCTCTCCACTTCATCTTCTGCCGAGGTCCAAGGCCTTTTAAGTAAGGTGGCGGACCTGGAGAGATCACTCCAGACTTCATCTCAGGTTATTTCAGACTTCAAATCCTTATTATCAAATAACCTTGCATCTGAGATGAATCTGTTTGCTGGGAATGAGAAGCTTGTGTTTGAGAAGCTTGATGAACTGGTACTGGCCACAAACAACAATACTGAAAATTTCAAAGTGGCAGTCCAGGGTTTAGAGACAAGGTTGGTTAGTTCTGTTCAGACTGCAGTCACTGGTGAACTGGCAGGTCTGAAAGAAGAAGTTCAGAAGTTGGTTTCCAGGGTCAGTTCTCTGGAGACTAGATCCACACTTGACCAGGATGCAGTTGTCAGTACAATAAGTGATGAATGCACAAAGAAGTTCAGAATCAGTATGCTGAAAGAATTATCTGAAGAGATTTCTGAGACTGTTCTTCGTACCATTCAAGATGGGGTGTTACCCCAAGTAGAGAAGTTACTGGAAGAAAAGTTGCCAAAACACTTGCCTAAAGCAGTTGCAAATGTTCAAAAGGAAGTGCAGGCACTTAAGAAAGTTATGACTGAAACAACTCCAGTGGCAGGTATAACATTTGGTGCACTGGACAGACATATGCTGGAACAGTTATGGAATGATCTCAAGTCAAGGACTGGTGATCATTCCAAGGGGGAAAAGTCGTCTGGTGACCAAAGACAAAGAGCATATGGCACTGAAGCCGGGCTAACTGAAGAAGCTACTGGTACTGAAGCCAGTGAGCCCCAGTTTGAGTCCTTCCCAGATATACCAACAACTCTGAAGTTAGTTAAGGGAAAACAACAAATGGTATCTGGTGAAGAAGAAGAGCAAACTGCTGAAGATGCTGATGATGAAACCTCCAAGAAGCTTGAACAAGAATGCATCATGATTGAAATCTTCAAAAGAAACCAAAAAGATGAACTGCTGGCCCATCAAAGGGAGATGGCATCAATGGGGACTCTGGACTCTTACAATGCTAGAAGGTTAGGCATAAATGTTGATGTATATAAAAAGATGAAGGATGACCCCAGAGTTCATCAATGCCTAAATGCATTAGATGATGTTCATGTACGCTCATTTTACGCCGAAGAAGAACAGGTCTATGATTCTATAATTTATGGCGTGAGTGTACCAGAACTCATCAGACAAAGGAAGGATGAACTGGTAAGCCTCCAGAAAAAGATCAGAAAGAACGCTGGTGCTCTGGAGATAGAGTACAGGAAGACACTTACTGGCTTACCAAAACTGACTGCCAAGCAAATCAAAGCGCTCAAAGATGCTGATGTAAGCAAATTCATTCCCCTGGACACTTCTCGAAAAATTAATCGTCAACAACTCCAATCTGCTGTAGAGCAAAAGAGAATGTCCAAGGAAACTGAAGCATTGATCCAGCAAGCCAAAGTGAAAGACAAGTACAATGAGATGTTAAATTTCAGGGCTGATGCCAGAAGGATCACTGGTGCTGAGATCAAATTGGCTGAAAATAATGAAGGCATGTCCAAGTTTAAAGTAAAGTTGACCAGGGAGGGTAACTTTACTGATGAAAGGAAAAGTACTTCAGTCCAAGCATTTGGATGGAGTGAACTGAAAGAAATCGCTTTAACGTTCAGGGGAAGACAGATGTGTCGACTGATGTTAAAGCATTTCTGAAAAGAGTTGAAAAGGTATGGAGAAGAAAGCAACAGATGGAAGTTGCAATGGGCATAAAATCGCCAGAATCAATACCATCTTCTCTATCACCAAAGAGAAAGGCTACTGAAGATGCTCCAGGACAGACATCAAAAAGAAGGGCCTGACTCTTATCATTTACTTGTTGTAAATTATTGTTTTATGAAAATTGTAAACTATTTATCAGTTGATGTATGTAACAATAGTTGCAATTTTTGATTCATATAAGTAAATGATCAGATTTAGTCTAAGTTAGAACTTAAATGATGAAACTGAAAACACTCATGATCTATAAAGTGTTTTCCAGTAACTTAGATTTTTTAGACAAATCAAACTTGTGTTTTTCAAGCATACAAAGTGTATAGATTTAAGCTTGAAAACACTTGCATTATTTCTAAACAAATAGGGGGAATTTGTTAGGTCCAGATTTAGTCCAGACTTACTGGACTCGCTCCAGACTCGACTACTGGAGCCTTACTGAAGATATGTCCAGAAACGTGTTCTACTGGACCTACTCCAGACTTGGAATCTGGAGTCCCTCTGAAGATTTGTCCAGAAATAATGGATGACCAGTGAGCAAATACTTGTATAGGAAATCTGGAGTATTCTCCAGATTAGCTCACTGGACTTCACCCCAGTCTAGATCAACTCTACTGAAGACGTTCTCACTGAAGTCAAAGACTGAAGTCAGAATAAAGAAGACTTACAAATGGCGGAGTCCACTGGAAGTCTTACCAGATCTGTACACTGGAGGATTGTCAGTGTTCTAGACCTTATAAGTCTGAACACTGATATCGAGGATTGACTTTTACCTTTACACACTTTCCAAAGAACAATCCACTTGTTCTTTACCAAAGTTTATGCGTGTAAAGGTGGTTGGATAAAAGGATACAAAGTCATTTGATGTGACTTTATCCTTATTCCTTATCCAATGCATTTAATGTTCTTGTCGGATCATTAAATGCATGCAACCATATTTGTACGGCACAAAATTCACTGATGAATTTTGTTGCCTATAAATACAAAGTCATTTCCTTGACATAAATACTTTTAAGCATACATTTTGCATTAAAGTGAATTTTTCTAAATACTCTCGATCTTAAACAGGGATACTTCACAACTTTAAGTATCTCGATCCAAAAGAGTTATTTGACAAATATAGATCATTTGTAATTCATAGGTTGTTAGGATACATACTTATTTGTATTATCTTGATTCCGCACAACCTTGTATTTTATTTAACATCATAAATAAAATACACCATTGAAAAATACATAATATTCCACTTTACTTGTTTATTGCTTTAAGTCTTGTATTACTTTGTTTATATATTCTTGCATTTATTTACAAGTAATTCTAGTCCATTCTAGTGATTATTAGACTTGTTGTATTTTACACTTTCTAGGTTAACCATCGTATTTAAGGGACTCACATTAAAAATTAGAGGATTAATGAGGAGGGAGATTTAGGCTCAAAGAGGGGGATTAGGGGTGCCAAGTGTACCCCCAACCTCCTCTTTTAGATATATTATAGATATATTATATTAAATGATTTAGATAGTTCTAAATATTTGATGATATTTTCGTTCTACATATTAAAAGTGTAAGTTAATAGTCTTATTAAAATAAGTATATACAGAGATTTTTTTCCTTTTAAAATAATAAAAAATATAATATTTAAGTTTACACTAAATAAAAAAATTATCAAAACTTTTAATGGTTGCTGTTAGGACCAGTTTCACCTGGAAACTGGCCAGTCTCCAGCTGCACCTGGAAACTAGAAGATTTGTCTAGAAATATATTGAAGTCCAGTTGCAACGTACAGTTAAACACAACTGAAGACTTCCTCCAGTTGAGATCTGACCAGATGAAGAATCATTCCAGTTGTAGTCAAAGACAACAAGTGAAAGATCGAGAATGACAATGGCAGCGAAGCCCAGTTGACATTCTATTCAGATAGAAACTGGAGATCATCAGTGTAAAGTACTTACAAAGCTTTACACTGATTACGAGGAAAAGACCTTTATGCTTTATGTGCTATTAAAGGATAAAAGGATTTATCTATGTATAAAGTACAAAAGTACATAAAGCAGGTTGAATAAAGGTGACTTTATGTCATACCTTTATACAACATTTTAAGGAATTAAATGCTATTCCTTAAATGTTCTCAACCATATTTGTACGACCAAAGTTGACATCCCAATGTCAACTTTGCCTATAAATAGAGGTCTTTGCACAACCAAGAAACCACTTTGCAAACCTGCAATATTCTTGGTGAACTTGTGCAATATTCTCTCAATAGCAAAAAGGAACATTTCACAACTTTAAGTGTTTCGATTGTCTTGAGAATTTCCAAGTATTAGATCGATTGTATTTCATAGGTTGTTAGGATATTTACATACTTGTATTATCTTGGTTCCGCAACAACCTTGTAATTTGTTTAATATCAATAGATAAATTACACTTGAAAAATACATATCATCTCATCAATTTACTTTACAAGTATTTATATTATTGCATTGTCTTTACTTATAATATATTGTCACCTTTATAAGTAAACTATCCAGAACTTGGTATACACTAACTATAACTGGTCGTCTCCAGTTCAGTGTTTATATTGCAAAGTTAACTCACCATCGACATAGAGGTGTCTTCAGTTAGTACCATCTATTGAGTTGAGACTTACAAGTGGTATCAGAGCAGAAGGCTAATATACTTGCCTAGATCTGCTTAGATGTCTACTACTGAAGGTGAGAATGGTTCTGGTCCAAATGTTGAACCTATTAATATGAATCCTCCACCTGGTACACCACCTAATCAAAATGTTAATACCAACCCTCCTCCTCCTCCTAATGCCCCTAACCATGTCCATGTCCACTACTTCAATACTCCTGTTCCCAAATTCGATGGAAACAGTGAGACCTTTGGGACATGGAAGGCCAGAATGCTCTTGCATTTTGGTGGGATAGAGAGGTATATGTTAAAAATCCTTAAGGATGGACCTTATATACCCATGTCCTCTGGGGTAAGTCCTCTTCTTGATCCTACTGGAAGAAGAGGCTCTAAAGAAAATCTCGAAGACCATTGGTCTGATGAGGATCGCAGACTGGTTGACCTTGATACCAGACTGAAAAACATGATCCTTGCAGCTGTTCCTGAAGACTTAATTCCAACACTTGTGTTGTTCCCCAGTGCCAAGGCAATGTGGGAAGAATTAGTCATTCAGTTTGAGGGAGGTGATGACACCATTGTCACCAGAAAAGTTGCCCTAAACAAGAAGTATGAATCATTCTTTGCTCTACCCAATGAAAGTTTAACTGGTACTTACACCAGATTTACTAGCCTCATCAATCAGTTAAGAGGCTTGGGTGTTGAGAAGGATAAGGATATTCTTCTTGAGAAGTTTTGTGATATTCTTCCTTCTAAATGGGAAAACATGATTCTTGTCCTAAGACAAGGTAAAACCTTGCACAACCACACTCTTGCATCGCTCTATGGAGCCTTCAGATTCACTGAAGATAATAATGCAGCAAGACTGGTGGCTGAGCAGGATGCCATGAATCATGCTCAGAGTTCTAAGGTTGCTAGCCTAACTGAGCGACTTTGTGCTGCTTTAATATCTGCTGAGAATGTCCAGCCACATTCTATGAAGGAGATGTTGAACAGTTTCTTAAACTCTGGCCTGACCACTGAAATCTGTGATGGTTGTAATGAAACTGACGATGATGATCTGGTAGCCATGATTGCTAAAACCTTTAATAGGTTTAAGCATAAATCTAAAAGATTTAATGGACAACAATGCTTCCAGCTTCAACTCTCTGGATAAAGCCAATCTTACCTGCTATAAGTGTGGTAAGAAAGGGCATTTTATGAAGGAATGCAGATCTAGTCAGATGAACAACCAAACTGGTCCCTCTGTCCCAAATTTCAATCGGCCTGATGATAGCTATAAAGCTAAATATAAAAAGCTTAAGGCCCAGATTGCCCTCTTGTCCATAGAAAAAGAAAAGAACCCGTGCATGATTGCACAAACTGAAGGAAATGGGAATACTCTGATGATTCATCAGTTGATGATGAAGAGGAAAGGGACATGTGTTTCATGGCTTTGGAAGATCAACAGCAACATGTGGCAAAAGATGATGTTATCACTGGAAGATGGGTGGACATCATTTTGAAAAAGGTAAGTGACTATGACAACCAGGTAGACCCAGAACTGAAACTGGACCTTGCTGAATCAATAAATGACGATTTATTGTTTGTTGAAATAGTTAGAACTGATTGTAAAAGGTATCTGGAAATGGTTTTAACTGAACTGAACAATTTAAAACCTCAACTGAGTGATTTACAAAGTATCCAGTTGGCTCTCAAGGAGTCAGTTTTAAAAAATGAGGCATTAGGACTTGAAAATCAAAAAATAAATTTTGATCTTGAAAAGGAAAAATTGATTATCAAGTCATGGGTAAAGGCATCTGGAAAGAATTATGATGCATTTTCTAGAACTATTGATGCCCAGAAAAATGCATTGAAATATGGAGATCTGGAAATGGCAGCACTCATACCAGATCTTCATGCATTGCCTCCAGCTCTTAGGTTGAGACTCCATATGATCAACCTAAGATTGTCAAAACTGAACCTATTGAGACCACCCCCACTGAGGTTAAATCTGGAGCTGAACAGGCTAAAGCTCCAGGTAAAAAGGCTGCTGGTGATAAGCCTTTGCCTCAAAAGTCTAAGGAGCCCAAGACTCAAAAGACCAAAACTCCAGCTGAACCTAGGTCCAAGGTTCAGCAGCCTAATGAAAAAGATGTTTTGTCAAAACTGGAAAGTCAACTCCAACTTTTGTCTAGACAGGTTCAGAGTTGCACTGCCAGAATTAAAAATCTGGAGGGAGGTTCATCTCCTCCGTTGTTAAACAAAATATCAAAAGCTCCTTGAAACAAAAACAAAAGAATGTTCCATCTGGAACAAAATCTGAAAAGAAAAAGGGTAATAAATATCAAGTACCAATTGTTTTTACTCCTGGACCTGAAGCTGATAATAAGGCTCCAGATCCAGCATCCAGTTCCAACCCACCAGAGTCAACTGAGACTTCTCAGGAGAAGTCCAGTGAACCCATCAAGAAAAGATGGGTTCACAAAAATAACTAATGATTTTTGTGTGTGTGTAGGGCGATCGAAAGAAGAATACCTGGTATCTGGACAGCGCTGCTGGCCGGACTATGACCGGATGTAAGCCCCTGCTGGAAGAGTTCACTGTCCAAGATGGACCGGCAGTGACATTTGGTAATGATCAGAATGGAAAGACTGAAGGATATGGTATAATCAATAATGGACAAGTCCAGTTCACCAGAGTTGCATTTGTGAATGGTTTAAAATATAACCTGATCAGTGTCAGTCAACTTTGTGATGATGGATACAAGGTATTGTTCGATATTGCTCAAAGCACCATATTTAACAAAGATTGGAAAGTGGTAATGATTGCACCAAGGAAGGGAAATGTGTACATCATGGATATGGAACCAGCTCCAAAAGAGCAGTGTTTCTATACCAAGGCTGATGAGGACACCAACTGGTTATGGCATAAAAGATTATCCCATTTAAATTTCAAAAACATTAATAAGTTGTCTCGCAAACAACTAGTAGATGGAATACCTCAGATTTCTTTTAATAAAGAAAAGCCATGTCCAGGGTGTGAGATGGGTAAGCAGAAAAGGGCCAGTTTCAAGACCATGCAGAACTTTAGCATCACTGAACCCCTTCACATGCTTCATATGGATCTATTTGGTCCAGTGAATGTTCAAACTAGAGCTGGAAAGAAGTACACTCTAGTTGTGGTTGATGAATTCACCAGATACTGTTGGGTGGCATTCCTCAGATCCAAAAGTGATGCACCTGCTGAAATCATCTCTCTCATCAAAAGAATTGAACTCAAATATACTCGAAAAGTTTGTCAGTTACGAAGTGATAATGGTACAGAATTTCAAAACAAAGTACTAGAAACATTTTGTAATGACACTGGCATCTCTCAAAACTTCTCATCAGCACACTCTCCATAGCAAAATGGAGTTGTGGAAAGAAAGAATCGTACACTGATAGAAGCTGCCAGAAGCATGCTATCTGAATCAGGTCTTCCCACCAGTTTTTGGGCTGAAGCAGTGGCAACAGCTTGTCACACCCAAAACCGGTCTGTCTACATCAAGAGACACAAGAAGACTGCCTATGAAGTACTCAGGAATCGAAAACCAAATATTGGATATTTCCATGTATTTGGTTGTCCAGATTATATTTTAAATGATTCCAGTCAGCTTGGAAAGTTTGATGCAAAAGCTGATGAAGGTGTATTTTTAGGCTATTCAGATATTCGAAAGGCTTTTAGAGTTTATAATTATAGACTGTTAGGTCGAAAATCGACCAAGTATAATTTGTTCAGAAATAGCTTGAAGTTTAGTGAAGACGTCTGTACAGAATTCTGAGATGTCTCAGAATTCCTTCACTGAAGCTTCACTTCAGTTCAGATCGAGATAAATCTGAAGCATTCATTCTGAAGTCAAAGACTGAAGGATGAAGAAGAGAATCATCTCAGAAGCGAGCAAAAGAGTGATTCTACCAGATCAAGACTGAAGCATCTCAGTGTAAAGTATTTACAACACTTTACACTGATTACGAGGAAGACTTTTACTTACACCTTTATCCGGTTAATAGATTTATCTATTAACAAAAGGTACAAAGTATAGGCTTGGAACCTAGTACTATAAGTCACATCAAGTGACTTATATACTCTTCCAAGTGCAGCATGTAAGGAATTATGGTTTAATTCCTTAAATGCTCACAACCACATTTGTATGATCTTGTCCACATCATCATGGACTTGGTCTATAAATACAAAGTCTTCTCACAACTTGCAAAGGGCTTGAAACTTTAGCATTGCAACTTGTGAGATATACTCTAAGTAAACTTACGAGTATTTCCAAGTTAATTAGATCACTTGTATTTCAGGATTGTTTAGATACTTACACTTGGGTGTTTATCTTTGTTCCGCAACAATCCTTGTATTTATTTATACATCAATAAATCAAATACATTGAAAAGAAAACAACGTGTCTCAATGCTACATACTTGATTATATTTATATATATCCTTATATAGTTTCTGCCACTTGTTCTTACATTTTATATCTAGTCAATTGTTTCTTGTTATCCATATCTGGATCGTAAACTGAACTTGTCCATCAAGATCAGTTGTACTTGCCAGTCGGGTTTGTTATTCATCTATATTTGGGACTCACAATTGGTATCAGAGCCAAAGGTTGAATTTTATCAATTCATTAACCTTTGATCTGCATAGATGGCTGACTTTGAACAAGAACGACCTGACCCTAATAATGCTACCCCACCCCCTCTCATCAACAACAATATACCATCACACAATGTTCACGTACACTTTCCAAATAATCCTGTTCCCAAGTTTGATGGGAACAGTGAAAACTTTCAAACATGGAAAGCGTGCATGCTTAAGTATATTGCTGGTGTTGAGAGACATTTACCAGATATCTTAAAAGAAGGACCCTTTGTCCCTATGAATGCGTCTACTGTTGTCAGAAATGCCGATGGGACTCCTAGGCAGTCACCTAAGGAGAAGGATCATTGGTCTGAGGAAGATCATAGACTTGTAGACCTGGACACCAAGTTACAAAATATGATTTTATACGCAGTTCCAGAAACCCTAATGCCCACTCTTGTTTTACTTGAAAATTCCAAATTAATGTGGGAGGAACTAATGACACAGTTTGAAGGCACGAATGAGACAATTGTCACAAGAAAAGTTGCTTTAAACAAAAGATATGAGTCTTTCTTTGCTATCCCTGGGGAGTCTTTAACTCAAACCTACATCAGATTTACAAATCTGGTAAACCAACTGAAAGCCCTGGGTGTAACCAAAGACAAAGAAATTTGTTGGAAAAATTTTGTGACATTTTACCTTCTAAATGGGAAAATTTAATCTTGGTCTTGAGACAAGGCAAAAATTTGCACAGTCATACTCTTGCTTCCCTTTATGGAGCCTTCAGATATACTGAAGAGAACAAAGCTGAAAGAGCCTTGGCTGAGCAGGATGCCAAGAATCATGTTTCTACCAGTTCTGGTACGGTTCAGTATTCTGAACCACATAGTACTGCTCTACTATCTTCTGAGAGTGATGTTTTTGACTCGATGAAGAAGATGGTGTCTGAAATGTTAAAAACTGGTGTCTCTGCTAATGTCACTCATGATTGTGATGAGAATGACAATGATGATCTGGTTGCCATGCTGGCTAAAACGTTCAATCGTTTTAAGGCCAAATCAAATCGATCTGGCAAACCTTTTGCTTCTATTGACAAGTCTAATCTTGAATGCTTTAAATGCGGCAAGAAAGGACATTTCATGAAGGAATGCAGATCTAGTCAACCTTCATCATCACAATCTGCTCCTAACCATTCTATTTTTCAGAAGTCTGATGACAGCTATAAGGCCAAATACAAGAAGTTGAAGGCACATATGGCTCTTTTGGCATAAGACAACTCAAGCAACAGTTGTATGATTGCCAAAACTGAAAAGTGGGAAGACTCTGATGAATCATCTGATGATGAGGAGGAAGTTAGGGACATGTGTTTCATGGCACAAGAAGATCAAGGTCATTTGGTCAAAACCGATGTTGAATCTGGTCGCTGGGTAGATATTGTGATGAAAAAGGTCAGTAATTTTGGCTATGAAGAAAATGAGGAACACAAACTGGACCTTTTGGTTCTTTTAGAGGCTGACATCTCCTTTGTTGAGACAGTGCGTTCAGAAAGCCTAAAAATGTTTGAAAACAATGCCTCTGAACTGAACGCTAGTCATGCCAGATTGAAAGAACTGAAAGATGTTCATTTGGCTCTAAAAAGTTATCAGTCTATGGTTGCCACTTTAGAGTTGGAAAAAGAAGAGTTAAAAACCATCCTTGAAAAAGAGCAGAAAATAATTAAGTCTTGGATGAGTGCACCAAAACCAGATGCTGCAATAAAAATACTTTTGCAAATCAAAAAACAGCATATGAATCTGGTAATCTTCACATGGCATCTATAATCACTGATTTAGATGCACTTCCAAAGGAAATGAAACCTGAAATTATTTTTCCTAAAGTTGGCAAACAGAAAACTGTGACTGATAGGGCCCAGGAACAATCTGAGGGTAAATCTGAAACAGCTCAGACAACTGGTTCAGAAAGAAAGGCTAAAACCAAAAAGCCATCTCCTCAGACTTCATCTAAGGTCTCTAAAGGCCAAAAGAAGAAGAAAAATATCTCCCCCACTGAGCCTTCTACCTCAGATTCTGGTAAGGCTCGGGTGTCTAATGAAGAATCAATTTTGTTAAGGTTAGAAAGTCAATTTCAACTATTGGCTAGACAAGTGCAGAGTTGTAATGCACGTTTAAAAAATGTTGAAACTCCTCCTCTTCAACCTAAACAAAACACAAAACCTTTTTTTAAGCAAACCAAGAAGAAATCTGAAAAGAAAAAGGTTGAAAACCCCATCAAACCAACTATTTTTCTGTCATCTGAAATAATGACTGAAATCCCCTTTGATCCTTCTGTTCCTTATGAACCAAAGAAATCTGAGACTGCTAAGGGAGAGTCTAGTGAACCCATCCAAAGATGGGTTTCCAAAAAGAACTAATCTTTGATTGTGTGCAGGGAGACCGAAAGAAGAACATATGGTTTCTGGACAGTGCTGCTGGCCGAACCATGACTGGTTATCAGACCCTGCTAGAGGAATATAGGGTGCAAGAGGGGCCCTCAATAGTTTTTGGAAATGATGGTAATGGAAAAACTGAGGGATATGGTGTGGTGAATAATGGTCAAGTCAAATTCACACGTGTTGCATATGTGAACGGTTTGAAATATAACCTGATCAGTGTCAGTCAACTATGTGATGATGGCTTCAAGGTTTTATTTGATATTTCACAAGGCACCATATTCAACAGAGATGGAAAGGTGGTACTGATTGCACCAAGAAAGGGAAACATTTATGTCATTGATATGAATCCTTCTACCTCTGAACAATGTTTCTACTCAAAGGCAGATGAAGACACAAATTGGTTGTGGCACAAGAGACTATCCCATCTGAACTTCAAGAACATTAATAAGTTGTCAAGAAAACAACTTGTTGATGGGATACCCTCTATGTCTTTCAACAAAGACAAGCCATGTCCAGGCTGTGAAATGGGTAAGCAGAAAAGAGCTTCATTCAAGACAAAGCAAAGCTTTAGTATTACTGAACCTCTTCATATGCTTCACATGGACCTTTTTGGACCAGTGAATGTTCAGACCAGAGCAGGAAAGAAATACACCCTTGTTATAGTTGATGAATATTCAAGATACTGCTTGGGTGATTTTCCTCAGGTCCAAAAGTGAAGCTGCTGCTGAAATCATTGCTCTCATCAAACAAATTGAGCTCAAATACAAGCGAAAAGTTTGTCAGCTCAGAAGTGACAATGGCACTGAATTCAGAAATGCCACTCTGGAGTCCTTCTGCACTGAAACTGGCATATCTCAGAACTTCTCCTCAGCCCACACACCAGAGCAGAATGGTGTTGTAGAAAGAAAGAATCGTACGCTGATTGAAGCTGCTAGAAGTATGTTGAATGAATCTGGTCTTCCCAAGAATTTCTGGGTTGAAGCTGTTGCAACTGCATGCTACACTCAGAACAGATCTATCTACGTCAAAAGACACAAGAAGACCTCCTATGAAGTACTCAGAAATAGAAAGCCTAATATTGGATACTTCCATGTATTTGGGTGTCCAGTATACATTCTGAATGATTCTAGTCAGCTTGGAAAATTTGACGCAAAGCTGATGAAGGATACTTCCTAGGATATTCATCAAATCGCAAAGCCTTTAGAGTCTTTAACAAGAGACTTGAAAAGGTTGATGAGTCAATTCATGTTACCTTTGATGAATCCAATTCTGCAATCTTTAAAAATTCCATTCCTGTAACACCCTCAGAAAGTCCAATGAGTTTTGGTGATTCTGATCCTATTGCTGAAACTGATCAGTCACCTGAACCTGCTTTTGAACATCTCCGTTCAGAACCAACAATAAAAAGGCCAAGCAACATTCCATTTTATCCTCCAGTCAGTTTCAAACTACCTTCTGAACTGACTATTGGATCAGATGTACATGCTGCTTCTCCTCTGATATCAGGCTCCACTGAGCAACCTCAATCTGAAGAATTTCATGATGCAAGTCATGATCTGCAGGAAGAAGAAGGAGCTGCAGATGTATTTTCTGAAGCTCCTCCTGAAGTTACTCAGAGAAGTTCTTGCACTGATATCATTATTCATCCTGGTCAATACACTAAGTGGACTAAAGCCCATCCTATCGAGCAAATCATTGGGAATTCCACTAGTGGGGTTCAGACCAGAAGAGCCACAAGCGATCAATGCTTAAACGTCAGTTTCTTATCTCTTATTGAACCCAAGAAGATTGACGAGGCTATGAAAGACCCAAGCTGGGTGAAGCCATGCAAGATGAGCTCAACCAGTTTAAAAGAAACGATGTATGGGAACTCGTTCCTTGTCCCAGTAACCTGAAGAAGGAACCAATTGGGACAAAATGGGTCTTCAGAAACAAGATGGATGAAGATGGTCATATCATCAGAAACAAAGCAAGACTTGTTGCAAAAGGATATGCACAAGAAGAGGGAATAGATTTTGATGAAAATTTTGCACCAGTTGCTAGACTTGAAGCTATCAGAATATTCTTAGCTTTTGCAGCTCATCATCAGTTTAAAGTCTATCAAATGGATGTCAAAAGTGCATTCCTGAATGGAGAACTAGAAGAAGTCGTTTATGTGTTTCAACCACCAGGGTTCATCAATGAAGAAAAACCACATTGGGTGTACAGACTGAACAAAGCCTTATATGGTCTGAGACAAGCACCTAGAGCCTGGTATGATACTCTTACTAAACATCTTCTTAAAAATGGTTTTAAACGTGGTGCAATTGATAACACTTTGTTCATATTACATGATAAAAGTGATATCCTTTTAGTACAAATTTATGTTGATGATATTGTGTTTGGTTCTACAAATGAGAAGATGTGTGAAAATTTTTCTAAAATCATGTCTTCTGAGTATGAAATGAGTATGATGGGTGAACTGACATATTTTCTGGGACTTCAAGTAAAACAAACTGAAGATGGTATTTTCATAAACTAAGAAAAATATGTCAGAGATTTACTAAAGAAATATCAATTTGATTCAGTCTCATCAAAAGATACTCCTATTTCTGTTCCATTAACTTTGGATTCTGATCCACATGGAAAACCAGTGGACCATACAAAATATCATGGTATGGTTGGTTCACTGATGTATTTAACTGCAAGTAGACCAGACATAATGTTGCAACATGCCTTTGTGCTAGATTTCAGTCTGATCCCAGAGAAGCACATGCAAATGCTGTTAAAAGGATCTTCAGATACCTTAAAGGTGTCCCCAGACTGGGTCTTTGGTATCCCAAAGGCTCTAGTCTAGATCTAATGGGTTATTCAGATTCTAATCATGCAGGTTGCAAGATAGACAGGAAAAGTACCACTGGTGGGTGTCATTTCCTTGGTGGCAAATTAGTAAGCTGGACTAGTAAGAAGCAGACTGCAGTATCACTATCAACTGCAGAAGCTGAGTACATTTCTGCAGCAAGTTGTTGTGCTCAGATTCTATGGAATGAAAAACCAGCTGACTGATTATGGTGTTACTTACACAAAGACTCCAATCTTTTGTGATAACACTAGTGCCATTGCCATATCTCACAATCCTGTGATGCACTCGAAAACCAAGCACATCGACCTCAGGTATCATTTCATTCGTGATCATATTCTGAAAGGAGATATTGAATTGTACTTTATTCCCACTGATAAGCAACTCGCTGATGTTTTCACAAAACCTTTAGATGTCAAAACCTTTAAACATCTAGTCAGTGAGTTGGGGATGTTAAATCCTTAGACTGGTAATCTTGTTATGAACGCCTCAGTGACACTGATCTGGTTCACCAGTCTGAGCGATCCATGTAATTTTTGCTCGCCTAGCTATCGAACGCCTTTGTGATACTATCTTGGCACTTATTAATTCATGGATCATCACTTCAGGGGGAATGTTAAATATTTTTCAAACCTTAAAATAAACCTTCATTTTTGAGGGGGGACTTTTTGCTCAGAAAAATGTATTTAACTGAAGCACTTCAGAAAATCAAAAATATTTCAGTTGAATTTTATTGACTGAGATGGTTCAGATCTCTTTGGAACTGACCATGCTCAGAACTTGACTTGTCATCACTGAAATACAACAACCTTTCAAGATATTTTCTTTTTGATACTTGGTCAATTGTGTGTACACGTGACCTACTGCATACTATGTTTTTAACTTACGTTGGTCATGCTTATGTGTCACACAAGTTGCGCCGTAAAAGGAAAAGAAATGAGTACTTTTTCTGAAAAAGTGTTGAAGGGTGGGGTCACTCAAACGGCTTTGCATTTAATGCTGATTTGACCCCAGAAATCATTTTAGGATCTCAAACCCAATCAAATCATTTTCAAATATAAAATATTTTATGAGTCTTGGGTTTTGAAATTCAAAAATTATTTTTTAATTGTTTTTAGTTGGAAAATCACTTTGTAGTCCATCTTAAATTCACATTCCTTCTCATTCTTTCATTTACTTCGTTTTTCATTTACTTTCCAATCATCAATCTCTCTCATCTTCACTCTTCAAATTCCTTAACTCTTCATATTCTTTTCACTTTCATTTTTTCAATTCTTAAAATGTCTAAATCATCATCTTCTTCTTCACACAAATCACTCATAAATTTTGAATATACTCCATCGAGTGATGTGAAAACATCTACCACATGGCCAAAGAACTTCACACCTTCTCAAATCCGATTCAACATGAGCAACTTTTTGGCTCAATTGAATGTGAAGTCCGAAACCTTAATGGGAAGAATCAACAATTTCTGGGAGCAGTCCCCTTTCCATTATGCGTTGACCGCAAATCCTCAAGCATTGTATCATCGATACTTGCTTGAATTCTGGTACACTGCTGTGGTGAATAAAGATGAGCAATCCATCTCCTTCACTCTCAATGAGGGCACCAAGAAGTGTGTTATCACTCTAGAGGGGTTCAGAAATTCCCTTCATCTGAACTACCTCAAACCTCCCCAGGTGTTTGCTAAAGACTCAAAGGAGTCAATTTCAGGGAGGTTCTAGTCGCCACTGGTCATGGTGATATGGAGGATGCTGATGGTAATTTGAAGACCTCTGGACACATTTTCATGTCTGGTTTGGCAATTGCTGGAGGTTCTTCTGGACCCAGATTGTGGAGAGTCTTGGTGGCAACCATGGAGGGTTGGACCAACTTTCATTACCCCAAGTTGAGATGGGGTATTACATTTGGAATGGGATGCAAGCAGATTTTGCTGAGATTCTCTTTGCTCAGTTGATTACAAAGTTAAAAGGAAAGAGAAGTCTGCATATTGCTTTCCAAGATTTTTAAGCTTGTGTTTTATGGATATCCTTGGAGAAGCTTATAATCAAGCTGGACCTGAAGCTTCTGTACCTGAATATGGCAGAGATTTCTCAAAAGCAACCATTACTGAAGATGAGCCTGAACTCTCCTCTGCTATGCTTCAGGTATTTACTAAAACTGTTTCAGCCACACTAGCTGGTCCAGAAAGGTCACTAAGTGGGCCACAAAAGAATGTGGGACCCGTTAGTGTACCTACGATTGAACAAATCGTTGAATCTGGTGACGATGCACCTGCTTCTGCAGATGTTGAACCAGAATCTGGTGAGGTACTAGTGACCCAAACCAGGGCATATCTGACCAGATTGTAAAAGTGAATGCTTTCTGGGATGACGATGAGCTACCTCAGGAGAATCTTGATTCTCTTGCTGACTTTGAGTTTGACGAGGAACTATTGGAGGCGAATCTATCTGATTCTGAGCCAGCCCCCATCCTCGCAAACGCCCCTCCTCCTCCCCCAGAAATCCAACCAGAACAAGACAATGAGCCTTATGTTCCACCACCACCATCTCACCAAAATCCAATCTTTCCACCAGGTACCACTCCCGCATATGTAACCGATCCATCTTTCACTCCATCACTTCAATTTCTTCACCCCCAAATTCACAACATACCACCACCAATCAACTATGATGCCCCTCAGAGAAGGACTTGGATTCTGAGACAGAATCTGAGAGTCCAACGGACATTCAAATGAACAAAGTACTTAAAGGGCTTGGAAGTTTACCATTTGTGGCTCCTGCTTCTACACAACCCCCACCTCCTTTGAATATAGAAGCACAGTTAGAGAAAACACAAACCGAAGTCCAAGGCCTTATTTTAAGGGTGGAGGACTTCACCAAATCTCTAACTGCCAACACTAGTTCCTTGGCTGATATGAAAGGTGCTCAGATGTTCCTTGGAACTGAGTTGACCAAAGTTGCTTGTAATGAAGGACTAGTGGTTGGGAAGCTGAATAAGCTGGTGATGACTTGCAACAAGGTGAGCTCTGCAATCAGAGAAGCCTTCAGGTTGACAAAGAGAGATGTGCAAGCTTCGGTGGTTGCGAACTTGACATCTAGTGTTGAGTTGAAGCAAGAGTTTATGGCAGTTGGAAATGAAGTTCATGAGTTGGTTCAGAAGCCAAGTGTCAATGAGAAAGAACTTGGGACTTCTATTAGTGCTGGTATTGTGAAAGATCTGAAGTCTGAGCTATCTCAGAATCTAGCTGCTCAGATTTCAGATTCTGTCTGTCAGAAAGTTGGTGAAGAGGTTAGAATGATGATTGCTGAACTGACCAAAGACACAAATGACAAGGTGGAAAAGGCTGTAAATGAAGTAAAAGATACTGTTTCCAAGCTTGAAGGTTCAGTTCAGAATCAGTCAAAACAGTTAGAAGAAATTCTAACTCTTCTAAAGAAAGAAACTGTTATTGCTCCTCCTCCCCCTGCTTCTTTCACTGAAGAAGATAGAAAGATGTTGAAGGACTTAAAAGATCAAGAAGCACTGAACCTTAGGTCCTCATTCAGACTAAAGGCTCAGTTTGCTACAATGGCAAAAGGTATTTGTGATTGCCTAGAACAACAAAGTTGGGAACCACTGAAGGCAATAATCGAAGCAACCAAGAAGCAAACTGAGGTACCTTCTGGTAGTGCCTCAGTTCAGGGGGAACAACTTCAGAAAAAGGATAAGGGAAAAGGCAAGGTTCAAGTAGAAGAACCAAAGAAAAGTGCTAAGGGTTCTGGAATCGTTGTTGGTGAAAATGTAGACGAGCAAGGTTATCCCTTACATAATCTTGAAGCTGATAGTAAGAAGTTGGAAACATTGCAAAAGCAGGTTTCTAACCAATTCATTATGTGGAGGGAGAACAAAGAAAGAGAAAGGGAACAACATCTAAAGATGGGAACCCTTGATCACATAGATGCTGCAGCTCTTGGGTTATCATTGGAAAGATATCAGAAAATCAAAAATGACCCAAGAGTGCAAAAGGCTATAGTTGATATGCTGGAATATGAGTGTGGGATGAACTACTCTCCTCTGGAACAAAAGTTGGAAAGTCTGACCTTTAAGTTGTCCATTGAAGACTTAAAGAAAAATAGAGAAAAAGAAATGGCGATAAAAAGGAAGGAAATTCTGGCCGAAGTTCAGAAAGTTGAGAAAGAGTTGCTCAGACCAACCTCTAAACCCAAAGTGACTGGACCTAGATCATCAAGAAAGAGTGTTCGTGATGCTGATCTTTCTACCTTCAAACCAATGTGATGATGCTGTTGAAATTCAAAGAAAACATGAAAGGGATCAATATGAGCATTATATGAAGCATCGATCTCATCCAGCCAAGATAGTTGATATGAAAGTAACAAAAGCTGATGGATTGAAGCTTTTTGACTTGGTTGTTAAAAGAGAAGGAAGGGCAGCTGAAGAATACCATCAGGTTTCAGTGCACGAGTTTGGGATTTCTGAGCATAGGGAGATGATCCAGATTCTGAAGGGGAAACCAAAATCTGCCTTGACTGGTGCATGGTTAGCAAGAATACAACAAAAGATGCAAGCCAAGGTGGAAATTGAAAGCAGATTGTTTGGCAAAAAGGATCATTCTCCACTGAAGAGAAAACCTACTGAGGCACCTTCTGGTTCAAGGCCTGCCAAGAAGTAGTTTCTCTTCAGACTATCATGTACTTGTAAAGAATTTACATTTTAACTATCATTTCAGTTTGTATATATATGTTGCATGTTGTAATCAATAAGTAGATGATAGGTTTAAGTTAGAAAACCACAAGTAAAATTCTGAGACATCAATGATCTATAAGATGCACTTAGAAAATTTTTACAACTTAAACAAAAACTTGCATTTCAGACTTACAAACATGTATAGATAGAAGTCTGGAATGCATGCACTATTTCAGAACAAATAGGGGGAATTTGTTAGGTCGAAAATCGACCAAGTATAATTTGTTCAGAAATAGCTTGAAGTTTAGTGAAGACGTCTGTACAGAATTCTGAGATGTCTCAGAATTCCTTCACTGAAGCTTCACTTCAGTTCAAATCGAGATAAATCTGAAGCATTCATTCTGAAGTCAAAGACTGAAGGATGAAGAAGAGAATCATCTCAGAAGCGAGCAAAAGAGTGATTCTACCAGATCAAGACTGAAGCATCTCAGTGTAAAGTATTTACAACACTTTACACTGATTACGAGGAAGACTTTTACTTTACACCTTTATCCGGTTAATAGATTTATCTATTAACAAAAGGTACAAAGTATAGGCTTGGAACCTAGTACTATAAGTCACATCAAGTGACTTATATACTCTTCCAAGTGCAGCATGTAAGGAATTATGGTTTAATTCCTTAAATGCTCGCAACCACATTTGTACGATCTTGTCCACATCATCATGGACTTGGTCTATAAATACAAAGTCTTCTCACAACTTGCAAAGGGCTTGAAACTTTAGCATTGCAACTTGTGAGATATACTCTAAGTAAACTTACGAGTATTTCCAAGTTAATTAGATCACTTGTATTTCAGGATTGTTTAGATACTTACACTTGGGTGTTTATCTTTGTTCCGCAACAATCCTTGTATTTGTTTATACATCAATAAATCAAATACATTGAAAAGAAAACAACGTGTCTCAATGCTACATACTTGATTATATTTATATATATCCTTATATAGTTTCTGCCACTTGTTCTTACATTTTATATCTAGTCAATTGTTTCTTGTTATCCATATCTGGATCGTAAACTGAACTTGTCCATCAAGATCAGTTGTACTTGCCAGTCGGGTTTGTTATTCATCTATATTTGGGACTCACATAGACTCCAAAAGGTTCACGAGACAATTCATGTCACATTTGACGAATCGAATGATGCAATTAACAAGAGACCAAGCCTTGATATTTCTCCAGTCGTTCCAATAAATTTTGGTGAAACTGACCAAGTTCATCAGTCAGCAGTTTCACCAGAAGATGTTTCCAGTTACACTCAACTGGAACCAGTTAAGAAGAAGAGTACCACCAGTGACACTTCATTTTATCCCTCCATCAGTTTCAACTTACCACAGAAACTGGTGATTGGATCAGATGTACGTATCACTCCAATATCAGCACCAGTTCAAACTCCAACTTCTCCAGTTCTTCAAGAAATGTCTTTTAATGAAGAATTTCATGATGCAAATCGTGACCTCATTGACTCTGATGAGGATATAGAAGTAGTTTGGGTTGATCCTCCTCCAGAAGCTGCTGCAACTAAAGAAGATCGCCAGGTGACTTGCACTGATATTGTTGTACATCAACCTAGTCAATACACTAAATGGACTGCAGCACATCCAATTGAACAGATTGTTGGAGATCCAAATAGTGGGGTTCAGACTAGAAGAGCCACCAGTGAGCAATGCTTAAACGTCACCTTTTTATCACTGATTGAACCGAAGAAGATTGACGAGGCTATGGCAGACCCAAGCTGGGTAGAAGCTATGCAAGAAGAGCTTATCCAGTTCGAAAGGAACAATGTATGGGAACTTGTTCCTTGTCCTCCAGGTTTGAAGAAAGAACCTATTGGAACTAGATGGGTCTACCGAAATAAGATGGATGAAGATGGCAATGTTGTAAGAAACAAAGCCAGATTAGTTGCCAAGGGTTATTGTCAAGCAGAGGGCGTTGACTTTGATGAGACTTTTGCTCCAGTTGCAAGACTTGAAGCCATCAGAATATTTCTGGCTTATGCAGCCCATCTGCAGTTTAAAGTCTTCCAGATGGATGTCAAAAGTGCGTTCCTTAATGGAACATTGGAAGAAGAAGTGTATGTTAAACAAACTCCAGCTTTTGTTGAGGCACTTGTGTTGGGTAAAATGCAAAAATTTAGATTACAATATCTCTGGAAGCCGGATAGATGTTCTCATTGTGCTATTTTTGGGCACAAGTTTCTTGATTGTGTTGACAGGCCTAAGTCTGGTGAGGAAATGGAAGCTGGGGCACCCACATTTGCTCCAACTAGTGAAGCAGGTCCTTCTGGCACTAAGACACATGATATACAGGTACCACAGGATGAGCAGGGCTTCCAGCAGCCCAAGAATAGAAGAAGAAGGGCCAAAAAGGCCCAAGTTGCAGCGGGCATCCAGATTCCTAAGCCCAAGGTTCAGTATGTCCCTAAGGGACCAGAGAGGCCTACCAACTCAAAAGGCAAGGCCCCGATGACCACCCCAGACACATTAGCATCTACAGATTCATCTCAGCCAGTCAGGGTCACACCAGATACACATTTAGGTACATGTGCTGCACCTCAGCAGGATATTCCTTCTACTTCAGCACAAGGTATCACTACAGATAATCCATATGATGCATTATGTGGGTTAAACACTGATGATGTCCGCATCCCATCAGCTCCTACTACATCACAGCAGGACCCAGTCCATACAAATCCAGGAGATGAGGAGGATGTAGAGTCAGATACAGGAGGGACTCCCTAGTTCATGAAGTTAGATAGATAGACTAGCACTGTTTTAGCACTCTTGATTAGTTAGATTGCTAGTTTTGTTTAATCTCATAGATACATAGTCTTTGATTCATTATTGGGTGGTCTGGGTCTGTCCAGTCACTCAGATGGTACATTTCCTGCATCACGGGTCCCCTTTATCATTTTATGGGGGGCCCGTGAGGGCATTTCTTTGTACTTTCTTTATTACTTTAATGCACGTTTTCCTTTATCCAAAGAAGAGCTTATCCAGTTCGAAAGGAACAATGTATGGGAACTTGTTCCTTGTCCTCCAGGTTTGAAGAAAGAACCTATTGGAACTAGATGGGTCTACCGAAATAAGATGGATGAAGATGGCAATGTTGTAAGAAACAAAGCCAGATTAGTTGCCAAGGGTTATTGTCAAGCAGAGGGCGTTGACTTTGATGAGACTTTTGCTCCAGTTGCAAGACTTGAAGCCATCAGAATATTTCTGGCTTATGCAGCCCATCTGCAGTTTAAAGTCTTCCAGATGGATGTCAAAAGTGTGTTCCTTAATGGAACATTGGAAGAAGAAGTGTATGTTAAACAAACTCCAGGCTTCATTAATGAGAAGCATCCTCACTGGGTATATAGACTGAACAAAGCCTTGTATGGTCTAGACAAGCCCCAAGAGCCTGGTATGATACTTTAACTAAACATCTTCTCAAAAATGGCTTTCAAAGAGGTGCAATAGATAATACCTTGTTTATCTTGAAAGAAAAAGGTAATATCTTACTGGTACAAATTTATGTTGATGACATTATATTTGGTTCAACTAATGATGCAATGTGTAAAAGGTTTTCTAAAATCATGTCATCTGAGTATGAAATGAGTTTAATGGGTGAATTAACATTTTTCTTGGGTTTACAAATTAAACAAACTGAAAATGGTATTTTTATAAATCAAGAAAAATATGTCAGAGATTTGTTACGAAAATACAAATATGATTCTATCCCATCTAAAAACACACCTATTGCAGCACCATTAAATTTGGACTCTGACCCAACTGGCAAACCAGTGAACACAACTGAATACCGTGGTATGGTTGGTTCACTGATGTATTTAACTGCCAGTCGACCAGATATAATGTTTGCAACATGTCTATGTGCCAGATTTCAGGCTAACCCAAAAGAATCACATTTGCATGCTGTTAAGCGCATCTTCAGATACCTGAAAGGGTGTCCTAGCCTTGGTCTTTGGTATCCCAAAGACTCAGGGTTAGATCTAATGGGTTATTCAGATTCAGATCATGCAGGTTGTAAGATAGATAGAAAATCAACAACTGGTGGTTGTCATTTTCTTGGAGGAAAACTGGTGAGTTGGACCAGCAAGAAGCAGACGGCAGTCTCTATGTCCACTGCTGAAGCAGAGTACATTTCTGCGGCCAGTTGTTGTGCCCAGATTCTCTGGATCAAGAACCAGTTACTGGATTATGGTCAAAAATATACAAGGACCCCAATCTTTTGTGACAACACCAGTGCAATTGCTATATCTCACAACCCAATGATGCACTCCAAGACAAAGCATATTGATGTCAGGTATCATTTTATTCGTGATCATGTTATGAAAGGAGACATTGAAATTCATTTCATCCCCACTGAAAAACAGCTCGCTGATGTTTTTACAAAACCTCTTGATGAGAAAACCTTTAAACATCTCATCAGCGAACTGGGAATGTTAAATCCTTAAAACTGAGATTTTTGTTATGAACGCGTCAGTGACACTGATGAAGTTCTCCAGTTGAGGACCACACTTGAATGATCGATCACTATACTTGTTTTTCTATTTGTAGTGAACCACGTTTTTTTTTTTTCGTTTTTTTGAACAGGTGACCAATGAACCACAATTTTTTTAAATTGAAAGTAGCTTGGACTGTATAGCATAGATTCTATAATGCATGATTAATTAATGCATAATTGATTGTAGATAAGTAGAGGTAACTATAGCTAGGACGAGTGGAACATTTTTGTTTGTGTCGAAACAAGTTTGGCCATTTTTGTTTGGGCTGTGAGAAGTTTGGACCACACGATATTCGATGATCACTGGCAACTATATTTGTTTTTCTTTTTGTATTGATTGAACCACGTTTTTTTTCTTTTTCTTTTACTTTTTTTTGAACAGGGGACCAATGAACCACGTTTTTTTTTATGTTGAAAGAAGCTTGGACCCTTCTAATTTTATTGGAAATGATAAACATAGCCTCTTAGGCTATGTATAAGAGCTTATTACATGTATAATGCTTGCACATTGTATCATAATCTTTGAAATTAGAAGGTGGTTATATGAAATGTACAACTCATCTATGCATGCATGTAATAACTTCTTATACATAGCTTATTTATACATAGCCTATGGGGCTATGTTTATCATTTTCCTAATTTTATTACTCTCCTGATTTGAGTCATTTTGCTTTAATTTTGACCATATATATTTTTATTTGTATTAAATAATATTTGATGAAATTTATATTATTGATAAATAAGTTTAAAACTCAATCATTATATATATATTTTATATCAAGTGTTATATATACAATAAAAATATTTACTGTCAAAGTTGAAGAAAAAAGACTTTCAAAGTCAAACTACGACATTTAAAATGAGACGAATTTAGTAATATACTAGGACTAGGACCACTGTGTTTATTTTATTTTTTGTGTTAATTGATTAATAAAACTTTTTTTTCTTTTTGTTTGTGTTTTCAGGACCAATGACGTAATTATTACTCTATCCGTCTCATTTTAAATGTCCTAATTTGATTTGTTGAGTTTTTTCCTTCTAACTTGAACTGTAAATATTTTTGTTTGTATTATATAGTAGTTGCAAGAAGCTTAGACTAAATAATTTTAATATACTAATCCCAATTCATTATCTTTATACACAGGTGAACCAAACTATCTTTGTTATTTTGTATATGTTGATAGAATCTATAAACTATGTGGTTTAAATTTTCAGTTGTAAAACCTAATTACTTGTACTTTCAGTTACTCAAAAGTAGAGATAAGTTATGAAAATGTGAATCTTAAAACTACATTTAAATTTTGTTTGTGTATTGTAAAATCGTTGGTAATAATTTACAAGAGGATTATTGGATTATAATACTCTAGCTTTCACTCATTGGCTAGCATTATTGTCAACTACAGAAATGGTTTTTACTACATAAATGTTTTTTTAATTTAAAGGCACAATATATAATTTATGGGAAAAGTGAGTGTGGGGTTGTCACACACCTAACTTAGGTGAAAAACCCCTCACATAATATATTTTAATATTTTTGTATAATTAATAAATGATGGGGCCCCCATGATTTTTATGGAATAAAAACAAGTTGTGAGAGGTTTTTCACCCAACTTGGGTGTGAGACAACCCACATTCACTTTCCCCATATATATATATATATATACTCCTTTATAATAATTATCAACCCCCTATTTTTGGAAAATGTTAGACAATGGTTAGATGCAAAAGTACTAAATTACCCTTAATAAACACCCCCTATGAAAATGGTTATTAGAGATTACCAAATTTGTCCTTAATGAATTAATTTACACTTTAAACCCTTATCTTGCTAATTTACACTCTAAGTCCTTATCTTCTAAAATATTTCCACTATCACCATTACATCAACTTACACGGTTACACCACTCGACACCAATTGTCGATGTCATCACCACCCGTCACCGACACCACTAAACCGTCGTCGCCGTCACCGCCGCCGCATTGCGCGGGTACCATGCTAGATTATATATATATAATATATAATATTAATTTATATATTCTTTTATATATATATAAGTCTATATTATATATATATATATATAGAGAGAGAGAGAGAGAGAGAGAGAGAGAGAGAGAGAGAGAGAGAGAGAGAGAGAGAGAGAGAAAGTTATATTAGGAACTCCAAAAATGCAGAACTTTAGGAACCTTCTTTAAATTAGAATTATTTACTATATAATTGCTTACACATGTTCATATGACTATCTATGTACATTTGATCACCAACTATCTCATGAAACATTTATTTACAAAATACTTGCATACATATGCTCATAGCACTATTCATACACGTATGCTCATAGAATCCATGTCTCCGCATAATTGTATAACGGATGAAGATCCATGTCTCCACATAATTGTAAAATATAAAACAGTATTAAGTAAAACATATAAAACAATAATTCACTCTTCATTGAAAATCACTGTGCATCATGAAAATCATCGTGCATTAATATATACTTGTGTTTCGTGAATCTTCGTGCATCAATTTTATCATGATCAAGGGTCAAGATCTTGTCTTATTTGTTTTACTTTAATACTTGTTTTACAATAACCAACCCCTATGTATATATAATATATATATATATATGTCAATATATATGCTATATAATATACTAGTACTAATACCCGTGCGTGTTACACGGTCGACTTATAGTTATGTGTATTTATATTTCATTTTATTAAAACAAATTTTAAATCTATTTATAATAATAGACGTTTATTCCATGAACAATAACACAACATCATCAAATAAGTAATAAAAATGGTGTGATAGTATTCAAAATATCATCATATATCAATCATAATAACACATAAAAGATTAAATAAATATAAAAGAAGATGCTCCATAAAGAGCCTATACAATGGAAAAAATATTAAATTATATGATTTATAAGTAAAACAATAGAAGGAAAAACTTATCCCTGCAATAATATTTGCAAAAATAAAAAGCAGCAGATAAAAGTATTATTTTCTATTTTTGTTGAATTAAAGAAAATAAATAATAAACTTATCAATCAAAAGGTGGATATTAATTACCTCAAAACATACGTAAATTCTCCCTTTTCTCCAAAACATGCTACTGGGCTCAAGCCGACTTTTCCTAAGCAATTCGTGCTATGTTATCATGTCTTGTATTTAGATACTAATATATTTCAATTTTGAAATTTGAGAATTATATTATAGCAACAAAAGTATAAACATTAGAATTAATCATAATAACTATAATACCTCGAATTAAACTTTAAATGTCGAATTAACTTTTGATGAAAAACATTGTTAGAAACCTATAACAAATAAATAATTAAATAGATGTACATATAAGGTTTAGGTGGGTTGTAGACGTTTAATGGAATAGAAGTAGAGTTGTATTAATATTAGGAAATAATCTAATATTTAGATATCATTGTATGAGTAGGATAATATTGTTAAATAATTATGACAAATAATTTACAACACGTATGATTTGGATAATTTTAGTTAGATAATTATAATAAATAAGATAATTGATATATTTTCTAATATTAAAATATTATGATTATGATCTATCAAATATAGAAGTTTATTAATTTAAGTCAAATATGACACGTGTCATTAAAACCTTGTGCCACATGTCGTTTTAAAAGATATACAATCCTGTTTTAGTTTATTGGTAGATATATATATATATAGTATTATATTTATAATATAATATATTATATTATAATATATATATTCATACTAGGTATTTTACCCGCACGATGTGCGGCAATTAAAAAAATTGTTTAATACATACATGGAAAAAGGTTTTTTTGGGAAAAAAATATAAGGTTAAGTGCGCCGGAATGTAATTAACTATGGCTGAAAAGTTATAGTGTCCACGATTTCAAGTTGACTTTTATTGTATGCGCGGACTTAATAAAAATGTTCAAATCATGTAACATGGCATACGTGACAACCATATGAGCTGTCATGTGCAAGTTTTTGATTGGTCGGTCACTAAAAGTTACATGATTTAAGCATTTTTACTAAGTTCATGCATACATTAAAGGTCGACTTGCATTCGTGCACACTATAACTTTTCAGTCATAGTTAGTTATATTCCAACATACTTAACCCAAAAGATATACATATCTTGCCATTATTGTAACATCCGTGAATCTTGACCCATTGACTTTTTGTGTAATTTGACTAACAAACTTGTGGAATGAAATAATTGGGCCCATTTGTGATTATATGACTATGTGGTATGTTGGTCGGGTCGTTAATATGTTTATTCGATGTTTAATAGGGTAACGATTGTAACTTGGCTTGAAAAGAGAAACGGGTCGGCCCGTGGGTAGTCTATGACCCACCAGCCCCAAGACCCATTTCTCCCCCCCTTATCCCTTTCTCCCCCTCTCATTTTCATTTCTATCTATCTATCTCTTTCTCTCTTTCTCTCAAAAGCAAAGCAAGACCAAACCATCTTCTCTCTTCATTTCTCTAGCATCATTTGGCGTTGTGGAACTAGTTTAACTCGAGAATCATCATCGTCTTCATCTCTTTGTCACCATATCGAAGAATCAAAGTCATAGTGCAAGGTTTTATCCATTTTGACCTAATTTCGGGTTCTAGCTCAAGGAGGAGTTTTGGTAAGCCTAATTCATCTTATTTGTACCTACTTATGTTTGTTTATGCATTTTTAGTCATCTTGAACATTTACAAGTCCTAAATCGGCTTAAATCTTGTTTTGGGTCAAATTAGGGTTTATTTAGGGTTTGAAGGATTTGGGTGTGATTTTGATGTTTTGGTCGAAATTGTGGTTTGGGTTATGTTTATTTATGGTTAATGGTGTTTAGTTATGCCTCAAATGGAGTTACAAACTCCTACAAGTCGTTTTGGGAAGGTTTGGGTCGAATTGGAGTGTTTTGGGTTGGGTTTTCTGCACTTGGAGCTGCAGGTGCAGGCTGCAGGAGGTGGCCACTGCGGCGCAGTGGGCACAGCCCTTCCTCACTACGGCGCAGTGGCAATGTTCTGGTCTCTGGGATTTAGTCCACTGCGGCGCAGTGAGCATGGTTCTGGCTCACTGCGGCGCAGTGGATACCTTCTGTGAAATTATGCGCGTCAATTTTCCAACGTTAATAACTTTTGATCCGTAAGTCCAAATAAGTCATATGACCTATCGTTGGAATCGTAAGAGAGTCTAGTTTCACGTAGTAACTTATTTTTGTATGAATCTTCGTGCATTTCTAAAAATGGCAAGTCAAAGTGTTATGCTTCACACTCGGTAATGTTAAGAAAGTAATTGTGGGTTCGTGACTCAACTTAAACCTAAGGAACCAACTTGTTTCTGATTATAAAGTTGACAGTATGATATATGGCATGCTTTGATAGGTTGTGAACACGTGGGACCCAATACTCGCTATTAATCTTTCATTTACTCGACTTAAGCTTCTTTGCCGATCAAGGTGAGTTCGTAGCTCCCTACTCAATAGAGATTCAGGCTGAAAGTGTACATATACGTGTTGTTTGTTTGGTTGGTTGACTTGATTGTGTGTCTAGTTGATTCCCGATTAATTGTCGTTTGGTAGACGGTTTTGGATTGATCGTGTGATGGTTTACGAATTTGGTTGCGATATTGTAACTCTTTAGGATAGAAGTACATACATAGAGGTCGGCTTTACTTTCAAAGAGTTTTAGGTGTGGTGGGAAGGCTGCGGACGACCCTATACATAAGCATCTAGAACCTGATGAAAGTAAAACCCTCCGAAGTGGATGTACGCATTGTTTAGAGGAATTGATGGATGTTGAGAATGTGTTGGATATTCATATACGCTTTGTTATACTTGACTTGTGCGGTGCACACTCAAACATATTTTTATTGTTGCATTGGTGACGTTATTGATACGCATTTGATATACATTATGGTATTACATACGTATGATACATGATCTGACGTTAATAATTCGCGTACTCATTTGTTATACGCGGTTGCTTTACACCTTATGATCTTGTAGTGAATTGATACTGTGATTAGTAATGTTGTGCATACATGGAAGACGATGATACCTTTAATGAGTTGTAGATGTGGTGGGAAGGCTGCGGGTGACCCTATATATAAGCATCTATGATTCCTTAAAAGTAAAGTCGTATGAAATGTATGTGCAATGTAGTTATGATTGATTTTAGTAGAGGATTGCGATATATATATATATATTATTATTATTGTTATTATTATTATTACTGCTAGGATAGACGTGCATACATGGAAGTCGGTTATGCCTTCATTGGGTTCTAGATGTGGTGGGAAGGCTGCGGGTGACCCTATATATAAGCATCTAGGATTCGAAGAAAGTAGAATCCTCCTAAGTGTATGTACGTATGGTTTACTTTAGTTTGATGTTTGATGATTGATGGACTTGTGATGTATGTATGTTGTGTATCTATCCCACTGAAGAGGATATGACTTATGTTGTGTATCTATCCCACTGAAGAGGATATGACTTATGTTGTGTATCTATCCCACTGAAGAGGATATGACTTATGTTGTGTATCTATCCCACTGAAGAGGATATGAATTATTGTTGTGTATCAATCCCACTGAAGAGGATATGATACCTGTTTTGAATTGATGTTATGAACGTTACTTGGGTATAATGTTTATTACGCGTTTTATTTGTTGTGTATAATCTTGTGGTGGATGTTGTTGTGTTGTTCTTAGAGGCTCACTGTAAGTCATGTTTTGCCTCTACTCGTATATTATGATTATTGTCGATGGTTCCTTATGGACCATTACTGCGAACTCACCAACCTTGTGTTGACTATGCTTAGTACACTTTTCAGGTAACCAGGTTATCCAGGACGTGGAGTTTGATTGTTTGCTTGCTGTTGAACCCGGACTGGACTTATATGGATCAAGGATCCATTTGCCTTATGTTGCATTGTACTTAGGATTGATAGCATTCTTTCGATGTCGTTTTGTAAACCTTGACGATTACTTGCTTCTGTTATATTTTGATACTTGTTTCTTTTATTGTAAGGATTCCCTGAATCCTTTATTTGCATTTAGTTCAGGTTCTACATTAATCCCACCTTGTGCTATATGATTTCCGTGATATTCTGAGCCTTGGCTTGGGGTGTTACAGAATGGTGGCCCATGCGTGGTCATAGAGAATTAGGCGGTTTGACCTAGACTACGGCTTAAGTTAAAACTCTTCATATAGCATGCATGGTTAGGAAATTTGTGTGCAACGTGAATTTTGTGAACCCTAGAAAGTGTATATTGTGAGTTCGTAGTTAAGACCACTTATGTGATGGCTTGAATTCAACATGATGAATGTGGAATGGGTACAATATGGTTAAGGTGTGCATTGATTGAATTTGACTGTCATTGATAGGGATTGTTGTTACTAATTAATGCTAGTTGGATGCTTTAGAGCAAAATGAAGTTATGGTATTAACTTAGTATAATATTGTGGCAACCCGATCAACTCTTTTATGGTCATCCAACATTATAACAAGTTAATGACATCATGGATTGCGCATGCATGGCTTAGAGTATAATAGGGAACCGATATGCTTAATGGAAGTTGATTGGGTGGAGGGTTAGCCGTTGGTACACCCTGTATACATACCTGGTCAATAACTAGAGAGCATATCGAATTCGGATTATACTTTGAATCATTCGTGTTAGTTGCTTGGCTTAGTGTATAATAGGGAACCGATATGCTTAATAGAAGTTGATTGGGTGGAGGGTTAGCCGTTGGTACACCCTGTATACATACCTGGTCAATAACTAGAGAGCATATCGAATTCAGATTATACTTAACCCATTTGTGTTAATTGTTTGATTTTATGATGTATTGAGCATGATTACTTGAGTTAATAATGAACAATTGTAATGAAGTTGACATGATAATATGCTAAGTAACAATCTCATAGGATTCTAGCACTCTTGCCTTAGCTTAATGATATGAAATGAGTATGTGGTATCGGTATGAGAACATTGACAACTTGTGTGACTAACATGTGAGCATTTGAGACTAACTCTCGGGTCAACGTGTCACTTGCTTTATAGAAATGGTGAGACCAAGAAGAGCTGGAACGAACTATAGGGCTGAACCGGAAGAACCTCAACCGGAAGCTCAACCGGAGGTACAAGGAGGTAGAGGTAGGGGCCGTGGTAGGGGCCGTGGTAGAGGTCGTGGTAGAGGCCAAGGAAGAGGTCGTGGTGAAGTTCCTGAGCCAAACATGGCTGAAGTGATCGCTCAAACGATCGCCAATATCATGCCAACCATTATTGCTCAAGTCACGGCAAATCTTGGGCACAACAATGGGCCTCAAAACAACGAAGCCCCAGAAAATATGAATAATGAAAATGCTCAACCTCATGCCGTAGAGGGTGAAGGAGAGGGACCAGTGGAAATTAATATCGGAATGCCCATGAATAATCAATATGGTGGATACCGTCAAGGATGTATATTTAAAGACTTTAAAAGTTGTGGGGCACCGGAGTTTGATGGAAAAGGTGGTCCCACGGAATGTATAAGGTGGTTTGAGGCGATCGAGGCAGTGATTGAAAGGAGTCATTGCACCTATGATGACCGGATTTCTTATGCATCCGGCATGTTTAGACATGACGCTTTGAGTTGGTGGAACCAAGAGATAACGTTGGGGCGGACTTATAACTTGGAGTGGATTGACTTCAAGAACAAAGTGAAGGCAAAGTTTTGTCCTCCCTATGAACTACAAAATTTGACCATCGAATTTGCTAACCTCAACATGGAAGGAGCCGATTACAAGGGCTATGTTAGACGATTTCAAGAGTTGTCTACCCTCATTCCTCACTTGGTGGGTACCGAGCCTCAGGCCATTCAGAAGTTTGTATTGGGCTTGAATCCTCAAGTCCGATCATATGTAAACTCTAACATGCCTACTACTTTGGCCGATGCTGTTAACCAAGCCGGGAGTGTGACTGAAGACTTGTTGAGGGGCGGTGTTTTAAGTAACTCCTCAACAAACAAGAGAAAGGAAGTGGGAGAATCAAGTGGAGTGAAGAAAATGGGAAAGTTTAATCCCAAAGATGCTAATAGGGGTAGAGTGATGGCGGCGACGGGACCGGTGAAGAAAGCTTATGCAGGACCTCACCCATTATGTGAAAGATGCAACAGTCACCACCCCACCAACGTTCAATGCAGGGCGTGTTTTAATTGCAACCAAGTTGGACACATGTCCAAGAATTGTAGAGCACCGAAAGCGGCGCCATTGAATGTAGTACCCCTTCAAACCATTCATCCTCAAGGCAACTTTCCATGGGGTACGTGCTTTAAATGTGGAAGCCCTGATCACTACCGGAATAATTGTCCACAATGGATTGGCCAACAAGTTGAAGTGGCGGTCCATCCGAATCAACTCCAAATTACCGGGCCGAACCAAAACCGTGGCCAACAAGGCCATCAAGTTCATCCTCGTGGCCGAGCTTTTGCGGGAATTGGCAATGGAGGCCAAAATGATCCAAACGTTGGTTAAGGTACCTTTCTCTTAACGGTCATTATATTATGGCGCTATTCGATATTGGAACAGAATATGATCTCGTTTATCCTAACGTTACTCCTTTGGGTTACCTTCGTTCGTGTGTTTTGGAATTATATGTTTAAAATTTTTGGATGTTTAGCGACTCTCTAACTAAATTCGGCCAAATACCCCGTGCATGTATCTTGACTCTAGAAGACGACAAACTCTTCACGTACTTTATGATCTATGATATTAAGGTTCCTGGCGATAAAGTGAGTAAAATCTGAATGCAACGGTTAATATGATTCTTAATTGTATAGTAGGGTTACTAATGTAAAAATATCTAACGGTAGGGTTTTTAGGGTTTCATGTACATCTTCCAACTTAAAGGTCCTTAGAACTACCATCTCAAGAATCTGAAAACTAACGTCGTCTCTTTTAATCTTGAGTCTTCCGAACGATTTCTGGGTGACTTACCGGGCTTGTCCCATCTGGATAGCTTAAATTTCGTATATGCTTAACTACTTAACATCGCGCGCGTGGTCAAAACCCTTATAGATCTCTGAGATGCGAATAAGCTCGTAGTGAAAGACCGGGAGGGAGATTCGAAGGAAAACAAATTGTAATGGATTTCACCATGAAGTCGCCGACGACAAGGAGTGGTCACTATACGACGAAACCGATAAAATCTGACAACTTGACACATTAGTATGTAGAAGAAATGGTGTAAGTGCACAGAGATCCGATTTCTATCATTTCAGCTAAAGAAAGTCGCTTAACTCCAATTCAGGGAGCCATTCAATGAGCAACGGGTACTCATACCGACTTGAGACTTGATCACATGTGAAGAAAATGTGCTTATGACCATGGCGGAAATCTTGTGCAATGAAGGTTGTTACGCGAATATTCGAATGTCACTAACCGAAGCATTAAGTAGTAGAGGTGTTACTCTCCGCTGGATGAGCCAAGAATCAAAGAAAGCCAATGCAGCGGGCCTAGAATAGTAATTGGAATGACAAGAACAACTTCTCAAACTAAGAAGATAGCAACTAGCTTGCATGCTACGAAGGAAGTGGGTCGATGTGTGATGGAGACCGTTAGAGTTGAGACCTAAGTACCCACATTTGTCTAACTATTGGTGATTTGCTGAATTTCGGGACGAAATTCTTTTGACGGGGGAATAATGTAACATCCGTGAATCTTGACCCATTGACTTTTTGTGTAATTTGACTAACAAACTTGTGGAATGAAATAATTGGGCCCATTTGTGATTATATGACTATGTGGTATGTTGGTCGGGTCGTTAATATGTTTATTCGATGTTTAATAGGGTAACGATTGTAACTTGGCTTGAAAAGAGAAACGGGTCGGCCCGTGGGTAGTCTATGACCCACCAGCCCCAAGACCCATTTCTCCCCCCCTTATCCCTTTCTCCCCCTCTCATTTTCATTTCTATCTATCTATCTCTTTCTCTCTTTCTCTCAAAAGCAAAGCAAGACCAAACCATCTTCTCTCTTCATTTCTCTAGCATCATTTGGCGTTGTGGAACTAGTTTAACTCGAGAATCATCATCGTCTTCATCTCTTTGTCACCATATCGAAGAATCAAAGTCATAGTGCAAGGTTTTATCCATTTTGACCTAATTTCGGGTTCTAGCTCAAGGAGGAGTTTTGGTAAGCCTAATTCATCTTATTTGTACCTACTTATGTTTGTTTATGCATTTCTAGTCATCTTGAATATTTACAAGTCCTAAATCGGCTTAAATCTTGTTTTGGGTCAAATTAGGGTTTATTTAGGGTTTGAAGGATTTGGGTGTGATTTTGATGTTTTGGTCGAAATTGTGGTTTGGGTTATGTTTATTTATGGTTAATGGTGTTTAGTTATGCCTCAAATGGAGTTACAAACTCCTACAAGTCGTTTTGGGAAGGTTTGGGTCGAATTGGAGTGTTTTGGGTTGGGTTTTCTGCACTTGGAGCTGCAGGTGCAGGCTGCAGGAGGTGGCCACTGCGGCGCAGTGGCAATGTTCTGGTCTCTGGGTCGATTTAGCCCACTGCGGCGCAGTGAGCATGGTTCTGGCTCACTGCGGCGCAGTGGATACCTTTTGTGAAATTATGCGCGTCAATTTTCCAACGTTAATAACTTTTGATCCGTAAGTCCAAATAAGTCATATGACCTATCGTTGGAATCGTAAGAGAGTCTAGTTTCACGTAGTAACTTATTTTTGTATGAATCTTCGTGCATTTCTAAAAATGGCAAGTCAAAGTGTTATGCTTCACACTCGGTAATGTTAAGAAAGTAATTGTGGGTTCGTGACTCAACTTAAACCTAAGGAACCAACTTGTTTCTGATTATAAAGTTGACAGTATGATATATGGCATGCTTTGATAGGTTGTGAACACGTGGGACCCAATACTCGCTATTAATCTTTCATTTACTCGACTTAAGCTTCTTTGCCGATCAAGGTGAGTTCGTAGCTCCCTACTCAATAGAGATTCGGGCTGAAAGTGTACATATACGTGTTGTTTGTTTGGTTGGTTGACTTGATTGTGTGTCTAGTTGATTCTCGATTAATTGTCGTTTGGTAGACGGTTTTGGATTGATCGTGTGATGGTTTACGAATTTGGTTGCGATATTGTAACTCTTTAGGATAGAAGTACATACATAGAGGTCGGCTTTACTTTCAAAGAGTTTTAGGTGTGGTGGGAAGGCTGCGGACGACCCTATACATAAGCATCTAGAACCTGATGAAAGTAAAACCCTCCGAAGTGGATGTACGCATTGTTAGAGGAATTGATGGATGTTGAGAATGTGTTGGATATTCATATACGCTTTGTTATACTTGACTTGTGCGGTGCACACTCAAACATATTTTTATTGTTGCATTGGTGACGTTATTGATACGCATTTGATATACATTATGGTATTACATACGTATGATACATGATCTGACGTTAATAATTCGCGTACTCATTTGTTATACGCGGTTGCTTTACATCTTATGATCTTGTAGTGAATTGATACTGTGATTAGTAATGTTGTGCATACATGGAAGTCGGTTATGCCTTCATTGGGTTCTAGATGTGGTGGGAAGGCTGCGGGTGACCCTATATATAAGCATCTATGATTCCTTAAAAGTAAAGTCGTATGAAATGTATGTGCAATGTAGTTATGATTGATTTTAGTAGAGGATTGCGATATATATATATATATATTTATTATTATTATTGTTATTATTATTATTACTGCTAGGATAGACGTGCATACATGGAAGTCGGTTATGCCTTCATTGGGTTCTAGATGTGGTGGGAAGGCTGCGGGTGACCCTATATATAAGCATCTATGATTCCTTAAAAGTAAAGTCGTATGAAATGTATGTGCAATGTAGTTATGATTGATTTTAGTAGAGGATTGCGATATATATATATATATATTATTATTATTGTTATTATTATTATTACTGCTAGGATAGACATACATGGAAGTCGGTTATATATATATATTATATATATATATATATATATATATATATATATATATTATATATATATATTATATATATATATATTATATATATATATATATATATATATATATATATTATATATATATATATATATATATATATATATATATATATATATTATATATATATATATATATATATATATATATATATATATATATTATATATATATATATATATATTATATATATATATTATATATATATATATATATATATATATATATATTATATATATATATATATATATATATATATTATATATATATATATTATATATATATATATATATATATATATTATATATATATATATATATATATTATATATATATATATATATATATATATATATATATTATATATATATATTATATATATATATATATATATTATATATATATATATATATATATATATTATATATATATATATATATATATATATATATATATATATATATATATATATATATATATATATATATATATATATATATATATATATATATATATATATATATATATATATATATATTATATATATATATATATATATATATATTATATATATATATATATATATTATATATATATATATATTATATATATATATATTATATATATATATATATATATATATATATATTATATTTAATGGTGATTGATCTGAGTGTATATATGTATATTATATACGTTTAATTGATCTTAGTAAGGGATTGTGATATATTATTATTATGGTTATTGTTATTATTATTATTACTGCTAGGATAGACGTGCATACATGGAAGTCGGTTATGCCTTCATTGGGTTCTAGATGTGGTGGGAAGGCTGCGGGTGACCCTATATATAAGCATCTAGGATTCGAAGAAAGTAGAATCCTCCTAAGTGTATGTACGTATGGTTTACTTTAGTTTGATGTTTGATGATTGATGGACTTGTGATGTATGTATGTTGTGTATCTATCCCACTGAAGAGGATATGACTTATGTTGTGTATCTATCCCACTGAAGAGGATATGACTTATGTTGTGTATCTATCCCACTGAAGAGGATATGACTTATGTTGTGTATCTATCCCACTGAAGAGGATATGATACCTGTTTTGAATTGATGTTATGAACGTTACTTGGGTATAATGTTTATTACGCGTTTTATTTGTTGTGTATAATCTTGTGGTGGATGTTGTTGTGTTGTTCTTAGAGGCTCACTGTAAGTCATGTTTTGCCTCTACTCGTATATTATGATTATTGTCGATGGTTCCTTATGGACCATTACTGCGAACTCACCAACCTTGTGTTGACTATGCTTAGTACACTTTTCAGGTAACCAGGTTATCCAGGTCGTGGAGTTTGATTGTTTGCTTGCTGTTGAACCCGGACTGGACTTATATGGATCAAGGATCCATTTGCCTTATGTTGCATTGTACTTAGGATTGATAGCATTCTTTCGATGTCGTTTTGTAAACCTTGACGATTACTTGCTTCTGTTATATTTTGATACTTGTTTCTTTTATTGTAAGGATTCCCTGAATCCTTTATTTGCATTTAGTTCAGGTTCTACATTAATCCCACCTTGTGCTATATGATTTCCGTGATATTCTGAGCCTTGGCTTGGGGTGTTACAATTATTTAGAATTTATTATGTATAAATCAATATGTTATTGTTCATGGTCAATCCCATATCACTATTATTTTGAATAACATTACATTACATTCTAACATTAATATTTACATAGATATTCTATTGGTTTGTAGAATGCTCGAAAACCTGTAAGTTTACTTTTTTAAACATGTGGTAAATCAAGTAAGTAAATAAATATTGTGTATTGTTCAAAAATATGTGAAATAAAATGATAAAATATTAAACTAAATCTTTTTGGCGCATACTTTGTATAGACAAAAACAAATTCGTCGAATTTAATAATTATTTAAAATTTTTTGTTAGATTATATATATAAATAAAATAAATATAATCAAGAAAAAGTATGAAAATGCCACATAAGATAAAATTTTACATGACAATGTTTTAACATAGGTTTAGTTTTGACGATGTGCGGATGTTGAATTGATTTTTCAAAACTTTTGATATTGACAAAAGATTATAAACTTAATTGAACATATTTATAAACCTAATGGTGTTGCTTTCCTACCTGGATCGTGAGAATTAGTTTGAGCGAGATGGACGGTCTCTTGTGCCTGCATATTTGCTCCGAGCAGCGTGTTTGATAAAGACGCATGTCTTTATCAAATATAATTACTAACACGTGAAAGACACGGACATGTATAAACCCGTAACATCAATGAACCGAACATCAATAAAAAAACTCAAACTTGATCATAAATAAAGATATATGCAAAAGAGTTGGAAACCAATTCACATGAAAATAGTAACTCAGTTTTCATAATAAAGAGCCATTTTCATTATCAAGAGTTCAAAACACAAATACACACATCATGAATCAATTAAAACTAAGAAAATAAAACCCAAAAAATGATAAATCTTTATCAGACTCATTAATAAAACTTACAAATTTAATTCTATGGTAGCGATGAAAAAATATGAGAGGGAAAAAATAATCTGTATTTGTATAGTGTTTTTATTTTTATATATATTTTTATAAAACTAAGTCATTGAATTGAAAAGATGGAAAGAACTCACATTGTTTTGGATGGATTATAATTTAGAACTCATTATGTTGGACGGATTTTGTCATAATGGACGGAAAGAAATTGAATGAAATTGCTAAACTAAAAAGATTTGATATATATTTTCTAAGGTTTAGGTTTATTGCAAAATATATATATACACTCAAGATTTATAATATTTGTAACTATCTTTTCCTACAAAATTTGAATCTATACGGGATATGAGATTTAAGAATAAATAATTGGATGCAATAGTTTTATGTCTCGTATACGTTTTTTTTTAATATACGGGATTTGGTTTTTTAGTTTTGAATTTGGAATATATAGAGGGGTTTTTTATTTAATATTTAATAGATAAATATTGTTAAAAAGATATGGAGATGCCATGTAGATAAAATCTTAGGTGGCAACTTTTTAGCATAAGTTTGGCTTTAAAGATGACTTTAAAAGGCTTGGATTACTACTCTTTTAATAAATATATAGATGTTGTTTGTAACACCCCAACAAGGCGGAATCATGAGGGTTACAACAATAGCACAGCACGACATGGAAATTATGTAGAGCAAAACTAAATGCATAAATAGGATTCAATAATCCATACAAAACATTCAGAATACAAGTATCTCATAGATAAAGGTATTATTATATAGTCTAAGAAGGAGCCGTTTCTAACGGTCAAATACGGTAGATAAAGTGAATTTGAAGTTTTGTATAGTGTTTTAGTCAGACTTACCTGTGTACGGACAGATCATCTATACCATAGATGTGTAAGTAGTCTATACTATATGTGTACAAACTATTGATTTCTTCATAAGTACAAGTTGTAGGATGTTATACATGCTAATTATAAATGCTAATCGTGTTTAGGATTGTGTGCAAGATCATCCTACTCTGTTGAGAGTAGAAGGATTCTATTTAGAATCATACGAGTTCATCTTACTCTGTTGAGAATAGAAGGCATCAATTAGGGATGCGCCTTGTATCTTTCTGTTAATTATGTGTGATTGTCTAATGATAGAAAAAGATTTGATATATATTTTCTAAGGTTTAGGTTTATTGCAAAATATATATATACACTCAAGATTTATAATATTTGTAACTATCTTTTCCTACATATATATATATATATATATATATATATATATATATATATATATATATATATATATATATATATATATATATATATATATATATATATATATATATATATATATATATATATATATATATATATATATATATATATATATATATATATATATATATATATATATATATATATATATATATATATATATATATATATATATATATATATATATATATATATATATATATATATATATATATATATATATATATATATATATATATATATATATATATATATATATATATATATATATATATATATATATATATATATATATATATATATATATATATATATATATATATATATATATATATATATATATATATATATATATATATATATATATATATATATATATATATATATATATATATATATATATATATATATATATATATATATATATATATATATATATATATATATATATATATATATATATATATATATATATATATATATATATATATATATATATATATATATATATATATATATATATATATATATATATATATATATATATATATATATATATATATATATATATATATATATATATATATATATATATATATATATATATATATATATATATATATATATATATATATATATATATATATATATATATATATATATATATATATATATATATATATATATATATATATATATATATATATATATATATATATATATATATATATATATATATATATATATATATATATATATATATATATATATATATATATATATATATATATATATATATATATATATATATATATATATATATATATATATATATATATATATATATATATATATATATATATATATATATATATATATATATATATATATATATATATATATATATATATATATATATATATATATATATATATATATATATATATATATATATATATATATATATATATATATATATATATATATATATATATATATATATATATATATATATATATATATATATATATATATATATATATATATATATATATATATATATATATATATATATATATATATATATATATATATATATATATATATATATATATATATATATATATATATATATATATATATATATATATATATATATATATATATATATATATATATATATATATATATATATATATATATATATATATATATATATATATATATATATATATATATATATATATATATATATATATATATATATATATATATATATATATATATATATATATATATATATATATATATATATATATATATATATATATATATATATATATATATATATATATATATATATATATATATATATATATATATATATATATATATATATATATATATATATATATATATATATATATATATATATATATATATATATATATATATATATATATATATATATATATATATATATATATATATATATATATATATATATATATATATATATATATATATATATATATATATATATATATATATATATATATATATATATATATATATATATATATATATATATATATATATATATATATATATATATATATATATATATATATATATATATATATATATATATATATATATATATATATATATATATATATATATATATATATATATATATATATATATATATATATATATATATATATATATATATATATATATATATATATATATATATATATATATATATATATATATATATATATATATATATATATATATATATATATATATATATATATATATATATATATATATATATATATATATATATATATATATATATATATATATATATATATATATATATATATATATATATATATATATATATATATATATATATATATATATATATATATATATATATATATATATATATATATATATATATAACAACAAATCTACTATTTATCTGTCATTGAGATAAAAGGAAAATCAAGTTAAGTATAATTTTATTCGATACAATCTAGATTTCGAGGGCGAAATTCCTTTAACGGGGGAATAATGTAACATTTGCCATTTTGGGCCATTAATAAACGTGGCAAACTTTTATGGATATATATAAAGCGATGTGTAATTAGGCTAATCTTTGATAATTAAGGGCTTATTAAAGCTAAGATAGGGCATGATTAAGTGTTTGAGTATGTGTCGAGTTTTCTTATTGATTATATAACTAATCAATCTATAATACAAATTATCAAAACAAAGATCAAAAACATTGATGATGAGCAATTAAAACATATAAAGAATAAAAGTTCATGAAAGTTTGTAAAACGTTGCTTTTTCGCGTGAATCTTTCTCGAAAGAACTTAAGACTTCCTAGAACCTAATATCTAGTGTTTTAACACTTTGATATGGCCTTCATCTTACAATAAACTACTTCATTGAGACTTAAATACTTCTCGGAAACATATCCTAAAATCTTGTTTAAAAACTCAAAGGAACGAACCGAACCGACTAGTAAACAATCCCGAAACAACTAGTGACGTTTAGGAAACTTCTAGGAAGTTTTCAAATGTGAAAAGACCAAAATACCCTTCAAAGTACACGTCCATAAGCTTTCCTTGCCCATGGTATTACAAAACCATCAACTTTACCCATGGTTTTACTAAATATCTTTCAAAACATTTTACTATAAATACTAGACTTAAGTTATCACAAATACTTACACCTTAAACTTCATTCTCTCTCAATTTAGCATTCTATAAGTCTAAAATCATCTTCCCCCTTCTTGTTATAAGTTTCAAAGAACACTTGATTGTTCTAGTATAAGCAAAGTCGCTTTGATCTCAAAGTGCGCCGAAAATCGTCAAGAGAAGTTGTTATCAACAAATCTCTCTAAAGATCTTCAAAAGTTCTAGTTATAATACCAATTTGGGGGGGGGGGGGGGGGGGGGGGGGGGGGGGGGGGGGGGGGGGGGGGGGGGGGGGGGGGGGGGGGGGGGGGGGGGGGGGGGGGGGGGGGGGGGGGGGGGGGGGGGGGGGGGGGGGGGGGGGGGGGGGGGGGGGGGGGGGGGGGGGGGGGGGGGGGGGGGGGGGGGGGGGGGGGGGGGGGGGGGGGGGGGGGGGGGGGGGGGGGGGGGGGGGGGGGGGGGGGGGGGGGGGGGGGGGGGGGGGGGGGGGGGGGGGGGGGGGGGGGGGGGGGGGGGGGGGGGGGGGGGGGGGGGGGGGGGGGGGGGGGGGGGGGGGGGGGGGGGGGGGGGGGGGGGGGGGGGGGGGGGGGGGGGGGGGGGGGGGGGGGGGGGGGGGGGGGGGGGGGGGGGGGGGGGGGGGGGGGGGGGGGGGGGGGGGGGGGGGGGGGGGGGGGGGGGGGGGGGGGGGGGGGGGGGGGGGGGGGGGGGGGGGGGGGGGGGGGGGGGGGGGGGGGGGGGGGGGGGGGGGGGGGGGGGGGGGGGGGGGGGGGGGGGGGGGGGGGGGGGGGGGGGGGGGGGGGGGGGGGGGGGGGGGGGGGGGGGGGGGGGGGGGGGGGGGGGGGGGGGGGGGGGGGGGGGGGGGGGGGGGGGGGGGGGGGGGGGGGGGGGGGGGGGGGGGGGGGGGGGGGGGGGGGGGGGGGGGGGGGGGGGGGGGGGGGGGGGGGGGGGGGGGGGGGGGGGGGGGGGGGGGGGGGGGGGGGGGGGGGGGGGGGGGGGGGGGGGGGGGGGGGGGGGGGGGGGGGGGGGGGGGGGGGGGGGGGGGGGGGGGGGGGGGGGGGGGGGGGGGGGGGGGGGGGGGGGGGGGGGGGGGGGGGGGGGGGGGGGGGGGGGGGGGGGGGGGGGGGGGGGGGGGGGGGGGGGGGGGGGGGGGGGGGGGGGGGGGGGGGGGGGGGGGGGGGGGGGGGGGGGGGGGGGGGGGGGGGGGGGGGGGGGGGGGGGGGGGGGGGGGGGGGGGGGGGGGGGGGGGGGGGGGGGGGGGGGGGGGGGGGGGGGGGGGGGGGGGGGGGGGGGGGGGTGTTCTTCGTACGTCGAAATTATGATCTTAGAACTAATAATATCTCCATACTTGTAAGTGTTTTTATGAAACCTTACTATACTTTGCTTTATGATTATATGACTATATGTTATGTATTGAAATGCTTGTCAACTTACTTTTATACTCAATTGATACATATCTACATTTAAATACAGTAAATATCCTATTAATACTATTCATCATCTGTGAATTATTTCGTATTGTCGATTTTCTGGTTTTTGGATAGAAAATATCCTTGATAAGCTTTAAACGAAAGCACTTCATGATCGCAGGCCTTTTGTTATATAGATGGGGGAGATAATGGGTTGTAGCCGGACTAGGTTTGGATTAAACGATTTAAAGTTCCTGCCCCCGTTGTTACCGCCCTACTAGATCCCTCCGTATAATTATCCGGGCATGAAGTGTATTTGTTGCACCTCCACCATTCATGGTATCTCTTCATTATATAATTAATACATTTTCGTATTAATTATAATACATACTATTTAAAAATACTTCAAAAGGATTTAGAAATATCGGAGGAATACTGTATATATCCTACGGATACGTATTACAAACGGAAAGTTACATCTTTACCCTACAGTTTCAAAGTTGTCATTTTCAGTCCTTATAAGTTTGACATTTGACAAATTAAACCCCTCAAGTTTCAAGAATGACAATTTAGTCCTTTTAAATTTTTGCAACATAAATGAGTTTTCATTTAGAAAATACTTGAAATGATACTTAAAGATAAATTCAAAGACTTATAAAAACACAGGAAGTAAATTACGTTGACAAGCGTATTAAAAAGATAACCTTATAGTTGTATGTCTATATTTGGAATTTAGCACGAATATAAATCAATTCACATTGAAATTAGGGAATACGTAACGTGGCCAGTTGACTCACTCGTCATCATTGACTACATCAATCTCTTCTACTTTGCTGTTGAATTATCAAGAATAAGGTGAGTTTTCGTAACTCCCTACTCAATTGAGATTCGGGCTGGAAAGTGTACTTATATATATGTATTTATATATATACTTATATAGATAACTGCTTATGTGAGTGTTTATGGGAATTGATCCCAGTACCTTGATTTGGTTATTGTGTTTGTTGTAATTGTTGATAATGATGTTGTTGATGATGTTGATATTGATGTGCGCACCCCGTTTTGGAGGGAACCTTGTGCGATATTTGATGATGTGCACACCCCGTTTTGGAGGGAACCTTGTGCGATATTTGATGATGTGCACACCCCGTTTTGGAGGGAACCTTGTGCGATATTTGATGATGTGCACACCCCGTTTTGGAGGGAACCTTGTGCGATATTTGATGATGTGCACACCCCGTTTTGGAGGGAACCTTGTGCGATATTTGATGATGTGCACACCCCGTTTTGGAGGGAACCTTGTGCGATATTTGATGATGTGCACACCCCGTTTTGGAGGGAACCTTGTGCGATATTTGATGATGTGCACACCCCGTTTTGGAGGGAACCTTGTGCGATATTTGATGATGTGCACACCCCGTTTTGGAGGGAACCTTGTGCGATATTTGATGATGTGCACACCCCGTTTTGGAGGGAACCTTGTGCGATATTTGATGATGTGCACACCCCGTTTTGGAGGGAACCTTGTGCGATATTTGATGATGTGCACACCCCGTTTTGGAGGGAACCTTGTGCGATATTTGATGATGTGCACACCCCGTTTTGGAGGGAACCTTGTGCGATATTTGATGATGTGCACACCCCGTTTTGGAGGGAACCTTGTGCGATATTTGATGATGTGCACACCCCGTTTTGGAGGGAACCTTGTGCGATATTTGATGATGTGCACACCCCGTTTTGGAGGGAACCTTGTGCGATATTTGATGATGTGCACACCCCGTTTTGGAGGGAACCTTGTGCGATATTTGATGATGTGCACACCCCGTTTTGGAGGGAACCTTGTGCGATATTTGATGATGTGCACACCCCGTTTTGGAGGGAACCTTGTGCGATATTTGATGATGTGCACACCCCGTTTTGGAGGGAACCTTGTGTGATATATGTTGATAATGATGGGTTGAATTGATATCATTGGTACTTGTTGGCATATTTGTTTAATTATTGTATTTGAAGAAATGATTGTTGTGTGAACATATGCCTAACACAAAGAGCTTACAGTAAGTATTGTTATTGCTCTATGATATTGTACAAGTACTTGATATATTATCATAATTGATGTTGTTATTTGACACCTACGATGTAACACCCCAAGCCGAGGCTCGGAATATCACGGAAATCACATAGCACCAGGTGGAATTACAATAGAACAACTAAATGCAATAAGAGGATTCAGTGAATCCATACAAACGATAAACAAGTAACAAAATACAACAGGAGCAAGTAACATCAAGATTACAAACGACAACAAAAGAAGGCTATCAATCCTAAATACAATGCAACATAAGGCAAATGGATCCTTGATCCATATCAGTCCAGTCCGGGTTCAACAGTAAGCAAACAATCAAACTCCACATCCTGAATAACCTGGTTACCAAGTGTCTCATACCCCCCCAGCCCTAAGCGCGGGCCCCGACGCCCACAGGTCGGGGGGTCGATGCACCCCGACATCCCCTAGCCCCTGCTCCCCGGAGCCGTGCCCCATTGCCACCCACCAGTCGAAGCCCCGACTCCCTCCGCCGCCGGGCAGCGGGCTATAAGCTCGCTGACAGCCCCGGTCGGGGTGGTGCACTCCGGTCCGCCCCCCCGCAACAGGAGTCGTGGCACCCTTCGAGAGCTTTCTGTCCCCCACCGAATCTAGGAAGCTAGGTCGTCCGAAAGGCCTTCGGGTCCGCCCCTCGTCTGCGTGACTATCGCACCGGCGTCACTCCCGCCATACCCGGGGCGTTCTCGACAGCCCCAGGCTGGTCTTCGCTCCTGGTGGAGAGAGCGCAACTATTAACACCACGTGCAAACACCCGTCCCCCCAGCCCGCTCATCGCGGCTCGCAACTTCGAACGCCCCCCGCCCTCCTTGTTGGACGACTGTGTTGTGACGGTGTGCTGCACCTCCTAACCCCCCGGCGAGGAGATAGGTCCCGATTCCGCTGCAGGGCTTCCGGCTCCGGAGGTGCCATTCGAGCGGGCATTACAACCGGCCGCCGTCCTGTCAGTAAGGGGGAACAACGACGGCTAGCCTCGCCCCTTCCTGTCCCCGGCCCCCCGATGCATAAGGAACCAGCGCCCCTCCGAGCCAGCAACGACAAACCCGCTGAAGGCGGCTCATCGTGTGAGTCTCCATCCGGCCTTTGTATAGAGCTTCTTGTGTCTGCTATGACTGTCTATGCGACGGCCGACATTACCGTGCGACGCCCCTTCCCTCCCGTCCCCTTCCGTGTATCTCCACGTCCGGGGAGAACCTGATTACCTGAAAAGTGTACTAAGCATAGTCAACACAAGGTTGGTGAGTTCGTAGTAATGGTTCGTAATGAACCAACATCAATAATCACAATATAAGAATAGAGGCTAGACATGACTTACAGTGAGCCTCTACATAACACAACATCGCCCAACAACAAGATTACACAAGACAAGTAAATGTGTAAATAAGGAATGCATAAATGATATGAGTATCAATGCAAATGCCGGAATGCATGAATAAGCCAATATGCCTATCCTGAGCGTGACCTTCAGTCACCTATGCAACGATACCCTTCTGCCATCGCAATGGACAAGGCTGTATCTCAAAATCATCGAGATATATATGTCTATATACTCGGGGTCAGGAACTACATCCAAAATGGGTGCATACATCTATGCACCAGGATGCCGGCAAATCCCCTGCCGAGGGTCCAACAATAATGTATGCAATGCTTACAATCAAATGTAAATGCATAAATAATAAACCAACGATCGATATACGATGAATATGAATCAATAATCAATATTCGCCAAATCTGAGCCATCAATCAATAATCGTCAATCATAAACCAATAATCACCATTCATCAACATCAGCCATTAATACTTAACCAAAATATTACCCAAATCAATCAACATATGATGAACCATAACTAATAATCAATAATCGTCAATCTTAACCCACTAATCAACATTCGACAACCATAAGCCACCAACCACAATTTAAACCAACTATACGTACATATACTTCAGAGGATTCTACTTCCTTCGAGTCTCAGATGCTTATATATAGGGTCACCCGCAGCCTTCCCACCACATCTAAAACCCGACGAAGGCATAACCGACTTTCATGTATGTACATCTATCCTAATATTACTAGATACTTAACAAATATAAACTAAGTCATTCGAACGTGAAAATCATCTCAACAATTCAATACTCAAACCAATTTAACCAATCAAACGAAAGGAACCATCACACCAATCCAACAACTAAACAATCAATCAATCAATCAATAAATGCAAGTAAACACGCCAGGTTTACACTTTTCAGCCCGGATCTCAAGTGAGTAGGGAGATACGAAACTCACCTTGATCGGCAAAGAAGCTTAAGTCGAGTTAATAAAAGATTAATAGCGAGTAGTAGGATCCGCACGGCCACAACCTATAAATATACATCATAATACCATAATGTCAACTATACAATCTTAAACAAGTTGGTTTAGCACAATTAGGTCAAATCGCAAACCCTAGACGCCTTTACAACTTAAACGAGCAAGAATAAGACACTTTGACTCGACACTTTTTGAAATGGGAGAAGGTTCATATAAAACGAGTGTCATAACATGAAACTAGACTCTCCTACGATTCTAACGATAGGTCATATGACTCGATTGGACTTACGGATCAAAAGTTATTGACGTTTAAAAATCGACGCGCAAGATTCACAGTGACTAACCACTGCGCCGCAGTGAGCCTTTGCCAAGCTCACTGCGCCGCAGTGGGCTAACCAGAAACTGACCAGGACCTAGCCACTGCGCCGCAGTGGGCTAGGCCTATGCCACTGCGCCGCAGTGGCCCTTTTCTGGGCAGAACCACCAGCAGCACCAGCAAGTGCAGGAAACAAGACCAAAACCCATTGAAACTCGACTCAAACCAACCCAAATCGATTTGTAGGAACTTGTAACTTAAATTGAAGCATACATAAACACCATTAACCATAAATAAACATAACCCAATCCTCAAATTCGACCCAAAACATCAAGATCATAACAAATCGCTCTAACCCTAATCGAAACCCTAATTTGACCCAAATCGTCTTTCGACTCGATTCAAGACTTGAAATTGTTCAAGATGACTAGAAATGCATAAACAAACATAAATAGAAGTAAATGGGATGAATTTGACTTACCAAAACTTTCACCTAGTCTCTAACCCGAATTTGACCCGAAATGGCTAGAAATCTTGCACTTTGAAACCCAATTTTGATATGTTGTTAAGATGAGGTCGATGATGAAAACCCCAAACAAAATCTTGCTTAATTCCCAATATGTGAGATAGAATCTAGAGAGAGAGAGATGTGTGTTTGTGTGTGCTTCTTGGAGGAGAAAAGAGAGAAAGAGAGAAAAAGATAGATAGAAAATGAGAGGGGGAGAAGGGATAAGGAGGGAGGTTGGGTCTTGGGTGGCTGGTGGGTTGTGGACTCCCCACGGGCCGACCCGCTTCTCATCCCAAGCCAAATTACAAACGTTAGGCATTTAAACACCGATTAAAACATATTATCGACCCGACGAATATACCACGTTGTCATTTAGTCACAAAACGACCCAAATATTTCATTAACTTAAATTGTTAGTCAAATTGCACGTAAAGTCAATAATTGATGTTGTTATTTGACACCTACGAACTCACCAACCTTGTGTTGACACTTGCTAGTACACTTTTCAGGTAATCAGGGTAATTTCAGAAATCAGGAATAATTGATGCTAGAGATAAGGCGACTTAGTATTCATGTGGTCTCTGACCCATATGCCCCCTTGTTTGGGGATGAACTTATGAAATTATGTAAAATATTGTTGTGTGATTTGCATGTAAACCTTATGAGGTTACCTTGGTTTGAACTATTGTATGTTTGACAATAAACCATTTAGTGTTGCTCTATGTAATTTCCATGCTCATATGTGCTATTTCTCGACATCCCATGATTCCGCCATTGTTGGGGTGTTACAAACATAACGATCATAACGAACATATAACCTTGAAACCTTGAAACCTTGATTTGGATCATTAAATGATCACATAAATTGGATCGATAAACGATCTCATAACCTTGAAACCTTGATTGGGTCATTAAATGATCTCATAATTTGGATCGATAAACGATCACAAAACCTTGAAACCTTGATTGGATCATTTAATGAATCCCACAACCTTGTCACAAACATATACAACCATATATCCTTGATTTGGATCGATAAACGATCCCATAACCATGATTTGATCAATAATTGATCATTTAACCTTGATACGAACACATAACGATCAACAACCGAAGAAACACAATGTACCTACACTTCGTACGACTCTGCATTTAAAGAACCATAGATGCTTATATATAGGGTCACCCGCAGCCTTCCCACCACATCTACAACTCTTTAAATGCATTATCGTCTTCCATGTATGTACAACTATCCTAATCACAACAAATATCCATAATCGTAAGCATAATCAATCAAGCGACAAGTCAATACGTCAACCGAACAATCAATCAATCAATCAAACAACAATCAACAAGTATGTACACTTTTCAGCCCGAATCTCAATAGAGTAGGGAGTAATGAACTCACCTTAGCCTTGCATCGTCAAGTCATGATTAAATTGTAAATATTCGACGAGCTACAATTGTCCCGAATTCTTCCACGATCACGACCTATCATTCTATAAATATATATATATACGACATGTGTATTAATATAGGTACGTATACTCGTTTCCATTCTATAATATATAATACATACACATATATATTATTTATATATAAATATATATATATATATTTATTTGTATATATATATTTATTTGTATATACATATACACTTGCATTTATATATACATATACATATACAATTTACTCGACAATAGATACGTTTATTTAAATGCTCTTTCATATATATATATATATATATATATATATATATATATATATATATTTATGTGCATATATATATGTTTAATTGAAAGAAAAAATCATTTACATATATATCTATTTTTATATATGTGATTTGTACGTAGGTATGTATATATACATACACTTATATACCTTGCTTGACATCAAATGAGCCCTAAAGGATCCCATAAGAACAGGTCTCGACACAAGAAGGATGAAAAGAAGTTAAACCAAAAATCTGGGAAATAAGCGGCGTAAGGTACGGTACATCTAAGCGTAAGGTACGGTGGGTAGTGGCTGCACCAGCGTAAGACACGGCGGTCATGGCGTAACTCACGGTGGTTGGAAATGGCTGAGCGTAATTTACGGTTGGTTCTAGCGTAACTTACGGCGGCCTACAAATGTATGTTTTGGCGTCTGAAAGGTAAGAAAGTAGCGTAAACAGAAGGTAGGATGAAAATGTAAAATGGGGAGGGGCGTAGGCTACGCCCAGATTGGCGTAAGGTACGCTGCTCAATCTGCAAGTGTAGCAGCAGCAGCAAAAACGGGCCAAAACCATGAACAAAACCCTAAAAACTCATTTCCTTGACTTAAAACTTGATTGAGACCGAGGCAACCCCTTTTTAACAATAATTAGTCATACTTAACCGTAACCAAGTGTAATTCACTCTTGAATTTCGATCCCCAACAGATCTTATAACCCCAAAAATTGTTCATGACCCATTTTTAAATTACAAACCCTAATTTCGATTCAAGTATGTTTTGGCTCAAGATTCGACCCGGGATTCGTTCATAGCGTACTAGAAATATGGTTATTAACACAATCCACACAAGTTTCAATCCACAACATGCTCCAATCCAAGATTTTGGTTTTTGACCCATTTGATAATTTAAAAACCCTAATCTCTAATAAAACGGGTTTGACTCCCATTTTGACCCATATTCACTTGTTTTTAATTAGAAACACAATAACAAACATAATTTAAAGATGTTAGGACAAGTTTACTTACCAAAACTTCCACCAAGTGTTAAATCCGAAATTTAGCTAGATAAATGGTGTTCTTGAACTTTGAAGATCCAATTTCTTTTGACATGTTGTTATTATGATGATGAGGATGAAAAACCCTAAATTAATCTTGCTTGAAGCATAATTCTTGATGCATTGATTTTTAAGAGAGAGAGATGTAAGAAAATCTTGCATGTAAGAGTATGAAAGAGAGAAAGAGATAGATGAAATGAATGGATAGAATGGATGGATGAGAGGATGGGGTTGGGTCAAAGATATGGGCATGGGTCAACTAGATGGGTCATGGGTTGACCCAAGGATACCCAAATACAACTACTAGTTACATTATGCCTTGACCACTATCGAACATTCAAATTTTAACGATCAATTTACCTTGAATAACGCCTTGACACAACTTAAACCACGAACAGCTCGACCATAGATTATCAGCCAATTAATCACATCAAATCGAACAAGAAACTAACGGGTCAACGTAAGTCAAAAGTTGCGAATGTTACATTATTCCCCCGTTAAAGGAATTTCGTCCCTAAATTCGACGAAACCCTAGTTACTAAACAAAAGGGGAAAACCCAGCTGAAAGGATTCAACACGAAAATAAGTCTTTTTGTCATATATATACATATTACAGTCAGATTTAGAAAGATCACAACCAAGATGAAGTGAAATCATAACCAAGATGAAGTAACATCATAACCAAGATGAACTAACTTCAGAACCAAGATGAACTAACAATCAGAACCAAGGTGAACTAACAATCAGAACCAAGATGAACTAACTTCAGAACCAAGATGAACTAACAATCAGAACCAAGATGAACTAACAATCAGAACCAAGATGAACTAACTTCAGAACCAAGATGAACTAACAATCAGAACCAAGATGAACTAACAATCAGAACCAAGATGAACTAACTTCAGAACCAAGATGAACTAACATCAGAACCAAGACGAACTAACAATCAGAACCAAGATGAACTAACTTCAGAACCAAGATGAACTAACAATCAGAACCAAGATGAACTAACTTCAGAACCAAGATGAACTAACTTCAGAACCAAGATGAACTAACTTCAGAACCAAGATGAACTAACTTCAGAACCAAGATGAACTAACTTCAGAACCAAGATGAACTAACTTCAGAACCAAGATGAACTAACTTCAGAACCAAGATGAACTAACTTCAGAACCAAGATGAACTAACTTCAGAACCAAGATGAACTAACTTCAGAACCAAGATGAACTAACTTCAGAACCAAGATGAACTAACTTCAGAACCAAGATGAACTAACTTCAGAACCAAGATGAACTAACTTCAGAACCAAGATGAACTAACTTCAGAACCAAGATGAACTAACTTCAGAACCAAGATTAACTAACTTCAGAACCAAGATGAACTAACTTCAGAACCAAGATGAACTAACTTCAGAACCAAGATGAACTAACTTCAGAACCAAGATGAACTAACTTCAGAACCAAGATGAACTAACAATCAGAACCAAGATGAACTAACTTCAGAACCAAGATGAACTAACTTCAGAACCAAGATTAACTAACTTCAGAACCAAGATGAACTAACTTCAGAACCAAGATGAACTAACTTCAGAACCAAGATGAACTAACTTCAGAACCAAGATGAACTAACTTCAGAACCAAGATGAACTAACTTCAGAACCAAGATGAACTAACTTCAGAACCAAGATGAACTAACTTCAGAACCAAGATGAACTAACTTCAGAACCAAGATGAACTAACTTCAGAACCAAGATGAACTAACTTCAGAACCAAGATGAACTAACTTCAGAACCAAGATGAACTAACTTCAGAACCAAGATGAACTAACTTCAGAACCAAGATGAACTAACTTCAGAACCAAGATGAACTAACTTCAGAACCAAGATGAACTAACTTCAGAACCAAGATGAACTAACTTCAGAACCAAGATGAACTAACTTCAGAACCAAGATGAACTAACTTCAGAACCAAGATGAACTAACTTCAGAACCAAGATGAACTAACTTCAGAACCAAGATGAACTAACTTCAGAACCAAGATGAACTAACAATCAGAACCAAGATGAACTAACTTCAGAACCAAGATGAACTAACAATCAGAACCAAGATGAACTAACAATCAGAACCAAGATGAACTAACTTCAGAACCAAGATGAACTAACAATCAGAACCAAGATGAACTAACAATCAGAACCAAGATGAACTAACTTCAGAACCAAGACGAACTAACAATCAGAACCAAGATGAACTAACAATCATAACCAAGATGAAGTAAAATCAGAACCAAGATGAGCACTTAAAAGACTTAAAATCTTTCACCAATACCCTTTATTGGCTATCATACAATCTTCACGTTCCCAGGTGTAGTCGGGTCCGTGCCTAGCTTTACATCTCACTTTAACGTTGGTATACCAAGTATATTTCTTCAAGAGGCACGTGAAGTGCTGGGTTCGCCAAACACTTCCGAGGGTTACAAATGTGGATAACATTATGAACTTCACTCAAGCCTTGAGGGGACTCAAATCGACAAACTACCTGACCAACACGTACAAGTATTTTAAATGGATCAACATATATCTTGGCCCTAATTTACCACGTCTCACAATTCGAACCACGCCTTTCCACGGGGACACTTTTAATAACACGAAATCATTAACTTCCAGTTCTAGAGGTCGTCGTCCAACATTTGCATACTCCAATCATCGTTTCAGGGCTATTCTCAACTTTTCCTTGATTTTGTGAGATCACCTTTGTCGTTTTAATATAAAATTTTGGACCTGAAGAGTTGGCTTTCACCCAACTCCGCCCACGCTAACGGCGACCTACAGTTTCTCCTACATAAGGCTTTAAACGACACCATTTGATGGCTAGTGCGAAATATTATTATAGGAGACTAACGGTAAATGCATTTCCCAATTGCCACCAAACTCGATGGCACAAGCTCCTAGCATGACATCAAGCGTTTGAATCACCCTCTCACTTTGACAGTCGGCTTGTGGATGGCATGCCGTACTCATATCGAGTTGAGTACCCATCGCTTTGTGGAACGCCTTCCAAACTTTAAAGTGAATCGGGTATCCCGATTGGTTATAACGGAAATCGGCACTCCATAATTGGATACTACTTCTTTGTTGCACAACGTGTCATGGTGTCAAATTTATCTTCTTCCCCGGAGGACTAAGAAGTAAGCCAACTTAGTCACCCGGACAACTATCACCTAAAGGGTGTCACGACCGCTATTCGTTCTAGGTAACTTCGTGATGAAGTTCATGGCAAATCGTTCTCATTTCCACACATGTGTTACCGGTTGAACTAGTAAATCGGTTGATTTCTTGTCGTCAGCTTTTACTTGCACACACACGTGATGCATTCACTCTCTTTCCTTTTCCTTTCTTTACCCTTTTCTCGGGATTTCCTTATCTTTCCATATTCTCGGTCATTAATACTAGTCTCTCATGACAAAATACATCTTGTCGGGTCCCGGGTGAACCGAGTAGGCCGACTTGTGAGCTTCCTTCATCAATTCATCTAAAACCCACCAAAAATGCGGATCTACAATCGTTCAACATAGCATAAACCGGTATCGTCCTTTCTATCTAATTGTTCTTCTAAGCCGTGAAGTGCTTCAATGATGGAGTCACGAACACCCCTTTGCACGGCAAGGTTCGTGGCTCTATTTTGTCTTGGCTTTATGAATTTCTTTCGGCTTAAGGCATCGGCTACCACATTTATTTTATCGGGGTGATATCGGATAACACAACCAAAACCATCGGCTCCACCGGGCAAGCGTAAAATTGGTGTATCACACAACTTGTCTTTCAACAATTTGGAAGTCTTGTTCTTGTTTCTCACCTCAATCAAATCGTCTTTTTCATTAAATCAACCAAGTTAGGGGTTGGGCGATCTTCGAAAAGCCCTTAGCGAATCGTCTATAATTACCCGTCAAACCAAGAGATTGGTGAATCTCGGTTGGTGTCTCGTGTCGTCTCTAAGTCTTCCTCGTCGAGTCCACAAAGTCAAGGGTTGGGCAAGTTCTGGAAGTCCCTTAATGAAACGTCCATAACATACTCGAAAGATCGTTCTGGGAATATCGTTTTCGTGTACACGCAATTGGTGGTAACCTGACCGCATATCAATCTTAGGAAGAAACGAGCACCTTGAAGTTGATCAAGAGAATCTTGGGAGAGGATAACGCGAGTTTGTTTAGTTCTCCATAAACAATACACATTCGAAATGAGTCATCTTTCTTCTTGACAAATAAAACCGGTGCGCGCCACAGTGATTGACTAGCT
>CM067167.1:67880273-67912773 GCA_034093135.1 Erigeron breviscapus
AGGTAGTAAACATTCTTTATAAATTAAGCCAAAAATTAAAAAATAAGTGGACACATATAGGTTATTGTATAAAAATCAGGAGGGTCCAAATAATTCGGTTTAACCCCAAAACAGTAGCCAACATTTCATAAAAATGTGAAGTAAAATCAGAAAATTCTGAAGTAAACCAATAATTTGTGTAATGGGCTAAAAGATACACTAAGGACCATAATGGGCTAACCCGGCCCAAATAATAAACCCTTTGAACCATAAATCAGTAGGCCCACTGGGCCCAATAAACCATGTAGCCCAATAACCAATATAACCCATTAAGCACATAACCCAAATAAGGTTAAGCCCAATAACTAAATTAAGCCCAAGTCACTTAAAAGCCCATAACACTTAGGCCCAATTGGTGATGGCCCATAACACCTAAACGAATTTCATAAACCCGGATAATCATAAGACATATCGAGAATTATGTGAGTTGAAAGATAAGCGAAATCAAAGTAACACAAAAGATAATTAAGTGGAATGGACATAAGTAATTACGTTAACCAAACTATAAATTGATATCACAAATGCTAATTCGTGCTAAAATCGGTTACACGTAAAATGATGAATAAGGATAATATAACTTAGTATGGCATTCTCATATGATAACCTAATATGCCAAACGAAACCACAAATGAAGGCAAGTTACCGAAACTCTAACAACTTATAACTACATGTATATTGAAAGTGACCTTTTTCACCAACAATCCCTACAACCAAAAAGATGTGAATATTAGCAATACACTTGGATCCCATAATTGATGACAACATAATGAAAGTGGCATTTCTAAGTGATGGCTTAAGATAGGAACTTACATATATTAGTCCTCTCGTAGGGATAGTCTTGGCTTTGAGTATGGTTGAGGACCATGATGGAATATATGATCAAGGAAGATATAGATGGGAAGTACCCATTTTGGATAAGTGAATATGATGTGCGTCATATCAAGGTGAGTCATAGCCCCTTTCAAACTCTTTTATATGTTTTACTTGCGGGGTGAAAAGCATGATTAATTAAAATGACTTTCTCTTATGAAATGATTCTTTGAAATAATGATAATGATATGGGAATTATATTGTATGTTCAACGTGTTATATATTATATGATGAGCTTGAGTACTGTCAAACTGTTTCACCTCGGTACACTACTATTAACTCTTCGAGAGGCCTGTAGTTTGAGAGTTGCGCAACTAGGACTTGTCCCCTCACCCAACGAGTAACGGTGGGATGTATGGTTGCCTTTGTGACGACCTTCATTCCCAGTCCGACCACGCGGTGCTCTAGCTACTATATCAGTGGTCATGCCACGCCCCTTTATATTATTGGTCGTCTCCATGGCACGACCCCCATTATTATTATTATTGCACATGGTTGACGGCATGTGCTTCTTATTATCTTGGACATAACCGGTTTTAGTAGTGGCTCAAGCACAAACTCATCGAATTATGCCTTTGGCTAAATATTATTGATTATTACTTATGGTTGGATATTATGGATTGAACATACGGTTTGGGTATTGGACCTTGTATGGAATCTCGAAAGTTGTTGAAATTGGCGATATTGAAGTATTGATGACCGAATGGTTTTGGTATGATGAATGATTAATCGATCGATATACTTTTTCTCTCACGATAAATGTGACAAATGAGAACTTTATAATTTACCATGGATTTCTCAACTCTTTGAAATGACGTTATGGTATTTTGAAAACTTGATGGTTTGATTTGGGAATTTTTGTCGGTCATGTGGTTTGGGTGAATTGATATGAAATAATATATTTTCTAAGTTTGTTTTGAAATGGATATGTAACGAGATTTACTTGCAAACCTATGCACTCACCTTTCGTAGTTGACACTTTTTCTTCATGCTTTTCAGGATTTAGCATTAGCTTTGAGGAATTGTATGCATCATGATTATTTGCATTGCACTTTGGAGTCAAAGATCAAACCTTGTGATGGGCAATGGAATCCGCCTTGATCATTGTAGTATATCATCCCATGTATTTGTTATTTGTTTCGTGGACTTAATATCCAAGTATGGTGGACGCATTGTACTTGGGGATTGGTTCACATGCTTGTGCATTGTAAATTCTTTTATTAAATAAAGCTATGGTGAATGTTTATCTATTATCCTTTGTTTTGAATACTCGACTTTCTGTACATCTCATCGTTCCGCCTTAGTTGGGGTGTTACATTTGTCTTTGCTTTGATTCGGAATTCGAGCAGCATTATTCTTGTTCCTTCGATACGAATTATTTCCTGGAGGAGGAGGCATCATAGAAGAAGAAACATCAGGAGTATTTTGTGAAGAGTTAGTTGGTTGAGTCGACATTATCGGAATTAATTTCGGAAAATTGGTTTTGATAAAAAATCAAAAGAATTTTTAATCAATCGAAAGTACCTTTTGCCCCACGGTGGGCGCCAAATTGTTTTGGTCAAAAATTACCTAAGATAATCTACGTTGAAGACTTAGATCAATAATGTAACCAAACTTTCGTTCGTGAGGTTAAGGGCTTGTAAAATATGTTTGAGATTCAAAGATGCGTTTAGTAAAAGGATTTAAAGAACGATTATGTCGACTAAACAAGAAACAAAGGTGTAAAGCAATGATAATCAGAATAACGAGTATCGAAATAAATGAAATTACGATAAATAATGCTAATCAAAGTAAATAATGCGTTAAAAGTAAAGAGTAAAGAGTAAGAACACTGAGATTTGTTATCGAGGAAAAGCCCTTAATCCTTTAAGGATTGCCGGCATAAAAACCCCGGGAGGAAGCAATCGTCCCTGCCTTTGTTCTCTTATTAATGATTGTTAAATGTTTAAAAATGATGGAATTCGGTTGATCGATGTATCTAAGTGTAAAGTAAATGAGAGCATTGTGTGTGAATACAAGTGTGTAGTGAGCAGGAAAAATAAGATGAGATTAGATGCCTAAATCGATCAGCCTCCTTCGTTTATATAGACCTAGGACCTAACTAACTATCCGAAGTTGTAGAGATCTTCCAGGTCTTCAATATTTGAACGTTGGAGCATATCTTGACCAATGAACGTTATAGTTCTTCTCCTCGTGCTGAATTCAACTTGAAGTCCGATTATCTTGGTAGACTAAGTCTTCTTTGCGTGTTGAAGATTTTATCCCATGTGTGAAATCTTCCTTTTACCGTTAGAGGTATTTTCCTTAGCTTTATATCGAATATTCTGGAACCTGCATACTTATCTTACGTGGAAATGATAATAACATTTGAAACATAACGTTAGCAAAGTATTAACAAGTAATCAGAATATTCTTCTATGTCAAGATCCTGGGATGTCAAGATCTTGGACCTTCAGGATATTGACACCTGAAATTTCACCCATAACAATTGTCCCCAAAGTTATTTTAATAAAATCTATTTTGTTGAAATAACTTTGAATCTTCTAGAGAAAGCTTTGACCGGAGTCAATTAGTAAATTTGAAACTATCTTAAAGATAAGACGCGTGTAAGTAGGATAACCAAGAGTCTTGGGAGAACCACTGAACAATATTTATTTTTTTCTTGGGAAAAAAGTGTAGGGAACGACTTATGTAAAGGTTCTACTCCTATCCATACATCGTGCCAAAATAGAATCGTGTCACCTGACTTTAATATTCCAACAATAGATTTTTCAATACTAACCTCCTTACTGTTGAGCTCAGTTGATAAGTTTGCAATTTGCTTCCAAGGTCCCGGTTGAGAAAGTCGTACCGGGATGAATGACCAAGACCGAGCTTTACTATGTATTGACCATATTACCTTCCTCCATAAGCTTCCTTGGTCCACCTTAAATCTCCACCACCACTTCGATAGCATGGCGAGATTAGCATTTTTGAGGGAGCCAATACCAATGCCTCCACTCTCGATAGGGGATGTAATCTTATCCCAAGCCACCCAACACATCTTCTGCTCATCCTCATTACCCCCCCAGAAAAATATTTTTCTCAACCTATCCAACGATTTAATTACTTGAGCAGGCGCCCTGTATAAGGAAAAGAAGTAGGTAGGCAATGAGTTCAAAACCGATTTAAGCATTGTAATACGACCTCCATACGACAAAGTCTTTGCTTTCCATAATGAGAGTCTGCTGCGAAACTTCTCAATCACGGGACGCCAATATTTTATCAAATTCATATTAGCTCCAACTGGCAGTCCGAGATGTGTAAATGGCAATGATCCTACCTTGCAACCTAAAACTCCAGCCATAGTATTCACTTCATCGCCATTGACCCCAATACCATACACACTACATTTGGATAGTGTAACACCCCGAGCTAGGCTCAGAATATTACTGAAAAGATATAGCGTATGCATGGAATTATCGTAGCACATGAACTATATGACATAAAAGGGATTCGGTGAATCCAACATCAAACATACAAGGTATGATATACATAAAGAACATGAAGCCAAAAAGGGCGAATGAATCACGGATCCACGTAAGTCCAAGCCTTAGCAAAAGCAACAATCAACCAACACGTCTCGGATTCACTTGATTACCTGAAAAGTGTACTAAACAAAGTCAACACTAGGTTGGTGAGTTCGTAGTAATGGATCACAAGGAACCATCGTCAAATAATCACAGTAAGTATAAATAAGGTAAGTAATGGCTTACAAGTAGCCTTTATAAGGCACAAAGTCAACCAAGATAGGTAAACCGAGAGTAAACCTCGTTACATAACAAGCCATAATGAATCGACAATGACGAGAGACGCGTGTCACATGTATGAATAAGTAATGTCAACATCAATGAGTATGCGAAACAATAAGGATGCAAAAAGTATAAGTGCATAAGACATAACCAAGCAATGTATGAATGTATATCATGTGTCTCTCAACAATCATCAAATGCAAGTATGTGTGACTACATACTTGGGGTCTGTGTGCGTCCCACACAAATAGAGTGTCCACGTGTCATCCCAATGACCGTTGTGGCATATCAAAATCATCGGTGTATATACGTCTATATACCCGGAGTCATGTACATATCATCAACACCGCACACGTTTCCCATACATCGGGGAGCGAACGTCCTCGCACATGTTTCCCACACAACGGGGTGCGTATGTTTCCGCTCACGTTTCCCATACATCGGGGTGCGTACGTCTCATCAATATCCATATCATTACTTATGCGTGTTTACCCAAATTACAAATCCATCAATCATTAATCAATCAAAACCATCCATCAATCAACAATCAATCAAAACCATCCATCAATCAACAATCAATCAAAACCATCCATCAATCAACAATCAATCAAAACCATCCATCAATCAACAATCAATCAAAACCATCCATCAATCAACAATCAATCAAAACCATCCATCAATCAACAATCAATCAAAACCATCCATCAATCAACAATCAATCAAAACCATCCATCAATCAACAATCAATCAAAACCATCCATCAATCAACAATCAATCAAAACCATCCATCAATCAACAATCAATCAAAACCATCCATCAATCAACAATCAATCAAAACCATCCATCAATCAACAATCAATCAAAACCATCCATCAATCAACAATCAATCAAAACCATCCATCAATCAACAATCAATCAAAACCATCCATCAATCAACAATCAATCAGTCAATCAATAAGCCGTCAATCAAATCAACCAAACATCAAACAAGCACGTATGTGTACACTTTTCAGCCCGAATCTCAATTGAGTAGGGAGCTACGGAACTCACCTGACGCGTGCAATACAATCTCAAGATGAAAGGAAGTAGAACCGACGTCCACGATAGCTGAAACATATCATACACGTATCACATTAATCCTAAAGCATATCAAGAGGTAAGGTCCTATCAATATTGACCTAATTTTACTATAAAAGCTTTATTATGTCCATTTTATAAGGCTTTGATCCAACCGAGGTGGAATCATTACGTTTTGCTTCACAATGACTCGCCGGGACTTGACCACTGTTTCTTTATCGAAACTTTTGGTTTGTTCAAACTAGGTTTTGGACTCAAAGGCCTATACCATTAGAAAGTAGACTCATTTACGCTTCCGTGGCCGCTTGAATCGTCGAAAACGGACTTACGGTTCAAAAGTTATGATCGTTACAAGAAAGATGAGTTCTGGCGTAAAGGGTGGCGTAAACAGAGGTTTCTGGCGTAAAGTAGAATTGGACTTTCCAGAGGGGCGTATCTTACGCCCCAGGTGGCGTATCTTACGCTGGGTGCAGGTCAGCCATGCCCAAGAACACTCAAGAACATCAAACACGAACCCAAACACCCCCAAACACCTCCAAATCGACCCCAAACTCATTTTTGACCATTTAGGAACCATTTTGAAGCTACACAACATGTTACTAACATAATTTGAACAAAACCCACCATCCAAACTCTTCCGTAACACAATTAAACACCAAATCATACCCCAAAATCACTCAAAACCCTAATTTACCCAATTAATTCGGTTTGTGATGATTCTAATCCAATTGTTCATAGGGCTATTCATAATTAGACATAATTAAACATAACCCTTTCCCCAATTTCGTTTTGTAAGACCAATTTGTGTTCAATTTGTGTTTGACCCGTTTTTTACTTTGACAAAACCCTAATTGATCTCAAATTCGATTTTTGGAAAGTTTTGACTCGATTAGAAGCTTGTATGGACATATTTAAATACAACCCACTTCAAAACTCAATTCAAAACAACAATCTTATGTATGAATCCGAAAATTACCCATTTTACCCACTTTGTAACCCTAATTTCGACCCATTTCGTTTTTGACTTCAAATTTGACTCAAGAACACTTGGGTTTGACTAGAAACATGTTAATAAACATAAAATGATGGATTTGAGTGAAATGTATCTTACCAAAACCTTCTCCAAGTTGTGAAATCCGAAATTTAGCTAAATATGGAGTTTTCTTGCACTTTGACTTTAAATTTTGAGATATGGTGATAAGGAGATGATGATGATTATTATTCTAGCTTTAATCTTGCTTGAATTTCAACAAATGTGAAAGAAATCTAGAGAGAGATAGAAGAAGATGTGTGTGTTCTTGGATATGAGTTAGAGAGAGAGATGTAAGGATAATGAATGATTGGGTGAGAAAGGTGGAAGAGTTGGGTGGGAGGTTTGGGATAAGGTTGGGTCAAGTTGGTGGGTCATGGGTCTTGGATATCCCCATGGGTTGACCCGTTTCACAAGTTCTAGTTAATTAACTCATCGTCAAGTCAAACAAACTGACCAATCGACTTCGTTTATCATAATGTACGTTATTAAGTCGTCAAAACCCTCAAATCTTATTATTAACTAATATTGTTAGTCGATTTGCGCATGAGGTCAAATGGTCAAAAGTCACGGATGTTACAGATAGATTAACTTTAAGGCCAGATACTATATAGAAGACCCTCAAAATTCTTTTTAAGCTTTTAGTATTACTATAAGACCACTCGCCCAAGAAAATCACATCATCAGCAAAGAGAAAATGAGACAATAGTGGTCCATCAGTACCCACACGAACACCCTGAAAGATACCAAGCGAGCAAGCGCGTTTCATTAGATCCGATAATGCCTCCATGACTAGAAGAACAGGAATGGTGATAACGGGTCCCCCTGGCGTAAACCACGAGAACTCATAAATTCAGATGTTGGAGATCCATTTAACAGAACCGATGCCCGAGATGAATATAAAAACGCCAAAATCCACCGCCTCCAAATATTGGGAAAGTTCATTTGGCTCATAACCGAGTCAATAAACTTCCAATTCACTGAGTCATAGGCTTTATCGATATCGATCTTAAAAAGCATACCTTTCTTTTTTGCTTTACGCATCCAAGCCATAGTTTCATTAAGAATAATTGGTCCGTCTAAAACACTTCTGTTGGCCAAGTATGCTGTTTGCTCTTCTGACACTAACTTACCAATTACTAACTTCAGCCGATTAGCAAGAACTTTCGATATCACTTTGTTAAGGCAACCCACGAGAGTTATTGGGCGAAAATCTGATAAACTCATTGGGTCTTTTACCTTGGGGATGAGGGTAATAAAAGATTAGATACATCCATCACTAATAGAGGCTTTGTCATAAAATTCATTTAGCAGCTTCATAAAATCCTCTTTTAGTAACTCCCAAAAATGCCTAATAAAAGTGAAATTAAATCCATCAGGACCAGGGGCTCGATCTCCCGCACAATCCCAAACTGCACTATGAATTTCTGACAATGTAAACCGAGAGGAAATTTGCTCCACATCTATGTCATTAAGTCGAGTAAGACCAGTGGAGCTTAAAGTCGGTCTAGAGAGTAAAGGCTCAGAAAACTTATGCGAAAAGAAATCCACCACTTTTTCTTTAAGAAGTATAGGGTCACTAACCCAAACACCATCACACATCAGCCCGTTCACCTTGTTATTAGAGGTATTAGCTTTGATCAACCCATGGAAAAACTTTGAATTCCCGTCTCCATGTACAGCCCACTTCACTCTTGCTTTTTGTCTCGCATCGATTGCTTCTAAGCGATCAAACTCAGTCATGACCTCTTTTGCCTCTAAGCGCTTAGTCAAATCCGACTCTGATAAATTCACTGTCTCGGCTTTCACCTCCAACTCCTCAACAAGAGACTTCATTTTAGCATAAGTACTAGTCCTTCTTACCTTTTCTGCAGCAATCCATTGCTTGATGCGATTTTTCAACCATTTTAGTTTCGTTGCCAATGCCAAATCAGCAGGTCCTGAGAACACAAAAGATCTACACAAACCCTCTACATAATCCACAAATCCCGGCAGTTCTAACCAAGAATTAAAAAATTTGAAAGGACTATGCCCAAAATTAGCTGGAGCCACAGATAAAAGAACTGGGCATTGGTCTGAGTATCTTCTCGCCAGCGCTGTAACAGATGCATTAACCCACTGATCAAAGAAGCCCCGACAAACTAGTACTCTATCCAGCTTACTAAATTTATCTCCAATATCAGACATATAAGTAAACAAATGACCCCCCATATTATACTCAATCAACTCCGCCCTATCGATAAAGTGGTTGAACCTATCCGCTTGATACTGAATGAATTCCGAAAACCTCCTCTCAGAAGGTTCACGTACATCATTGAAATCCCCAAGAAAAATCCAAAATCCAGACATAGATACCCTATAACCAAGCAATTCCTCCCAAAAAGTTTTTCTGGCAGCGGCATCATTAGGAGCATATACATTCACAATATTCAAAACAACCCCAAACCCTATCAAAACCCCTGACACAATCAAACAATGACGACAATACACAACACCTGTTTTCCTAAAGACAGCGGGATTCCAAAGACAACACAGCCCACCCGATCGCCCATACGCATTAACAAACTCATACTCGAAATAAGAATTACCCCATAAGCTGCTCAGCGTCTGATGGGATGGATCAGATAACTTAGTTTCTTGGATGGCAATGAAATTAACTCCGTAAGATGTTTTTAACCCACGAACCCACTCGGACTTTTTTCGAGCACCCCGCACCCCCAACCCTCGTATATTAATTGTTAGACAATTCATTGGGACAGGTTGTGTAAGTCCCAACTAACTAGATGGTACTACCTGAAGACACCTCTATGTCGATGGTGGGGTTACTTTGCAATAAAAACACTGAACTGGAGACGACCAGTTGCAGTGAGTGTATACCAAGTTCTTGATAAAGATTACTTATTAAGGTGACAATAAGTAAATGACAATGCAATAAGTAAATACTTGTAAAGTAAATTGGTGAGACAATATGTATTTTTCAAGTGTAATTTATTTATTAACTTTAAATAAATTACAAGGTTGTTGCGGAACCAAGATAATACAAAGTATGTAAATATCCTAACAACCTATGAAATACAATTGATCTAATACTTGGAAATTCTCTAAACAATCGAAACACTTAAAGTTGTGAAATGTTCCTTTTAGCGATTGAGAGAATATTGCACAAGTTCACCAAGAATATTGCAGGTTTGCAAAGTTGTTTTCTTGTTGTGCAAAGACCTCTATTTATAGGCAAAGTTGACATTGGGATGTCAACTTTGGCCGTACAAATATGGTTGAGAGCATTTAAGGAATAGCATTTAATTCCTTAAAATGTTGTGTAAAGTTACAGAATAAAGTAACTTTACTCAACCTACTTTATGTACCTTTTGTACTTTATACAAAGACACCATTTATTGCCCCACTGTGCTTTCTGGTTGCCATGATCTGGGAATAATAGTTTCTGGCTTCAGATTCATTTGAAATTTTAATAGTCCCAGCTCCAGCAGCCTGCACAGCAACTTTGATGTCATCATTTGAGATTTCGCCAGTTGGTTCAATGAAGGTTCTTAGATCAGCATCTCTGGGCAGTGGTTTTCTTGGTTGAGGGTTCCTTCTTGGTGGATTCAAAACCCTTTTCACAACCTTCTTGACATTTTCAATTCTTTTAAGAATCCCACTGGCCCGATTCTCTTTAGCCTTCTCCACTGATATGTTCAGATTTCTAGCATCATGTTCAGCTTCATCATCAGGATAGTGTCTGTCAAGTTCAATATCAAGCATTTCTTTTAACATGCCCACTATCCTTGCATCATTTTTTACTTTGGCATATTCCTCCTTTGTGATTCCCAAAAGAAGAGCATCACTTACATCAAGCAATTTTATCTTTGCAAGATGTTCTCTGGCTTCAGCTTGGTTTGCTTGTTTCAACTTCTTTCTTTCTTTGATTTCATTTCCAAGTCTTGCCAATCTTTTGCTATCACTTTCTGAAACTGGAGGAAGCCTATCAAGATTGCCAGTTTCTAACATTGGTACATCAGTGGCCGGCTGGGCAGATTCATCAGTTGCTTTCCCTTTGCCCTTATCAACATTCCCCCTATCAATCACATCTTCATACTCTTCAATCCTTTGCTCACCAGCTTCAGTACTGGCAGCTATTACAATTTCTCTACCAGTTGATTGTTGAGTAAGCACACCTTGAATTCCAGATGGAGCACTTCCAGTTGCAATTGGTGCAAGGACTGCACGTCTTTCCCCCTTGGCAGCATCTAGACCTGCCCTTATGACTTCCCAGTCGGAATGGCTAGATGGCAACCGGTCAAGAGGCTGCCATGATTGCATGTCCTTGCACTCTTTAAAGATTGTGCACATCATCCTGAAAGATCTCCACAGGTGGTTGGTCTCTTTAGACTGGGTCAGAACATTTGCTACAACTTGTTGCTGACCAGTCTTCAGTTCATCCAAGGTCTTAGAATCTTCATCAAGACCAGAAACCACCTTTTCCTTCACCTCTTCATCCTTTTTCTTTAAATTCTCTACTTCAGTTGTCAGCTTGTCAATAGACTGAGTGTGATTTGATACCTGGGTGTTTAAAGTGTCTATGCTGCCCCTCAACTGGTTGATCTCAGTAGTGAGTGGGGCCAGATCAACCTGAGGAGTGGCCAGCTTGGTGATCTCAGCTATCACCCTTTCAATCAGTTGTGTTTCTCTTGCACCCAGCGTATCATCAATCTTCTGACCAACTGAAGTCATCAACTGCTGCCCAAGCTCAGTCACATTCAAGCCAGGTTTTTCAACTAAGTCCTTAACCTGCTTTTCAATCTCCTTCAAATCAACTTCTGATTGTCTAACAGTATTACCCAGCAAGTTGGAGATTGAAGTAGTGACTTTGGTCTGAGTAAGGTCAAAGGCTTCCTTTAGAGAAGTGGCCAGATTGTTACAGCCTTCGACCAGCTCATTGAGCTTTTTGAACACCAAATCCTCATTTTCTGCAAACTTATTTATCCCCAGATCAACAACCTTAGAATTTGTGGTGGTGTCCTTGTTGTATCTGGAGAGGGACTTGGTATTTTTATCAATTGCCTTCTGAACATCCTCCACCCTTTGAATAAGGTTTTGGATGTCGGCTTGGAAGGAGGAAAATTGAGTGTCCAGTGACGGAGGAGAACGTGTCACTGGACCAGCAGCAGCTACCACTGGAGTAACTGGAGGAGGCAAATTGAGAGAAGCCTCCCAGTTGACATCGCAGCAGTTGAGGGAATAGTAACAGAAGTGGTGGAAGAAGGAAGGACAGGAATTTCAAGTTGTTGGACATGCTGAGAATGCTCAGGTGTGTCCAACGGCGGCGGTGGTGGCATTTCTCGAAGAAGTGAGAACTGCCCAGATGGTGATGGTGTCATACGTCTGTTTCCAGACATATAGTTATATGTGGGAAATGGAGTTTCAGTATGCTCATTTGTTTGAGATGGTAAAATTGAAATTGAAGCTTCTGGAGGCGAGACATGAGATGAAGGGTTTTGATCTTGTACAGAAGAATCAAAAATCTCAATGTCTGAAGCAGTACCTTCAGAATCCGAAGATTCAATAAGGATTTCCTCGTCATTAACATTCATGTCCAGATCCATGAATGTAACTGAGGACTGACCAGATTGGTCAGTCTCCAGATGACCTTCTCCAGTTTCCTGGAAGGTTGCATCTGTTGAAGGTTCAGTTACCAGGGTAACTTCACCAGGGATAGAGGTCACTGGGGTTGCCTCAGTTACAATTGCTCTATCCACAATTATAACATCATCAGCCGTAGAGTTTGGAGCTTCAGTCTCCAGCTGTGACTGGCCGAAGACATCGTCAGCTCGTGCAAGAAAAGAAGTGTCAGAAGTTTGGTCGTGGACACTTTGTGCAGACTCTAACTCTATTCTGGGTTGGGGTAGCCCAGTATCATCTTCACCACCCTCTCCTACAGAAATTTCGAGGGTGGCTGCTTGCGGTTGTCCCATTTGACTATCTCCAGGTTCCTGTTGGGAGGAAACTGGAGGGTTGGCTTGGTTTCTACTGTCAGTGGCAAGTGCTGACTGATTCCTAGGGCGACGTGTTCTTTTTGCCTTTGGAGCACCTGAAGGACCTGTTGGGAGGTCTCCAGGGTAGATAGTTAAAGGGACTGACACGCTGGAGCTGGAGGGGTTAGACTGTTGCCCGGGTTCGGCAATGGTCACGATTCCAGCAGACGAACTGGTGGGTCCCTCATTGTTTTGAGGCCCGCCCAGTTGTCTTTCCGACTCACCTTGGACTGGTGCATCGGTTTTAGAGAATGCCAGCAACATTATCTGAGGGATCTCAACCTCCCCATCGACAGATGTTAGGGAGTCAAGATTCCTCAACAACTCTGGGACAGTGTACAGTGATTGAGTATTATGATATTCTTCACTGCCCAGAAGTTGTAGAAAACAGAGTGACAAATACCTGGAGAAGGGGATGCATAATCCCCTGGAGCCCTTCAGTTTTATTACCAGGCTTCTGAATAAAATGTCAACAAAGTCCACTCTGAGTCCATTCCACAAGCAGTAAGCCATCTCTGCTTGTGTGGAGTTGATCTGGTCCAGTCCACCAGAACTCCCGCCCATGCTTTCCACAAGGTGAATGAAGAAGTACCTCCAGGATGGTGTAAGGCCCTTCATAGTCATAGCACCTTTGATTTTCAATACCCCATTTTCCAAGCACTCCTTGTTTCCCATATCAAGGAGTACCTGGCAAAAATTAATATTTTGGGATATCACAACTGGAGACTCACCCTGTCTCCAGTAGTTGAGGTGCAAAGCATCCCTCAACGTTTCTGCAGTTATGGTACACTCGACTGATCCATCTTTAAGGGTGAAGGAGATAGATGAACAGTCTTCTGAAAGTTCTGCTGTGTACCAAAACTCACACAAGTATTCATGGTACATCTTGCGTGGGTTGAGGGAAAAAGACTCGCCGAGGGGAGAATCACGAAGAAATGTTTGGATTCTTCCGATTAGTGTATCGGCGGCTTGAGTCCCTCTCAAACTAGCCATGGGATTGTTTGGATTTAATTTAATGGATGTGGAATTTGAAGGGGCACCACTGGCTCGTTTGACATTATTTGATGGATTATAAGGGACTGTAAGCAGATTTACATCCCTACTTCTTGATTTAGGTGCCATTTTAGAAAGATTTGAATATGAAACTGAAAATTTGGGAATTAGGGTTTTTGATTTATGAAGCAAAGAGAGGAATGAAGCTATTTTGATGATGATTGGAAGTAAATGAAGGAATGTAAAAGAAAGTAAATGTGATCGGAGTAAATAAGGGGTATTTATAATGAAATTATGATCCCAATGAAATACCAAGAATTATTTTATTATCAAAACTCAAATTTGTAGATATTTTTACAAAAGTTAATTTGAATTTTGAACCAAAAATTTAATTCTCCGTGTCAGCATTAAATGCTACGATGGCTTAACTTCTCACGCGCCCACTAACTTTCATATTCCCAATAAAACAGTTGTCTTTTACAAAAATGACTTTAAACACGTCATATGACGATATTGAGTGGGTTAAAACACTCGAGTACCATCACGTGTCACAAATATTGACCAAGTATTTTCCAACGTTATGAAAATCTGGTTGACCACCAGTTTTAAGACAAGACTGAACATGTACACTGGAGGATTAGTCCAGTGCCAGTTTCCAACTGGAGAGTTCTCCAGTTGCCATTTTCAAACAAAAAGAATTTTAGTAAGAAAATTATTTTGAGTCTTTCCCCCTAAAATGATGATCCAGAAATCGATTGGTGCCAGGATAGTATCACAAAGGCGTTCGATAGCCTGGCGAGCAAAGATTATCTGGACCTCCTCAACTGGAGAACTTCATCAGTGTCACTGACGCGTTCATAACCAAATCTCCAGTTTTAAGGATTTAACATTCCCAACTCGCTGATAAGATGTTTAAAAGTTTTCTCATCAAGAGGTTTTGTAAAAACATCAGCAAGTTGTTTGTCAGTGGGGATGAAATATATTTCAATGTCTCCTTTCATAACATGATCACGAATGAAATAATACCTGATGTCAATATGCTTTGTCTTAGAGTGCATCACTGGGTTGTGAGATATAGCAATTGCACTGGTGTTGTCACAAAAGATTGGGGTCCTTGTATACTTTTGACCATAATCTAGTAACTGGTTCTTGATCTAGAGAATCTGGGCACAACAACTGGCCGCAGAAATGTACTCTACCTCAGCAGTGGACATAGAGACTGACGTCTGCTTCTTGCTGGTCCAACTTACCAGTTTTCCTCCAAGGAAATGACAACCACCAGTTGTTGATTTTCTGTCTATCTTACAACCTGCATGATCTGAATCTGAATAACCCATTAGATCTAACCCTGAGCCTTTGGGGTACCAAAGACCAAGGCTAGGACACCCTTTCAGGTATCTGAAGATGCGCTTAACAGCATGCAAATGTGATTCTTTTGGGTTAGCCTGAAATCTGGCACATAGACATGTTGCAAACATTATATCAGGTCGACTGGCAGTTAAATACATCAGTGAACCAACCATACCACGATATTCAGTGGTGTTCACTGGTTTGCCAGTTGGGTCAGAGTCCAAATTTAAAGGTGCTGCAATAGGTGTGTTTTTCGATGGGATTGAATCATATTTGTATTTTCTTAACAAATCTCTGACATATTTTTCTTGGTTTATAAAAATTCCATTTTCAGTTTGCTTAATCTGAAAACCCAAGAAAAATGTTAATTCTCCCATTAAACTCATTTCATACTCAGATGACATGATTTTAGAAAACCTTTTACACATTGCATCATCAGTTGAACCAAAAATAATGTCATCAACATAAATTTGTACCAATAAGATATTACCTTTTTCTTTCAAGATAAATAAGGTATTATCTATTGCACCTCTTTGAAAGCCATTTTTGAGAAGATGTTTAGTTAAAGTATCATACCAGGCTCTTGGGGCTTGTCTAAGACCATACAAAGCTTTGTTCAGTCTATATACCCAGTGAGGATGTTTCTCATTGATGAAGCCTGGAGTCTGTTTAACATACACTTCTTCTTCCAATGTTCCATTAAGGAACGCACTTTTGACATCCATCTGGAAGACTTTGAATTGCAGATGGGCTGCATAAGCCAGAAATATTCTGATGGCTTCAAGTCTTGCAACTGGAGCAAAAGTTTCATCAAAATCAACGCCCTCTGCCTGACAATAACCCTTGGCAACTAATCTGGCTTTGTTTCTGACAACATTGTCATCTTCATCCATCTTGTTTCGGTAGACTCATCTTGTACCAATGGGTTCTTTCTTTAACCCTGGTGGACAAGGAACAAGTTCCCACACATTATTCCTTTCAAACTGGATGAGCTCTTCTTGCATAGCTGTACGTTGCAACTGGACTTCAATATATTTCTGGACAAATCTTCTTAGTCTCCAGATGCAACTGGAGACTGACCAGTTTCAGCAAAACTGGTCCTAACAAGTTGAACTCCACATCCCCAGTTACCTCTTTGTTCACTAAACTGACGTAATCATCCAGATTAGTTTCCAAAAGTTTTCCAACCTTCATCGTCTCATGAACCTCCTCTTCAATCCTCCTTTGGCGATCCACATTCATGTTAGCAATAGAATCCGCCCCTAACCCCTCCATTCCTTGATCTGAATCAGAAGAAACATTTCCCACACAACCTGTGTCGCTCCCCACTCTCTCTCCAACACCCTCAACACCAATAGAAGAGCCCTCATTGACAGAATCGTGGTTAGGGTTGTTCTGGTCAACAGCAATAGTCTTTCATAAGGCATGAGAAAGTAAAATGTAAAGCCCATCTACGGGTTAAAATCAAAAACCGAATTCCATTCATTTTCAAATTAATGTTCAAACTTGGAAGATAACATGATGTAAAAGCAATCATGCAAACTCATTAAATTTTGCATCTTTTGTAGTTGAAATTGTTATTCAAAGTAGGAATTAGGCTTTGATGAGATAATGACCACAGAAATATTGAATAAATCCAATTAAAAGTTAATATTATACCATACCATCCTTGCAAGGTTATTAGCTCGTTGGTAATGACCGAATCGCAAGGCATCTCATCATTCTTGTCGAATTACTTTCAAACCATTGACAGGTGAAAACAATGATTCGCTTAAACGTTTTAACATATACAATCCAATAACAGGATATGTTGGAATTGGAACTACATATATTGACAAACTCATGTTGCTTATAATCAAACAAAACAAAAGCAATATAAAGTAAACTACGCCAATACACAATCCCACAGGGCATGGCTAAAAGTATAGCTTCCAAAAAAACTAATGCCTTATTATAACATGAACTAAAAGGAATGAATTTCAAAGAAAGTCTGAACCATAATAATATATTTTAGTAAGATATAGATGACGACATAAAATCATAAAACAAAAGCCAGGGCCCAATTGGATCGTGGGCTTTATGCAGATACGAACACGCCTGGTACAGTTTTAATCATATATTGGTGCATAATATGGACTTGAAAGAATATTTTGTTTTGTTATTTGTATTAAACGATACATGCTTTAAGCATATTCGTATTTGATATAAGTTGATTAAGAGCAAAATTCCACCTGAAAGAAACTTATTCCACTCGATTTCTGTTCACATAACTGGGTCATTGATTTGATTATAATATAATTAACAGCACGAACCCATAACCCTTGATTTTGATAGCACCTTCTCTCACACTTCCAACTGATTAGAAGTACATTCTTTTATGTCCAAACTACCCATTCATTATAGAAAACATATCATGAGTCAACCAAGGCCAATATGAAATTACGAAGTGAGCTGATCCGGGGCTAAAACGAAGATGTGGCAACACAAAACAAGTAACATGATAAATATCTGGAGATCAATATACCTCATCTTTTGTATTATAAAGTTCGGGATCTGGACTTGGAATGCTAGTATTACCTGGGGCAAAATTGACCTAATTACACATCTTTTGCTAAGTGTAAAGTTGATCCGTCAATGGAAACCCAAAAACACAATCACTTCATAACCTTGGGATTTCCATCTGAAGTCTGGCACGCTCCACGAATACCGGTTGCAAGGGACCTACTTGTGCATCTTTTTCTCAGCCAATTTCTACTGAAATAATTTCGTTAGCCTGTCAGCAGTCACTGCTGCTCTTTTATTGGTTGGCTCTAGAACAAGTGCATATTTGAAATCTGCAGCAGATAGATATACAGAGTGCAAAACTAGTCAGCAAAAGGTTGGGCAAGTGGTAATTATCATGTAGTGTTAAGCCCGTCACTAATCAAGTTCTAGAACCATTAGTTGCTACTTAGAAGAAGTATTCTCATGCGCTTATTTTCTTCAATGTAGTACTCCGTAATAATTAAAATGTTTACGTGGTTGACAAACTCTAATTATGTATAGAAAATTAAATGATTAAATCAACATTTCTGTGAGAGAACAAAGAAAAAGACCAAGTGTTAAGTGAAATGGGAATGAGTTCTTTCCAATGAGGTCAAAAGAAAAGATATGTAATACACGTTATTTTACCTTTGAAAAGCAACGTTTTTGAACCGATTAAGTCACTGAAATAATCAAAAGGAGAATACAGTGCTTACACATTGCTTAGTACTAAAGTGTTTTAAGAGATGCGAGCATGCTTTGCCTTTTAAAAGAGCTAGATTGGATCGGTTGGAAATGAAGATCTCATAAAATTTCAACCTTTAAAAACTACGGCTAAAATAGTGAAATTTGATAAACATCTACCTTCAATTGCCTCTTTATAGTATCCAAGCATCTCTCGTGCGGTGCCTCTCCGTAAGTAGGCCTTCACATTCTGTAAGACGGTGTCAAAGTAAATAATTCCATCTTAAATCTATATCAACAGCCATGAAAACTAAAAATATATACCCAATGTTTAGAGGTAAAAAAAAGGTGGTGTCATGAAGCTTGTCGACCAGTTAAAATGGGCCATTTTTTAGTCATGGTCAAGGCAACCAGCAAATGCACTCATCTTTTTTTTTCTTTACCTTGCATATAATTAAGGTGTTTAATTATTACAACTAACCTATTAGCAACTTTAGATTATCTAATATAATACAACAGCTAAACAATTAGCAACTTTAGATTTTTTTTTAACCAAACAATTTATGTTTCTATGCAATTATAATAAGCTTTAGGTGACTTTTAACCTGACATCTTTTAGTGAACCCATTAATGTGTCTGGAATAAAGCATAATCACAAATCAACCAATTTATAACTGTGGGTTGAAATGACTGATGGTTATTACTTTGACGATGCATGAAATTATATGGCAACTATGCTTCAACTCATATGCTTCAACTAGTATCATCTTTACAGAGCACAGACAAGAGAAAGCTACCTTTTTATCAAGATCAATTGCTTTAGTACTATCGGCTTCAGCTTGAATGAAACTGATTGTAATGGGACACAAATAAAGCATGTCAGTTATGGACATATTTAATGACTATAGTTTGCAAGATATAACAATACCTTCCCAGTTCCAAGTATGCTGCCGCTCGATTATTATAATATGCTGCATTGTTGCCGTTGAGTTTAATGGCATCCGTATAGAACCCAATGGCCTTCTGCCAATTTTTTGATTTGAATGCAACGTTGCCCTATTCAAGAAATTTTGGTTGAAAAATATCAATGAGCAACAGTGTACAAGAGCATTGATTATATAGATAACTGCAAAAGATATAGGATGAGTTATGTAAGATGCGGTGACTGGATTTGTGTCATTCAATTCAATACGTATCAAACAAGTCAAATTTTATTCAGAACTATAATATACAAGTCCAACTATCCATTCAGAACACTTAACAAACAGTTCAGAATCAAGTCCAAACAGAGACATCAAATCATACAGCAAAGAATCATAGTATTAAAGAATACTTCTGCATGAGATCCAAGAAGCATTGAGAAGTGAAGAGCACGATTTAAAAAGGGACATCTACTCAATGGTTAAAGAATGTTACCTTTTCTTTAGCGATGTCAGCAGAGGCTTCCTTGGTGACAACATCATCAGACAATTTTGACTTCCCAGCTTCATCGGCCTTCTTTAGAAGAGATGCATGCATAGTCTGTAGAGTATCTAGTAGAAAACAATCACCCCCGTGTCTTGCTATCAACGACACCGAAACAGGGTAGTTTTGATACAATCCCAAAGGTATTGTGACCTACATTGAGGTGTCAAATAAAGTAAATTAGCAGATTGAGTTCATCAAACTAAACAATCCAAAGAAAGCCAAAATAGAAGGCCACACAACAAAACACCAAAATATAGAATCTGGAAAAGAGAGCACAAGCCAGACTATATATGGTGTCTACTAGATTTGTAAATCTGAAGGCAAGCCAATATAAAATGTCACAAAAAAGCATGCCAAAATAGAATCTTGAAACAGGAGTAGAGAGTAAAAACAGGGCTATATTTGGTGTCTACTACATTATATTTAGATATTAGTTGAGATATAAAACAAAATTTCAGGTAGCGATATATCGGTGGTTTGGGAAAGTTGAATAAAAGTTCCAAAAGGGATAATTCTTGGTATGGGTCGAAACATGTTGTCCTGGTTTGGTTGACCTGAAACAATAAAAAACTTATAGGCAGTTGGTGTGTCAAAATGAATACAAAGTATTACATCAGTTAAATAAATATATAATTATGAGTTTATGACAAAATGATTTACAAGGTTTTATTATGCAATAAAAGTACAATGTTGTCGACTTTTAATGTTTTTCCTCTTTTGCTATTTTTCATATTACCCATTTGACCTATAATAGATGGAACGTTACCCAAATCACCCCATTCGTAAGTACACGAGTTGAGTTTGCCACCTCTGGCAAAATGGGGGATAGAGAAAATTTTGGTACTGGTTGAAGCTTCAGTTAACTGAAAACACTTTATTGCAATGATACTCCAAATTACGAAAAAGAACAATTTAGTAGGTTGTATGAGTCAAGAACACTCTCTGAGCGACTTCGTCTTGTTCGACTCATATCACCTGTTTAGTTTTTTACACGATGTTTTTTACTTTTCCATCTTATCCAGTCGAAAGTAATTTAACATAGATCAACCTAACACAAGTGGGTCAAAATTGCCACTTCATCAATCAAAATACAGTACAGGAACATGTTCTTTTATTTATTATGCATGGGTTTGTGCTTGTTTTTGCATGTGCATGAGAGAGACAGAGAAAGGGAGAGAGAGAGAAAGATAAGAGAGAGAGAGAGAGAGAGAGAGAGAGAGAGAGAAAGAGAGAGAGAGAGAGATTTTGACCTGACAGCAACCTGACATGCTTGCTAAACTCGTGAGGGAAAATTCGCTCATAAGATAGTCTTCTGATGAAAGCTCTTTAGAACCAACTTTGGGAGGAGGACTAGAAACCGTAGGGATTACAAGCACTCCATCATCCTACACAAATTATCTTCCAATTAATAGCAGAAACGGACAAGTGCATAGATATTAAATCAATAGCAACAATCAAAAGATCAATTAATATAAACCAATCAACATTTAGGCTGCGCAAGCCATTCAAGAAAGACACAAAAAATAATTATAAAAATTGGGCTGCTAGATATAAAAAGATCAAACAAGATATACACCTTTAAAAGGGCATTTAGTGCCAATCTCAGCTCGCTTTTAACAGAACGGAGATTTTCAACATCTTTCTCTGATAATTCCAGCCTCTCGTGTACCTCAGCTGAGATAAGAGGATCTAAAGCTGGCTTCGCGGAGCTAATCCATTCAGAGTGATTATGGCTAAACTCGTGCCTGCATTGAGGATTTTGAACTTATTAAACAATAAATCGATTTTTCTTAATTTGTATGTGTCCTAATGGTTAAGTTTCATCTAAGAAAAATGCAAGTCAGATTCAATTTTGGCGGTAAAATCCAATCTAGCTTGGCTCGTTCTCATAGTTTTTTTTATAACCTATATAACAATTTTTGTGTTCTTGCATCACGTTTATCATTCTTCCCCAATAAAATATATTTTTATCTTATCTGCTTGGTACTTCAATGCAAAATATTATATAATTATACATCCAGCTTTTATCGTTCAATATCATCATAGAACATTCACTAAAAATAAATGAAACAAACAAAGTCTCTATAGTTTAGCTATTTTAAGCTAATCCACTTGCTGATTTTAACAGACAGCTTTTTGTGGATGGAAAAGCACACAAAAAATTCTGTTCGGAAATATAACTCTGCAAACTCAGCATGAAATGTTACAGGCAGTGATTCTCACACATTTACTTAGGGTGACGTTTAATCTCTAATAAGGTTGAATGCGTAAAAAGACTATATCTTAATAAAAGATTATCAATTAGATAAAAACTAGCCCTAGGTGTCATTTCATGCATACAACCTCCTATAAAACTATCCTGATTAATTTTGCCACACTATCTGCAAATAAAACCTTTAAGTGTTAACGGTCAACCCGGCTCATACCCAAATAATAACTAGGACTACAGCACCAGAATATACAGAGTTATAATAGATAATGATATTCATTTATTAAAGATTGTGGAGAGTTCAATTACCTTCTTAGTAGCTGCATAATGTTAGCAAGCGATCTTAGAGAAGAAAACTTGAGATCACCATTTGACTTCTTAGAATCAAGAGCTTTCAAGCTTGGAACTTTTAAAGCAATGTAATCACCAAGATTCTGATGCTTCAAAACTTGCTCTGCAAAAACCACTGTTTAATAGTTGTACAAAGAAACAATAAGGGTTCATAACAGCATGAGTAACTTATTGTTACGGGGTTGACCAAAATTATTTTTTAAGAACTTTATAAAGAACTCATGTGTTGAGTATAACAAACAAATGTATTGATGATAAACTGATTTAATAGATCGTACACATTATATGTACACTTTGGGCAACTTTCTGGCCCTTCACTTTGAAGCTAAAACGTTACCCACTTGAACTGTTAGAGATCAAACATAACTCAAATCAACCCAGTCACATATAAATGGGTCAAATCACCACCTCTAATAAACAGGAAAAGAACAAAATACATAAGTGTGCAGTTAATGTAATAAAAGAAAAATAAACATACTTCCAAATAGATTCTCAGTTGATCTAATTACCACCTGGGTCAACCGATCAACAGGAATTTTTGATAACTGAAAACAGTCATCGGCAATGATAATATTCCTAGGGTTACGTTGGATTGCAAGTGGCATTTGTAGCAGAACGTGTCCAACACGACGTAATATACTGGGATCCGTGGCAAACCATCCTGAAAAATAATTCACAGAACCTAATTAATACTTGAAATGAAGATGATTGATTTTGCTACATTAGATGCCAACCACAAAGTAACCTAAAACTAACTTTCACATAAAAAATAGAGGTGACCGCACGAAACGCTTGGTCGGGTCACTAAGTACTTTTGGATAGGTTGAACCAAAAGTCCAAAACACTTTATAATCTTACATTTCAAATAGACTACTTAAAAGGTTCTGAATATAAAAACACACTTTCAAAGACTTTCAACATGTTTCCTTTCAATCAAACTTTTTTTTATTACCCAGTCAACCTGTTATTAGAGATATAAATATAACCCGCATAGACTTGTTTATATAGGTCAGGCTTGCCACTTCTACAAAAACGGTACCCTAAAACTGAGGTACAACAAGTAGATACGCTCTTAGAAGATTTCAATTTTCAATTGAGAAGAGTGATTTGCCATCTACTTTCCTAGGAATACATTGACAAGATGTAGCAAACTATTTGACTTCTTTACATATAAAATCCTTGTACCTATATTTTGAAATTACAAAGTCAACTTAATATTATTGAAAATTAGTCACAAATATAATAGTATTAACCATAGCCACCCAAGATTCACAATAGTAATGAAACGCTACATATTGTTGGAACAGATGTGCATATAGCCACAAAAAACAAATTCAACTTTACATTAGAGTGCACTTTGCAAGAAATATATTAAAGTCAGTATAACCACCAATGTATAAGTCATTTTGAGGAAAAAATAATCACAAGTGAAATCCAGACACATCAATTAGAAAATTAAGATTTAAACTTTAAAGAATATGAAAATATACAAGAATGTGACTTTGATCATGAAACACTAGAGAACCTGAAAAGGATACACTAACATTATTGCATGCATGTAAAATTTAAAGCTGACTGGAATTCATACCAACAGTGTCAAAACTTGTTGAGACGGGAATGATCCCCAAATGAGAAACGGCACCATGCGATGGCCGAAATCCAAGGATGCCACAATGTCCAGCAGGTTGCCTCACCCCACCAACAGTATCAACACCTGATTCAGATTGTCAGCATCAACCAGTAGATATTTCTTTTAAGAGATGATACGATCCCATGTGCTAAAGTAAAATATTTCCAACTCTAAACATACCCAAAGAAAAATCAACAAGTTTGGCAGCAACAGCTACAGCAGCTCCACTGCATGATCCTCCCGGTATCCTTGAATCAGCAACAGGATTGGTCGGTGTACCATAATGTCTATTTTCTCCGGTAATACTGTACAACACATTCCACCAGACAAAATATTTTATGGGCACAGATAAAAGAGAAGTCAAATTAATATCTAGTGGTGGCAATTTTAACCTGCTTATTTATGAATGGCTAGAGTCGGCTATATTTTAGTACAAAGTGTATTTTAAAGCATAACACCATAACTCATTTTAATCTAATAAATTGATTATTACTGAGACAATGTAGCCTCTGTAATCTTACTTGACACACAAATTATAAGATGAAGAATATAAAATCAGTACAAGAAGTGTTTTAAGGTAAACCCAACAAGCCTTGCCCCTGTTTTGACAGGCAACAAAAAATTGCTCATCACATCTTTTAATAATCTAAAAGCTAGATGGTGTTATGTGGAAAAGAAGTCCATGATGCAATGGAGTTATTAACTAATTGAATTCAAAAAAAAAAAAAAAAAAAGAAGAAACACTAACCCAAATGACATTTCATCCACAACAGTTTTTCCAACACATGTTGCTCCGCCGTCTACAAGTGCTAAAACAGCAGGAGATGTCTGTGAAGCAGCTTCATGTGTCCTTTCCCAGTCTGGACAGCCAAACCCAGTTACATACCCATTGATATCAAATCTGTAAAGCATTAATATAACACCGTCTGTCATATAAATATATTTCAAATGTGACTACTAAAAAAAAAAAAGAAGTTTACCATATCTCAAAAGTTAAAGGAGTCAAAAACTTATAAAACTGATAAATGGGTTCTCTCCTTTCTGAGAGAATTGTTCTTACATATCCAACGTTAACACATTTAACTTTATTTAAGTTATAGTTAGAATTTTCTTCTAGAAAAGTGAATGGAACTAAAAGCACCCTAAGTTTTTCCGACAAACTTAACGAACTCATATCCATCTTCAAAATATAAAAAAGCTAGAATAACTAAACAAATAGCAACATAGCCACAAACCCAAGTTACAAACAAACGCAATAAAGAGTCAATTTCCGAAACTTAAACAAAGTTCCAGTGTAACTTAATATAAAACTTAATAACTTCAATTATATAAAATAACCCAAATAAGCTTCAATACAATGCAAATATATTCTTTATTACGCATTACAAACTTTTCACTAAATTAGTGAACTGTTTATTAACTTACGAACATGAATTCGTTCGGTTTGTCACTGAAACACTTGGTGGGCATACAAAATAACACAGCAATAGGTCAGAAAAAAACTATACATATGAAAAAAGAAAAAAAATCTTTTATCTTACAAAAAAAAAAACAACAATATTAAAAAGAAACTCATTCAAGCATTAACACAAACACCTGGTGGGCATAAAAAAAAATCACAAAAATATAAAAAAGCTAGAATAACTAAACAAATAGCAACATAGCCACAAACCCAAGTTACAAACAAACGCAATAAAGAGTCAATTTCCGAAACTTAAACAAAGTTCCAGTGTAACTTAATATAAAACTTAATAACTTCAATTATATAAAATAACCCAAATAAGCTTCAATACAATGCAAATATATTCTTTATTACGCATTACAAACTTTTCACTAAATTAGTGAACTGTTTATTAACTTACGAACATGAATTCGTTCGGTTTGTCACTGAAACACTTGGTGGGCATACAAAATAACACAGCAATAGGTCAGAAAAAAACTATACATATGAAAAAAGAAAAAAAATCTTTTATCTTACAAAAAAAAAAACAACAATATTAAAAAGAAACTCATTCAAGCATTAACACAAACACCTGGTGGGCATAAAAAAAAATCACAAAAATAAAAAAAAGAGAAGTCAAATTAATATCTAGTGGTGGCAATTTTAACCTGCTTATTTATGAATGGCTAGAGTCGGCTATATTTTAGTACAAAGTGTATTTTAAAGCATAACACCATAACTCATTTTAATCTAATAAATTGATTATTACTGAGACAATGTAGCCTCTGTAATCTTACTTGACACACAAATTATAAGATGAAGAATATAAAATCAGTACAAGAAGTGTTTTAAGGTAAACCCAACAAGCCTTGCCCCTGTTTTGACAGGCAACAAAAAATTGCTCATCACATCTTTTAATAATCTAAAAGCTAGATGGTGTTATGTGGAAAAGAAGTCCATGATGCAATGGAGTTATTAACTAATTGAATTCAAAAAAAAAAAAAAAAAGAAGTTTACCATATCTCAAAAGTTAAAGGAGTCAAAAACTTATAAAACTGATAAATGGGTTCTCTCCTTTCTGAGAGAATTGTTCTTACATATCCAACGTTAACACATTTAACTTTATTTAAGTTATAGTTAGAATTTTCTTCTAGAAAAGTGAATGGAACTAAAAGCACCCTAAGTTTTTCCGACAAACTTAACGAACTCATATCCATCTTCAAAATATAAAAAAGCTAGAATAACTAAACAAATAGCAACATAGCCACAAACCCAAGTTACAAACAAACGCAATAAAGAGTCAATTTCCGAAACTTAAACAAAGTTCCAGTGTAACTTAATATAAAACTTAATAACTTCAATTATATAAAATAACCCAAATAAGCTTCAATACAATGCAAATATATTCTTTATTACGCATTACAAACTTTTCACTAAATTAGTGAACTGTTTATTAACTTACGAACATGAATTCGTTCGGTTTGTCACTGAAACACTTGGTGGGCATAAAAAAAAATCACAAAAATAAAAAAAGAGAGATAGGGGGGGCAAAGGGCATACAAGTCAGAAACAGCAAAAGTGAGGCCAGTGAGGGGATGGGGGGCCTTAGGAGGGGCAGGTTGGGGGGGAGGGAGAAGCTCGAATTTATGAATAAATGCTCCAAAATCAGGTTTAATAGTTTTCTTGAATTTTTTGGCCATTAACATAATTCCGGCTAAACTTAAACCAAACAACACCCATAGATTAGGTGCTGATGATGATGCCATCTATCTCTTCTCTGTCTAGGAATATATGTATGTATGTATAGATATATAGAATTATTATGGGAAGTTGTATGTATAGGTTTTTATTATTAGTTGGTTGGTTTGTTCAAGAAAGAATTTTTGATAAGAGGATAACACTGGGATGGAAGAAAGGAAGGTGAGTTGAACGAGAAAGAGACCTACTACAAGTTTAAGACTATGCGACCCGACCCGATTTACTTAAAGAGAGAGCCCATATTGGTTAACCTTTTTCATCAAACTAATAAAATTACTTTGCTCCGTTTTTAATTACGAGTTATATGACCACACAATGCGACGTCGACGGCGGGTGGCGGCAGCGATGATGACGGGTGGTGGGGGCGAATTTATGAATAAATGCTCCAAAATCAGGTTTAATAGTTTTCTTGAATTTTTTGGCCATTAACATAATTCCGGCTAAACTTAAACCAAACAACACCCATAGATTAGGTGCTGATGATGATGCCATCTATCTCTTCTCTGTCTAGGAATATATGTATGTATGTATAGATATATAGAATTATTATGGGAAGTTGTATGTATAGGTTTTTATTATTAGTTGGTTGGTTTGTTCAAGAAAGAATTTTTGATAAGAGGATAACACTGGGATGGAAGAAAGGAAGGTGAGTTGAACGAGAAAGAGACCTACTACAAGTTTAAGACTATGCGACCCGACCCGATTTACTTAAAGAGAGAGCCCATATTGGTTAACCTTTTTCATCAAACTAATAAAATTACTTTGCTCCGTTTTTAATTACGAGTTATATGACCACACAATGCGACGTCGACGGCGGTAGTGGCGCGGGATGGTGGTGGCGGTGGCGGTGACGGGGTGGCGGCGGGCGACGGTGACGGGTGGTGGGGCGGATGACGGTGAATGTAAAAGTAATTGATGTTAAAGAAGTGTAATTATTTTAAGGATTCAGGTTTTTATGTTGTAAAATATTTCATTAAGGGTATTATAGGTATATTAGGTTGAAATGTTTAAATTAATAAATAAAGAAGATGGATATTTTAGGTATTTCAATTCCTTAATTGAGATTTTAAAAAGTTGCTCCTTTATTATGTATTATAGATTATAGATTTAGTTGTTCGGTGTTAATATTTTTAAATACTGGTATTTTAATCGTACCAGTATGGTACCGGCGGTATTACCGGTATGGTTAATTTTATATTTTATTTTTTTTTATATAAAAATGCTACAAAATTTGTTATAATTTAACGAAAATTACCAAAATACAATTACAATCCACTCAAAATTAATACAAAATAAGTATTTCATAACAAAATATAAGTTTTAAATTCACAAATAAAAAATAACATTAAAGTATCATAAAAAAAATTTTAAAAAAAAAAATGAAAAAACCGGTTTTACAATACCGAATACCGGCGGTAATTGATAGTGAAAATACCGGACAAAGCACTGGGCTAGTTGTACCAAAATACCCTCCGATACCTGTATTACCGGTAATAGCGTCCAACATATAGCGGTATTTAACATATTGGTTAGGAGCACTAAGTTTTTGATTAAAGATGATATTCAGGATATGAAATAGATCAAATGAGAAGGTTGCTTAAGGAGAGAATGGAGAGAAGGTTGATATTTATTTATTTTTTTTGCTTTATTTTCTATTTTAATTATTTTAGTGAAAACTCATTTCAAAAAAAATTAAAAAAAAAATTTTTTTTTAAAAATTCCATATACATGTGTAAGTTTTTATACCTTACAAATGTCTACACACGTGTAGATATCTACACATGTGTAAGCTGTATTTTTTTAATTTTTTTATTCTTATAAGTTTTTTTTGATTTTTTTTTTGAAATGTGTTTATGGTAAAAAAAATATAAATAAAGATAAAAATAAAAAAACATACTAGAAAAACAAAAACAAATTTTCTCTCCGTAGTTACTTTCTCTCTATATCTTTGCCTCTTCAGTATAAATATAAAAATCGCATGAAATGCGGTTTATCAAGTTATATTTGTTGCACATATATTTGACTAGAGATTTAATGGTGCTTTAGAAGTTTTTTTTTTTTTTGAACAGTACTTTAGAAGCTTTTAATATTAAAGTTATGCGATTGGATTAGGATTAGGATTAGCTTGAGATTATATATATTTTGTAACAAAAACAAAAAGTAGCGTTCTAGTTTTTTTTTGGACCTTTTAACGTTTAAAATGACAAAGATGACCCTTTCCTAATCAAGATACAATTCTTCCTGAGCATAAACAAATCATATTCAGATAATCTCTGGTATTCTTCTCTTTAATAAGATAAGTGCACGAAACCTTATTTAATATTTTTTTTTGTTGGTTTTATTTACAATTTGTGCATGTTTATTGCTTATGTTTTGGATATATGTATATGTATGTGGGTTTTCTGAGATCGAGACTACTCCCTCTTCGGCTTGGTTCCGTCTTGCCGTCGAGAATTTTTACAAGGGTTAAAGCCCTAGGCCGGAGGTCCTTCGGAAGCAGCCTCTCTACCTTCGTGTAGGGGTAAGGCTGTCTACATCTTACCTCCCTCAAACCCGGCTGCTTTGCCGGATTGAGTACCGTTGTTGTTGTTGTATGTGGGTTTTTGTTTTGTATATTAGGATTTATTCGAGTCTTTTTTTCTAGTTACCACTCATGAAAAAAAACCTAAAGCTCTATTTTGCCTATTATTTCGTTATTTTGCTTTTGATTGACAATTCCTTGGTTAAGTCTGGTTACGTTATTGAGTATCATAATATAGTTGTATGTAAAGTCAGAGCAATAAAAATGGTGGCATTTTAAGGTAGCTCATTCATACATATAAAAGAATGCGCATATATAATGATAAAAAATCCAATGGGATCACTTAAGTCCTTCCTTTATATTCAAAAATCTACACCGGACTTAAGTAGTTCAAATAAAGATTTGCTTCTTTTAAATCATGATGTGATGTGGAACATGGTTACATGGATGATCAACATAGCAACAATTATGTATAATTAAATGCTTTTTTTTGGTCACTGCTAAATCTGGTATATGGAACTGTCTATGTGAGTATTTCCATGGATGTTGTATGGGAAACGATATTCGTACCATTTATTTTGATTTATGTACCACAGTTGTGCATTACTGACTTGTACAGTTAGTTATACAGTTTGTACATAGTGATACATTTATCAAAAATGATGGTACGAATATCAGTTCCCATGTTGTATTGATAGATGGATTGGTTCTTGGGAGAATTGAGACAAGATCTTGGGTTTTTCGAGTGTGGGTTATATACTTATATGTTCCCCGGGTTAGAGACATGGGTTTTTCCTGAAATAACCAGGTTTTTCTGGTATTGAAATTGGTTAGAGACATGGGTTTTTCCTGAAATAACCAGGTTTTTCTGGTATTGAAATTGATTATATGAATAGACAATGTCGTTGAGCCTAAATTAAGTTACCGTTATCTGCACATGTTGTGCATTACAAGAAAGTTATATGTTTTCATATGCATTGTACGTAATGGTATGGAAAACGAAAAAAAAAAAACCCAACAAAATAAAAGTATAATTTAGCTCAATTGGAGTTTGACTTTTTTTTTAGAGTAAACGGTCGAAATCGTCCTTGTGGTTTACCCTAATAATCAAGTTTCGTCCTTAACTATTCGAAATGACACTGACAATCCTTTTGAGCAGGATAAGGATCACATCCCGTCCTTTATGCAAACGGACGTTTTCTCTAATCCGTTAACTCCCTCACGTGCTTTCCACATGAGGGTATTTATGTCTTTTTACACCTTTAAAGGACCAATATTAATAATATTTTTACTTCTATCTTCCACCTTATATACCAAAACGCAGATTATCAAATCTTCATATCTCTCTCTCACACACAAACACATAATCCTTATATAATCATCAACAATCAAATTCCTTTGAAACTCATCTCAAATTCCACTAAATCATAAAACCCATAAATTACTTTAATTGAAATACCGGCGAAAATAAAAAAGCTTAAAAAACCCCGAAATAAAAACCACCGCCGCAGCCACCACTGACTTTTACCTTCTCTTTGTGTTTCCGGCCACCACCACCGCCAACATCCGGCCGCATATAATGAACTCAAGATATGGCATGAACGATCCGACCACAACTACACATCCAGATACATGCGGCCACAATTTCTTCTTCTTCGTTTTTGTTTCTGGGATATAGATCCGGCCAAATAAGGTGTTTTGGTGGTCAGGGTTTTGTATTGGGATGAAGATGGTGTGGTTTTACGGTGGTTAGATGGTCGTCCAGCGGCGTCAGCATACGGCAGTGCTGGTGGTCGGCCGGAGTTATTTTGGGTGGTCCTACAGAGTTTTTTTGAGTTTGAGATGGGCTTATGATTTGTGCTAAAAAGAATAAAAAAAAAAAAAACCTAAAGCTCTATTTTGCCTATTATTTCGTTATTTTGCTTTTGATTGACAATTCCTTGGTTAAGTCTGGTTACGTTATTGAGTATCATAATATAGTTGTATGTAAAGTCAGAGCAATAAAAATGGTGGCATTTTAAGGTAGCTCATTCATACATATAAAAGAATGCGCATATATAATGATAAAAAATCCAATGGGATCACTTAAGTCCTTCCTTTATATTCAAAAATCTACACCGGACTTAAGTAGTTCAAATAAAGATTTGCTTCTTTTAAATCATGATGTGATGTGGAACATGGTTACATGGATGATCAACATAGCAACAATTATGTATAATTAAATGCTTTTTTTTGGTCACTGCTAAATCTGGTATATGGAACTGTCTATGTGAGTATTTCCATGGATGTTGTATGGGAAACGATATTCGTACCATTTATTTTGATTTATGTACCACAGTTGTGCATTACAAGAAAGTTATATGTTTTCATATGCATTGTACGTAATGGTATGGAAAACGAAAAAAAAAAAACCCAACAAAATAAAAGTATAATTTAAAAAAAAAAAAATATATATATATATATATATATATATATGTATATATATATAACTAAATATGTAGTAAATTTTTAGGATTATATATATATATATATATATATATATATATATATATATATATATATATATATATATATATATATATATATATATATATATATATATATATATATATATATATATATATATATATATATATATATATATATATATATATATATATATATATATATATATATATATATATATATATATATATATATATATATATATATATATATATATATATATATATAT
>CM067167.1:67917773-67930273 GCA_034093135.1 Erigeron breviscapus
AAATGCAACACAATTGACCCCACTAGAAACTACATCCCCCAATAATTGATATCCCATGCTTCTTGTAGTTCCATAAATGTTTGCTTACATTACAAGTTTTTTTATGTTTAGGATCTTTCTACACATATAATAGTTAAGCGTAAAACTTAATTATAATTAAATGTATAATAAGGTTATATCAAAGTTTGAAATGATTTCATATGTTACTTTAATTTTCATTTTCCACCAACCCTTTGAGCAATTAAACTTCTTTGTGCTCTCATCCGATCCAAGTCCATTTTCCCCATTCTTTCGTGATATCGAAAGATTGTAATCATTTTTGATAGTATCATACTTGTTTTTCAATGCTCTTTTACTAATGAATTACTAATAAATTTGTGGTCAATAGTTTTCACAAACTCAGTAGAAGATAGATCCATTTAAATGTAGAATTTTGACCAAATTTTTGTAAAGGCCGGTTTTTGACCATGTGAGGATCCATTTGGGTTTTAGTACCGCTTCCCATATCTGTGAGGGTGGATTAATAGGTGGTTTTTCAAGAGTTTGAGTTTCATCCGAAACATGCGTGTAATTTAGGAGTAAGAGTAAGATAGATTGTCATTAAAAAAAATAATAATAATCATTTTAGAAGCAGTCATACAAAGATAACACCCATTGATCCGTCGAATGCTCTCTTGTCTCCCTTTTCTTAGTTTTTCATATCTAGCAATCCTTTTGTAATATTATCTACTTTTTCGTCGCCCATTTTTTGTGTGATTAGAACAAAATTTTGAAGAACACAATTTGGTTTTCCAGAATCATGAACTATGGTCTGATATTTGTCATAGTAAAAGAAGATTAATATTAATATTAATATTAATATTAATATTAATATTAATATTTAATATATGTAACTATATAAATGAATAGTATTTAATATGTAACTATATAAATGAATACCATAAAATTAATATTAATATTAATATTAATATTAATATTAATATTAATATTAATATTAATATTAAATAATTAATATTAATATTAATATTAAATATTAATATTAATATTAATATTAATATTATATTAATATAATTTTATTATATTTATATAGTACATATTAATATTAATATTAATATTAATATTAATATTAAATATTAATATTAATATTAATATTAATATTAACTATATAAATGAATAATATTAATATTATTATTTATATAGTTACATATTAATATTAATATTAATATTAATATTAATATTAAATATTAATATTAATATTAATATTAATATTAATATTAATATTAATATTAAATTAAATTAATATTAATATTAATATTAAATATTAATATTAATATTAATATTAATATTAATATTAATATTAATATTAATATTAATATTAATATTAATATTAAATAAATTAATATTAATATTAATATTAAATATTAATATTAATATTAATATTAATATTAAATTAATATCTAATATTTATTAATATTAATATTAATATTAATATAACTATTAATATTAATAGTTAATATTAATATTAATATTAATATTAATATTAATATTAATAAATAAATATTAATATTAATTTATATTAATATTAATATAACTATTAATATTAATAGTTAATATTAATATTAATATTAATATTAATATTAATATTAATAAATAAATATTAATATTAATTTATATTAATATTAATATAACTATTAATATTAATAGTTAATATTAATATTAATATTAATATTAATATTAATATAATATAATATTAATTTTATGGTATTCATTTATATATACATATTAAATATATTAATATTAATATTAATATTAATATTAATATTAATATTAATATTAATAGTATTTAATATGTCTATATAAATGAATACCATAAATATTATATGGTATTCATTTATATATTAATATTAATATTAATATTAATATTAATATTAATATTAAATTAATATTAATATTAATATTAATATATAAATGAATACATAAATATTATATGGTATTCATTTATATAGTTACATATTAAATACTATTCATTTATATAGTTACATATATTAATATTAATATTAATATTAATATTAATATATGTAACTATATAATATTATATAATTTAATATTAATATTAAATAATATTAATATTATATAGTTACATATATTAATATTAATATTAATATTAATATTAATATTTAATATATGTACTATATAATATTATATAATTTAATATTAATATTAAATTAATATTAATATTAATATTAATATTAATATTAATTTAATATTAATATTAAATAATATTAATATTATATAGTTACATATATTAAATATTAATATTAATATTAATATTAATATTAATATTAATATTAATATTAATATTAATATTAATATTAATATTAATATATATTAATATTAATATTAATATTAATATTAATATTAATATTAATATTAATATTAATATTAATATTAATATTAATATTAATATTAATATTAATATTAATATATATTAATATTAATATTAATATTAATATTAATATTAATATTAATATTAATATGTTTCATTTATATATTAATATTAATATTAATATTAATATTAATATTAATATTAAATTAATATTAATATTAATATTAATATATAAATGAATACATAAATATTATATGGTATTCATTTATATAGTTACATATTAAATACTATTCATTTATATAGTTACATATATTAAATATTAATATTAATTTATATTAATATTAATTTATTACATATTTATGTATATTAATCTTAATCTGAATCTTAATATATATTAAAAGGCAACTGACCTAACTCAATTGACCAATCACAGCCTCAATTTCTCAAAATTAATTAAATCAACACATGTCTAAATTAATTTACACTTTTTGATTTTCCATCACCAATTTACACTTTAACCCAATTTAAAAATAATTAATACTTTATTGCATAATGTATATCTAATAACAAAATATAGCTAAATTAGAAAAGATTACAAATATTAAATAATTATATAAATATTTATATTTTATTGCATAATGTCTATCTTAACAAAATATAGCTAAAAGTTAGAGAATTACAACATTTGGATTAATACGAATTAATATTTATATCAATATTTTATTTTATATTATTAATTGTAATCAAACTAATTGTAATATTGTTGTTATTAGTAATTGTAATCAGATTATAATTAGGATAATCATTGTTGTTATTAGTAATTGGAATCAAATTATATTTAGGATACATATTCTTCTTATATAAATTGAACCCTACAAATAAAATCACAACATACGAAATCATTGAACCAGCTGCTACTTTTATTGTTCTTAACAAACATGGTTAACGAAAATAAAATTACTTTTTTGCAATAAATCAATGAAAACTCGAACCCTACAAATAAAATCACAACACACAAAATCATTGAACCAGCTGGTACTTTTATTGTTCTTAACAAACATGGTTAACGAAAATAAAATTATTTTTTTGCAATAAATCAATGAAAACTCAGTCAATTGTGTGATCAAAGTTAAGATATTACTTCATTGAAAAAGTTTGTTTAAAAAAAATTCTTCTACACCGTCCAGCATTGATATGATTAGTATTTACATTTAAATATCTCAATTTTCTTTTATGTATATTTTTACATTTAACGTATAAGTATTTTTTTGTTCCATATAAACTTTTATATTGATAATATTGTAAAACACGTGTATTTGACACGAGTCTAAAATCTAGTTGTCAAATACAGGCATATCCGAATTGGTGTTTGCATATATACACTTTTTAAATTTTTAACATGTTTGTTCATTTATATAATAACATGTCATCTATACTATATAGTCCTAATACCCGTACGATTTGCGGTAGCTATAAAGATTGTATCATAAAGAGATTCAAATATGCCTTATACATGATTCGCGAGTATGAAATAAATTGTGTTTAAAGTAAACCGATGATCGAAGCTAAGTTATAATAAAAGGTAATGAGTAATGATAAATATAATATATGTTTAGTTAAAGTTTTGGATTTACCTTAAATTTTTACAATCACATCAAAATCGAAACTTGTAAGCATAGTGGATGACGACAAATAGCCTTGTGATTTCAGATCGTAAACTCAATTTTTGGAAGTCTTCATGTTAATAACTTATTATTATTTTTTTTTTTTTTTTTTTTTTTTTTTTTTTTTTTTTTTTTTTTTTTTTTTTTTTTTTTTTTTTTTTTTTTTTTTTTTTTTTTTTTTTTTTTTTTTTTTTTTTTTTTTTTTTTTTTTTTTTTTTTTTTTTTTTTTTTTTTTTTTTTTTTTTTTTTTTTTTTTTTTTTTTTTTTTTTTTTTTTTTTTTTTTTTTTTTTTTTTTTTTTTTTTTTTTTTTTTTTTTTTTTTTTTTTTTTTTTTTTTTTTTTTTTTTTTTTTTTTTTTTTTTTTTTTTTTTTTTTTTTTTTTTTTTTTTTTTTTTTTTTTTTTTTTTTTTTTTTTTTTTTTTTTTTTTTTTTTTTTTTTTTTTTTTTTTTTTTTTTTTTTTTTTTTTTTTTTTTTTTTTTTTTTTTTTTTTTTTTTTTTTTTTTTTTTTTTTTTTTTTTTTTTTTTTTTTTTTTTTTTTTTTTTTTTTTTTTTTTTTTTTTTTTTTTTTTTTTTTTTTTTTTTTTTTTTTTTTTTTTTTTTTTTTTTTTTTTTTTTTTTTTTTTTTTTTTTTTTTTTTTTTTTTTTTTTTTTTTTTTTTTTTTTTTTTTTTTTTTTTTTTTTTTTTTTTTTTTTTTTTTTTTTTTTTTTTTTTTTTTTTTTTTTTTTTTTTTTTTTTTTTTTTTTTTTTTTTTTTTTTTTTTTTTTTTTTTTTTTTTTTTTTTTTTTTTTTTTTTTTTTTTTTTTTTTTTTTTTTTTTTTTTTTTTTTTTTTTTTTTTTTTTTTTTTTTTTTTTTTTTTTTTTTTTTTTTTTTTTTTTTTTTTTTTTTTTTTTTTTTTTTTTTTTTTTTTTTTTTTTTTTTTTTTTTTTTTTTTTTTTTTTTTTTTTTTTTTTTTTTTTTTTTTTTTTTTTTTTTTTTTTTTTTTTTTTTTTTTTTTTTTTTTTTTTTTTTTTTTTTTTTTTTTTTTTTTTTTTTTTTTTTTTTTTTTTTTTTTTTTTTTTTTTTTTTTTTTTTTTTTTTTTTTTTTTTTTTTTTTTTTTTTTTTTTTTTTTTTTTTTTTTTTTTTTTTTTTTTTTTTTTTTTTTTTTTTTTTTTTTTTTTTTTTTTTTTTTTTTTTTTTTTTTTTTTTTTTTTTTTTTTTTTTTTTTTTTTTTTTTTTTTTTTTTTTTTTTTTTTTTTTTTTTTTTTTTTTTTTTTTTTTTTTTTTTTTTTTTTTTTTTTTTTTTTTTTTTTTTTTTTTTTTTTTTTTTTTTTTTTTTTTTTTTTTTTTTTTTTTTTTTTTTTTTTTTTTTTTTTTTTTTTTTTTTTTTTTTTTTTTTTTTTTTTTTTTTTTTTTTTTTTTTTTTTTTTTTTTTTTTTTTTTTTTTTTTTTTTTTTTTTTTTTTTTTTTTTTTTTTTTTTTTTTTTTTTTTTTTTTTTTTTTTTTTTTTTTTTTTTTTTTTTTTTTTTTTTTTTTTTTTTTTTTTTTTTTTTTTTTTTTTTTTTTTTTTTTTTTTTTTTTTTTTTTTTTTTTTTTTTTTTTTTTTTTTTTTTTTTTTTTTTTTTTTTTTTTTTTTTTTTTTTTTTTTTTTTTTTTTTTTTTTTTTTTTTTTTTTTTTTTTTTTTTTTTTTTTTTTTTTTTTTTTTTTTTTTTTTTTTTTTTTTTTTTTTTTTTTTTTTTTTTTTTTTTTTTTTTTTTTTTTTTTTTTTTTTTTTTTTTTTTAATTTTTATTTGTTTTGAGGTTTGCTGTAGGTTAGGGTTTATTTATATATTTTTAGGTTTTTTTATTTTATTTGATGATTAGATTATATGATTTTTTGATTGATAGATACTTAAGTTGGCAAGTCTGATTTTGATATGATTTTATGAATTAATTTGTTTCGTATATATTACTAGCTGCTTTAGGATAGGATGCATTAGTGTTTGAAGTTTGATAATGAATGAGTATAACACTTAAATAAACATGCATTGGTAAGGAATCGATGACGCAGCAGTGAGATATGCCGATGAAAAAAAATGGTTTTGTCGAAAGCTAAAATCGTTGAAATGAACTGTGATCAATCTGTTATAAGAAATGGCGCGTGTCAGATATAGGTGGCAAAATAGTCTTTTACCCACGCACGTGACACGCATGTGATGCCCTTTTAACGTCCAGTTAGCTTCCGTTAGGGTTAGGTATGGCTAGTGTAAAGAAATGGAAACTGTGGGTATGTCTCGGGTAATTTTTGAGTTGTAGGTATGATGGGTGTAGTTTTTGACATACCTCAGGTACCATTTTTGTAATTTACCCTAAGTTTATAATGTGTTTTGTATTTATAAGCCAAGAGTTTGAGTTTAATTCCAAGTCTAATAAGAAAATTGAATATATCTATATACATTTAGAAAAGCTAATTTAGTAAAAATAAATAAATTTAAAAGGACACATGTCGATCAAGGATTACGTCACGTATCGTTTCAAGAACATCTCAATCATGTTTTAGTGTATTGGTAGATTATAAAAAGAATAACATTTTTTTTTTTGGAATTGTTGAAAAATATGTAATATTTTCACTTAACACCCTTAGATTATTTTCACATACACTACCTCCTTAATATTAATGATTAAATTACACTATCAATCCTTTAGGTTTTAAAATATCTCCATTAACCCTTTACATCAATTACTTTTATATTAATTTTCTACACCACTCGACGCCGCATCCACTACCAACCGTCGCCCCCACCACCACACCGTCGCCGCCACGACCACCGCCGCATTTGCGCGGGTACCGTGCTAGTAAAAACTAACAAGTATCTATCTATTTTCGTGTAAATCTATTATAAGAAAACATATAAGCTAATTGTTAGATTAATCTAATGATTAGGTATATGCATGGTGATGAACTATTTTGTATATACTGAGTTTATCAGCACCAATATGCACATCCAAAAAGTTATATCATACTGTAATATATAAAATATTAGCCATATTATGCTTATGTTGAGAGGAATGATATAGTTACAACAATATTTAGCCATCTACAACAACACCTGCATACGGCTAACTTTTGTTATATGAATGAATAGCACTACCCTTATGTTTAGCATTGAAAATAAACATATATACAGTTGTTTTGTATATATATATCTTTAGTAGATATTTTAAAGTAATAAATAATATAAACTTTATATAGGAAGAGTAAATTTTACGTGTGAGCTAAATAATACTCCTTTTTGTTATTCTAAAGTTTATTGTAATTGAATGCTTTTTTTGATATTGGAAATGAGGAACTTGGAAGTTGAAATATTGAAACCGGAAATTAGGAACTTGGAAGTTGAAGTATTGAAACCATCCCCCCACAACACTCCTTTATTTAAAGATAGAAAATCTAGTGGTCCACAAACAGATTCAACCTACAAACATATACACATCTCTTTTCTATCTCATATCATCCTCAAAATCAAATAATGAATAAAGAACATGAAGAAAAGCAAGATTCTGAGACTGAAGGGGAATATAATGACATTGGCAAGAAGTACGAAGTTAACGGAATGAAAATAACAAGCAACAACAACAATACTCAATCCCGTCAAAGTCAGAGCACGGGGGAGGTGAAAATAACAAGGGTAGAAGAACTAGAAAGAATCATCAACGAGAACTCTTACGTAATTGATGAGGAAAAAATCATTAAGCACTTGGAAAAGTTTTTCAAGAGTTTAAGACAAGAGGAAGAATTTTATAAAGCTGGTGAGGTGGAAATAAAGTATTCTGGAGAGTTGGTTCCTGATGTGATCAGGTTGGTATCTGCAGGAACAAAAGTACTTGATGCCATTTTGTATAGCTTGTTAGGTAACGATAAAAGTTCAAGAAGGATTTTTTCGTTTGTGCAAGTTACTGATTTGACAAACGAAGAGGTTGCGCAAAATATTGTCAAGTCTAAACGAGCATTTCTATCTGCGATTGTACTTTTGTTTGTCCAAGGCTATCTTCCATCAAGATCAGGTGAAGATAAACGAAGCGTTCCTCTTTTTTTGAACAAGGAAATCTACACCGGGGAACCCATCGATAGCTTGACAAGTATTGGAAAAAATTTATCTGTTGCGCCAACAAGTAAGTTTCCAGCAAAAGTGTTGTTGAACATTGATGTAAACATACTTCCTGTGCCACTTGCAACCAGGTGTAAGTTATATGTGTCCGGGAATAAAGCAGTAAGATATGCTCGTTATGTAGCAAGCTGTGAAAAAAGGCAAGAGAATGAGATCAAAAATGGAGATGATCTGGCTACTGTAACGGAAAAATTTGAGGATAACAACAGGTTGAAACTGGCAAAAGGAATAACCGACTTTTTGGCAACTTTGATAGGGAATATGAAAGCTCAGTTGAGAGTGCATCCACAGTCTCCAAATAGACCCACAATTAAGAATTTTTCTCTGAAATTGACTAATGCCATTTTGCACACGTTGAGCCCGGCTGGGAGACAAGAAATGGTTGCAAAAATCGACAGAGACAAGAGGGAAGCATTCAAGAAGGATGAAAATCTGTACGGTGTTGTCAGGAATGGAGTAAGATATTGGGATGTTTTGAGCAATGCTGAAGCGGATTTTGCTGAGCTATCTGTTCTTACACTTAAGATTGTCTATGGGGTTTCTAGATTTCGGTTACGGTAGGTTATTGTTAAGGTGTGTTTGCAGGTTTATGATGTTATGGTCTTTTATATGACGGTGTTGTTGTATCCCGTTTTCTTTACCTTTTTTATTATTTTAAAATGTATTTTAAGATTTCCTATTTAAACAGGTATTTTTCAACAACAGATTCAATTAACTACCTGCAAGAAATTTAATCTGGAAAAAACTGTTGGAGTATTGAAATGTTATAGACCAAGGGAACCAGTCCTTTTTGGCAAATTGATGTGAAACTGTACGTTATGACTTCTTTGAACCAGAGACATCGGAACTATTGAAAACAACTAACATTGAGTTATCAACGATTTCAGCTGTGATTTTTTCTTATACTACGCCTTCATTAATAAACATTAATGTTAATATATATACTCAACCTATATCAATTGCACATAGTTTCTCAACATCCAAAAATAACAAGTTTTGATTGAAATTCACCCTATTTGATCCAATGGTGTCACGTACAAGCGAATTACATCCGTCCACAGCTTTTTGAACAACTTTCGAAGGGACATCATTTGCTAAAACGTTGACGACTCGTCTTCGTTACGCATCGCCTTCGAACTCCACAGATTTGACATAATCTTTTGCTTTTTGTATAAAAATAATTAAATTTCGTGATCACCAATATCATCAGAATTCTCATTATCCCAATGCCAGGAGTTGGTTCAACAGCAATACGTAAATAATTATTTTTAGGCAAAACACAAAATATTATAGCAAATTAAGTTCTTCGTTTACATGTAAACACAATTTGATTCTCGGTGCATTAAAATATCACAACATCGACGTAAATGATCAACTTGAACTAATTTGATTCAATAACTTCATGTTAAGGAATAACCAAATGGGGTTGGTGATCTTTGACCTTGGGGGGATCCACCTGGGTTCGAGTCCCACTTCCCACATTTGTGGGGGTGGATTAATAGGGATTTTTCGAGAGTCCTGGATTTCATCTCAGACATGCGTGTAATTTAGGAGTAGGAGTAGATTAGAATGCCGTTCTAAAATTAAATTAAAAAAAACAAAAAAACAAAAAAAACTTCATGTTAAGGAATGACAATGAGAAAGGCAAAAGGGGGGGGGGGGGGGGGGGGGGGGGGGGGGGGGGGGGGGGGGGGGGGGGGGGGGGGGGGGGGGGGGGGGGGGGGGGGGGGGGGGGGGGGGGGGGGGGGGGGGGGGGGGGGGGGGGGGGGGGGGGGGGGGGGGGGGGGGGGGGGGGGGGGGGGGGGGGGGGGGGGGGGGGGGGGGGGGGGGGGGGGGGGGGGGGGGGGGGGGGGGGGGGGGGGGGGGGGGGGGGGGGGGGGGGGGGGGGGGGGGGGGGGGGGGGGGGGGGGGGGGGGGGGGGGGGGGGGGGGGGGGGGGGGGGGGGGGGGGGGGGGGGGGGGGGGGGGGGGGGGGGGGGGGGGGGGGGGGGGGGGGGGGGGGGGGGGGGGGGGGGGGGGGGGGGGGGGGGGGGGGGGGGGGGGGGGGGGGGGGGGGGGGGGGGGGGGGGGGGGGGGGGGGGGGGGGGGGGGGGGGGGGGGGGGGGGGGGGGGGGGGGGGGGGGGGGGGGGGGGGGGGGGGGGGGGGGGGGGGGGGGGGGGGGGGGGGGGGGGGGGGGGGGGGGGGGGGGGGGATTTGCTTTATTAGGGAGTAGATATATGGTTAATTAGGAGGTTATTCATTACCTAGTTTTATTACCCCCAATTTAGTAAGGAATGGTGTATTATATAGTAATGGGTAATGATTACTTAGTGAATAGCAAATCAAGCAACATTAATGATAATTATTTCCATTCCTTACCTCTTAATACATCCAACCAAGCACCCCCTATATTCAGCAATTAACTAATAAAGCTACCTAAGCTTAAATTTATACTCTCTTAGTTATATAGATTAGTTATGTAGAGAAGAGATGCGAAAGAAAGGGTGAAAAAAACAAAGAATTACGGATTCATTAAGGTTAATCTTTATAGATTGATTTAAAAAAAAAAGTCAAATGTATGGAGTTTTGAGATTGATAACCTCGCTTGGCATATATTTGTACCTAAAATCGACATCCTATGTATATCGATAGCAATCAAATTCTGTTTCCAAGTTGACTTGTAATACAAATAGTATTTCAATTACGTTTTTATTTTTAATAATTATCGTATTATTAAACTTTATTTAAACAAAATATAGTATGTTGAAGAACCTGCCAAATCAAAAGACAAGATAATTATCGTATTATTACGTTTTTATTTTAAATAATTATCGTATTATTAAACTTTATTTTGCTACGAGCCTGATATTTAGTTGTTCAATATATAGTAACTTAAATTCAATCAATTATCAATTCTAAGATAATGTAATAAAGACAAGGAAAAACAAAAAAAACAAAATTAGGGATTCATTAAAGGTTAATCGTTATCAATTTTTATTAAAAAAATCAAATGCATGTGAGTTTTAAGATTGATCACCGATCGCTTGGCATATTTGTACCTAAAATTGACATCCTATGTATGTCGATAGCAATCAGATTCTGTTTCTAAATTAACTAGTAAAACCAATACTTATACATTGTGCTAAATAAATCAATTTATGTGGTACGATATCACTTTCCTTTCAAATATACAATTAAGGAACACTTATAAATATACTTCAATTCCTTATGCGCCAAGTTCAAGTAATTTCTATTCCAATTCCAATTAAATACGAGTATATCCCTCGCCGCAGTTAAACCTAATTTATTAATTCACTAGATTATTAACCCGCGTAATATGCGGGGAACACATTAAAAAATACATGAAAAGTTATGATGGATGTGTAAACAGATTTTTATTATATAAAACTGTAAAGACATATAGTTTACACATTAAAAAATATATCAAACATTTCCTTCATATTTGTGCTTATCAGCATACTTAACACCAAAATAGAACAATTATGTAATGGTGAATGGATATATATGTATAAAAAATAGGGAAAATAATTTGTATAGTAGGCTGTACTTATGTTGGGTGCATTCATATGAATTTTTTTAAAAATAAATTATAAATTAAACCTTTGAATTTGATAAATATACATATCCCCCACCACCGAAATGCCTTAGGCGGCACCTAATTATGTACAACCAATTCCCCATAAAAATAATATTGTATTTAGAATTATATTCATATTATATAGAAAAAAAACCGAACTACACATTCTCTTAGCTATTTTCTAATTTTTATGATTTTATGTTTTTTCAAAAAAGAAATCCCCAATTACCCGACGGGGACGGGTATAGAGATGTAATCTAATTCCCCGACAGGGATGGGGACGAGAATGGGGATTGCAAGTGGGAATCGGGTATGGGTATGGGGTTGGGGATTGAGATCCCCGATGATACCCGCCCCATTGTCATCCCTAATTGGTGGCCCATTGGTATGATTTTTGACCTTGAAAGGATTCACTTGTAATTTAAGAGTAAAGTATAACATTGACCTTGTAATATAAATCTTATTGTGAATATCATGTTATTTTAGGGTGGAGATCCCCTCAAGTTACTTCTAACTTGAGGAAACTTGAGAGGTCAAGTTAGAAATATCTTGGCTCTTAGATGAAAATCGAGGACCAACCAAGATTTAAATATGATCTTTAAATCTTGGCCTTTGACTTTTATTCAATGGTTAAGATTTTCCAACTTGACTCAAGTTGGGGAATCAACTTGAGGGATCCTCATCCGTTATTTTATTAGATTGATAGACATTGTAGTTTAAAGTTAGTGATTTAATATTTGAAAAAAA
>CM067167.1:67932773-67957773 GCA_034093135.1 Erigeron breviscapus
ACGTATATAATACGTAAGATTTTCTAGAGAAATCTTTCTAATTAATACTATATCAGGGGCACTGATGACAGATGAATAACTATACAACTAGGAAAATCCTTCTAATTCAGAATGATCAATCCTACAACTCTGTGCGAGCCTTAACATGCGGTTTAATTTTTAGGACAATGTTGGAACCAGGTGGGCAAAGACGCAATCGCAGAACAACCTGCAGTGTCAATGATATATCCAATGAATAGTTGCATTCAACTTATGCATTACATAACAAGTCCCCTAAATCATCCTCCATGCATATATGGTTCGATAACCATGATTATATATATGCTAATTAAATTGATTTATCTATATCGATTAATCTTGTAGAGTAGAACTAGACACCTTAATTAAATCTGATTAAGGTTTGTGTTACCTTAACTTGTACTATAGACTATAGAGGCATCCTATATATAGATGTGAGTGTACGTCTTAACCCTACCGCAGTAACACATCCCATAAAAACCCTCACGTGAGAGGCACGTGATGGTTTTAACGGATGAGAGACAATGACCGTGAACTCAAAGGACAAAATAGGAACCTTATCCTCCTATAAAGGACTGTCAATAAGGTTATTCAACCACAGGGATGAAACGTGATTTTTTGAGTAAACCACAAGGACGATTTATGTGGATAACTCTTAAAACAAATCAGATTATTGGCATAAGCAAACCATATAAATACATTAATTATCACACCAAGAGTCTGCATAAATGACTCATTATTTATCACACCATATACAAACGTAGAGCTTAGATCGATATATATATATATGTTGGAACCACGTTAGTGTGACCGTCACTGATCATCTATCCTTCCTGATATGATAATTGACGATAACTGAAATCCCTATGTCTAGTAAATATTCGATGGACGTATTTACTCTTAAAGACGTATTATAGGGTTTCCCATTAGGTGATTGGACTTCAGAGGACTGATGAGGTACGAATTAAACACCAGAGGGACTAAATGTGAAAATACTCTCCTTATATAAATAGAGAGTAATTAACCTAAAATTAGGTTAATCACAAATAATCACAGCCTCCCCTAAACATCAAATTCGTTCTCCTTCCTCTGTTGAATTCATCAAAACCGAATTCATCATTCCATCCTTATTCAATCATCTTATTTTGGGAACCCGAATCAATGGCATCAATGTTTAATGCCATCACAGGTTCCACAGGATCAACCGGTACGTTATTATATGAATTGAATCATGTTATATTCCAACATGTGGTATCAGAGCCTGGTTAAATCGATTCCCCATTGATTTGATTCGTTTTCGTACCCTAATTCGCGAACTGAAGAATGCAGAAGCTTAAGTTCGTATGCTTCTTACGAACTTAAAGTTCGTTTGAACTCTAAATTCGTTTGAACTCTAAGTTCGTAAGGAATTACTAAGTTCGTAAGGCTTATTTGTGTACGAAACTTCTGCTCATCTTCGCATTTACTGTTTCACGAACTTAAACCTATCTTCGTAAAGCCATCTTCGTACAGCTATCTTCGTAAAGCTATTTTCGTACAGCCATCTTCGTACAGCTATTTTCGTAAAGTATCTTCGTACGAACTTAACTTTCATCTTACGAAGATACTATAACTTACGAACTTAAATTATAACTTACGAAGATACTATAACTTACGAACTTAAATTATAACTTACGAAGATACTATAACTTACGAACTTAATGTTCGTAAGCTATCTTCGTAAGTTACTTACGAAGATAGTTAACTACTTACGAAGTTACTTTTATTACGAAGTTAATCACTACTTACGAAGTTAATCCTTATTACGAACTTAACTATCTTCGTACCATGCTTATTTTTTCATGGATTACTGATTAACTTAGTTGATTATCAAGTTTGTGCTTATGTTTTACCTTAAAGTTTAAATGGAAAAAATGACCCTTATTTTCAGAAAATAATTTTTTCTGAGGCGTTTTTACCCAGCCAGGGGCTCTGCCCCTTGGACCCCGCCAGGGGCTGCCGCCCCTTGGACCCCGCTTTCCAGGGGCGCTGCCCCCGGACCCCCGTAATGTGTGGGGGCTTCGCACTAATGTACATGGTTTCATCATTTGCGCCCAAAGGTCAAATGTGATTCTCATGTTGCGTTCTTTTCTCTTTTGCATAATTAACACTTAGCATATTAATTCTGCCCAAAGGTGATTTAATATGCTTTTGTGTGCTAAAAGGACTATTTTCATGCATAATATACACGATTCTTAATTTTGTGCCCAAAGGTCAAAAGATAAGCGTTGTATTGCATGACCCTAATGCTCATGTTTGCTTAGATCTTAGTTACTTCTGCCCAAAGGTGATGTAACATCTAAGTAGAGCCTTACTTTAGCTTATTGTTTTGGTGTTTACAATAGGCTTACTTATCACTAGCTTCATTACTATAATGGTCATAGTCTTATTACTCTAAGGAACGGTACTAATAGGCCTACTTATTTTAGTCATTACTTTAGTTCCATTACTCTAGAGACATTACTTAGGCTGCCTTAGATAACTTATCATCTCTCTATTACTATTGGGCCTACTTATTCTAGGCATTACTTTAGAAGAGATTACTTAGGCTGCCTTATATAACTTATCATCTCTCTATTATTATTGAGCCTACTTATTTAGGCATTACTTTAGGAGAGATTACCTTGTCTGCATAACACGGCTGATAATGTCACTATTACTATTGGGCCTACTTATTTTAGTCATTACTTTAGTTCCATTACTCTAGAGACATTACTTAGGCTGCCTTAGATAACCTATCATCTCTCTATTACTATTGGGCCTACTTATTCTAGGCATTACTTTAGAAGAGATTACTTAGGCTGCCTTATAACTTATCATCTCTCTATTATTATTGAGCCTACTTATTTTAGGCATTACTTTAGGAGAGATTACCTTGTCTGCATAACACGGCTGATAATGTCACCATTACTATTGGGCCTACTTATTTTAGGCATTACTATAATAATCTTCTATCGCTTATGCCCTAAATGTACATCCTTCTTATTTCCACAGTAGTACCTAACCTTGGCCTTATGACGCTCAATGGTACGAACTATGCTTCATGGAAAAGTCACTTAGATCTGACTTTGGGAATGTATGACCTTGACTACGCTATTCGTCATGATGAACCCGCTGCCCTTACTGCTGAATCCACTGCTGATCAGAAGGCGAACTTTGAAAAGTGGGAGAAGTCGAATCGCCTGTCGCTAATGTTAGTCAAGAATTCCATTGATCTGACTATTAGAGGAGCTATCCCTGACTCTGAAAAAGTCAAGGATTACCTCAAATCTGTTGAGGACCACTTCAAGGGATCGTCTAAAGCGCATGCAAGTGCCTTGATGTTGCAGATGCTTACATTGAGTATGAAGGAACTAGCGGTGTCCGTGAGCATATTATGAAGATGACGGACATGGCCAATAAGCTTAAGACTCTAGAGATGGAAGTCTCCGATAACTTTCTGGTGCATTTCATCATGACCTCCCTGCCTGCTCGTTTTGACACCTTCAAGGTTAACTACAATGCTTTGAAGGATAAATGGTCAATGAGTGAACTTATTGGGCACTGTGTTAATGAGGAGGAGCGTCTTAAGCTGGCTCAACCTGAAGCTGTTCACCTGACCACCACCGCTAACTCCAAGAAGAGGAAGGGAAACAACGGTAAACAAACTGCGAACAAAGTCCAAAAGACTAATCATGGTGCAGTTGCCTTGGCTCTAATTCCTCGACTGGCAAACTTAAATGCAACTTCTGTCGTGACAAAGGACACCGTCAGAAGGATTGCCCTAAGTTCAAGGAGTGGCTAGCTAAGAAAGGTAACGTACTTTATGTAATATTTGATTCCTTTACTACTGATGTACCTGTTAATACATGGTGGGGTGATTCTGGTTCTATGGTTCATGTGACCAACTCATTACAGGGGTTCCTTACAATCCAGAAGCTACCAAAGGGCCAAAGAAGCTTAGAGTTGGAAGTGGTGATCTCTTAAATGTCGAAGCCATTGGAACTTATGTCTTACATATGAGCACCGGAAAAAGGCATTAGACTAATAGATACCTTATTTGTACCGAGAATTACTCGGAACCTTGTATCTATTTCTAGACTAGACCTTGAAGGTTATGTAACGATTCATGGTTTCGGCAAGATTGCCATAACTCGTAATAATGAATTGCTTGGTCGTGGTTTTTTGGATGGATTGCTGTATAAGTTAGAACTAGATCATAATTTCTCACATTCTTTGTTATCTCTTAATGTTGATGATATAACTAAAACAAAGACAAAATCACCTAAACGAGAGAATTCCTCCATGTTGTGGCATAAACGTCTTGGCCACATCTCACGAAATCGCATGACACGACTCGTAAAGGATGGAATCTTACCCTCTCTTGATTTTAGTGATTTTGAAACATGTATACAGTGCCTCAAAGGGAAGATGGCTAAAGGGAATAAGAAAGGAGCCACAAGAAGTTCCAACTTGTTGGAAATAATTCATACTGACATAAGTGGCCCCTATCCCGCATCCATCACGGGACATACATCATTTATTACATTCATTGACGATTATTCTCGTTACATGCACCTGTATTTGATTAAAGAAAAATCTGAATCCTTACAAACTTTTGCTGATTTTAAAACTTTGGTTGAAAACCAACTTAATCGTAAAATAAAAGTTGTGAGATCAGATAGAGGAGGTGAGTATTATGGTAGACATACTGACATTGGTCAAGCTCCTGGTCCTTTCCATAATTTTTGTAAGGAACATGGCATTATTAACCAATACACCATGCCTGGTCTCCTCAACAAAATGGTGTTGCTGAAAGGAGAAACCGAACCTTAATGGACATGGTGAGAAGTATGCTTGCCAACACTAACCTACCTACCTTTCTTTGGACTGAGGCCTTAAAAACAGCCGTTCATATACTCAATAGGGTTCCATCAAAATATGTCCCTAAAACTCCTCATGAGATCTGGACAGGTAAGAAACCGAGTCTAAAATATATGAAAGTATGGGGCTGCCCTGCCGAAGCAAAAGTCTATAACCCTAACTTAAAGAAACTGGATCCTAAAACGATTTCATGTTCCTTTATCGGTTATCCTGATAACTCAAAAGGTTATCGGTTTTACTGTCCTTCCCATACTACTACATCGTTGACACGCAGCATGCGACGTTTCTCGAGAACTCAGAGATCAGTGGGAGCACAACAAATCCTAACTTCGATTTGCATGAAGTACAAGAAGCAGGGGGGAACCACTCGTCAATTTCTCCGATAATTCCTCTTGTACACGATGCTGCTCCTGATGTCACTGATCCAAATCCTCCTAATCAAAACCATGAAGAACCTCAAAACCAAGAAGCACCTCATGTTGCCGAGCCTCAAGTTGCCGAGCCTCACGTTGCTCAACCCCAAAATCAACTCAGGAGATCATCAAGGGAACGCAGGGCCACTAATTTTGATGATTTCATAACTTATCTGACTGAAGTTGAGGACATTGGAAGCTTGTTGATCCCACCTCTTATCGAGAAGCCATTAATAGTGATCAGGCCACTCAATGGAATGAGGCTATGATTGAGGAGCTAAATTCCATGCAGCATAATGACGTTTGGGAATTGGTTGAACTTCCTGAAGGATCCACAACTGTCGGTTGTAAATGGGTCTTCAAAACCAAATTAGACCCAAAAGGAAACGTCGAACGCTATAAGGCCAGATTGGTTGCGAAGGGCTATACTCAAAAGGCTGGAATTGATTATCAAGAGACTTTTTCTCCTGTCTCTCGTAAAGATTCCCTAAGGATTGTTATGGCACTTGTAGCTCACTTTGATCTTGAGTTACATCAGATGGATGTCAAAACTGCTTTCTTAAATGGAGACTTGCATGAAGATGTATACATGCGGCAACCTGAAGGATTCATTCCTAAAGGTAAAGAGCACATGGTCTGCAAGTTGAAGAAGTCCATATATGGGTTGAAGCAAGCCTCACGGCAATGGTACCTAAGTTTGATGAAGTCATGAAAGAACAAGACTTAAAGAATCAAGTGGATCAATGCACCTATCTCAAGATCAGTGGGAGTAACTTTATAATCCTTGTTTTGTATGTGGATGACATTCTGCTTGCAAGTAACAACTTGGATATGCTGCATGAGTCGAAGCGAATGTTTTCGCAGAATTTTGACATGAAAGATCTCGGTGATGCCTCTTATGTCATAGGTATCGAAATACACCGGGATAGGCGTAATGGTGTTCTGGGTCTTTCTCAAAGGGCCTACATTGACCGCATCTTAGAACGCTATAAAATGCAATCATGCGCACCCACTGTAGCTCCAGTAGTTAAAGGAGACGTGTTTGGTACTTTCCAAAGTCCAAGCACTGAAGTTGAGAAGGCGCAAATGAGGATGATACCTTACTCGTCTGTAGTTGGGAGCATTATGTACGCTCAGGTCTGTACTCGACCAGATATCGCTTATATCGCCGGTATGCTTGGGCGTTACTTATCTAACCCAGGATTAGCACACTGGAAAGCGGCTAAAAAAGGTTCTACGATATCTGCAAGGGACCAAAGACTACAAACTAACGTATAGAAGAAGTGACAATCTAGAAGTAGTAGGTTACTCTGATTTCGACTTTGCTAAAAGCAAGGAAGATAAGAAATCTACTTCTGGGTATATTTTTATGTTAGCTGGCGGACCTATCTCTTGGCGGAGTCATAAGCAGAAACTGACTGCAACGTCCACCATGATGGCTGAATATATTGCTGTTTACAATGCCACTTGTCATGGGATGTTGATAAGGAAACCTGGTCGGTGGACTCAAAATCGTCAACTCTATTTCTAGACCATTGAAGCTTTACTGTGATAATTCAGCTGCCGTAACTTTCTCGAACAGTAACAGTTCGACTGGCGCTGGTCTGTATCTCGATACAAAGTATCTGTTTGTACGCGAACGAGTTGAGGAAAATGTTCTTTGTATTGAGTACATAAGTACAAATGATATGCTAGCGGATCCAATGACCAAAGGTCTTCCTCCTAATGTCTTCGTAGGACACGTGTCGAAGATGGGGCTTACTAAGGACTTAATTTAATAGCATATTGTACTTTTACTGGTCATTATTATTATTATTATGTTAATGAAAATTTTCCTCCTTATTCAGATTTTGTTTGTCTATTAGTTACACTTTGAGCTCATAATAGTGTAAAGACGTTATATAACAAAATTTGTCTTAGTCAATTGATCATTGCTTATTAGTTTTAAATTTGAGTCATAGTTTGACTAGTGGGGGTCCTGAGTTGATGTTCTTCTCTACGACTGTACTTATTGGCTATGATTTCGGTTTAAAACAAAAATGAGTATTATCCCGGCCGGACTTATTAAATGCTCATAGATAAATGATCGCTTGGTCAAGTGGGAGAATGTTGGAACCACGTTAGTGTGACCGTCACTGATCATCTATCCTTCCTGATATGATAATTGACGATAACTGAAATCCCTATGTCTAGTAAATATTCGATGGACGTATTTACTCTTAGAGACGTATTATAGGGTTTCCCATTAGGTGATTGGACTTCAGAGGACTGATGAGGTACGAATTAAACACCAGAGGGACTAAATGTGAAAATACTCTCCTTATATAAATAGAGAGTAATTAACCTAAAATTAGGTTAATCACAAATAATCACAGCCTCCCCTAAACATCAAATTCGTTCTCCTTCCTCTGTTGAATTCATCAAAACCGAATTCATCATTCCATCCTTATTCAATCATCTTATTTTGGGAACCCGAATCAATGGCATCAATGTTTAATGCCATCACAGGTTCCACAGGATCAACCGGTACGTGTTTATTACGAATTGAATCATGTTATATTCCAACAAGCGCGGCCGGGACCTGTATGTTAGTATTATTGAACAGCAGCCGGCCGCCATATATGTTACACATACATTCTCCCGAGGGCATCTTCAAAGACGTCTGAGGATTCAACGTCAAAGTCGAAGGTGTTGACACCATGAAAAACCCCATCATCTTTGTTAATACTAACCCGTCTACCGTCGGGAAGAAGGTCATGTTGCGTGTAGTTGTAAGGCACATCACAAGCAGCCTCCCTACAGATGAGCGTTACCCTTCGTCTACTGAATGGCGGCACCATCACTCTGTATTCCAGTGATCTCTTGGTCGTTCTTGTTCTCGTCTCCTCCCATTCTTGCGTGAAGTTATATTCAGCTCTTGTTTCGATTGTCCCTGTGAGAATAACCGGAATAATGGTGACGTTCAATGTTGTCGTTACGCTAAGGGTTACGGAATGAGTACTGGTAAAAGTAGTGGTGTGAGAGTCTTCTATGGAAAAGGTGACGGTCATTTCGTCTTGTGTGTTGGTGTTATTTGTCGCGAAAGCAGTGGTAACCTCTAAGTTCTGCACCTGATGAATCCTTGCGTCTTGTAACCGGTAATCGATGTTTGAGATAGTCCTTTCCAGGACGCGCTCTAAAATTCTGAAGTGTGTTTGATTTGTCATTGTTTGACTATTAGCTCTTAAATAAGCGGTGCCCCCATTTGGAGTGCAAAAGCGGTTGTTGGACAAACTGCGAATAGTGAACACCCCGCCGCCTAGACTCAGAACTGCGAATACGGTGGCCGGGGTGGTGTTGTTATTGTCGGCATCCACCACTATCCAGTCATTATTCCGCAGAAACCTGCCAAAATGTGGGCTAAGTATACGATACGTTGATGCTTCAAGAGTAGGCCTGACTTCTAACGCGACGCGTAGATTTCCAATATCCCTCCCCGCATCGAACCTAAGATAGTTAACCCTGCTAACGGTCTTGGCGTAAGCCCAGTGGTCCCTTCGATCCACGGATACTAACGAGATTTGAGAAGGAAGCAACGCCAGCGTTTCCCAATCAACCAAATGGAAAAAAGTTGCTTGCCAGGAAATTGAGAGACCCCCCGGGTCCGCAAATACCGGTGCACTATATCGGGTGTTGAGTACCCTGAATGAGTATGTAACTCTATCCCACCCCGAAACATGACGCCCAAAAGCGAAAAGGGTGCATCCGGAATCATTTGTGTTGTCCACGGCTTCAACTGCGGCTGCACTAATCACCACCCGATTGCCGACTTGATGTGGCAACCAATACCGGTTGTTGAAGTTGGATCTTATGTGCACTGCCCCGATAACCCGTTGTGATGGCTCTACAGCAAACATTGCACCTGGAGTCGAAAAACCTCCATCCCAATGCAGGAAGCCTGATGCTGTGCAGCTCAAATATGGACTCGAAGGGGTGGTTTGTAACACGAAAAAGCTTGGAATAAACGACATGATTTAGTAGTATATATGTATTACGGAGTACAATGCTAGCTAGCTAGATATATATGGATGAGTGGGGATTTATGGGTTGTGAATTACCAGCTCAGATCGTCACTTATTTATACAAATTGCACGGCCGGACCACAAAATGAATGAATGCCCATAATAATTCTAGCTTATCTCGTTGGATAATTTAATTGACTAGTAAGGACCATCATATTTTGGCCATTTCATTTTATATGAAACACGTTTCTTTCTTTTTTTCCTTTTTTTTCTTATATAAGATTATTGTGGATAAGTAGGACCATTGTATTTTTGCCATTTCATCAATTGTTCAAGGTGAGGTCGTTTTTTCTTTTTAAAGAAGCTTGGACCACTTTCCAAAACATGTGGTATACAAAAATATCTATAACATTTTGATGTTTTTCAGTGTTAATTAAAGTAATAAAATTAAAACAGTTCAAGCTTCTCTCAATTTAAAAAAAATTGTGGTTCATTGGTCCCTGTTCAAAAAAAGGGGGGAAAAAACGTGGTTCACTCATCAATACAAAAAGAAAAACAAATATAGTGAGTGATCGATCATTGAAGTGTGGTCCAAACTTCATACAACTCGAACAAAAATAGCCAAACTTGTTTCGACGCAAACAAAAATGTTACCTATCCTTATCTACAATCCATTATGCACTAATAAATCATGCATTATTCTATGCTATACAGTCCGTATATCTATCTATAAATAAGTGTCAAGTTGGTATGTAATTATTTACAACCAAATATATATCCACCCACCCAGCAGCACTCATATAGCATTAGCTGATCGATCACTACTCTCGTACCATACTATATATACTAGATCGAACCATAATGGCATTGCTCCCGAGCTTTTTCGTGATGCAAGCGACTTCCGGAGGCCCATACTTGAGCGTACCTGAAGATCTCCCGACAAGTGTTCCATCGGGTTTTCTAAAATTCCATGAAAAACAAATCTGGAGTCCTCGTGCCAAGTTTGAAGCCGAGCAAGCCGAGACCGGGGATGGCACATTAGTCAACATACGATGTTGCTACAACAACAAGTACTTAACGGTGCATAAAACCGACGATGGCAGCTACTGGGTCATCGCGTCCGCCAAGGAGCCACAGGAAGACCAAACAGACCCTTCATGCACCTTGTTCCAACCTCAAACAGGAGAACAAGGTCGTGTGTGTTTTTTTAGTGTTGGGATGTCCAAGTATGCGACCGCGTCGACAGGGGGCGCGGACGGTACGGACTGGACCGACGGGCTCAAAATTTCGGATTCAGAGAAACTTGATTTCAACATCATTGATTGGGAAACACTAGTGGTGCTTCCATCTCAGGTGTCGTTCAAATACGAGGGGAAGTATCTTTCCTCTCGGGTGATCGAAACGACACCGTATCTTAGGTTCGAATCCGGACTGGAAGCCGAAGATCCGCTGGTGGTCCACCAGCTCTTCCCCACTTCTGACGGAAATTATCGCATAAAGGACCTCAACTCCGGAAAGTTCTGGAGGGAAGGCCCTTCCAAGTGGATACTGGATGACGGCGACGAAGCTGATGACGATATGTCTGTATTCTCGTTTGTCAAAATAACCGACGGAGTTTTTGCTGTCCGTAGTTTGGGCAGCAAAAACTTCTGCGGTACAGGAAAACCCGAAAGTTTGGATGACGACGAAGAAGAAGAAGCAGGTACAGAAACCGATGATGGGGAATTAGCAGGCTGTTTAAATGCCTTGTATCCGGAGATAACCAGAGAGACGAGGCTGATCGTGGAAGAGCGTGTGGCGGAACGTGACATCTTCGATATCACGTACCGGCTCTCCGACGCCAGGATCTATAACAAAGAAAACAAAGAAGTTGGCCAAGCTATTGGGTCAAATTACACAAACGAAAAAGACACATTTACCCTCACGTTATCGGCATCCGGATCAAATATCACCAAATGGACCAACGACGCGTCAGTAGTGACTCCTCCCGGTGTCAAGGTAAACTTAAAGGTTACGGCTGTTCCGGTTGTCACGACAAATGATTCGATCGAGTTGTCGAATCAATATATACGCGATACACATGAATGGGGAGTGGCTGAAACAACAGAGGTTCAGAAAGAAGTAACTTACGCTACTGTGGTGCCACCGTTTACTACAGTGAAGGTGACGCTGGGGTGTTCGAAGGCGGCTTGCGATGTGCCGTTTTCGTACACCCAACGTGATGTGCTTGTAACCGGAGAGATCGTGACCACCGTCAAGGATGATGGGATGTTCTTCGGCGTTAACCATTACGGTTTTTATGTTGTCAACAACCAATTGCCCGAGAAAGGTACGATTAATGATCAATCTGCGAACTAACTAGCTAGCAGTGATCGATATATTATCGCATCTTATTTTGTAAGATGAATATCTTTCATTTGTGTGATAGATAAATAATGGGGTCTCTTAGTTTGTCTTGAGACTCTACTGGATCATCGGATGTAACATCAATAATTAATATATGTATCTTTGTTTTTGTGAAAATTTTTTCCCCCCAATACTGCTAACTACATACCCTCTATCTAATGCTACATCAATATCCACAAAAACTCAAAGACATGCATTACTAGTACTACATAAGTGACCAAAACGTGCGGAGGAAATAATCAAAAGGTGCCCGGGATTCATCGTGTTTATATATACCAATAAACTGAAACAGGATTGTAGCTTTTATTGATCAACATGTGGCACGATATTCAAGCGACACGTGTACTTTTAGTTAAATATTAATTAAAAACCTACTTAAATAAAGAATTCAAAAAATCTTTAAATTCATAGATTCCTTATTTGAATATATACCATATATAAGTAAATCCACTAAGTTAAATATGATATTAATTAATTATTTTATATACGTGTAATAATCTAACATATATCCAAACTATATCCTATGGATTAAAGTAATATAGTTAGATGGAGATACGATAATCTTTAGCCAAATTTTGCATAATAAACAATTTTATATTAATTTTACGGTAAAAACAATAGAGTTGTGTAAATATGATATAATTGAGCCACTATTTAATAATAAAAAATTTATATTCTAACATATTCTTTTAATCAAGTACATAAAATAATTTTTTTCTCCAATTTCAATTCCTTTCCGATTCTAACTTTTTTTTTCTCAATAACTAATATATCCAAAATATCTACTAATAAACTAAAACAGGATTGAAATGTTCTTGATATGACACGTGTCCTTTTAATTTATTTATTTTATTAAATTAGCTTTTTTAATTGTATATAGATTCAATTTCTTTATTAGACTTAGAATTAAACTCTAACTTTTGGCTTATTAATACAAAAGACATTATAACCTTATTTGATTGATCGTTTTCTCATTAATAAATTGTCTATTTTTCTTTCTCAATTCTTCAACTCTTATTACTTATATTACTTATAATAAGTTATTAACATGAAAGACTTCAAAATTTTGAGTTTACGATCCGAAATCACAAGGCTATTGCCGTCATCCACTATGCTTACAAGTTTCGATTTTGATGTGATTTTAAAATTTAAGGTAAATCCAAAACTCTAACTAAACACATATTATATTTATCATTACTGTTTATTATAATTTAGCTTCGATCATCGGTTTACTTTAACCATAATTTATTTCATACTCACGAATCATGTATAAGACATATTGAATTTCTTTATGATACAATCTATATAGCTACCGTACATCGTACGGGTATTAGGACTAGTATATGTATATATATAAATCTTTTATTATACTAAAGCACAGTTGCTCTAATAACTTATCGACCAATCACAACTCTCGATTTCTTAAAGTTGACTTTTGTTTTCAATTTTGACTTTAATTTACACTTTTTACCATAGTTTTAATAGATAAAATAAGTTTTCCATCACAAATTTATACTTTTTACCCAATAGTTTTAATAGAATAAAAAAAATAATAGCTTTTCCATCACAAATTTACACTTTTTACCCAATAGTTTTAATAGAATAAAAAATAAATAATAGCTAATATATATCCGATAGAATAATAGCTAATATTTATCCAATAGAATAATAACTGATATATATCTAATAGAATAATAACTAATATATATCCAATAATATGTTCTATCATATAAATATAAAATTAATTAATTAAAAATAAATAAAATTTAATGTAAATATATTAATTTAGAGAAAATTTCATTACATACCCTTGGGTATGTCATATTATTAAGTTTCGCCCCTCTCGTTTTTTCGTATCATTACATACCCTTATGGTGATTTTTCGTATCATTACATACCCCTTAGCCTAACGTCCGTTTGTAAGTCTCCGTCAAGGCCCTCATGTGCATTGCACATGAGGGTATTTTAGTCTTTTTACCTATAAACACTCTTTTCTTCTCCTTATTTACATTTCCAGATCAAAAAGTCAATTTTCTTATCCATCATTTCCCAACTCATTTTTTTCCTTCAGATCTAACACCTTCTTTCGTTTAGATCTAATACCTTCTTTTATTGACACAACCTCCAAAGTATTCTCAACATATATTACAAGGGCATCCTTTTTACCAAGAAAAAATATCATTAAGAATTATTCATCAATCAAAGAAATCCAACAGAATAATACTAGTATACTACCATCATATTTACAAAATTCTAGATTGGATACTTCCCCTTTTGAATAGTATATATTTTGGGTATATATCCTCCACTGTGATCGGCTCCCCACCCAAAAAATAGTCTCCATAGTAATTATAAATTGAGGTACTTGGTTTTTTTGTGTGCCACCAACCAATCGACCTCAAATGAAATGGAATGGATAGCTGCTGGTGAAGCATGCGTTTCCCAACGATCAAAAACCCATACCCTTAAAATCCCTTTCTTCCCAAAGCAACCATCATATATCTATCTCCGGCCGGCCACCACCTCTGCCGCCGGAACTCCTTCCACCGCCGGAGCTACGTGTTGTGGTGATCCACCGCCGCCATCATCATCTCGTATTCTATACCTATCTGTATCTATCTCTATGTATATCAAAACATCAAAAGTAACAGCCTCAAAATCTAATCACAGGAATAGATCTAGTACTTAATAAAGCAAGAGTGATGGTGGAGACGTTTTTTTTGGCATAATAATCGTGGGGCAGCAGCAAGGAAAGAGATCGGAGTGTATGAAGATATATGATTTTTTTTTGTTTATCTTTGGATTTATATTCTTGTTTTGTGTTTGTGAGATTTGGGTTTTTGGGGTAAATGGGGGCGACGGGTTTGGGTAGCAGCAGCAAAGAGAGGTGTTTTTGTGTGTTGGGGGTTTAATTTTAGGGAAAAGAATTTGATAGGAATTTGGTTTATGATAATATACTATATACATAGATATAGCAGCAGCTAAAGGAAGAAGAACATAGAAGATGTTTATAGGTAAAAAGACTAAAATACCCTCATGTGCAATGCACATGAGGGCCTTGACGGAGACTTACAAACGGACGTTAGGCTAAGGGGTATGTAATGATACGAAAAATCACCATAAGGGTATGTAATGATACAAAAAAAGAGAGGGGTGAAACTTAATAATATGACATACCTCAAGGGTATGTAATGAAATTTTCTCATTAATTTAAGAGTAATTGTACTGTTATTTTTTATTGAAGTTTTTTAATAATTGTCATGACGCATATAAGAAAAATAAAGCATATAAAACTATAATTATGATTTTTTAATGTTCAAATATCGCTAAGTATGTCACAATTTACAACTTTGATGACATATTATATTTTGTAATATTCAAATATCGCTAAGCATGTCACAGTAAACAACTTCGATGAACATATATATTTCAATATAAAACTCAAAGTGGGAGAATTGTAACATCCCAAAACTTTTTGACGTTGACCGTTAACTTGCCGTTAGCAACCGTTAGTCACTATGTGTTTTGTATGTGCTTATGTGAATTAAATGATTTACGTGAGATATGTGTTAAAGTGATTTAAAGTAATGAAATTAAAGTTGATAATGATTAATAAAGTCAATTAATGTGATATAAGGGTCGATAAGTGTTCCCGTAGGCGTTAAAAGAGCCGTTAAGGGCCGAAACGAGTTGTAACGAAGTGCGAGGGCCTAGATGTAAAGTTTTGTAAGTTGCTCCAGTATATATATGGCCTCATCCACGACCCAAAGGCTGGGAAATCAGATTAAAACCCTAGAAAAGTCTTTCACACAAAACCCTAGGTCAAATCTTCAAGTTATAGTCGATTTCGGGGGATTTCGGAAGGGTTTTTGCTTGGTTTTCGATCCGTTGATCAACCCTACAGGTATTATATCATCATTTGATTGTTGATTAAGTTTTAAAGTAGGTTTTGTCTCTGTAGATTCGACCTTGAGGGTTGGGGTTGTTTAAAGTTGATGATTTCGGTTAAAAATGATGTTTTCGTGAGTAAAATCATTAATAGAGTTGATTAACTATGTCAAGATGCAGCGCACCTGGTGCTGGGCTGAAGTCACTGGTTGTTTGGTGCGACGCACAGATGGGGGTGCGGCGCACCTGGTGCTGGGCTGAAGTCACTGGTTGTTTGGTGCGACGCACAGATGGGGGTGCGGCGCACCTGGTGCTGGGCTGAAGTCACTGGTTGTTTGGTGCGACGCACAGATGGGGGTGCGGCGCACCTGGTGCTGGGCTGAAGTCACTGGTTGTTTGGTGCGACGCACAGATGGGGGTGCGGCGCACCTGGTGCTGGGCTGAAGTCACTGGTTGTTTGGTGCGACGCACAGATGGGGGTGCGGCGCACCTGGTGCTGGGCTGAAGTCACTGGTTGTTTGGTGCGACGCACAGATGGGGGTGCGGCGCACCTGGTGCTGGGCTGAAGTCACTGGTTGTTTGGTGCGACGCACAGATGGGGGTGCGGCGCACCTGGTGCTGGGCTGAAGTCACTGGTTGTTTGGTGCGACGCACAGATGGGGGTGCGGCGCACCTGGTGCTGGGCTGAAGTCACTGGTTGTTTGGTGCGACGCACAGATGGGGGTGCGGCGCACCTGGTGCTGGGCTGAAGTCACTGGTTGTTTGGTGCGACGCACAGATGGGGGTGCGGCGCACCTGGTGCTGGGCTGAAGTCACTGGTTGTTTGGTGCGACGCACAGATGGGGGTGCGGCGCACCTGGTGCTGGGCTGAAGTCACTGGTTGTTTGGTGCGACGCACAGATGGGGGTGCGGCGCACCTGGTGCTGGGCTGAAGTCACTGGTTGTTTGGTGCGACGCACAGATGGGGGTGCGGCGCACCTGGTGCTGGGCTGAAGTCACTGGTTGTTTGGTGCGACGCACAGATGGGGGTGCGGCGCACCTGGTGCTGGGCTGAAGTCACTGGTTGTTTGGTGCGACGCACAGATGGGGGTGCGGCGCACCTGGTGCTGGGCTGAAGTCACTGGTTGTTTGGTGCGACGCACAGATGGGGGTGCGGCGCACCTGGTGCTGGGCTGAAGTCACTGGTTGTTTGGTGCGACGCACAGATGGGGGTGCGGCGCACCTGGTGCTGGGCTGAAGTCACTGGTTGTTTGGTGCGACGCACAGATGGGGGTGCGGCGCACCTGGTGCTGGGCTGAAGTCACTGGTTGTTTGGTGCGACGCACAGATGGGGGTGCGGCGCACCTGGTGCTGGGCTGAAGTCACTGGTTGTTTGGTGCGACGCACAGATGGGGGTGCGGCGCACCTGGTGCTGGGCTGAAGTCACTGGTTGTTTGGTGCGACGCACAGATGGGGGTGCGGCGCACCTGGTGCTGGGCTGAAGTCACTGGTTGTTTGGTGCGACGCACAGATGGGGGTGCGGCGCACCTGGTGCTGGGCTGAAGTCACTGGTTGTTTGGTGCGACGCACAGATGGGGGTGCGGCGCACCTGGTGCTGGGCTGAAGTCACTGGTTGTTTGGTGCGACGCACAGATGGGGGTGCGGCGCACCTGGTGCTGGGCTGAAGTCACTGGTTGTTTGGTGCGACGCACAGATGGGGGTGCGGCGCACCTGGTGCTGGGCTGAAGTCACTGGTTGTTTGGTGCGACGCACAGATGGGGGTGCGGCGCACCTGGTGCTGGGCTGAAGTCACTGGTTGTTTGGTGCGACGCACAGATGGGGGGTGCGGCGCACTTGGAGGTCTGGTGGTCGTTTAGGCTTGTTTTAGTGCTCATTTGACCCATAGACCTTAGGTATAAGTTATGTTGATGTTTAGGGAACTTGGAGATGTTCTTTAAGATCCCGTTTATGTTACATGTCGATTATATGTATGTGATAGGTAGTTGGGAACTCAAGAAAGATACGTTAAAGTTGCTTGTTGATCGTTGTGCTCGTCGTCAGGTAAGATACATGTTTTTCTCACGCTGGAGGCACAACAAAATGTAGTTTTCTATAATTAACCTCTTAATCGGATTATCTTATATGTGTTGGGTTTTCCGGGTTATGCGGGAGGTTATGTGGGAATGTATGCATGTTGAAATGATTTATGTTGATATGATGATGTTTAAAGTAGAAGTAAGAATATGTGAGAAAGATGTACATGTAATTTAAGACGTGGGAAATCGTGCTAGTTGTAAAGCTAGTGCGTAATTTGTAAGTTGTAAGAATATGTTGATAAAGATGTAAGACATGAGAATAAGTTGATTAAGATAATTATAAGAATATGTGAGAAAGATGTACATGTAATTTAAGACGTGGGAAATCGTGCTAGTTGTAAAGCTAGTGCGTAATTTGTAAGTTGTAAGAATATGTTGATAAAGATGTAAGACATGAGAATAAGTTGATTAAGATAATTATAAGAATATGTGAGAAAGATGTACATGTAATTTAAGATGTGGGAAACCGTTCTAGCCTTAGTGTTAGTGCGTAAAAAGTAAGAAAGATATAAATACGTGGGAAATGCTATAGCTAAATATGTGAGATTGACGTGGGAAGTGTTAAGCTTAACCCGTGCTAGTTGAAAAGCTAGTGCGTACGTGGTCGTTTGAGTGGCTCCTTGCGGCATAGTTACGTGGGACTAGTATTTCCGGGTGGAGTGACTAACCACCAATGTTAAAAGCATGACGGGATACTATGGAAATGACATTGCCTTTCCTAAAAGTTAAGACGTGGGAAATCGTGCTAGTTGCAAAGCTAGTGCGTAATATGTAAGTTGTAAGAATATGTTGATAAAGATGTAAGACATGAGAATAAGTTGATTAAGATAATTATAAGAATATGTGAGAAAGATGTACATGTAATTTAAGACGTGGGAAATCTGCTAGTTGCAAAGCTAGTGCGTAATATGTAAGTTGAAAGAATATGTTGATAAAGATGTAAGACGTGAGAATAAGTTGATTAAGATAATTATAAGAATATGTGAGAAAGATGTACATGTAATTTAAGATGTGGGATTACAATGTGATGTGAGAATTAATAAGATATGTTGAGACGTGTGATAAGAACGATGGATAGGCACAATTAGGAGTATATAACCTACATGTGCTATACATATATGTGTGATATGTTTATGTGTGATATGTTTATGTGTGATATGTAATGACGTGAGATGAAGTTTGAGTTGTATGTATATGTTGATTTGATATGTAATGCGATGGGATGTGGGGATAAGTAAAGAAGGGGTGATCTTTATATTGTGGAAAAAGTAGTGTGATCATCTATTAATATGTTAAACACGAAGAAGTTTTATGAAAGTAAAATGAAGAATGTTTTATTAAATGTGTGTATCTTACTTAACTAATTCTATTAGCTAACACTTGCTTTTATGAAAATGTTGTGTCCTTCAGGATAAGCAGGTATAAGCTAGTGAAGTGCGTGGATCGTGAGATGGGTAGAAAATAAAGGAAGATTAGCATTAGTTTCCCGATGCTTAGACTTCCCCGTTAGCCATTGTTTGGCTACTTATTGATGACTTATGTTTTATGTATTGATGTATGGCATTTATGTTGGTGCCATAACTTGGATTTATCATTTATTTTTGTATATATATATATATATATATATATATATATATATATATATATATATATATATATATATATATATATATATATATATATATATATATATATATATATATATATATATATATATATATATATATATATATATATATATATATATATATATATATATATATATATATATATATATATATATATATATATATATATATATATATATATATATATATATATATATATATATATATATATATATATATATATATATATATATATATATATATATATATATATATATATATATATATATATATATATATATATATATATATATATATATATATATATATATATATATATATATATATATATATATATATATATATATATATATATATATATATATATATATATATATATATATATATATATATATATATATATATATATATATATATATATATATATATATATATATATATATATATATATATATATATATATATATATATATATATATATATATATATATATATATATATATATATATATATATATATATATATATATATATATATATATATATATATATATATATATATATATATATATATATATATATATATATATATATATATATATATATATATATATATATATATATATATATATATATATATATATATATATATATATATATATATATATATATATATATATATATATATATATATATATATATATATATATATATATATATATATATATATATATATATATATATATATATATATATATATATATATATATATATATATATATATATATATATATATATATATATATATATATATATATATATATATATATATATATATATATATATATATATATATATATATATATATATATATATATATATATATATATATATATATATATATATATATATATATATATATATATATATATATATATATATATATATATATATATATATATATATATATATATATATATATATATATATATATATATATATATATATATATATATATATATATATATATATATATATATATATATATATATATATATATATATATATATATATATATATATATATATATATATATATATATATATATATATATATATATATATATATATATATATATATATATATATATATATATATATATATATATATATATATATATATATATATATATATATATATATATATATATATATATATATATATATATATATATATATATATATATATATATATATATATATATATATATATATATATATATATATATATATATATATATATATATATATATATATATATATATATATATATATATATATATATATATATATATATATATATATATATATATATATATATATATATATATATATATATATATATATATATATATATATATATATATATATATATATATATATATATATATATATATATATATATATATATATATATATATATATATATATATATATATATATATATATATATATATATATATATATATATATATATATATATATATATATATATATATATATATATATATATATATATATATATATATATATATATATATATATATATATATATATATATATATATATATATATATATATATATATATATATATATATATATATATATATATATATATATATATATATATATATATATATATATATATATATATATATATATATATATATATATATATATATATATATATATATATATATATATATATATATATATATATATATATATATATATATATATATATATATATATATATATATATATATATATATATATATATATATATATATATATATATATATATATATATATATATATATATATATATATATATATATATATATATATATATATATATATATATATATATATATATATATATATATATATATATATATATATATATATATATATATATATATATATATATATATATATATATATATATATATATATATATATATATATATATATATATATCACATATTTAAAATATTTATGCATGATAATTTTATATAATATATATATATATATTGCTGGTAGAGCAGAGAAAAAAATAAATTAAACTTTTATCCTGAGCCATCTAAAGTCAAACCAAATCTGAGCCTTTGAAATTAAAGTCAACTTATTTTCTTACTAATTATGGTAATCATTTAATTCTATTTTTGTTTACTATGACAACTACTATGATGGTATTTAATACTATTGGATTAACTTTAAATATTAATTAAAATTCTAACTAAAAGTTTTTCCGCTGGTAAAAAAATTAATTTAAGTAAGAATCATTTATGTAAATATGTAAAGTCATATTAAACTTAAACATGACTTTTATTCCAACAGAATTTTGAGTTGAATAGTTATTTTTGTATTTTTGATGTTGTGATAGTATTTATACTGTTAAACCGAAATTTTTCATCTTGATTTAGACAATCATCATTACATATATAGAATTTTACCATTATGTGAGTTTTTAGTTTTGTTTTTCCAGATTTAATCTTAGTTAACTTTTTCTTGTTTTATATAATATTTGATACAACATATAGAAATAGATTAAATTTTAAATGTATATATTTTCATCGGTATACTTTTCATTAAATATTATTAGATGTATGTTTGCACGTTGTGGTGACGATGGTGGTAGTGTCAGCGATGTAGTTGTGTCGGCGACGGGTAGTGGGCGGTGGCGACAGGTGGTGGCAGTGACGGGTGGTGGGGGCGGCAATGGTAGTTAATGTAAAAGTAACTGATGTTAAATGTGAAATTGATGGTAGTTGTAGTGACATGGTGGTGGTGGCGGCAACGGTGTGCATGGTGGCGTGCCAGTGGTCAGCGGCGGTGGTGGCGGCGACGGTGACGGTAGCGGTGTGTGTTATTAATTTAAAAGTAATTAATGTAAAAATGAGTAGTTAGTTATTTTAAGGGTTGAGAATATATGTTGTAATTATTTCATTAAGGGTATTATAGGTAATATAGGTGAAGATATTTAAATTATGAATAAAAAAAGGGTAATATGGATTTCATTTTAATTACTTAAAAGAAAAGGGGGTAATTCTTTTATTAATGAGTATAAATATAAAATATTAAAAGTTGAAATTGAAAAACAAAGATTTTAAAAAGTCAAACATGACATTTAAATTGGGACGAAATAATTACTAATTTATTACTCATGTTATGGTAAACTTTTAATGGATATTTTATTTGGTTGAAAACTAATTTGATATAAAAATCAAGTTGGACACTTAACACTAACCTACACCCCGCTAACCTGATCCCAACCTCCAAACCTAATCAAAAATAGGTTATCCGACCGGTGAGTAGGTTTTGGGTAAACAAGTCAAATGGATTTGCAGGTTTGTGTGTTAACGGGTTGGTTCCAGGTCAAATGAGTTGTTGGGTTAGTTCATGTTAAACGGGTTCGTTTAGGGTCGTATAGGTCAAATGGGTGGGTAGATTGACAATTTTTATGGTTGTCAGGCTGATTTCAGGTAAAATACGTGACCATAACCTGATTTTTGTAAGGTCAGTTTAATGTCAGGTTTCGGGTTGGATCAAGTATTGAATATTGAGTACCCTACAATAACAACATATATAATAGCTTTGTTTTTGATGGATTATTATATTCAACTTTATTTTGGGGTAAGATAATTTGATGCATATTTGTCAAAACATATGATACATCTTTTGTATATGTTAAGTATTTAAGTTTATTTTTAAACCCGGTTAGGGTCATTAGACGTACATTATGACGATACATATATGGTGTTTCTAATGATATGCTCGAAGTACATAGTCTTATATCTTTACCATGAACTTCTTGCACCGTCAATTTATTTATTTGAACATCTAGAGCTTAATTGTTTTTCAGTTATCTTATGTTTGGATTTTTAACGTTTTATGTTACGAGTTACTAACAATATATTTTATTGTTTCTAACCCGGTCAACGACCGGGTATAAATCTAGTTGTATTGCCGGTAGAGCTGAGAAAAAAATAAACTTAACTTTTAATCTAACCATTGAAAATAAAATTAACTTTCAATCTTGCCATCCAAATTAAAAGTCAACCTTTTGAAATTAAAATTGAAAGTCAAAATTTCCAAATTTGATTTGATTCCCTCTTTAATTATTTCCCTTTGGTGATGTTTATGGTTTTGCTGGCAAAAGTCGAGTCATAATTGTAGCTTTTGGAAAAAATTGTTACATTTCCAAATCTGTTTCCTTTCCTTTTATGTTTTTTTCGTATTTTGATTTGATTATTATTATTAATGTGTTTATTGTTATATGTAAATATTTGTGTGAGATCTATGGTAAAATCATTTAGCAATAATAAATATAAAAATCGTTATTTAAGTTTTATATTTAAAAGTCTTCAACATAAATATAAAGTAAAATATGATGTTTTTTGTAAATATGATAAAGCTAATTTGAATATACTTGATTGTTTTAATTTATATAGAATCATACACGACCGTTTAACAATTGTGTTTTAAAAATGTTTTGCTTACAAAAGTCAAAGATAATAAACATAGTAAAAATATAATTTCAAAGATAACGGTAAACGGGTATTAATATATATATATTGCCGGTAGAGCTGAGAAAAAAATAAACTTAACTTTTAATCTAACCATCGAAAATAAGATTAACTTTCAATCTTGCCATCCAAATTAAAAGTCAACCTTTTGAAATTAAAATTGAAAGTCAAAATTTCCAAATTTGATTTGATTCCCTCTTTAATTATTTCCCTTTGGTGATGTTTATGGTTTTGCTGGCAAAAGTCGAGTCATAATTGTAGCTTTTGGAAAAAATTGTTACATTTCTTTTCCTTTCCTTTTATATTTTTTTCTCTTTTGTATTTGATTATTATTATTAATGTGTTTATTGTTATATGTAAATATTTGTGTGAGATCTATGGTAAAATCATTTAGCAATAATAAATATAAAAATCGTTATTTAAGTTTTATATTTAAAAGTCTTCAACATAAAATAAAGTAAAATATGATGTTTTTTGTAAATATGATAAAGCTAATTTGAATATACTTGATTGTTTTAATTTATATAGAATCATACACGACCGTTTAACAATTGTGTTTTAAAAATGTTTTGCTTACAAAAGTCAAAGATAATAAACATAGTAAAAATATAATTTCAAAGATAACGGTAAACGGGTATTAATCTAGTATATATTGCCGGTAGAGCAGAGGAAAAAAAAAAAAAAAAAAAAAAAAAAAAAAAAAAAAAAAAAAAACTGCAGAAAATGACAAAATAAGAATAAGACAAAATTGCTGCCATCCAAATAAAAAGTCAATTTTTGAAATTAAAATTGAAAGTCAAAATTTCCAAATTTGATTTGATTCCCTCTTTAATTATTTCCCTTTGGTGATGTTTATGGTTTTGCTGGCAAAAGTCGAGTCATAATTGTAGCTTTTGGAAAAAATTGTTACATTTCCAAATCTGTTTCCTTTCCTTTTATGTTTTTTTCGTCTTTTGTATTTGATTATTATTATTAATGTGTTTATTGTTATATGTAAATATTTGTGTGAGATCTATGGTAAAATCATTTAGCAATAATAAATATAAAAATCGTTATTTAAGTTTTATATTTAAAAGTCTTC
>CM067167.1:67962773-68080880 GCA_034093135.1 Erigeron breviscapus
ACCCGCTATAATTAAGCTTTCAACCTCTGAGTCGTAGCCATCGAGATCTACACCAATAAGATCACCAACTCCTTTTGTTGCATCTACTTCTTCCCTAAGTCCTGGAACATACTCCCGTTGGTGTGGCATAGCCTTTAGCTCAGTGTTTTCGACCGTAGGTCCTGGAACATAATCATGTTGGTGTGGCATAACCCGTAGCTCAGTGTTTTCGACCGGATCCAATTCAACATCGGGGATAGTTTGAGTCTCCAAGTTTAAGTGAGTCTTCATACCTTGGTCTAAAGACGTATGAGTATCAACAGCTGGGACTGAAGTGGTGGGGACATCCTGAAGAACGAGATCATGTATATCCGACTGTGTATCTAGGACTGATGTATTGATTGCTGGAGTCTTAGCAGAATAAGTTGACGCTGATGAAGCTTCAGTCTCTGAAGTGGTTGCTTTAGCTTTAACCTTGGGATCCTCTTGCTTTCTTGATTTCTTGGGAATGTATTGATCCTTGGGCTTGGAGATCTGCATCGGTCGTACAGAATGAGCTTTCTTGGGCCTCCTCCTTTTCTTTTGGTGAAAGAGCCCAAACTCATTTTAGGAAAATAAGAGAATTTTTTTTTTTTTTTTACAGATTATCCCCACTGCGGCGCAGTGGGGCTAAACCTGCCCACTGCGGCGCAGTGGGTACCTGCTGCCCAGATTTTCCAAAACTCCATCTTGACACTTAAAATCAACTTGTAACTTCCTAGCTCAAAACCAAACTTCATAATACCACATTTCTAAGTTCAAATAAGTTTTAGACTCGGAAATAAGCATGACAAAAGTATCCTTTGACCAAACATTCATTTTACAACCAAACGGGTCATTTTACCCAAGTTGACACATTACAAAAGACAACATTCAAAATTGGAAATTTCGGCATGACCCATTCGTAAAATCATCATCCAAACCTGTTACGGATTATGAGTTTCTCCAAAACACATTTGAACAAAATCAATACATTACAACTACAAAACGACCCATTTAAAATACCCAAAACTTGAGTCTAACACTAGACATCATAATAATTTTCCAAAAAGACATAACAAGAGTACAATGAGCCGATAGTTCAAAGGGGTCGCTATGGGTCCTATTACCAATTCCATTATCCGCATTTAGCTAAAGCAATCAATATCCAAAAAGCATCTTTAACTTCAATCTTTACATTGCTTAACTGTCTTCCGCATCCGGGACAACCTATAAAAAGGTAAACAACTAAAAGAATAAGCCAAAGCTTAGTGAATACCATTGCATACGCTTATACATACGAAGGAGGGCAAACACACAAAGGACTTTCATATGTAGCCAATGGCATCGTCATACCATCACTTGCATACTCACCTTTGCGCTAACAACTCATACATGGATCCATGTAAGCTAAACAATCATATCAATGAGACTATCGGGATTCTTAGGCCCCGGAGGTTCTTAGGCCTCGTAAACACTATGCCCCATATGGGCCTGACGCCGAATCAATTGAACACCCCAAGCCAAGGCTCAGAATATCACGGAAATCATATAGCATAAGGTGGGATTAATGTAGAACATGAACTAAATGCAAATAAAGGATTCAGTGAATCCATACAGTACGAATAACAAGTATCAAAATACATAAGGAGCAAGTAACCATCAAAGTTTACAACAGAACATCAAAAGATGGCTAACAGTCCTAAGTACAATGCAAAAGAGAAGGTCGATGAATCCTTGACTCATAAAGTCCAAAGCCCGGGTTTAACAGCAAGCAAACAACTAAGCTCCACGTCCGGGGATAACCTGATTTCCTGAAAAGTGTACTAAGCATAGTCAACACAAGGTTGGTGAGTTCGTAGTAATGGTCCATAAAGAACCAGCGTCAATAATCACAATGTACGGGTAGAGGCTAGACATGACTTACAGTGAGCCTCTAAGTAACACCATAACATCCAACAACAAGATTACACCATTATCAGTAAATGTGTAATAAGTATGCACAAATGATGTAAATATCAATGTAAGTGCTGAATGCATAAAAGGTATGTCCAACAATTTGGCATCAGATAACGCATCCTAAGAGTACCATGACAACAACAAAACCATTACCAACACAATATTCTCAAGTCTAACAACTTGGTAGTACGTCGTACATTGCGCGATCTCAAGTGTATGACACTTGGAAGTACGTGGAACCATTCATCAAGTAAGTATACTTGGAAGTACATCAACCAATCAATAAGTACAAAAGCATGTTCTCAAGTGTAAAACACTTGGAAGTACATCAACCAAATCACAAGTCTATCGTACAACAAATCATCTAAAACTACAATGCACATACACTTCATACGACTTTACATTTAAGGAATCATAGATGCTTATATATAGGGTCACCCGCAGCCTTCCCACCACATCTAAAACCCTTTGAAGGCATAACCGACTTCCATGTATGTACAACTAACCTAATCGTAATAGCAAATCATTACAAGATCATAAGGGCAAAGTAATTGCGTATAATAAACGAGCACGCGAAATATTAGCATCAAATCATGTATCATACGTATGTAAGACCACAACGTATATCAAATGCGTGTCAATAACGTCATCAATGCAACAATAAAAGTATGCTTGAGCGTGTACCGTACCAGTCAAGTATAACAAGGCGTATATGTCCGTTCCAAACACATTCCCAACATCCATCAATTCCTCTCAACAATGCGTACATACACTTCGGAGGATTCTACTTTCATCAAGTTCTAGATGCTTATGTATAGGGTCACCCGCAGCCTTCCCACCACATCTAAAACCCTTTGAAGGCATAACCGACTTCCATGTATGTACGTCTATCCTAATATTAACGAAATACTTAACAAAACATAAATCAAGTCATTCAAACGTGATAACCGTCTCATTAATCCAACATTTAAACCAAATCAATCAATCAATCGACAACGTAAGTAAACACGCAAGTTTACACTTTTCAGCCCGAATCTCAAGCGAGTAGGGAGATACGAAACTCACCTCGATTGGTTATGAAAAGTTAAGTTGATATAAAGTCGAGTTATTGTCGTACAATGTTCACTTCACGTCCAACACCTAAATATCGATCATATACATTCACATTAACATACATAAGCACACATACGTAGCTATCAAAATTCGGTAAAACCCTAATTAGGCTTCCAAAGTGTTTCTCGACGTTAAATGACTTTTAAGACTCTTATTCAATGTTACATAAGATAAGAAGTGAATTAGATCAATGCTCGACGCGTAAAAAAGTCCAGGAAGTCAATTTAGGTCAAACAAGAAATTCTGGAAATTACAACTGGCGTAACCTACGCCCCACCCTGGCGTAGGTTACGCCCCTTATAAAGTTTTAGTGTAAAGGGGGCGTAAGGTACGGTGCTCTCAAAAGTGCATTTCTTTGGCGTCTGGAGGGGCGTAAACAGTAGGTTTTGGCGTAAGATGGAGCATTCGGCGTAAGCTACGCCCCAAAGGGCCGTAACCTACGCCCAGTCAAAATATAACTAGCGTAACCTACGCCCCATAGGGCCGTAGGTTACGCCCCTTACTGGGCAGCAACACGACCAGCAGCAGTTTATGCAGAAAATCAAGAACCAAAACCCTATTTCACTTGAACCAAAACCCTAAATCGCATTGCAAGATTAAATGACTCATTTTGATGATACATTTGACCTTCTAACACCTAAATACACTTGCCCAAACCCGCATTTCCATCCATAACATCATCAAATTCTCCAAATCGATCAAAACCTAGCCAAACCCTAATTCGACCCAAAACTCATTTTAAGGCGATTTAGAACTTGTAAATGTACGAGATGACTAGAAACGAGTAAACTAACATAAATAGAAGTAAATGGGATGAATTAGACTTACCAAAACTTCCTTCTTGAGCTCAAACCCGAAATTAGGTCAAATGGGTTAAAATGCAAGAACTTCAACCTTTGATTCTTTGATATGACGATAATGAGGTATAGAAGACGATGATTCTAGTGTTATACCAGTTCCAAAACACCAATCGATGCTAGAGAGATGAAGGAATGAAATGGGTTTTGCTTGCTTTTACTTGGAGAGAAAATGAGAAAGAGATAGATAAGAAATGAAAGGAGGAAGAAAGAGATAAGGAGAGGATTGGGGTCAAATGTGGCTGGTGGGTCGTGGACTACCCACGGGCCGACCCGTTTCTCTTCTCAAGCCAAATTACAATCGTTACACATTTAAACACCGATCAAAACATATTTTCGACCCGAATATAGCACATTGTCATTTAATCCACAAAACGACTCAAATAATTCATTAACTTAAATAGTTAGTCATATTACACGAAAAGTCAACGGGTCAAAACTCACGGATGTTACATATTACCACACATGGATAAACTAACTTCAACATGGTGGTCTTTCCACACATGGATAAACAACTTCAACATGATGTGGTCAATTGACCCAACGTATATATAATCGTATGCAAGAGTACTCACCTCCTTCGCGACCACAAATCAAAAACCATCAAAACCGCAATTTCACTTGAACCAAAACCCTATTTCACTTGAACGCCCCTTACTGGGCCAACACGACCAGCAGCAGTTTATGCAGAAAATCAGGAACCAAAACCCTATTTCACTTGAACCAAAACCCTAAATCGCATTGCAAGATTAAATGACTCATTTTGATGATACATTTGACCTTCTAACACCTAAATACACTTGCCCAAACCCGCACTTCCATCCATAACATCATCAAATTCTCCAAATCGATCAAAACCTAGCCAAACCCTAAATCGCATTGCAAGATTAAATGACTCATTTTGATGATACATTTGACCTTCTAACACCTAAATACACTTGCCCAAACCCGCATTTCCATCCATAACATCATCAAATTCTCCAAATCGATCAAAACCTAGCCAAACCCTAATTCGACCCAAAACTCATTTTAAGGCGATTTAGAACTTGTAAATGTACGAGATGACTAGAAACGAGTAAACTAACATAAATAGAAGTAAATGGGATGAATTAGACTTACCAAAACTTCCTTCTTGAGCTCAAACCCGAAATTAGGTCAAATGGGTTAAAATGCAAGAACTTCAACCTTTGATTCTTTGATATGACGATAATGAGGTATAGAAGACGATGATTCTAGTGTTATACCAGTTCCAAAACACCAATCGATGCTAGAGAGATGAAGGAATGAAATGGGTTTTGCTTGCTTTTACTTGGAGAGAAAATGAGAAAGAGATAGATAAGAAATGAAAGGAGGAAGAAAGAGATAAGGAGAGGATTGGGGTCAAATGTGGCTGGTGGGTCGTGGACTACCCACGGGCCGACCCGTTTCTCTTCTCAAGCCAAATTACAATCGTTACACATTTAAACACCGATCAAAACATATTTTCGACCCGAATATAGCACATTGTCATTTAATCCACAAAACGACTCAAATAATTCATTAACTTAAATAGTTAGTCATATTACACGAAAAGTCAACGGGTCAAAACTCACGGATGTTACAAATTACCACACATGGATAAACAACTTCAACATGATGTGGTCAATTGACCCAACGTATATATAATCGTATGCAAGAGTACTCACCTCCTTCGCGACAACCAAATCCATGATGACCATCTAACAATCATATTGCTTTTCACCTAGCAATAATTCACAATTCACACATATAAGGTCAATTACTTCAAACACAAGGCTAACAAGCCATACTTTACTACCTTTACTAGCATTTCAATGCCCAACCCAACTTTTACAATCTTATAATAATCTTGGGTTGGTTCACATAACATGTACTTCTTATATCATTTTCAATTGGCCAAGAGTTACTTTCGTATCAAAATCGTCATTTTCATATTTGACCTAGCAGACTTCAAACAATCATAACTCAAGTTCTACTTACTCTTTTAACATGATTCCAGTGGCAAAATTTGCTTAACACAATAACCTACATTTTCTTTTTAGGACTCAACAAGTGAAAACTCTGACATGGGGGTGTTTTACACGTTGCAAATACAGAGACAGAATCTGTCCAGTTTTGTTCTTACTACCATTCATCAAAATCTATCATGCAACCCAATTAAACCCTAAATTTGATTAAATTACAAGAACCCTAACTTGTATAGAAGCAATTTAACTTAATTCAATAAAACCCCCAATTTCCCAAATACAATTGATTGCATGAACCCTAATTTAAATAATAATGAAATAAAATTATACCTTTAATCTATAACAACTAGAGTGGAAGAATTACAAGCTTCCATTTTCTCCTTTTTCCCCTTGTGGAAATCGACCCACACACATACATAACCTCAACCCAACAATTTGATTGCTAGAAAACTTGGAGATTATTATTATTATTATCCCATGAATGGATTATTGATTGGATTTGAAATGAGAGATCAACTTCACACTTTAAGTTATTAGAAACTTGATATTGGTTATTATTATTATTATTGTCATAAAATTTACTAATAGATTGAGGGATTAATTCTTCTAATGATGCATGAACTCTTTAGTTGTTGGAGTAAGAATGAGGTGACGAAGAAAATAAAGAAGAAGGTTGGTGTAGTGGTGGAATTATGATTCAACAAAGAAGGAAGTGGCTGGCACTCCTATGAGATGCCACGCCCCTTACAAATTTTAATGGGTATAATACCCGCTATCCGCTAAAGTTCCAACTAAATTAACCCCGAATCTAAAAATAAAATACTAGGAAACTATTTTAATGTTAAAACTATAATAAAGGTTTATTTTATTTGCCTTAAAATTTCGGGATGTTACATTGGCTGTTGGAAACACACATTAGTCTCCTCAATAGTATCTTTCGTAACAGAGATACTTACCTCATTTGTTGAGGCAATTGTTACCATGTTAGCTTCCATTACTTCAGCTGATTTAGGCCTATCAGAACAGTCGATAAACTTATGCCCAAAAGTGGCACAATGAGAACATCTATCTGGTTTCCAATAGTACTGCAGCCTGAATTTTTTCATTTTCCCCAATACCAAAGCCTCAACATAAGATGGAATATCCTGATTAGCGTTAACCTTAACCAAGATTCTTGCAAAAACAGCCCGACCAGACTCTTTCTCACACATCTCCTCAGTGTACCTGTCTATTGCAATGGGAACCCCAATAACACTAACAATATGGCTCAAAATCTCATAATTCCACATCCCGACAGAGAGGTCATAGATGTTTACCCATAATGGAACTGTAGTCGGCTTAACTTTATCCTGCTCAATACCAAATTCCCATTGTTTTAACAAAATAGGCATATCATTAAATAACCAAGGGCGCCTACTAAGTACATATTGCATTCCCTCGTCCTTGCTAAATTTAAAATAGAAAAATCCTTGATCATTTAAAATCACATCAACTAATCCAAATTATTTCCACAATCTAAAAGCATGAAATCTAACAAATGGGAAAGCAGGTCTTTTCCCAACAAAACAACCAACTAATGTCAACAACCATTTCTCTTTCTGATTAACCATTAACTCATCTGGTATGCTAGCATGCTTATTACCAATTTCTGTCAAAAAAAACCGAATCGCTTGACAAAACCCCCAAAAAAACCCCCCAAAAAAAACCTCATTCAATCGATTACCACCAAGCAAGAGTTCAGTAACAACATTGTCTACACAAAATCGAACGACATTGCTACACAAAATCGAAGCCCTAAAACCGAAGCCCCAAAATCGAAGCCCCAAATTGTTCAAAATCGAAGCCCTAAAGAAGCCCCAAATTAAACGAACGACGTTGTTTAATTGTTCAAATCGAAGCCCCATTACCCCCTGTTCAAATCGTTATAGTCAAAATCGTTAGTCAAATCCGGATTGTTCAATTGGTAATTTTAATTTCACTCTCTTTTTGTTAAATTATTATTTTTATATGCAGATACATGTATATATGTATATATATTGATTATAGTTTATAGAGTTAATGACATAAATCGTCCCTGTGGTTTACCTAAATAGTCACCTTTCGTCCTTTAAAATCAAAAACCTCAAGGACAGTCCTTTATAGGAGGATAAGGTTCACGTTTGGTCCTTTGACTATTTGACTGTCAACTTCTCTCCGTTAAACCCCTCACGTGCCTCCCACGTGAGGGGTATTCTAGTCATTTTCACTCTAAAGGACGATACGTGACTATTTAGGTAAACCACAGGGACGATTCTTAATTACCACTAACCACCACCAAACACCATCTTCACCACCAATTCCAGATCTATAAAAATTTTAATATCTAAAGCAACCAATTCCAGATGCACAAAAATCTTAAATATCTACAACAACCAATTCCAGATCTATAAAAATTTTAATATCTAAAGCAACCAATTCCAGATGCACAAAAATCTTAAATATCTACAACAACCAATTTCAGATCCATAAAAATCTTAAATATCATAGGAAACCACCCAAAATTTCTTCTTTTTCTTCATATATAAACATAATGATTCCTAACCACCACCACATACTTCATCACCACCAATTTATAAAAAAAAATGTCTTTTTCCAGGCTTGCTTCTCCCAAATAAAACCCAACAATTATCATAAAAAAGAAACCCTAACTACCATTAAAACAAAACCTTATAATCAAAACCTAGATCTGAGAACACATGTATACACAAAGAACACACACACTGAAATCAAGATCCGATCTGAGCACACACCACATGATCTCCACCAGTAAACCACCATCAACCGCCGCCCTGTTCGACCTCCGACTGCCACCGTCGACCTTTGATTCCGCCGCTTCCGTCGAGAGCTACCACAGTCGCGTTTGCAAGACCCATTTGTCTCTCTGTTGGTTCTCCTCGTTTTCTTTCTTGGCGGCCAAACCTCTGAAAGTCCAAATTTGTTGTTCTTGATCGTGTGTCTTGAATTCATGATCTTCTTCAAGCTGCTGCCCATATTTAGTTATTTATTTATTTGTTTTGATGTCTTTTGTTTTACTTTTGTTTGAAAACCGTAAGCTCCAAAAACCCATCTTGGGTTGGGCTAGAAAACAAAAAATAAAAATATTATTTTCTTGTATTTGGTGGCTGGACTATAATAAGAATCCCAAACCCATTATATTTTGCAAAATCCCTTCCACAATCTCCAATTTCTATCTATCTCTTTATATTTCTTTTCGTCTCCGAACTACCACTCCCCAACCCACCACCGCACACTTCTCTCTTCTCCAACCAAACCGCTGCCCACGCCACCGGCGCATGCCCCCATTCCACGCCACCACCGCACCCCAATGTATTTTCAGGTTATGTACATCTGTTTGTTTTCGTGTCTATTTGTGTTTGTGGGCTAGATCTGTTCAGATCCTGTGTTGGTGTGTTGGTTTATGTGTTTATTGGGTGGTGTAAAGATGTTAGTGGCTGTTGGAGTTTGAAAGTGGGCTACTGTGGTCAGATTTGGTGGCGGGAAGTGGCTGGCGGTGGTGGTTGATGTAGTTGGTGTATAGATATGGTTGAAGATGTATCTGTATCTATATATCTATTATCTGTGTCTATATATCTATTATCTGTGTCTATATATTTGTATTGATATTATATGTATTCTGTTTATATATATATATTGATTATATTATATATCTATATCTATATATATATATATGTATCTGTGTCTATATTGAATGCAAAAATATATCTATATGTATCTGTATCTATATATCTATTATCTGTGTCTATATATTATATCAATATTATCTGTGTCTATATACTATATCTATATGTATCTGTATCTATATATGCTATATCTATATGTATCTGTATCTATATATCTATTATCTGTGTCTATATTGAATGCAAAAATATATTTTATTTTCTATATGTATCTGTATCTATATATCTATTATCTGTGTCTATATATCTATATTGAATGCAAAAATATATGTATTATATCTATATGTATCTGTGTCTATATATCTATTATCTGTGTCTATATATCTATTATCTGTGTCTATATATCTATTATCTGTGTCTATATATCTATTATCTGTGTCTATATATCTATTATCTGTGTCTATATATCTATATTGAATGCATATATTTGATATCTATATATGTCTATGTGTGTCTATATATATATATTGATAGTATATATCTGTGTCTATATTATATATATATGTATCTGTGTCTATATATGCAAAAATATATCTATATGTATCTGTATCTATATATCTATTATCTGTGTCTATATATCTATATCTATATGTATCTGTATCTATATATCTATTATCTGTGTCTATATATCTATATTATATGTATCTGTATCTATATATGCTATATCTATATGTATCTGTATCTATATATCTATTATCTGTGTCTATATAGCTATATATATATGTATCTGTGTCTATATTGAATGCAAAAATATATCTATATGTATCTGTATCTATATATCTATTATCTGTGTCTATATATCTATTATCTGTGTCTATATTGAATGATATTTGTGCTATTATATCTATATGTATCTGTGTCTATATATGCAAAAATATATCTATATGTATCTGTATCTATATATCTATTATCTGTGTCTATATATCTATTATCTGTGTCTATATATCTATTATTGTGTCTATATTATGTAATATATTTGTATTATTTATATGATTTGTGTTGTGTATATTGATATCTATATATCTATGTGTGTCTATATAGCTATATATATGTATCTGTGTCTATATTGAATGCAAAAATATATCTATATGTATCTGTATCTATTATCTGTGTCTATATATCTATTATCTGTGTCTATATTGAATGAAAAAAGGTTTAAATTTTTGTATTATATCTATATGTATTGTATCTATATATCTATATTGAATGCAAATATATTTGATATCTATATATATGTATCTGTGTCTATATATCTATATTGTATCTATATATATGTGTGTCTATATAGCTATATATATGTATCTGTGTCTATATTGAATGCAAAAATATATCTATATGTATCTGTATCTATTATCTGTGTCTATATATCTATTATCTGTGTCTATATTGAATGAAAAAATATATTTGTTCTATATATCTATATGTATCTGTGTCTATATATCTATTATCTGTGTCTATATATCTATATCTATATATATATATATGTATATCTGTGTAATATATTTGTATCTATATAGCTATATATGTATCTGTGTCTATATTGAATGCAAAAATATATCTATATGTATCTGTATCTATATATCTATTATCTGTGTCTATATATCTATTATTATCTGTGTCTATATATCTATTATTGTGTCTATATATCTATATCTATATGTATTTGTTATATATTATATTGTGTAAAATATATTTGATATTATATTATATGTATCTGTGTCTAGATATCTATATATCTATGTGTGTCTATATAGCTATATATATGTATCTGTGTCTATATTGAATGCAAAAATATATCTATATGTATCTGTATCTATATATCTATTATCTGTGTCTATATATCTATTTTTGCCAATTTGTAAGCTATTCTGTTGCTGAATTTAAAGGAAAATCAAAATGAAGACTATAAATCTATACGAGAGGTTTTCACGGAGGTTTCGCGAACGTCCATATCTTTCCGTAGCTCTTTTTGTGACTTCCGTCAGGTATATTGTTTATATATATGCTTGTGTTTTTTTTGTAATTCATTTTAGTAGCCTTAATTAACTAACTTACTTACTATAAAAAAGTTGATTAGATCCAGATTTCGTATATGTCGTTGTGATAGACTAATGAATTTAGTTCTGATAATTCGCTGCATTATCGTTGAATTTGAGATGTTTTGATGATGATCACTTCCCTTTTAAAATATGTCAAAGAACCTTTTAGTATCAATAAGCATTTGACAGTCTCATCCATGGTAATGACCTAATTTAAATCATTGACATAGCCAAAATTAAACCGCCAAAATGACTCTTTATTTGATTTTTGTTCATAGTAACAATATTGGTTTCTAAAACCCGATCTTTTTGTGCATTTAACATATTGATAGGATATCCAGAATTGCTGCAAAGTATGTGGGCAAACCAATGCTAAGTTACCCAAACATGTCACAAAATGGACCGCCACGTTCTCTTGACCTACCAATTGCTAGCTTTAGTTCACAACCTGCGATGGTAGATGACATGTTTGGAAGCAGCAACCTTCTCCGTTCAGTGTCAGGTCCTAGTGAGGCCGATAAGCCACTTATAATTGAACTAGCAGTCGCAGCCATGGAAGAACTGGTTAGAATGGCTCAGTCTGGTGAGCCTTTATGGGTTCCAAGCCCTGATAATTCCGCTGAGATATTGAACGAAGAAGAGTACTCTCAAGCATTTCCTAGAGGCATTGGAGCAAAGTAATTGGGAATGAAATCAGAAGCTTCACGAGATTCCGTCATTGTCATCATGAATCATGTCAATCTTGTAGAGATTCTGATGGTTGTGGTATGAAAAAAAATAATTTCACATAAAGCTGATGATTTTGACTCTTGATATTTATATATATTTTTATGTTATTGCCAGGATTAGGATAGAAGGAAGGATGTGGTAGCATTGTCTTAGATATATCTATATCAAAAAATGGCAGGACTAGAGGAATTGAAAAAGAAACTGGTACCACTTTTCGATGCAGAGAAGGGCTTTTCTTCAGGATCAACATTGGATCCTTCTGATTCTTATATGGTAGATTCATGTTTGGATGTAAATGTTTATGTAGATTACAGTAAATATACTGATTTTGTATTTGTTTTGGTGAAGCTGTCAGATGGCGGGACTGTTAATTTGCTTAGTCGATCCTATGGAGTATACAACTTTAATGAGCTTGGATTGCAAAAGTGCACATCTAGATCGGTGAAGGATGTGGACGACTCAGAAAGGACTTATCAGTGTGCTTCACATGAAATGAGGATATTTGGAGCGATAGGTAGCGGTGCAAGCAGTGTAGTTCAAAGAGCAATTCATATTCCTACCCATAGAATTATTGCATTAAAGAAGATAAACATCTTTGAAAAGGTCTGCATATGAGTATATCACTTACCTTTTGTGACATTAGGGAGAATAGCTCTCTTAAATCTATGATTATTAGCATGTGTAGCGTTAAATTGGATTTTATACTATTGTTTTAGGAGAAAAGGCAGCAGCTTCTTACTGAATAAGAACGTTGTGTGAGGCACCTTGTTATCAAGGTCTGGTGGAATTTTATGGAGCGTTTTACACTCCTGATTCAGGGCAAATAAGCATTGCTCTAGAGTATATGGATGGGGGTTCACTAGCTGATGTAATAAAACGACAGAAATGTATACCCGAAGCAGTCCTTTCTTTGATGGTTCAAAAACTGTTGCAAGTAACTATTCTTATATTTAATTTCATGGGATTCTTTTCATATTTTTTGGTTATCTTTTATTCTGCTGAACTGTTCTATGTATATATTTTGTTTCCCAGGGATTAAGCTACTTGCATGGAAGTAGATACTTGGTCCACAGAGACATAAAGCCTGCAAATTTGCTTATAAATCTCAAGGGAGAACCAAAAATAACGGACTTCGGGATAAGTGCTGGTTTAGAGAACTCTATGGCAATGGTATGACTATCATGATCACTGGGTTTTTATTCTTCATTTGTTATAAATAACCTGTGAAGCTAACAATCATTATAAATGTGGTGTAATATTTCTAGATCCTTTTTTCAGTGTGCTACGTTTGTTGGAACTGTAACATACATGTCACCTGAACGAATTCGAAATGAAAGTTACTCATATCCGGCTGATATTTGGAGCCTTGGTCTTGCTCTTTTTGAGTGTGGTACGGGTGAATTTCCATATACAGCGAATGAAGGACCTGTAAATCTTATGTTACAGGCAACATCTGAATGTCACTACTTAAAGTAATTATAAGTTGCATATGTTGGATCCATCAGTTTAAGACAAACAGAGCTAAATTACCCCCATATTATGTTCTGCACTTTTATGCATTCTAGGGATCCCAGTTCCACCAAAACTAGTTTTTGATTTTCTTCCTAATGAAGACTCAAGAAGCGAGGTAGATAATCAACTTTCATTTTATAAATAGTCCTTAAAATTATAATAACAACTGCTTACAAGTTAGTAGTTGGACATGCCCAAAAATAGAGGCATGGTATTAGGATAGGCAATCTTGATTGATAATGCCAGAAGATCACAACTCACAAGTAACAGCAGTTTGATAATATCATGCTTTGAAAAAGAGACTTGATGCACTTGGAATAATATGTTGCTTAACCTAAACCTATATAATAGCAGGTCATGCCCATTATGTTTCAGTCCACTTCATGTTTGGAATTGAATGGTATTATGTTTTGACTTTTGATACATGGGTAATGGGTTATACGGTTAGTGCCTAGTCGGCTAATATATAACTTCTGTTTACTTTTGCAATGCCTTCACTTTCAATTCTGTTTTTACTTGGTTTTCTAGATTCCAGCCTTTTGTTTTTTTTTTAATATATATATTTGTCTCCTTTTTAATGTATTGTATTTGTCAGATCGGGGAAGGTAAAAAAGAATACACGGATGATGATTTGGATGAAATTCGTGAAGAATGGGCAAATTATGTGGCAAACTTCATTTACCGGTCTTGAATTTTATATAATTTAGCGGTTGTAAACTTTTATGGTTAATATTAGAATTTAAAATAACTTGTAGTTGTATGAAACACATTGTTTTGATATATATGAAATGCGTTCTTTTGCTATTTGTGTATTTATTTGTATTATGAGATTAACTGTTATTTAATGTGTGGATATTAATAATTTTATAAAAAAAAAAATTTTTTTTTTTTTTTTTTTTTTTTTTTTTTTTTTTTTTTTTTTTTTGTTTTGTTACTTTTTTTTTTTTGGATTTCTATATTTAGTTTTTTTTTTTTTTTTTTTTTTTTTTTTTTTTTTTTTTTTTTTTTTTTTTTTTTTTTTTTTTTTTTTTTTTTTTTTTTTTTTTTTTTTTTTTTTTTTTTTTTTTTTTTTTTTTTTTTTTTTTTTTTTTTTTTTTTTTTTTTTTTTTTTTTTTTTTTTTTTTTTTTTTTTTTTTTTTTTTTTTTTTTTTTTTTTTTTTTTTTTTTTTTTTTTTTTTTTTTTTTTTTTTTTTTTTTTTTTTTTTTTTTTTTTTTTTTTTTTTTTTTTTTTTTTTTTTTTTTTTTTTTTTTTTTTTTTTTTTTTTTTTTTTTTTTTTTTTTTTTTTTTTTTTTTTTTTTTTTTTTTTTTTTTTTTTTTTTTTTTTTTTTTTTTTTTTTTTTTTTTTTTTTTTTTTTTTTTTTTTTTTTTTTTTTTTTTTTTTTTTTTTTTTTTTTTTTTTTTTTTTTTTTTTTTTTTTTTTTTTTTTTTTTTTTTTTTTTTTTTTTTTTTTTTTTTTTTTTTTTTTTTTTTTTTTTTTTTTTTTTTTTTTTTTTTTTTTTTTTTTTTTTTTTTTTTTTTTTTTTTTTTTTTTTTTTTTTTTTTTTTTTTTTTTTTTTTTTTTTTTTTTTTTTTTTTTTTTTTTTTTTTTTTTTTTTTTTTTTTTTTTTTTTTTTTTTTTTTTTTTTTTTTTTTTTTTTTTTTTTTTTTTTTTTTTTTTTTTTTTTTTTTTTTTTTTTTTTTTTTTTTTTTTTTTTTTTTTTTTTTTTTTTTTTTTTTTTTTTTTTTTTTTTTTTTTTTTTTTTTTTTTTTTTTTTTTTTTTTTTTTTTTTTTTTTTTTTTTTTTTTTTTTTTTTTTTTTTTTTTTTTTTTTTTTTTTTTTTTTTTTTTTTTTTTTTTTTTTTTTTTTTTTTTTTTTTTTTTTTTTTTTTTTTTTTTTTTTTTTTTTTTTTTTTTTTTTTTTAAAAAATTCAAATGGGTGTTTTTTGCATTTGACGTTTTGATGACACCAAAAATCGTGTTATCTGACCCCTTTTATGACACCAAATCGGTGTCATTAAAGGCATTTTTTCTAGTAGTGGTTATAGTGTGCACGAACTATGAAAACTTCTATTGTATGCACAAACTTAGTAATAATGTTCAAAACAAGTAACATGGTATTCGTGACACCTCATATGAGCTGCCACGTGTAAGTTTTTGATTGGTAGTCATAGTTAGTTACATGATTTGAACATTTTTACAAAGTTAATGCGTACAATAGAGGTTTTGATAGTTCGTGCACACTATGACTTTTTGGTCTTAGTTATCTACATTTTGATGCTCTTATCTCGTTTGAGGTATTTATCGAAAAAAATCGGGACTAAATGTTTTAATTTGGCATTAGCTCTTATCCTGTTGAAGCTGACAGGGCTCAGGTGCTTGCTGCAGTCTAAAGTATCTTACATGGATGCAGTCTGGCATTACTTTAAGTCCTATGGAAATACGCGCATTTTACACCACATTCTGACTATGCTGATTGGCTTAAGATCTGAAGTCTCTTACATGGCTGAACTTATTAAAGCAATAAATCTTGAGCTTTTTTTTTGTCTGGGTAGCAAGACAATAGAATGGTCTGATAACCTTGCTCCATCTTGGCCGGTTGTGATTGGTTTTGCGCTAACATAGGATGGCCGTCATTAGTAGTAATTGGTTTTCTCTCTTTTTCTCCTTTCAGAAAAGTTATTGTTATAGGTGTCAATTTTGACTCATTTACCTCTTCACAGTTCTATTTGGAAATTGATCAAATGGTTAACTAAAAGTTTAACCATAAAAACCAATGGCTCAAATGGTGACATGAACGAATCTTAATCATATGCTGTCATTACTTTTCAAAAAATTTTTTTTTTTTTTTTTTTTTTTTTTTTTTTTTTTTTTTTTTTTTTTTTTTTTTTTTTTTTTTTTTTTTTTTTTTTATTTCATTACTTTTCAAAAAATTTCAAATGGGTGTTTTTTGCATTTGACATGTTTTGATAACTAAAAATTGCATATGAATTCTCTAAAATTATAAATAACTTTATTATAATCCAAGGATCAAGATTTCCAACTTTACTATTAAAGTTGCTTTGAACTTTAAAGGATCTCAATCTAAAAAAATGAGTGATACAAAAGTTAGAGCACAAGGAGTGGGGTGGTGGTGGGGGGGGGGGGGGGGGGGGGGGGGGGGGGGGGGGGGGGGGGGGGGTGGTTGTTGAAGTTATCAACCTATAGCAAAATCAACCAATAAAATCCTTACAGCTCAATTTAACCTTTCAACCCTCCCAACCAACTCTCCCAACCATTTTTACTGGCGCTCCATGAATTTTCAACCCTCTCAAATCTTTTATTATACTTTTCCTTTTTAAATTAAACTAAACAACTTTTTTTAATTTAAACATACTATTACATTAAACTTAAAAATCCATTACATTAATTAATTATAAACAATATATATATATATATATATAGGTGTACATATATATAATTAAACATATATATATATATATATATATATATATATATATATATATATATATATATATATATATATATATATATATATATATATATATATATATATATATATATATATATATATATATATATATATATATATATATATATATATATATATATATATATATATATATATATATATATATATATATATATATATATATATATATATATATATATATATATATATATATATATATATATATATATATATATATATATATATATATATATATATATATATATATATATATATATATATATATATATATATATATATATATATATATATATATATATATATATATATATATATATATATATATATATATATATATATATATATATATATATATATATATATATATATATATATATATATATATATATATATATATATATATATATATATATATATATATATATATATATATATATATATATATATATATATATATATATATATATATATATATATATATATATATATATATATATATATATATATATATATATATATATATATATATATATATATATATATATATATATATATATATATATATATATATATATATATATATATATATATATATATATATATATATATATATATATATATATATATATATATATATATATATATATATATATATATATATATATATATATATATATATATATATATATATATATATATATATATATATATATATATATATATATATATATATATATATATATAAATTAATGCATTTAAAACTTCATCTAATAACAAAATATACATATATATATATATATATATATATATATATATATATATGATATACTGATACACAGAGAGTGTATATATATATTATATTGAACAGATTTATTTTTTTTTAAAATGAAGAACTATACATTTGAGATGTGGGCCCCTCCAAAATTGGTCATGTCCCCCTTCTCTCCATTTATCGCCAGCGGCTTTAAAGTCCACTCCACAACCCGCCGAGCCATATGAATTCAGGGGTGGCGGCGGTGTTATCGCCGGTATGAAGGTGATACGGCCGACATCCACCCTCCACTCCGAGTGCCCTTATGGACTTATGATCTTTTAGGTGGGGTCATCTTTTTAAAGTTCGATGTAGCAAACTTTCTTTATTGTCTCTTTATTGAAGTTTTCGAGTTATATATTGTACTCGTATTTGTTAAGGTCGGGTAATGTAACGAACTAGGTTAGTCTCGTGCGTTGTATGCAGGGGTGAGTACGGTTCGGTTTTTATGGTTCGGTTTTTCATTAGAAACCAAAACCGAACCATAACTTTCGGTTTTTAGAAAACCAAAACCAATGGTTTTCGGTTTTTTCGGTTTCGGTTTTTTCGGTTTGGGTCTATTTCGGTTCGGTTTTTCGGTTTTAGTCGGTTTTTAACCACTTGTGGTTTGGGTCAAATTGAGCTTGAAAAGTTTATAAGTTTATACTCTATAGTTACACCATAATTAATTTCAACAAGTTTTCAAAAAAATATTAGTAACAATAACACTACAACAATGACAACAAATCCATAAAAGTAAGTTGTACAAACTTCAAACAAATTTTATATATAACTATTTATATCTTTTACGCGTTGTTTAATTATACAATTATTAAAGCAAATCAATCTTGTTGTGTATTTTCACTTAAACATATAAATGATATTATTATATACACCTAAAAATGCAAATATACTAACATATTTACCAAAAATTAAAAATAAAATGATATAAATATAAAATAAAGTAAACACTATATATTTTTGGTTCGGTTCGGTTTTTATGGTTCGGTTTTTCATTGGAAACCAAAACCGAACCATAACTTTCGGTTTTTAGAAAACCAAAACCAATGGTTTTCGGTTTTTTCGGTTCGGATTTTTCGGTTTTCATCATTTTTTCGGTTTTCGGTTCGGTTTTTGCTCACCTCTAGTTGCACGTTTATATGTTAATACTTGTTAATTACTTGTAAATTATATATAGATTAAATAATCATTAAGTAGAAGTTGAGGTGAATGATTATATATAATAAAATTGACGTTCATATAGATTCAAGAAATAATGTCAACAAAGCGAAAGGTGTTAAACATTATTACAAAAAAAGTTGTAAATCAAATGAATTCAACATAAAGTATATAGAAACATAAATTCAATTTGAGTTAGCCAAAACTTCCATGAAGACAACATTATTTGTAGCGACTTATTATGTAACAAAAACAATTAAAAGTCAGAGTGATTAACAATTTTCAAGTCAAAAAAATATATATTATAACTTACCCCACATTTATAAATGATTTTAGAAAAATGTCATACTCTTTTATAGTAAGTTGTGTTTCTTGCTAAAAACTATATATGTAAAAAAACAGGTCTGTCTCTTTTTCTCGCCGACCAATTAGTTCACAAGACTAAAGAGAAAAAAATGTTTTCCTTTTCATTGCTTTGTTTGCGTTTTTCTTTTTTATTCTGACGGCTATGAATCAAAATAACCAAAGGATACATACTTATAATAATTGATTTAAACAAAATGTGAACTTGAATTAAAAGAGAAAAAGAAATAATTAGAATATACTATATAATCTATATCTATAATCTATAATATAACTAAAAGAGGAGGTTGAGGGTACACTTGGCACCTTAATCCCCCTCCTTGAGTCTAATCCTCCATTCTAATTAATCCTCTATTTTTTTTTCTATTTATTTAATGATTAAATCTAGGTAGGCCGACGTCCTCTCCTATTTTCTATACTTTTTTTTTTACTTTTCATTTAATTATTTAACAGATAATTAAAACTCTATACGAGTAATATTTTACAGCAAAACTTCTCAAACATATAACCCTAATCCCAATTCTCTTTTGATCTAAAAGCTTCACGCCTTCACCTATTGTGTCCTTCATCTAAGCCTAAAAGTTATTGCATCCAATGTAAAAGGTTAGTTTTTGTTATCAATACCAATTCTTAATTCTTCTCTATTTTTTTTTCTTCCCTGCAATATATGTTTTAGTAACTTGGTTTGTAAGCTTTCGAATACTGTATCATCTTGAATTAATCATGTTTTTTTCATATCATTTATTTTTACGATTCTCCTTTGCCTTTTAATTGAGATTTTTTTTTTTTTTTCATTTAATTATTTAACAGATAATTAAAACTCTATACGAGTAATATTTTACAGCAAAACTTCTCAAACATATAACCCTAATCCCAATTCTCTTTTGATCTAAAAGCTTCACGCCTTCACCTATTGTGTCCTTCATCTAAGCCTAAAAGTTATTGCATCCAATGTAAAAGGTTAGTTTTTGTTATCAATACCAATTCTTAATTCTTCTTATTTTTTTATTCTGACGGCTATGAATCAAAATAACCAAAGGATACATACTTATAATAATTGATTTAAACAAAATGTGAACTTGAATTAAAAGAGAAAAAGAAATAATTAGAATATATCTATATCTATAATCTATAACTATAATCTATATCTATAATCTATATCTATATCTATATCTATAATCTATATCTATAATCTATATCTATAATCTATATCTATAATCTATATCTATAATCTATATCTATAATCTATATCTATAATCTATATCTATAATCTATATCTATAATCTATATCTATAATCTATATCTATAATCTATATCTATAATCTATATCTATAATCTATATCTATAATCTATATCTATAATCTATATCTATAATCTATATCTATAATCTATATCTATAATCTATATCTATAATCTATATCTATAATCTATATCTATAATCTATATCTATAATCTATATCTATAATCTATATCTATAATCTATATCTATAATCTATATCTATAATCTATATCTATAATCTATATCTATAATCTATATCTATAATCTATATCTATAATCTATATCTATAATCTATACATAATCTATACTATAATCTATATCTATAATCTATATCTATAATCTATATATTCTATATATAACTAAAAGAGGAAGTTGGGCACTTGGCACCCCTAATCCTCCTCAGTCTAATTCTCCATCCTAATTAATCATCTATTTTTTATATTTATTTAATTATTTAATATATATATATATATTATAGATCCTGCAGGCTACTCCGTAAAAGATTCACAAATACAGTTGTGGTTTAGAGGTCCTTATACGTGAATGAACAATGCACAAATCACACTTTTTGGAGGACTATGGTCAGAATATGCGTATTTTATTGGTAATATTCGTATAGTTTAATTCCTGATTTCTTATGAGAAAGTATCTGTTCATGTTATTCATGCATTGTGTTGGAGGACTCATGTGCTTTTCCTTATGTAGTTGCTTGATGTGAGTTTAACCATACATGTTATGTGGTTGCTTTCCAAGCAATGGTGAGTAAATTGCATAAAGCTGTTAATCGAAAAGGCGGAGTAACCCACATTTATTCCACATTGGCATGGCTACACTTTGAAGAGCTGTATGCAACATACGGCCAAAAAAAATAGCTATGATCGACAAAAGGGTTTTTTTATATATATACTTTCTTCATATTTAATCATTATTATTAGTATTTAACATTGAATTCTTATGTTATTGTCATTATTATCCCTTTTAATTTTTGTTGTTGTCTATTATAAGCTCATTATGGCTTCTTCTTCGACAACAAAAAATAAGACAACATTAGTTCATCTTGAAGATCTTAAGCCAACACATGTTAACCATCATCTACGACTCCGTGTTGTGCATGTATGGACTGTTTCGGAGTGGAACAACCCGAGAAAATCAAAACGTTCGAGATGGTCTTTGTTGATGAATTGATATGTATTTTTCAAATTATATACTTTGTTGCAAATTTTTTATTTAACTAAAGTTGAAAAAAAAATAGTAAACTGGAATCACTATCTATATCGAGTTAATTTTCATATGTTTCTTCTTTAGCTTTCGTATTGATTAAACTAAAGTTGAAAAAAAAGGTAAACTGGAATCACTATTTATATGGAGTTAATTTTCATATGTTTCTTCTTTAACTTTCGTATTGATTAAACTAAAGTTGAAAAAAAAGGTAAACTGGAATCACTATTTATATGGAGTTAATTGTCATATGTTTCTTCTTTAGCTTTCGTATTGATTAAACTAAAGTTGAAAAAAAAGGTAAACTGGAATCACTATTTAGATAGAGTTAATTTTCATATGTTTTTTATTTAGCTTTCGTATTGATTAAGTTGTGATAGTCCTTCCTCTAACATTTAGTTTCTCTGGATATTCATTTCAACTATTTACTTATTTGGTTGTTTTTAGTTTTCATTTAATGTATTTGAATTTTATTGTTCTATATTCTTTTTACGTAACTTTGAAGGATTCCTTTTTATCTTTGATATACATATATTTTGAAAATACCCATCCATTGGACGGGCCTGAAGACTAGTATCTATATAAAAAGAAAATAAACCTCGATCAGGGAATTCCTATTAGTGATTTGATGTTATATAAATTAATGGTTAATGTGAGGATTTTCGAAATTGATGGAAAAATACGGGGGTAAAGATATATAATTTCGTATGAATATAATTTAGTTAGGTGAAATGTGAGTTGGAATGTAATTGTAAATATATATGATTTTTCATCAATATATTTCTATGAGTTAGAGGGTGAGTTAGAATAGAACTATAAAAAAAACTTGTCATATTATCAAAATCCTAGTGTCTAATTTTATTAAATAAATATTAGAAGAATAATAATATACAATTTAAATCTATAAAAGATGTGGATACAGATAGATATACGTGAAAAGTGAATCTTTTATTATACTACCAAGTTGAAGGTTTACCCAAACCAACTACAACGATATCAATTAAATTTATTATGCAAATATTAAACAAACATTAAGTTTCACATTAGAAGCTAAAGATCATGAGTTCTAATCTTATCATTGGCTTTTTAATTTTCTATTTAAAATTGATAAAAACATATGTCCATGTGGCTGTTGACCGTATGATGATTTGTCAAGTTTAAAAGACGTTCAACAAATGAATGTCATCTATGGATATGTTGATCCTACACCACTTGCCTTAGCTTCAATAGCACAGCTTGATGTTTCTGTCCTTAAAAGGGCAACTTTCGTAATCTGAAACTTTAACAGTTTGGTCTGTGTAAAGGGTCGCAAGCGGAATAAAGGTTTTGAAATTCGGAATATGTAGAGTTCTTAAATCCTAAAATGAGCTTTGCATGATTTATTATAAGTTTATAACCAACGGCGGAACTTGAACATCATTACAGGAGGGGTAAAAAAAAATTTTAATTTTGTTTTTAAAATTTTAATATTTGTTTTTTAATTTTTGAGGGGGGTAAATACACATATTTTATTTTTTACCTTCAAATATTAAATAATTATTAATTATAGCTCAAAATTCTGGAGGGACCAGAACCCCTTCTGGTCCTACTGATCTTCCGCCACTGTTTATAACTATGATTAATTTTGTTTAGTAGCATTATTTGGTTGATTAACCAATCTTGATTATTGTATGACCCAGTTGAAACAGAATTTATTAGACATTTTTAAACTACCCGGTCATCGGACGGGACTAAAGACTAGTAATATATAAAGCTTCCTACAGTACTATTTTTGGCTGATTAGCTTGTAATTATCTTATTTCTTGTTTCTTAACTTATATCTATAACCCTTATAAAGCATATTGACCTCTCCTATTTTAGAAAATTCAGCACTTTTTTATACCCAAAATACCCTTATTTCTTAATCCTAATTACCCTATACACCTAATTTATACTTTTATACTATTTAATAAATAAAACAACCATCTCCTTAAAAGTTATGGAAGAATTATCTAAAATATAAATTACAATATCACTCATTTATCTAAAATATCTCCATTAACCTTTTACATCAATTACCTTTATAATGTACCCCCTCCGTCCCACTAAATGTGTCTTAGTTTGAATTTTCAAAGTCTCCCTTTATAAACTTTGACCATAAATATTTTGATTTGTGTTATATAATATTTGATGAAAATTATATTAATAAAAAATACATTTAAAACTCAATCAATTCATATAACTTTCATCAAATATTATATAACACAAATAAAAATATTTAAGGTCAAAATTTATAAAAGAAGACTTTGAATATTCAAAATAGGAGACGGAAGGAGTATCAATTATCTACACCACTCGACGCCGCCTCCACCACCAAAGTCGCCTCCACCACCACACCGTTGCCACCACAACCACCGCCGCATTACGCGGGTACCGTGCTAGTTATACTAAAACTCTAATTAATTACCAAAAACATTGTACGAGTAATAAACAAAAATAATATTATTGGCATAAGCAAATGACAGAAATACATTAATTATCACACCAAGAGTCTACAGAAAGGACTCATTATTTATCACATGCACCATATATAAACGTAGAGCTTATAAGATCGATGGGCCGGGACCTGTATTTTATTATTTGGACATCCATCAATCCCGCCGTATATGTATGTTACACATACATTCTCCCGAGGGCATCTTCAAAGACGTCTGAGGATTCAACGTCAAAGTCGAAGGTGTTGACACCATGAAAAACCCCATCATCTTTGTTAATACTAACCCGTCTACCGTCGGGAAGAAGGTCATGTTGCGTGTAGTTGTAAGGCACATCACAAGCAGCCTCCCTACAGACGAGCGTCACCCTTCGTCTACTAAATGGCGGCACCATCACTTTGTATTCCAGTGATCTCTTAGTCGTTCTTGTTCTTGTCTCCTCCCATTCTTGTGTGAAGTTATATTCAACCCTTGTTTCGATTGTCCCCGTGAGAATAACCGGAATAATGGTGACGTTCAATGTTGTCGTGACGCTAAGGGTTACCGAATGAGTACTCCTAAAAGTAGTGGTGTGAGAGTCTTCTATCGAAAAGGTGACGGTCATTTCGTCTTGTGTGTTGGTGTTATTTGTTGCGAAAGCAGTGGTAACCTCTAAGTTCTGCACCTGATGAATCCTTGCGTCTTGTAACCGGTATACGATGTTTGAGATAGTCCTTTCGAGGACGCGCTCTAAAATTCTGAACCTTGTTTGATTTGTCATTGTTTGTTGATCAGCTCTTAAATACGGGGTGCCCCCGTTTGGAGTGCAGAAACGGTTGTTGGACAAACTGCGAATAGTGAACACCCCGTCGCCTAGGCTCAGAATTGAAAATACGGTGGCCGGGGCGGTGTTGTTATTGTCGGCGTCAACCACAATCCAGTCATTATTCCGCAGAAACCTGCCAAAGTGCGGGTTAAATATACGGTAGGAAGATGCTTCAAGAGTAGGCCTGACTTCTAACGCGACGCGTAGATTTCCAATATCCCTCCCCGCATCGAACCTAAGATAGTTAACCCTGCTAACGGTCTTGGCGTAAGCCCAGTGGTCTCTTCGATCCACGGATACGATCGAGATTTGAGAAGGAAGCAACGCCAGCGTATCCCAATCAACCAAATGGAAATAAGTTGATTGCGAGGATAATGACAAGCCCCCCTGCGTCGCAAATACAAATCCCCTGCCAAATACATTGCCGCGTGGCCCGAAATTGTATGTAACCGTATTATTCCACCCCGAAACATGGCGCGCATAACCGAAAAGGGTGCATCCGAGAGCATTTGTGTCATCCACCGCTTCATCTGCGGTTGCATTAATTATCAACGAATTGGCGTCTGGCACCCAATACTTGTTGTTGAAGTTGGATCTTATGTGCACTGCCCCGATAACCCGTTGTGATGGCTCTACAGCAAACATTGAACCTGGAGTCGAAAAACCTCCATCCCAATGCAGGAAGCCTGATGCTGTGCAGCTCAAATATGGACTCGAAGGGGTGGTTTGTAACACGAAAAAGCTTGGGATAAACGACATTATATATAGTTTATTTAGTAGGATTACTAGCTACCTAGATATATATGGATGAGTGGGGATAATGGATATATGGGTTGTGAAATACCAGCTCGATCGTCACTTATTTATACACACGGCGGTCGGACCACAGAAATGAATGCCTATAATAATTCTAGCTTAGCTTGTTGGATTTTTTTAATTAACTAGTAAATAAGGTCGACCATCATATTTGGCCTTTTCTGAAACACGTTTTTTTTCATCTTTATGAACCAGAATTTTTAATGGATTAATGTTGATAAGTAGGAACATTGAACTTTTGTCTTTTTCATCAATTATTCAAGGTGATGAGAATTTAAAAAACATGTGGTATATAAAAATATCTGTAACATTTTGATGTTTTTTCAGTGTTCAAATATAACAACACATTCAACAATCATCCACATTGTATTTGTTGATTTTTATTTTATTTATTTATTTTTTACCGTTTTAAGGTTAAGAACGTATTATATTAGATCTGAATTCATGCAAATATATATGTCTATCGACTTCAATAAACGTGAAAAATATGTAGGGGCGAACGTTTCCTTTGTATATACAGTTTGATTAATAACAAGATATAACTTTTGTGTTTTGTGTTTTACAAAAAACTAAAAAGGGACCAGTTTTCCCAGCCATTTTATAAGATTCCCGTTGCATTTGGATTAAGGTGAGTCCTCATTTTGATTAAGATATAATTTCAAAGTTAATTGATTTTGTCTCGGTAACAGTTTCACATATTGTCCCAAAGCGACAACTTGATGGTAAAAGGGTTCAAACCTTGCAATGTACGATTAACCGTAAAAAAAAAAAAAAATCAAAAATGAACAACTCAGCCTAGTTCTTTTAACGGGGGAAATGCCGAACACCTTATGGTGCATCATCATTTGAATATGAACTTAAGACTTTGAATATTCTAGATTTTGAGCATTATTAATCGGGGCAAAATGCTCTTTGGGTTGAAGACGAAGATTTCCAGGAAATTCTGGATTTCCTCTGGAAATGGGGGTCAACGTATCTCGACCGTCAAACTAACAATGGACGGTTACAATGTCGTATGATTTTGGGGATTTATGAATAGGCAATGCCACTGAGGCCAAATTTTTATCGCTTTGAAATTAATAACGGGAATTGTATAACTTGATAGAAATGCCGTCTAGAAAGAAGCTAGCTGGAAAACCAAATACATCAAAACTAATAAGCACCATCATATTTTGAATACAAACTGTTGGAAATACTAGGCCCTCGTGTATACTTTTAAAATTTATAAACGCAGTGGAAGACTAAAAATACAATAATGTATTTTATAAAACATGCACACGATTAATATTTCCACCAAGATCCAATTACACCATGATAGTTGTCATAATAAGATAGATTAAGAATAATACCTTTTAGTAGATGAAATGACGTCGGATGAAACAATATTCAATAATATGAATATCTCTACCGTTGATCCACACGAACACTTCAAACAATACCCGTAGGCTGCTAGACCTTAATCACCAAAACTAAAAATTCCAAACTCTTAGTTTGGTCCTAATTTTGTTCTGCCGTATACATGAAAAGAGTAAACTCCTTTTTTTTCTATGTTTTTAAGCAGAGTGTTATATGTAAAATGTGTTGTCTTTTACTAGACTTTACAACACCCCTTTTATATAAGAGCTTGATGGGCCCTTGGCCATACAAGTTGAGAACAACATATCTATATTTATAGATTAGCTCCTCAATATTTTAAAGTAAAAGAGAACCATTCCCTTTCTATCAATTTTCTTTTGAGCCGACAGAAAGATAAGAGGTGAAACAAAATGCATCAACTCCTCTAGTCACTTTCTATTGTTTAATTATTCAGCCAATAATTATCAAAAGAGCAAGCATATATAATTATTATATATATATAATATATATATATAAACTTTGGTGATTTTATATATGTATACAATATACATATATCCGGATATCTAAATGTTCTTTGTGTGTGACCTCGTAGGCTCGTGTGTAAGCGGTAGTATAATTTTGTGTTATGACGTACACACTAATTCAACAAACTCCCACTTGTGTATGTCTTAACATCTAGAAAATTACACAGACAATGATTGGTGTCTAGCAACACATCATTGCCCCCGAAAACACACGAGTGTTTGTTTCAGTTAAACGAACAATCATTATTAAAATAATGATATAATGATTGAGTGTCAATTGTCCCTTTATTCCTAATACCGTGTTGACATGAGACATGGATAGAGTCATTCTCATTTGTCAACAAATTCTGTTTCTCGATATTGAAAAGTCGAATGCGATCACCAAGTTAAAATTGATCAACAATCAATATAGCTTGGGCACGGCCGTGTAAATATCCATTCATTTTCATCGAGGGGCCCAGTGGTATCATACTCTCGCATAGAGGAATAAATCCCATCTTGATTTTATGCGCACATCATGCATTTCATATCATACCCAATAATGGCCTTGATGACTACCTTGTTCAGGATAGCGTTTAACCATATCAAAGCATAACATGTCATATAATCAGCAACCAACATACAAATCTCAGGTCTGAGGACACAAAGACATAATCACTTCGAGATTCACTGTTGACACCGATTCATGCAGTGACATCTCGTGATTTGGGTCACTCCAATATTCATCAACAATGAATACATATGAATTTTGGCCTCAACAAGTTAACTAACTATTCACCAACAGTGAATAAAACCAAAACTTCATATTAGTCTTAATTTATGTTACTCCCATAACATAATCGACTATGGAGATTTTGAATAATCAACAATTATTCATGGATTAAACATGCTAATATAGAACACAGTGTTATAAATGAAAACGATCATACCAAGTATATCAATTCATTAAGATAAAACTGCTTAATGTTCCATAAATATCCAAATACTAATTTACATATGAAATAGATCAGTAGCATAACGAAGTCCAATACTACTAGCATGATCATCATGCTTGTTGTGTGTCATGGGCTTAGTGAATGGATCAGCTACATTATCATCTGTGTGAACCTTAAGAATATTAATCTCATTCCTCTCAATGACTTCACGAATGTAGTCAAACTTTCGAAGAATGTGCCGACTACCTTTACGTACACGTGATTCTTTCGCAAGTATAATAGTACTCGAATTGTCACAGTACATTTCCATGGGAGATTCAATGCTGGGTACTACTCCTAGCTCAGCAATGAACTTCCTAATTCAGACAGCTTCCTGAGCAGCTTCTGAGGCAGCAATGTATTCTGCTTCTGTTGTAGATTGTGCAACTGTGCTCTGCTTTGAGCTTTTCCAATCAACTGCCCCGCCATTCATGACAAAGACATAACCAGATTGGGATCGAGAGTCATCTCGATCAGTTTGGAAACTAGCATCCGTATAACATTTAATACTCAACTCTTCTTCCAAACCACCGTAAACCAAAAACATCTCTTTAGTTCTCCGCAGATACTTAAGAATGCTCTTAACAGCAATCCAATGTTCTTCACCTGGATTCTGTTGATAACGACTCGTCAAACTCAAAGCTAATGAGACATCAGGTCTAGTACATAACATGGCATACATAATGGATCCTATAGCCGAAGCATAAGGGATACCTTTCATTCGTCTTATCTCATCAGGTGTGATAGGACTTTGAGACTTGCTCAAGGTTATGCCCTTTTGTACTGGCAAAGCTCCACGCTTGGAGTCTTGCATGTTAAATCTTCGTAAGATTTTGTCAATGTATGTACTTTGACTCAAACCAATAAGCCGTTTGGATCTATTTCTATAGATTCTGATTCCAAGAATGTAAGTAGCTTCTCCAAGATCCTTCATGGAAAAACATTTTCCAAGCCAAGATTTAATATCCTGCAAAGTTGGAATATCGTTTCCAATAAGTAATATGTCATCAACATACAAGATCAAGAAGACTACTTTACTCCCACTAGCTCTAATGTAAACACAAGGCTCATCTTGAATTAATTGCATAATTATACCTTACAGGTATACGATGAGTTCTATCAGATCTACGAAGTGCAGGTGCAACATGTTCTGACTCACCAATAGTGTGCTCAGATTCAACATGTGGACTGCTAGTATTTTCAGAAGGCATATCACCCTGTGGTTCTTGAATTTCTTCAAGATCAACTTTACTCCCACTAATCTTTTGTAAAGGCTCATCTGAATTAATTGCATAATTATACCTTACAGGTATACGATGAGTTCTATTAGATCTACGAAGTGCAGGTGCAACATGTTCTGACTCACCAATAGTGTGCTCAGATTCAACATGTGGACTGCTAGTATTTTCAGAAGGCATATCACCCTGTGGTTCTTGAATTTCTTCAAGATCAACTTTACTCCCACTAGCTCTAATGTAAACACAAGGCTCATCTTGATTTTGAGAAAAACCAAACTCTTTGATTTTCTCATCAAACTTAAGATTCCAGCTCCTGGATGCTTGCTTCAATCCATAAATGGATTTTTGAAGCTTGCATACTTTATTAGGATGCTTTGGATTGACAAACCCTTCCGGCTGAACCATATATACGTCCTCGCTAAGGTCGCCATTTAGGAAAGCGGTTTTGACATCCATTTGCCATATTTCATAATCATGAAAAGCAGCTATGGCAATAAGTATCCTAATTGATTTAATGCTCGCGACTGGTGAAAAGGTTTCCTCATAATCAATTCCTTGAGTCTGAGTATAGCCTTTTGCTACCAACCGAGCTTTAAATGTGTTTACATTACCGTCCATGTCAGTCTTCTTCTTGAAGACCCATTTACACCCTACTGTTTTACAATTGGGTGGAAGATCCATCAAGTCCCATACTTGATTATCCTTCATGGACTGCATCTCTGCATTCATAGCATCTCGCCATTTATCGGATTCAGGATTCGATATGGCTTCGCGGTAGTTAGAGGGTTCATCATAATCCCCTAGATAAGGCTCATCTGAATTAATTGCATAATTATACCTTACAGGTATACGATGAGTTCTATTAGATCTACGAAGTGCAGGTGCAACATGTTCTGACTCACCAATAGTGTGCTCAGATTCAACATGTGGACTGCTAGTATTTTCAGAAGGCATATCACCCTGTGGTTCTTGAATTTCTTCAAGATCAACTTTACTCCCACTGAACTTTTGCAAGAGAAGATCTCTTTCCAAGAACTCAGCAAATCGAGCAGGAAACACTTTGTTTTCAGCTGGGTAGTAAAAGTAGTAACCCATTGTTTCCTTTGGGTATCCCACAAAGTTACACTTGATACTTCTGGGTTCTAATTTGTTTGAAGTGTCACGTTTCACATACGCTTCACAACCCCAGACTTTCAAGTAAGACAACTTAGGAGTTTTCCCATGCCACAGCTCATGTGGTGTCTTTTCAACCTTCTTGGTTGGAACCATATTGAGTATACGTGCAGCAGACTCTAATGCATATCCCCAAAAAGACGGTGGTAGAGTAGTCAGACTCATCATAGATCGAACCATATCAAGTAAAGTTCGATTCCTCCGCTCAGATACACCATTGTGCTGTGGTGTATAAGGTGGAGTGAATTGAGAGACAATCCCACGATTCTTTAAGTGGTCCAAAAACTCTTGACTCATATACTCACCACCTTGATCAGAACGAAGGGCTTTAATGGTCTTTCCAAGCTGATTCTCTACTTCATTTTGGAAGACTTTGAACGTTTCAAAAACTTCATGTTTATGTTTCAACAAGTAAACATAACCATATCTACTATAATCATCAGTAAAAGTAATGAAGTATGATTCACCATTTCTAGACATAGTTCTAAAAGGGCCACATACATCAGTATGTATTAGTCCTAAAAGATCTTTAGCTCTTTCACCTAAACCGGAGAAAGGTGCCTTTGTCATCTTTCCGCATAAACAAGACTCGCATACATCAAATGACTCAGAGCCGGTTGATTCCAAAAGTCCATCAGATTGGAGTTTTGAAATGCGTTGTTTGTTTATATGACCAAGACGACAATGCCATAGATAGGTCTTATTCAAGTCTTGCTTGACACGTTTGGCAGTACAAGTATATACACAACTATTATTTGAAGTCACACCATGCATATCAATTTCAAAAATACCATCACGCGGATAGGTATTAAAATAAAATACATTATTCTTAGAAACAGAATTACCAAAGTGCATAAATGCAAGTTCATAACCAACATCTTTCAAACGTGAAACTGAAACTACGTTGCTCGTAATACTAGGAGCATAATGCAATTGTTCCAACAAAACAATAAGGCCACTTGGAAGAGTAAGCTCATAGGTGCCAATAGCTTCAACAACTGCTCGACCCCCGTTGCCCACTCGCAGGTCCAGTGTCCCTTTCTTCAGTTTCTTACTTCTTCTCATTCCCTGAACATTGTTACAGATGTGAGTACCACAACCAGTATCAAAGATCCAAGAATCACTAGAAAAAGTGTATAGTTGTATATGAAATATACCTGATTTGCTAGTCGTCTCACCAGCTTTGCCCTTTTTCAGCTCAGATAGGTAGATAGGACAGTTCCTTCTCCAATGGCCAACTTTTCCACAACGGAAACATTCAACGTCTTTTGCTGGGTTTTCCTTCTTAGGGGGTGGTGGAATCTTATTCCCAGCAACTCTTTTGCCTTTTCCCTTCTTAGAAGTATTCGGCTTATTCTTTCTAACCCTTCCATTTTTGATCGTCAGGACGCTCAGAGTTGGAGCCTTGGATGGAACATTCTGTTCAGCAGCTTTGAGCATCGCGTGCAGCTCTGACAGAGACTTCTCCCAACCTTGCATGTTGTAGTTCATGACAAAGTTATCATACGACTTCGGTAGTGAAGCCAAAATCGTATTGACAGCCAAGAGAGTTGGCATAGGAGTTCCAAGCTTTTCCAACCTGTCAATGTAGCTCTTCATTTTTAAAACATGAGAGCTCACTGACTGACCTTCTTCCATTTTACAAGTGTGAAGAAGCTTGTGAGTTTCATACAACTCTTGATTTGCCTGTTTCTGAAACATATTTTTCAGCTCAGTAATCATATCATATGCTGTACGATCTTCCATTTCCTTTTGGATTTCAGGAGTCATACTCGCAAGCATAATTAAAGCTATCTTCTCTTGCTCATCAAACAATTTTTGATAAGCATCTTGCTGAGCAGCAGCAGCTATCTCGGCAGGAGGATCTGGTAAAGGTTCTACAATTTTGTTCAACTTCCCTTCATATTTGAGGACAATCCTCAAATTGCGGTGCCAGTCCAGGAAGTTAGTACCATTGAGTTTCTCCTTCTCCAACAAAGAACGGAGTGTATTTTGGTTTACGTTTTGATTGTTTGCCATCTACAATAGAAGTAAGGTTTATTTTAGTATTTTCGATACAAAAACTTTAATAAATTAACTACCCAAGTTTTAATATTATAAAACAATTAATTTACGAAAGCCTAAGATCCACATAGAGATTCCATAACTACATCTGTTGATCAGCTAGCAGTTAAGGAGTCTATTGGTAGGTAACAGGTACCAATTGCATTACAAGTGCAACTCTTAGATCTTTATGGGACCTTGAGATATGTGTAGTTCAGCAAACCACTATTATCTACTGGCATGTTTGTCCCATCCTTGCCTCAAACTCAGGTCTTACCTTGAGCACGATTAAGTCGTCCAATTTGGAAACAGTGGAAATTTAGCCCAGTCTCACTCGTAACTAAAAATCCACCTCGTGGCTATAATTCGATTAGGTCTCACCGTAACCAAAAAATAACGAGGAGTGTTCGCAAGCTGATTGGATGGCATGACTTAAATTTGACGGGTATTTAAAAAAATTTGTGTTAACGAATATTGCATGCACACAAAATTCGCTACAATTTTGTTAAAACTCATTTTAACCAATTATATATATATATATGTCGAATATGTTTGTGTCTCCAATTTGTTATTTTATTTATAGAATATAAAATCACATATTTTAATTTTAGACAAAAATAACAAATACACAAACGTGTATCATTTTAAAACAATTTTAAAAGATGTCGACCATATATATATATATATATTTGAGTTTCAAAACAATATATTTTAAACTCATTGGAGTTTAACTTTTAAAATCACCAATTTTAATCTTTAAACTCTTTTTGTGTTTTTATTTAATGTTTCCATCAAAAACATTTTAGCATATTTTATAATCAACAATTATAAATAAGTGCAAAAATAAAAACACAACCATGCATCACACACACATAGCCTAGCCCAAAAATCCTATGCTTGATTTCATGAGCCAATATGAAATCAAGAGGTCAATCTAAGGACAATCCTATACTCCTACTTAATCCAAGAACCAAGTGAGATTTTGTGCCATACGTTGTTGACTTGATAAAGAAAACACCATCTTCAAAGCAAAACTCCATGTTGCATCTTTTATCTTCAATCTTCATCTTGTTACATTTATTTAAATTGAAAAGTACAACTAGTCTAATACTTACAATAAAAATAAATATAAATACAACTATGAAAATTAAAAATAAATATTATACAACTTTTGCTTCTATGGCCCCAAATAAATTAATCAACATTTATAATGTTGTAATAATCAACAATCATCACAACAAAACAATTCCATAGGCTAAGGGCATCATGGGCTATGCATGCAACAACAAATTTTAATAACTACATTATTAAAACTACATATGGCTTGTCCATGGTTGTAATGCATGGGTACAACCATGGATTATATAGAATCAATAAAAATAACTAATCAAGCCATAAGAATTAAATTCGAAATTTAAAGTGGTGATTTATTTTTCTATCAAAAAATGATCAAAAAATAAAATCACCTGACAACTAAAAGGTGTAAAAGTGGCTCTGATACCACTGTTGGAAATACTAGGCCCTCGTGTATACTTTTAAAATTTATAAACGCAGTGGAAGACTAAAAATACAATAATGTATTTTATAAAACATGCACACGATTAATATTTCCACCAAGATCCAATTACACCATGATAGTTGTCATAATAAGCTAGATTAAGAATAATACCTTTTAGTAGATGAAATGACGTCGGATGAAACAATATTCAATAATATGAATATCTCTACCGTTGATCCACACGAACACTTCAAACAATACCCGTAGGCTGCTAGACCTTAATCACCAAAACTAAAAATTCCAAACTCTTAGTTTGGTCCTAATTTTGTTCTGCCGTATACATGAAAAGAGTAAACTCCTTTTTTCCCCTATGTTTTTAAGCAGAGTGTTATATGTAAAATGTGTTGTCTTTTACTAGACTTTACAACACCCCTTTTATATAAGAGCTTGATGGGCCCTTGGCCATACAAGTTGAGAACAACATATCTATATTTATAGATTAGCTCCTCAATATTTTAAAGTAAAAGAGAACCATTCCCTTTCTATCAATTTTCTTTTGAGCCGACAGAAAGATAAGAGGTGAAACAAAATGCATCAACTCCTCTAGTCACTTTCTATTGTTTAATTATTCAGCCAATAATTATCAAAAGAGCAAGCATATATATATCATTTTAGTGATTATTATATATATATAATATATATATATAAACTTTGGTGATTTTATATATGTATACAATATACATATATCCGGATATCTAAATGTTCTTTGTGTGTGACCTCGTAGGCTCGTGTGTAAGCGGTAGTATAATTTTGTGTTATGACGTACACACTAATTCAACACATACCACCAGAGGCGGATCCAGTATTTTGTTGAGTAGGGGGCACGAGGAGAAAAAGTTGTAACATAAGTGGGATGCGTAACATCTCAAAACGAATCCATTTAAAATGGGTCGGTCGTCTTATTGTTCTAACCTTGTTTTTGTCATGACAACTGTTAGGTTTTTAATTGAGACATAATTACATATTTTTCCAAAGCATATTTTATAAGCATTGTATTTCACCAAACTCATAAATCGATGGTTTTGATATTAAGTATAAGTAGACTTTCACAATTCATTAATTCTTCTTGTGTGACAGTTTTACAGTACAATACAAAGTTTAACTTTCAAGACTTTTGTTATTACATATATGTTTGATCATATTACATATTTTTGATTCATAGATTTTAAGTATGTCAATAAATCAATAAATGCCAAGTAAAAACATAGATCGAAATTTAAATTTCAACTTTTTTACAATCTAAAACTTACCAATGATTTATATAAAATTAAGTATTAAAAAAATAAAAGATAAACGTAAAAAAGAAAGTGGATCGTGGACATGCTTTCTATTTCATCACTCAATTTTTATGGCAAAAAAAAAACCTTACTTTCCAAACAAATAAAAGAACACAACCATTTCTAATAAATTAGAATAATAATACTAATAAATATAATAATAATAGTAATAAAAGGATATTTCTCTGTCATTCACTTTCTTTCCTCACCCTTCCTCAACCTTCAACCTTCATTGTCTGTTTCTTTCACTACTACAAATATCGTATTAGTCTATGCTCATTTTACACGGTTATCAACAAAACTGTGTAAAATGCAAAAATACGGAATTTTTGACACGGTTGCGATTGTCTAACCGTGTATGAAAGTAAATTCAGGAAACATTAACACGGTTGATGATTAACACCGTGTAAAGAAGTCTGTACCAGTAACCTACTGTTAAAATTTCTAGAAATTGAACCCCACCATTTATTTTCACCAAAAAAATTGAAATACCCTCCAAACTTTTTCACCCAAAAAATTGAAACACCTCTATCCTATATCCCTCCATTGAAAACCTCCATGTACAAATTCTGTCTTTTTCTTTCTTAACCATATCTTTTCATATCAATCTCAATCTTTTCATATATAGATAACATTTGTTTTTACCTTTGTTTTTTGATATCTACAATAATGGGTTGTTATTGTTTGTGATTTTACTTTAGGTTTTGATAGAATCAGCCCGATGCATTCATGGGAAGCTCGTACCTCTCTTCACTCGCTCTCTCTGCTTCTCGACCTACAAACCACCGGCGGATCTACAATAACACACACACACACACAGCCGTGCACCGATCTTCGTCTCCCTCCTCTACAAGCCGACGCCGGCCATCGCCTGTAAGTCTTTTTATATACTATTGTTAGATTACTAAGTTAATTATTGTTTGTGTTTATATTTATAGATCTATTGTTATTTTATAATTATAGATCTAAGTTGTATTTTGTTGGACTAATCATGTTTTGATTAAAAATTGACGGCACAAGTTTCCATTAGGGAATTAAATAATTGTGTAATTGCTGAGTTTTACATTCCAAAGGGCAGATTTGTGATAGATCTGCTATTTACATTCCAAAGGGCAGATTTGTAACGTTTCTTTTTTTGTTCCCTGTTTTTCTTCTTATTGTTGTTGTTGTTGATAATTAATGATATGTTTACTGCTGCTGCTGCTACATTGTGCTTTTTCTTTCTAAATCACCACCTAATAATATTTGAGGCGGACATTATTTTAGCTTCTGTATTATTAGACAAATGGGTTTGATGCCAATATTATTGTAAGTGATAATGGTATAAAATTACTTTTTCCCTAAGTGTTAATTTTGTTTAACTTGTTTAATTTGAGCAGTGGATTCTTGCAATTTGGGAAAGAATGGTACTGGGAAGAACACTTTTCCCAAGGTTAGCATTCTTGTTTTTGACATACCCGGTTTCGCTATTGGAGTAGTATTCTGTTCATAGTTCATACGTTTGCTTTGTTTCTAACATAAACGTTACATGAAGGGTAAAAATCTGGTATTTTGTGTGAGACAAAGGTTAGTGTAAATTTCTTGTGTTTATTACCAAAAGTGTTTATAAATATTTGGTCTAAATAATGCAGAAATCACATTTAGACGGAGATTACGAAAAGGCTACATGTCATCACAGAGACCTTCAAAAACACTACTATTTGTGGAGGTATAATGGAGATGATTGCAACTTAAGTGATATAACATGTGTTGTTGGTCCTATTGATGTTGCTACGCATAAGTTTTGTTTGATTTTTCTCTAGATTAAACATGTATTATTAGGTGTCTAATACACATATGTATTCAGCTGTATTGATTTGTTTATATTAATAGAATGGAATCAAATGGAATTGAAATATGACTGGGCATTTTTTTTTTAATTTCAAAGGGGTGTTTTTACATGGTTGTGAAGGAAACCTTGTAAAAAAGTCAACTTTTTTGACACGGTTAAAAACCCGTGTAAGAAGGCCATGAATCAGTTACATAACACTTTTACACGGACCGAAAACCATGTAAAAAAGCCTTTTTTAACCGTGTAAAAAAACCTTTTTTAACCGTGTAAAAAACCTTTTTTTAACCGTGTAAAAAAACCTTTTTTGTAGTAGTATTTTTTTCCCCCTCTTATTTCAAAGTTATTGTTGCTTCTCATAATCTCATCACAACAAATATATCATTCCCATACATAACAATGGTTTTTCTTAACTTCAATTGAAAGAAAGAGGGCACATCCAAAAACCTATAAAAACCTTAATCTTATACCATTACTCGGAACAAAACGGGGGCATTGATGTGCGTTTTTATAAGAGAAAATATAAAAAAGAAATCAAGTTTTAAACTTATAAAAGTACAAGTAAATACATCAAACTAAACTCACATTTACGGGCAGTAGACCCGATCGAATGTAGTTAGTGTTGCGGTAAGTACATGATCGTTCGCAGGGACGTTTGCAAAACTTAATCTAATAATATGTGTAATTCTAGTGGTTAGGGTTGTAACGTGTTCCTAATTAAACTACTAAAACAGTAAAAATAAAGGAAGGCCGCAACCACTTGGTCTAGTGGGAAGCCTTGTTTAGCCTAGGTCCTAAAATTGAGAAACAGTAATATTAAAATAAATACTTGTTTGGCATATCCGATCACACGTATCATGACAATTATTATCCTACTAGTGCTTGACTGTTGGAAGACTTATTCACGGTTCAGATTCTCATTAAATTCACCAAACCTAATTAGTAGAGCTGTCGCTAGACTCACATCTACCCTATAGATAGATTCTCGATAGATTCACTGCTAAGCATTATAGTTCAAGCCTGTGTTTATGATTTACCTTTAATTATACTCAGATCTTAAGCGAGTCACTGTGTATTAATTATCTCCGATGGTCATAGTGCACATTTCCATGTCACTAGATCGCGTTGGACATTGTTATGCATTATGTTCAACTAGTTCTAATTGTATTGGTTCTGGATTCGCTCGCTAGAGTAGAATCACTTTTACACTAATTATCCACCAATTAGTGTTTTCCGTCTGATGTGCGATTTATTTCTGCTTTTAAATTTATAATTGTTGTACAAGTAACTATCTTAAAACACACACACTTACGAGCAGAGAACCCGGTCAGTGTAGTATAGTCTAGTGATAAGCTACAGGATCGTTCGCAGGGACGCTTGCACTACCTAATCTAATAATACGTGTAATTCTAGCGGTTGTGGGGTTGTCACGATTTCCTATTATACTAATGTAATAAAAAGTAAATAAAAGCCGCAACCGCTTATTCAGCGAGAGGCTCAGTCTGAAAATAGTTTGGAAAAGGCAAATAACAGTAATTAAATTAAAATACTTGTTTGGCATCTCCGATCTCATGGTACGACCAAATACTATTCTACTTACTTGCTAGACTGTTGGAAACTTAATCACGGCTCAGATTCTCGTTAGATTCACTTTGCCTAATTACTAGTGCTGTCGTTAGACTCACACTAACCTATAAACAAATTCTCGTTAGATTCACTTTGCCTAATTACTAGTGCTGTCGTTAGACTCACACTAACCTATAAACAAATTCTCGTTAGATTCACTTTGCCTAATTACTAGTGCTGTCGTTAGACTCACACTAACCTATAAACAAATTCTCGTTAGATTCACTTTGCCTAATTACTAGTGCTGTCGTTAGACTCACACTAACCTATAAACAAATTCTCGTTAGATTCACTTTGCCTAATTACTAGTGCTGTCGTTAGACTCACACTAACCTATAAACAAATTCTCGTTAGATTCACTTTGCCTAATTACTAGTGCTGTCGTTAGACTCACACTAACCTATAAACAAATTCTCGTTAGATTCACTTTGCCTAATTACTAGTGCTGTCGTTAGACTCACACTAACCTATAAACAAATTCTCGTTAGATTCACTTTGCCTAATTACTAGTGCTGTCGTTAGACTCACACTAACCTATAAACAAATTCTCGTTAGATTCACTTTGCCTAATTACTAGTGCTGTCGTTAGACTCACACTAACCTATAAACAAATTCTCGTTAGATTCACTTTGCCTAATTACTAGTGCTGTCGTTAGACTCACACTAACCTATAAACAAATTCTCGTTAGATTCACTTTGCCTAATTACTAGTGCTGTCGTTAGACTCACACTAACCTATAAACAAATTCTCGTTAGATTCACTTTGCCTAATTACTAGTGCTGTCGTTAGACTCACACTAACCTATAAACAAATTCTCGTTAGATTCACTTTGCCTAATTACTAGTGCTGTCGTTAGACTCACACTAACCTATAAACAAATTCTCGTTAGATTCACTTTGCCTAATTACTAGTGCTGTCGTTAGACTCACACTAACCTATAAACAAATTCTCGTTAGATTCACTTTGCCTAATTACTAGTGCTGTCGTTAGACTCACACTAACCTATAAACAAATTCTCGTTAGATTCACTTTGCCTAATTACTAGTGCTGTCGTTAGACTCACACTAACCTATAAACAAATTCTCGTTAGATTCACTTTGCCTAATTACTAGTGCTGTCGTTAGACTCACACTAACCTATAAACAAATTCTCGTTAGATTCACTTTGCCTAATTACTAGTGCTGTCGTTAGACTCACACTAACCTATAAACAAATTCTCGTTAGATTCACTTTGCCTAATTACTAGTGCTGTCGTTAGACTCACACTAACCTATAAACAAATTCTCGTTAGATTCACTTTGCCTAATTACTAGTGCTGTCGTTAGACTCACACTAACCTATAAACAAATTCTCGTTAGATTCACTTTGCCTAATTACTAGTGCTGTCGTTAGACTCACACTAACCTATAAACAAATTCTCGTTAGATTCACTTTGCCTAATTACTAGTGCTGTCGTTAGACTCACACTAACCTATAAACAAATTCTCGTTAGATTCACTTTGCCTAATTACTAGTGCTGTCGTTAGACTCACACTAACCTATAAACAAATTCTCGTTAGATTCACTTTGCCTAATTACTAGTGCTGTCGTTAGACTCACACTAACCTATAAACAAATTCTCGTTAGATTCACTTTGCCTAATTACTAGTGCTGTCGTTAGACTCACACTAACCTATAAACAAATTCTCGTTAGATTCACTTTGCCTAATTACTAGTGCTGTCGTTAGACTCACACTAACCTATAAACAAATTCTCGTTAGATTCACTTTGCCTAATTACTAGTGCTGTCGTTAGACTCACACTAACCTATAAACAAATTCTCGTTAGATTCACTTTGCCTAATTACTAGTGCTGTCGTTAGACTCACACTAACCTATAAACAAATTCTCGTTAGATTCATTGTTTAAGCATTAATGACCTAAAGTTTGTGTTACTAATTCATCTTTTAGTTACCCGGATCTTAAGCCATGACCAAATAATAATTCTCTCCGGTGACCACAGTGCTCGTTTTGTAAGTCCCCTTGAACTGGATCGTTAATAGCTTGCTACAGTTATCTTGAGGTGCGGAATCCCTCACTATAACTTGGTGATTCACAACAAGCCTTCAGATTATCTGCTGCCTCGCAGATCTTCTCTAGGCCTAGCGGAACAGTTATTGACGACTATAACCTGCACAATATGCTTGATATTTCGACAAATGTTCAACCCTAATCTCTGTTAGGGTTCGGTATTTATAGGAAACATACGATCTGGGCTACAGCGAGCTAGCCTCGCAAATCCAGCCCAGCTCGACACTATTACGAGGTCGTATTTCATACTTAAGCAGATTATTACACATTCAATACTTAAACTTAATCTAGTATTCTATGCATATTACAATATAAGCTCAAACAATCTAGACTGCTATTGACATAGACGTGCACTTACAGACTCCCCCTTGGCAATAGCTTCTAGACGTTAAAATAAATGTCTTCGTCTTTGTCTTTGTCATTAATCTACTTCTTCTGCTTCTTCTTCTTGAGTGACTACAGGAGATTTAGGAACCATCTTAGATCCAACTCTGACAAATGCATGAGATCTATACGGATCCTCATCACCGTCACTGCTGGAATCATCATTAGAATGTACAGAAGGCTCTCTGTCTGCTTGAACATCAACAACAACCTTTCCTCTATCTCCAGCATCAATACTAGCGTCTCTAGCACCTGACCTACTAGCTCTAGCTGCGTCATAACCACCTGCAACTTCAGCTACATAATCATCTATGTCTTGGTTTTTTTTTTTTTTTTTTTTTTTTTTTTTTTTTTTTTTTTTTTTTTTTTTTTTTTTCTTATTTTTACCACTTAACTTATTTTTTTTTTTTTTTTTTTTTTTTTTTTTTTTTTTTTTTTTTTTTTTTTTTTTTTTTTTTTTTTTTTTTTTTTTTTTTTTTTTTTTTTTTTTTTTTTTTTTTTTTTTTTTTTTTTTTTTTTTTTTTTTTTTTTTTTTTTTTTTTTTTTTTTTTTTTTTTTTTTTTTTTTTTTTTTTTTTTTTTTTTTTTTTTTTTTTTTTTTTTTTTTTTTTTTTTTTTTTTTTTTTTTTTTTTTTTTTTTTTTTTTTTTTTTTTTTTTTTTTTTTTTTTTTTTTTTTTTTTTTTTTTTTTTTTTTTTTTTTTTTTTTTTTTTTTTTTTTTTTTTTTTTTTTTTTTTTTTTTTTTTTTTTTTTTTTTTTTTTTTTTTTTTTTTTTTTTTTTTTTTTTTTTTTTTTTTTTTTTTTTTTTTTTTTTTTTTTTTTTTTTTTTTTTTTTTTTTTTTTTTTTTTTTTTTTTTTTTTTTTTTTTTTTTTTTTTTTTTTTTTTTTTTTTTTTTTTTTTTTTTTTTTTTTTTTTTTTTTTTTTTTTTTTTTTTTTTTTTTTTTTTTTTTTTTTTTTTTTTTTTTTTTTTTTTTTTTTTTTTTTTTTTTTTTTTTTTTTTTTTTTTTTTTTTTTTTTTTTTTTTTTTTTTTTTTTTTTTTTTTTTTTTTTTTTTTTTTTTTTTTTTTTTTTTTTTTTTTTTTTTTTTTTTTTTTTTTTTTTTTTTTTTTTTTTTTTTTTTTTTTTTTTTTTTTTTTTTTTTTTTTTTTTTTTTTTTTTTTTTTTTTTTTTTTTTTTTTTTTTTTTTTTTTTTTTTTTTTTTTTTTTTTTTTTTTTTTTTTTTTTTTTTTTTTTTTTTTTTTTTTTTTTTTTTTTTTTTTTTTTTTTTTTTTTTTTTTTTTTTTTTTTTTTTTTTTTTTTTTTTTTTTTTTTTTTTTTTTTTTTTTTTTTTTTTTTTTTTTTTTTTTTTTTTTTTTTTTTTTTTTTTTTTTTTTTTTTTTTTTTTTTTTTTTTTTTTTTTTTTTTTTTTTTTTTTTTTTTTTTTTTTTTTTTTTTTTTTTTTTTTTTTTTTTTTTTTTTTTTTTTTTTTTTTTTTTTTTTTTTTTTTTTTTTTTTTTTTTTTTTTTTTTTTTTTTTTTTTTTTTTTTTTTTTTTTTTTTTTTTTTTTTTTTTTTTTTTTTTTTTTTTTTTTTTTTTTTTTTTTTTTTTTTTTTTTTTTTTTTTTTTTTTTTTTTTTTTTTTTTTTTTTTTTTTTTTTTTTTTTTTTTTTTTTTTTTTTTTTTTTTTTTTTTTTTTTTTTTTTTTTTTTTTTTTTTTTTTTTTTTTTTTTTTTTTTTTTTTTTTTTTTTTTTTTTTTTTTTTTTTTTTTTTTTTTTTTTTTTTTTTTTTTTTTTTTTTTTTTTTTTTTTTTTTTTTTTTTTTTTTTTTTTTTTTTTTTTTTTTTTTTTTTTTTTTTTTTTTTTTTTTTTTTTTTTTTTTTTTTTTTTTTTTTTTTTTTTTTTTTTTTTTTTTTTTTTTTTTTTTTTTTTTTTTTTTTTTTTTTTTTTTTTTTTTTTTTTTTTTTTTTTTTTTTTTTTTTTTTTTTTTTTTTTTTTTTTTTTTTTTTTTTTTTTTTTTTTTTTTTTTTTTTTTTTTTTTTTTTTTTTTTTTTTTTTTTTTTTTTTTTTTTTTTTTTTTTTTTTTTTTTTTTTTTTTTTTTTTTTTTTTTTTTTTTTTTTTTTTTTTTTTTTTTTTTTTTTTTTTTTTTTTTTTTTTTTTTTTTTTTTTTTTTTTTTGCTTAGTTATTTTCCAAGTACTTTATGTACAAGAAACCTAACATATATTATGTTTGTACTTGTATGACATACATAACAAACATCATATATAAACATATAAATAACACCAAAACATGTAATCGATCATTACTAAAACACGAAGTCCATAATCTATCAATTACATATAAATGAATAAGACATAAAACAACATAATGTCTTAATCTAAAAGACTAATCAAATCTAAGTTGCTGTTGTCACATCAACATGCATCAACAAACTCCCCCTTGACAGCAGCATCTTTGATTTCTTCAGTCTTCAAAAAATCTTCATCATCCATCAAATAACAATCGTTTGCTATCTGCATGGATATTTTCATGTAAGCAGACTTGGAGAATCTTACGATATCGATCTTCTTCATTCTTCCAAAATGGTAAAAATGAACATTCCGTATCGTATAATTTTCTCTGATCATTTCTTGAGAAGTTAACCAACTGCATTGGATCATACATCCTTCTCAACAACATCTTCTTCTTCGAGTCTGCATACATCTTGGCTTCACCAGAATTTCGATCAATCTCCCAATTATCCATTTTATCCAAGACATCTTGTGCCCATTTCTTGGCAGGGACTTTGATCATACATTTGATATCACGTTGAATATACTCAACACTTTTATCTGGCTTAACCACTTTCTTCTTTCGTCTTGGTTCAATATGAAACTTTGGTTTTTCAGAGTCTTTCATATTCGATCTCAACTTGAAATCTTCATGAAGATTCTTACCAACCACATCAGCAAGACCATAACCACTTGGATTGATAATCCTGTTATTTCCTAGTTCATGTAAGTCTTCTTCACACAAACTTCTGAAATGTCTCTCACGCCATGCTAGATACTGACAACCTTCTGGTCTTTTAAGAACAAACAGCTTCAGTTCTTCATCATAAAACCAACTCCAGATTATTGTCTTATATCTTGCAGCATCTTTATCTGAAATGTGAGTCCAATACATGATGGGTTTCATAGTATCCCATGTGACTAGATAATCATTGATTCTTTGACCAGGCACAAGTCGATCAATCTCATGTAGTGGATCATCTTCTCTGAGAGGTACAGGATAATTATTTGGATCAAAAGGTCTTGTCAAGTTGATTTCCCAGTGAAAAGGAATCAATGCATCATCAATCTTAGCATATACCACGAAGTTTAAAACTTTAGCGAGCTACTAATTGAAGCTTGAAGCATTCTTTCCTTAACTTCTTTCCTCTTAATCTCTAACTCTTTTCTTTCTTCTAATGATGGATCTTCAGAAGTTGAGTCCCAAACATCATCAAACCCATAAGGTTTCTTGAATATATTTAGATCCGGTTCAGGAACAAACTCACCTTCCTCAAGTTCATCACCATCAAAGAATAATTCTGTATCATCTGTATCATCTATTAAGATTACACAAAATGAACACCAGAATACAATAAATAATCATGATAATAATAATAAAGATGAGATATAATTGCATTGAAATAAGATAGATTACATTCACATGTCGTAAACTTATTACATGCAACCTAATATACACTTTATCAATCTTTATCAAAATCATAAGTTGAATCAGAATCAGAATCAGATTCCAAGGCTGTTTGCCTTTGAATCTGTAATTCTTTTCCTCTTTCAGTTTCTGCTTCTTGCTGTTTATCTAATAAGTTATCAAATACAGAATGAAAAGCATTTTCTTCGGTATTACAGTCATGTCCAAATTTTGCCTTAACTTCACGCTTTAATCGTTCAGTTTCAGCTTCAACTTGATCATCACTTAAATAATCAATCGATTTCGAAGAATTACCTGAATCAAGTGCTTCAATAACTTCAGCCTCTCGAGGAGCGCTTGAACCACCCGCACCAGAAGTACCAGTCTGGGTAGTATCTCTTCTGTCTCCCCCTGAGTCTCAACCCCTTTTTCTTTGTCAGAAACTGGGCGAGAATCACTCCTATTACCAGCATTATCAGCATCATCATCATCATTCTGACCCCTTGGCTGAACTGCTGATAATCTGCAAACTTCTTCAGGAACTTCTCCCCCTTGATTCTTGACCCAGTTGATTAAAAAGGTCAAAGTACCTCGAACATTCGTAAGATCAGACTCTAATGTATCAACACGAGCCTGAAGAACATCTATACGCCTAACTAGGGAGTAATCTGAAGGAATAGGAGGAAAAGTAGGCAATCTGGGCAATATTGGTATAGCAGGAGGCAATAGTGGACGCAACGGTACACTACCGGCAACAGAAGCAACCGGTGCTGTAGAGACAGCAGGAATAGCAGCAGCAGCTGTAGATACTGAAGTATCCTCAGAAATTCTTGCACGCTTAGCTCTGCGATAAGTAAGAGGAGCATCCAATGTCCTCTTCGGTCCAACAGTACTTGTACCTTCATAAATCGGACTTGATGCCATATCCCTATGTTCCAATTCTTCTTGATGCTGAAATACAACTTCTTGTTCAGCACCAACATCCTCATCCAGATTAACTTCTTCTTGAGTAACATGTTCATCATGAATGGATTGATCCGTATCAGAAAGAACCGGTGAAGAATGACATGCCTTACTCCGACGCTCTCGGCGTAAAGCACCAGGTACATCTTCTCGAGAAAAGTGATATGAATGATCACTTCCTGAAACAGCAGGTAAATCATGAGCCATCTTAGTTCGATGCTCATTACCAGAATCAGCAGCGACACTATCATATTCATCTGTGTCTGCTTCAACAACATCATCACCACCATCATTCCCACTATCAGAGTCATCAGAATCACCATCAGAACTATCATCTGAACTCTCTTCATCATCCACTAACATATCATCCTCAAAACGAGATCGATAATTTGGATTAATCAAATGACCAAACAATGGTGGATTATTTAGACCAGCCACATTTCGAGTGTTGGCTTCTAAGTCAGCAAATAGACGTAAAGGCCAAGCATGTGGTACATAACGAGGACCTTGATCAAATACCAAGTTCGGACAAAAATGTCTAACTATTGCCATAACAAAGCGAGGATATAAGAGAAACCTATTTTTCGCCTTGGCATGAATTTGACCAATAAACTCTTGAAAGAAGAATGTTGAAAACGGATAAGGGCGATTATAAACCAGGGCAACCATCTGCGAAGAAATCTGAGCAGAAAGCTGATCAAATCCAGCCTTACGATTGCTCAGACTTACTAACAAAACGTAAGCAAGATATCTCCAACGTCCTTGAAATCCACTTTTATCAAAAGGAAGCTTTATTTGACCAACATATCCCATTCTTTGAAAACACCTAAGAATAAGGTCAAAATCATAAGCTAAATCTACTGGTTCGTCTGATTCGTCACCCAAGTGCAGAATTTCACGAAGTATCGCAGCATTAAAATCAAAAGTGATTCCTTCAACAGTTGCTCGAACAAAGCTACGACCATTAACCATGACCTGATGAGCAGTCCTCCAGAAGTCATCAATATACTGCCTAATCAATCTAGGTGAATCACAGAATGCAAAAGAAAGCCTAGAACGAGCAATAAAATCAAACATCTCACGATAGCGTTCACAATTATGCTGATCTGGATCCAGATTTAAGGCCAGATTGTGCTTCTTAAAGAACTGACGTGGAGCAAGAGCCATTTCTGCAAAACAAATCATAATGTAAAAACAATTATAGGATTAGCACAAGAAATGAATTGCAGGCTTAGATGAACTTAATCAATAATTTCATAAGTTGAGACTGTACGAAATTAGTCTTTAAGTTCGTAAGTTAAGAATGTACGAAGATAGACTTTAAGTTCGTTAATTAAGAATGTACGAAGATAGACTTTAAATTCGTTAGTTAACAATAAACGAAAATAGATGTTAAGTTCGTTGAGTAACAATAAACGAAGATAACTTTGAAGCATAACTAAGTTCGTTTGTCACAGGAACTCCTAAATTCGTTAGTTGAAGGAAAAAGTCTAAGTTCGTAAGCTCTGTTTGAGAGCCTAAGTTCGTAGAGATAAACGAAAGCTAACTTCGTAAATCATTCTGAACAGGAGTTGGTTCCAAAATCAAATAGTTGATTTTAATAAAATTGATTTAACACTTGTTTTGCCCGAAATTAGTTACAAAACATTTGTATCAATAAATGAAACATAACCCACTTCGATTTTACAAACGAATTAAAGATTCAATGGATTAAAATCAAAAACGAAATTAAACCCTAGAACCTAAAATATATATAAAACTGATTGAGTTCATGTAAAAATTGGGCAAAAACAAGAATCAAGAATTGGGGATTTGTGAATGACGATGCTAGATAATATACCTGAATCACTTATTTCAACAAAAATCGAAATAACAAGCCGAGAATCAAGTGAAATCAAGTAATTTGATTGATGAAGATATTGAAGTTTATTCAGCTTAAATTCGTTTTTCTTTATATATGAAAAGATAGAACGAATTAAGTTGATATTTATATAGATGGTTAAAAGATGGGTCAAAACGGGTCGGTTAGAAAGTCGGTCGAAAATAAGGTAGAACGAAGTTAACCTTCGTAAGATCAACTGAACGAAGATAGAGGTTATCTTCGTTACAACCAAATAAAACGAAGTTAGATGTGACGAAAATAAGTCCAATTTTCTTAAGAGCAATGCTGAACGAAGTTAATACTATCTTCGTAAGAACAAATTTGTACTTAGAATTTTTTTTTCAAGATTCGTCATCACGAAACTTTCCACGATGCGACCCCTTTGACCTAATCCTGTACATAGCAACAACTCGTTAAAAGCAACTTGTTCATGCCTTGTACCAAGAAGTACCACCATCTAAAATCATCATCATAATGTAAGTATTTTACAAACATTATAATCTTGAATAAAAACAAAACCCCAAGGTGTAAAATCAACCATCAACAAACTTGAAAATAATCAATGAACATATGAACAGCGTTACCAACCACGACCATGATACGGAGAACATTTCGCTAATCATTGAGATGCTTGACGGCAAACCATCTTGAAACACTGAAGTCCCATATTAGATGCCGTCTACAAAACTAACAAACAATGAATAGTCCAAAAATCCAATGAAGAACTTTGTAAAGTTTCCGAAATCATGTCATAAGTCAAGGTACGAAAATCAAAAGAAACACGTATCAACACTGATTAATTTCACTAAATACATGAAATGTAAAGTAAATAAATACTCTAAAGACAGATTCATGTATTCTTCCTTCACGTGCTCATATTTGCATCACAATATTGTCATTTCACACCAAAATTCCCGTCTCCACGATATCATCTGTATGACTAACACTATATTGCAACAAAGATCTGCACTCCAACTTTATCTTCTTAACCTGAACACTGCACACTTACCAAAAACTCATTAACGCAACAAGAGCAAAGGCATAATAATGCAGAAAATTCAAGCTAAAACACACAAAATTAGGGTTAACAATTACGAATATTCAAGATTCTAACAAAAGATCAAGGGAGGTCATTCCATTGTCAAACCCTAAAAGATCACCAAGTTATTAATTAAATTCATAACTTGTAACAACTTTAAACTTGTGAGATTTCAAATAACTTTGACTTTTCACATAATACTTAAAAGATCATTTTCTAAACTTAAACAAATTAATGTCCATATCAGAAAATCTTCTTTTGATACTAATCACATAACCTCATCAAGAATTCAAATGAATGAATTCAGCAAAACATATACTCAACAAAATTTAAGTAGAATCTCTCGTGCAATAAGAACTTATGAAAATACTTATTTTGACTCAATAAAATAGAAAAATAAATAAGAATAAAAATTACAGAATAATAAACTAATCTAAACACTATTTAGCTTAATTTATTCATTATGCACATGTTACAAGGGTACTGCTGATCAGATCAGATTAGCATTTACATAAGCCTACTAGCGAGAAATAATTCTCTTATTATTAGTTATGAACAGTGATCCAAAAACGATTACCAATATGTTTTTGTCCTCTTAAACACTCGGTACGTCCAGTCTCCTTTTGGTTTGTGGCACTTTCGTATTACTTGAGCCAAGGACAGTCACCATGTAACCTAGTAAGTTACTCATGCCACAATTTTAGTTGCGAACTTATGTGCCCCATATTCAGATACACTCTCATAATCGAAACATGCACTAAGATTAAGACATTTGGTGAGTAAAGTGAGAAAGTCTTTAAGAATCAAGTCAGCGGTGACAGGTCGGTGATTCCTCACGCGCAAAGCGACTTAACTTGACTCACGTACGGAAATATACTTAACATTGCATAATGCCAAGTACTTGCATATTTGTGACATTGATTTTATTTTAAAGCACTTATGAAAACCCGTGACTTTCTATGAGACCCGTGTAGCGAACTTTCTGACAACCCATCCCAAGTTGGAAAACTTTAGGTAGGCTAGGTATACAAAGACACCCCAAGGACTTACTTGTTCGAATCTCAAAGGCCACATTAGCTTCATATTTTCAACAGATTTAGTTTTATTTAGATATTTACATATCTTGTCACAAATATACATCCGAAAAAGCAATACATACACATATATGTACCCGAGACCTTCTATATAAAGACCAAATATACAAAATTATAATGCAAGATCTTTCATAAGATTTAAAGGACTTGTCTATTTTAAGAACAAGCATTCTCAGCCATATATCTGAATACGTTTCCCATAAGAACATTGTATACATTTAAATTCAGATTATAAGGAAACTTTGGTACTTTGTGCCTATCGATACATCATATAATGGTATCACTGAACTAAGCATTTTAAAGTACAATTCGGTAGGCTTAAAAGCTAAAGTATCGTCACGTCTAATCATGTAGTGCAGTAACCTTACTTTATTTATTATTATATATATATATTTTTATTTTTTATTTTTTATTTTTTTTTTATTGACACTATCTATATACGACTTAAACTACAAAGACACAAAAAAAAATTTAAGTTCTTTGAGAGAAACTACTCGGCATTCTTCATACCATTGAGTTGATATAACAACTCATGACGAGGTCTATCAAAAGCTTTAGTATAAAGATCAGCAAGGTTATCATCAGTAATAACCTTTTCTAAATGAATAAGCTTTTTCTCAAAACAGTCACGCAAAAAGTGATGCTTTATATCTATGTGCTTGGTGACTTTAAAGTTTTTCGGATTCTTAGTAATATCTATGGCAGACTTATTATCAATATAAATAGGAGAGTCTGAGATATCCATACCATAGTCGCGCAATTGTTGCTGTATCCAAAGTACCTGAGAACAGCATTGACCAGCAGCTATGTACTCTGCTTCACAAGTAGACTGTGCAACAGATGTCTGCTTTTTGCACTGCCACGATATAATTCTCCCCCCTAAAAGTTGACATCCACCTGACGTTGATTTCCTATCCGAACTGCAGCCACCATAATCCGAATCAGTATAAGCTTTGAATTCAAAGGAACCATGCATGGGATACCAAAGCCCTAGACGAGGCTTGGCCTTCACATAACGAAGAATCCTTTTCGCAACTTTCAAATGTGACTCTTTCGGATTAGCCTGATATCTAGCACACATACAAACAGCAAAGGTAATGTCTGGACGTGAAGCCGTCAGATACATCAAGGAACCAATGATAGCCCGATATTGAGTTGCATCGACTTCTGGATCATTAGTCTTATCAGGACACAGCCCATGATTAGTCTGAATGGGAGTAATTGCATCTTTAGCATCGGTCATTCGAAACCTGGTAAGAAGATCTTGAACATACTTGCTCTGATGAATAAAGAACCCATCCTTCAGTTGATCCACCTGTAGTCCAAGGAAGAAGGTTAATTCCCCCATAGCACTCATTTCGAACTTAGCCTTCATGCTCTGCTCAAACTCCTTGCACATATTCGTATCAGATGAACCAAAAATAATATCATCGACGTAAACCTGTACAAGCAAGTAGTCCTTCCCTTTCCATTTGATAAACAACGTGCTGTCAATAGAACCTCGAGTAAAACCATTTTCATGCAGATGAGTAGACAGTTTTTCATACCATGATCGAGGAGCCTGATGTAAACCATATAGAGCCTTATCAAGACGATATACTCTATTGGGGAAATCTGGATCCTCAAACCCCTGAGGTTGATCTACATACACTTCTTCTCTAATTTCTCCATACAAAAAGGCACTCTTTACGTCAAGTTGATACACCTTTATACCTTGATAACTAGCAAAGGCCAGAAATAATCGTATAGCTTCTAGTCTAGCTACAGGTGCAAAAGTCTCATCGTAATCAAAGCCTTCTTGTTGCTCAAATCCTCTAACCACCAACCGAGCCTTATTCCGAGTGACTACACCTTTGTCATCCTTTTTACAACGAAAAACCCATCGCGTAGATAAAGGAGATTCACCATGAGGTAAGTCAACTAACTTCCATACATCAAGCTTCCTAAACTGAGCCAATTCTTCTTGCATCGCCTCAACCCATGACGGATCTTTAAGAGCCATTCCAACATGTTTAGGCTCAACCTGAGAGATGAAGCAAAAGTACAAGTACCAAGTAATTGCCCCAGAATCCTTAACTTCAGCAAACATACTTGACAAATTTTCCTATTCTGATTTCTCGTACGAACAGAGGCAGAAGCATCACCAATGATTTGCTCTACTGGATGATCCTTGTTGACTCTTGTTTGAGGAACCGTGTCGACGGTAAGATCATTTCCCAAGTTAGTCTGCACATGTTGTTCTGGAGTTTTAGGCTCTTCCTGATTTTCACCTTCCGTGTCGTCAGTATCATAGAAAGGATCATCAGGTAGAGGTATATGTAAAGGATCAGTAAGATCTTTAGGAGCAGTCTCTAAAGTAGAGTCTGCTTCTTTGGTCCCACTTGACTCTCCAGATTTAGAAGCAGGCTTAATGAATGGTGAGGAAACAGGAGAAGAAACAGGAACCGGCCCGCCTTCAAGTGGATCATGAAGAGTAACTACATCTTCCACAATCGGAACACCTGTAAAAGAAACAGGACCACGAAAAGAGGTGAAGACAACATCATAATCGAAGTCATTAGCAGGACCAATGTGTACAGCAGGTTTATGACTGACAATTACCACATTTGTACCAAAATTTACTTTGCCAGTTTTCTGATTGTACACACGCCGAATTGGTGTACTAGGTACATAACCTAAAAAGAAACCCTCCTTAGATTTAGATCAAATTTTCCCTGAGGAAGTACTTTAAGAAAAGTACAAGGAACACCAAACGGCTCAACATTTTGTAAATTGGGCTTTGTGTTGTGCAAAAGTTCATAACAAGTTTTCTTGAACCGTTTAACAGTTAAAACCCGATTTAAAATGTGACAAGCTGTATTCACTGCCTCCCCCCAGAAGGTAACAGGAAGCCCTGATTCAAGCATCGTCCTAGCCGTTTCTATCAATGTCCTGTTTTTCCTTTCAGCTACTCCATTCTGTTGTGGCTCATGCGGTGCACTAAATTGATGTTGAATACCCTTGGTCAAACAAAAAACCGTAAGAGTATTATTCTTGAACTCAGTGCCATTGTCACTCCTGATTCTCTTAACTTTAACTTCATGGACATTCTCAACTTGTCTAACAAAATCCATAAACCGGTTTGCGGTCTCGTCCTTTGTCTTCAAGAAAAATACCCATGAGTACCTTGAGTAATCATCTGTGATCACCAAACAGTAGAACATCCCTCCAATGCTTCTTACATTCACAGGACCAAAGAGATCCATATGAAGTAGTTCGAATGGTTTGGATATAGTGTTGTGCACCTTTGGTTTATGAGGATTCTTATGTTGCTTTCCTTTTAAACACGGTACACATTTATCTTCCATCCCAAACTTCTTAACTGGAACACCGTCAACTAATCCAAGACTAACAAGTTCATTCATCTTCCGAAAGTTGATATGTCCCATTCTACGATGCCAGAGGAGAGATTCAGACTCATTTGCTTTGCTCAACAAACAGAGGGGCTCCGTTGGATCATCAACACCTAAAACTAAGCCATAGATGTCTCTCTTCCTAGGAGCTCTGAGCAAAATCCAATCTTCTGGAATAACAAAACCCGGCTTCAAGATGAATGCCTCCTTTTCTGTGAAATGAACATTGTTGCCCTTGTCACAGATCTGTGAGACACTCATTAGATTATGAGTAAGTTGTTCCACATAGTTTACTCTTTCTAGAGTAAGTTGTCCATTGACGACATCTCCCTGACTGGTGATGTTGCCGCCCTTGGATCCAGCAAAACAAACATACGACCCATTTATACCAGTAAAATTGGACAAGAGTTTCCTGTCTCCTGTCATGTGCCTGGAGCATCCACTGTCAAGGTACCATAAATGGATTGGTTTCCTAGGAACTCCCTGCACATAAAATGAGAGAATTAGTTTTCATTGGGGACCCAAACCTTCTGAGGTTTGGGTCGACCCTTCTCATCTCTTAGAATCAGTTCAGTCCAATACCCATTGCTAGAAGCCGTGGGTGGAACATGATTCTCATCTCGTCTTCTCACAGGAGAAGACTTCTGACCTCTCGTCGGAGAAGGTCTAGGAGAATGAGGGCCAAAATTTCGAATTTGAGTTTGGAAACTTTCCTAGTTGAAATAGAAGATCGAGCACTCGAATGAATTTGGTCATAGAATGAATTTTGACTTTTAGGAACAGAACGATCAGGTCGTGAAGGTGTTTGAAAACGATTTGAATTCCTATGAACATTTCCTGAGGAACCTTTCAGTGGAGATTCACGTCGTTGAGGTATAGTAAACGGTTTTGAAGAAGATTGAACTTTAGCCTCATCAACCTGTTTATTATTACCCAACCCCCTTTTTCCTTCCGAGGTGGAAGCCTTTGAAGGAGAACCTGATCTTCGAGGTCTATTTGGACATACACTATAAACATGACCCTTTTCATGACAAGCAAAGCAAGAGAGGACCTTGAACTTTTTGTTTGTATCTACCTTTTTATCGGTACCTACAGATTCATTATTAGCACTAGTGTCCACTGACTTACTTGTTTTCTTTGATTTTCCTTTTCAGGGTCTTGTTTAGTTGGTGATATCCTAGACTTTCTAGCACCATCTTTCTCATGTTTATCTTTACTTGAAGATTTCTTAAGTGCAGGCATTAAATGTGCTTTAAAACCTTAGTTGCTTCTTCATTAACGGCTAAGTTATCTTCAGATTTTCTAATCCTAGACTGCTAGGTAATGGAGTGAGACGTTGCTGACTTAATTTCTTCATATCCTCAATAGCAACATCCCAGACTTTATCAATCCTCTTAGGGTCAATAGATTCTAATGGGAATTCTAACTCAGTATAGACCCTATTGCTCTTATGAAGTGTAAAGTGTACAATACTGTCTTTCTGACCATAAGGAGTAGACTGATTTAAGACAACACCTTTCAATTTCTCTTCCTTGTTAGGTTGAGAAGAAACTCCTTTAGACTCTTTTGTTCCCTCAGGCAACTTTGCCTCTGGAATTGAGTCTTTTAGTTTACCATCTACAACACTAGGTTGAAGTAGGATTTCAGGAATATTAGGTTCAACAGAAGTATAGTTATTATTGAAAGGAGGAGGCACATCTTTATAAGAGATTTTAGCAGTTTCAAGACTCTTAGAGGAAGAATTCTCAAACTTTGTCATATGCATCAAAAGCTCAGCATGTCTAACAGAATCAGATTTAGCCTTAAATTCCAAGATTTCTATCCTAGCATCAGCAAGTTCCTTTTCTACGGTAGCACACTTTCTAGCTAGCAAGGAATAAGCTTCACTACTTACTCTTTCTATGGCCACAGACTGATTGACTTTATCTTTCATTGCTCTAATGTCAGACTCTAAGGATCTAATCTTTTCCTTAAAGAATTTTTCTTTATCATTTACAGTTAGACCCTTTTTAATTAATTTATCTCTTTCATCATGAGCAACATTGACAACAGATTCTAATTTCTTAATTTGTTCATTCTTTTGTTCAAGTTCATCAAACATTCGATTAACAATTTTGCAAACATGAACAATAGTATGTAAAGAATAAGATACCTGTTGGTCTGCCTCTTTGCAATCTGCCATGTAAGCAATAAAGTCATCCACAGTCATGCCAGCCGGAATCTCAAACTCTTGCATCTGCTCCTCAATAGTCTTTTCACCTTTTCTGTGGCAGAATCATCTTTAACCTCAGCAGCTTTCACCTCTTCAGTAGCTTTCACTTCATCACAGTTCTTGACATCTTCTAACTCATTGTCAGATTCGGAATCAGTATCATATACACCAGCAACAACAAATTCCAATTTCGAACTTGTAGTATTCTCATACAATTGCTCTTCACTGTGATAAACTGTGGTGTCCAAGAAGTCATTAGGAGAATCAACTATTTGAGCCATATCATCAAGGATTTCAGCCAAATAAGCGTTGTTGGTCTCATCATGTGGAAGATTCCAAACATAAGAACCATCTGGTTGAACAGCTACAATTGCCTTGTCATTGCCGTTGACACTTGCAGTAGGATCATCAGTCAACAAAAGAGCTCTAGTAGGATTTTGATTGAACGGACGATTACCACCTTTATCTTGACGTGTAGGAGTAACATTTGCCTCTCTCTTAGGCCGTTGACACTCTCTGGCAAAATGTCCAAAACCTTCGCAGTTATAGCACTTCACCTTTGACTTGTCAAAGCCCTGAGTACCTCTAGTAAGCTGTCTTCCTGTTCTATTCATGAACTTTTGCACTCTCCTGGTGATCATTGCCAATTGCCATTTCAGATCCATTTCTTCAACATCATCTGGATCTATCTGGTCATAATCTTCATCAATGAGTGCTGGATCTGTGATTCTACCCGCAACAAAAGCTTCATGTGCAGCACACATAGCAGCAAATACATTCATCCTACCCTCAGCTGATTTCATATTCATAGGCATGGACTTGTAACCAGCAGAAGAAGATGAAATGTTTCCAAACTTCATATTTCCAGTCTTTGCACCGTCATTAGCCCTTTTACCCCTGTTACCAGCATCAGTAGCCATGAATCCGGAAGAATCATCTCCATCCATTTGTGGACCACAATTGTCTGTCTCACCAGTATTACCAACTCCAGAAAAGAAAGCATTAACGTCAGCTGTTGGATTTTTCATAGTGGCATGATAGAGAGATGGATCTTGTGTGAAATTATCTTGAAGATCCTTTGCCTTATCCTTCATTTCTCTGTTTCTTAGTGTGGATATTACTCCATCTATATGAAGAGAAGCATAATCAGCTCTTTCTTGCAATCCATGACGAAATTCTCTGTAAGCTTTTGGCAAACCATCCAAGAATTTATCCACTATCTCAGTAGGAGTGTATTTAAGATCAAAATAAGCTAATTCAGCAAGAAGATGTTGATATCTCAGAATAAGATCCTCAACTTGTTCATTCTTTGTGGCATTGAAGCAATCAAATTGTTTTTTAAGCATTTTAATTCTGTTTTGCTTCAATAGAGGATCACCTTCACAATGAGCTTCAATAGCATCGAACAATTGCTTTGAAGTCTTGTATTCCTGTTTAGGAAACAGGTGCACCAACTCTTGAGGAATGCACATACGAAGTGTGGAAAGAGTCTTTACTTCAATGGCATAGTTAGCCTTTTCTTCACCCGTTAATTCTCCCACCTTGTATGTAGAAGTAACTCCATTCACAGTAAGAGTGGGCCATTCATAACCTTCAGTGATCATAAGCCACATATTCAAGTCTTCTCGTTGAATGAAATCTTCAAATCGACCTCTCCACGCCCAAAAGTCAGCTAATGAAACTAACTTTGGTGGAGAATTAGTACGTCCTACAAGATGATCATGATAAACCAGAGAATTGAGGTATAGGGCAACAACATTGTTGGTTGAAGATGAGGAAGCCATAAATGACAAATACTGTTCAAACGAAGATAAGAGATGAACGAAATTAGATTAAATTCGTAGAACAGGGTCAGTACGAAGATAGCTTAATTTCGTGGACAAAGGTTCTGAACGAAGATAAGTTAAGTTCGTTGACTAAATTCGTTTGAAGAAGATTCAAAACGAAAATGAAGATAACTTCGTATTCTATCTTCGTTTGATGAATTTAGAACGAATTTGAGTTAAATTCGTTTTCTAACTTCGTTGATTAACTTCGTTTCGCTAAGTTCGTAAGGCAAATGAACTTAACGACAGAAAAGTGTTCGGGAAGATTTATTGAGAAAATAACAATCAAACAAACGATCTCAACCCTTCGATAAGATATCGAATGGCTCTGATACCACTTGTGAGTCCCTCGATAACTACGGATCGCTCTCGAGATCGTCTATTGTTATGTCGTGAGTGCAGAATCCTCACGAGATAACTAGTTTGATTAGTTATCGTGTATATTCCTAATTATATCAATATAATCGGCCTTATGTGATCTATCTTCGTTTTCTATAAGCTAGAAACGAACTTAGTCGCCTTTGGTGTGTGTAATATGAACTGGGATGCTTAATTTAGGGTTTCCAATCGTTTATATATGTTCACAATCGATATTGGGCCTGCTGGACTTTGTTCTTACGAACTTAGCAGCCCAGCCCGTATAACGAAGATTATCTTCGTTAGTTCCTAACGAAGATTATCTTCGTTAGTACAACTTACCATCAACATCTATGCTTAGTTATTTTCCAAGTACTTTTATGTACAAGAAACCTAACATATATTATGTTTGTACTTGTATGACATACATAACAAACATCATATATAAACATATAAATAACACCAAAACATGTAATCGATCATTACTAAAACACGAAGTCCATAATCTATTAATTACATAAAAATGAATAAGACATAAAACAACATAATGTCTTAATCTAAAAGACTAATCAAATCTAAGTTGCTGTTGTCACATCAACATGCATCAACACTTCATAAGCTGATATAACCCCATCCAATGGTGCGACATAGTTGGCATTAATGATCGCACCGAATAATGCAACATCTTGTGCATTAGGATCATTCTGGTATCGAGAAACAAACTCATCATAACCACGTCTGATGATTGTGCTCACTTGCTTCACTTCTCCCACAGCAGGTAGATTTGGGAGACGAGCATTGATAATCATCATCACGAACCTAGGAAACATCAAAAATCTCCTCTTTCCCGTGGCTGTGATCTGTTTCTTCATCTCATCGAAGAAGAATTTCGAGAAACTATATGGCTTATTAAAAACTAAGCCCACCATCTGTGCCTGGGCTTCCTGGTTAAGTGTATCATAACCAGACTTCTTGTTGCTCAAACTAACCAGCAACACATGAGCGAGATACCTCCATCTGCCATAAAAACCCTTCTTGAACAGAGTTTTACTTGACATGTCAGCAGCAAACCCCATTCTCCTGAAAGCACCTTGAATGACTTCATGATGGAACTTGGTGAGACCAGTAGCACCACCTTCCTGTTCAACTGTGCCCAGATTAAGAATATCAACAAGATCTGCAGCTGTGAACTGTATATGCTGCCCGACAACAATAGTATGGAAGATATGTTCGTTTCCAGCACGAACAATATTAGCATTCGCCCAAAAATCTCTTAAATAATCTAAGTAAATAACTGGCGAATGAGTAAGCGCATGATGAACTTGTGATCTTCTGAAGAAGGCGAATATCTCATGATAATACTCTGTTCCTTCCTGATTATCATCAAAGTTCATCACGTAGTTATGCGCTGCAATGAAATTTCTTGCCATTTCTGTAATCAACATCAGACAATTAATTACTTAAATAGACATAAAAATTCATATGCATAACATATACAAATAACTTAAATTATCCCTGTAATTAAGTTAAAACACAATTAACATAAATTATCTCGGTAATTTAGTCAAACAATGATAAATTATCCCTGTAATTTATAATTAACTTTAATTATCTCAGTAATTAAGTTAAATCAATAATTAACCCATTTTCAAATTTTTATTAAAAATAAAACTTTTGAAAATCTGTTAAGTAAAATACGAGGTCGTATCTCTGTACGAGGTCGTATTTCAAGGTCAAAATACAAGTCAACTAAATTCTAAATACGAGGTCGTATTTTCAATTTAGCCACGTATTTGGTCCAGGTCGTAAATCCACATCGTATTTCAAAAGTCAACAAAGTCAAAATAAATTGACAAATGCGAGGTCGCAAATCTGGGCTAGCAAACCCCCAAATGCGAGGTCGTCGCACTGTTCATCTTCCCCAACACGAAATCGTGATTTACCCAACCAAAACTTGTAAAAATTGCTTCTATACGTTCGTATTCAAGCGATAAACATTCCCCAACCCTTAGTTTTACCCAGAAAACATCAAAATCGAAGAAAATAGTGAAACCCAATTCGAAAATTTCGAAACCTTTTTCTTGATTTTCTTGTTGCATGGTTAACTATTGGACGATTAGATTATATACCTAGATTCAGTTTTTCGAGATGAACACAAAAATATCGATCAAAAACTCTGGATCTAATCGGGTATATCGAGTCTAAAACGGGGTAGCAAAATTCTTTTTCGGGGTCGTAATGCTCTATTTTGATTTAATAAAATGTGAGGTCGTATTAGGGTTATTTGGGTTTATATACCCACTTGACCCGAATGGGCTTGGGTTAACCCGGCCCACTCAATTACGAGGTCGTATCTGCATAAGGCCCAATCGACCAAACACGAGGTCGTATTCTGCCTCTTGCTAATTACGAGGTCGTAAATACCTCCTGCACACTTTAAAATCAAAATTTTGTCAAAGTTTCTGAATAATTGATCAACGTTTATTACGAACTTCCTGGAAATATGAAAAATTAAAATGACTAAACCTGTAGACATCCAAATTTCATCTATTCCACGATCTTCGTCTTAAACCTGAAAAGTTAATAAACTTACCGAAATTCTTTAACTTTTCACAATCAATCTTTCCAAAACAAACTTTCCCGAATCTGTACCACTTGCGATCTGTACCACTTGTGAAACACACTTAAAAAGTTATAAAATTGATTCGTCATTCTTATACCTCCCCCTCAATTTTATGACTAGGAAGTATAACTATGATCAATCAAAATAACCACCATCATTCTTATGTACTCCCCCTTAATTTATGACTGGGATACATAACTATGATCAAATAACCAGAACAATAATCATTCTTATGTACTCCCCCTCAATTTATGACTGGGATACATAACTATGATTAAGTAAACAAACTTTCTGAATATTTTTGCTTAATCATATAAATTTTACACATGATATTGATTAACTACGTCATATTCTTATGAAAACCTTTCAAAACTATATGATCTAGATAATCAATATAACAACTACCTTTCACATATATATGTTTCTTTTTAACTTTAGATATAGAAACATAACACTTATGTCTAAGGTTGAAGACACAAAACCCTTTCACATTTATATAACCGTTTCTATTTCTAAAGGTGTAGATGTTTTTACAACCTTTCAAATTTAAACGATATATCTATGTCTAAGGTTTATAAAACATGAAACTAGTACCCTTTCACATTAAAATATCATATTTCTATGTCTAAGGTAAATACTCATAAAGTTGATAATCTTCTATATTAAAATTAAGATTTCTATATCTAAGATCTTCAACTAAAAAATATAGCTATCATCATCTTGTAATTACTATATAAATAATATTATAAAAACCTGATGATCTTAGCCTTGTCTTGAACACTTCAGTCTTTTGCTCAGAAATCCTTCCTTGAGATTGACTTCTCTGCAAATACACTGAAACAAAAATAATTTCGAGACAACAAAAATTAAATGCTATACCCGAAACTCGATCTTCTGAAACTTCAGATTTGAAAAGCAAACTTCAAACTCTCTGTATCGTCATGATAATCAACTAATGCACCATAGCTCGTTGTAGTTCTCCCCCTCAACGATAAATCCCTCCGAATTAAGCATATGCAATCTTCCATCTTGGATCTATTGCACGAGTCCCTGCTCGCCTTGCATAACCGGCATGAAATAGAGAAGTAGAATTTCCAACAATCAATCCTGAACTAGTTGACTTTCATGAAAACCAGAAACTTTGAAACTTGAAGCTCAAACTGTAGGAACATGGATCCTGTTTCCATAGCAATACTATTAAAGTCTCTATATCTTCATAACTCTGAATGTTTCTTCTGATTACTTGCAAAGTCTTCAGACAAAATATATAAAATACAGCTTCTTGTGCTAATACCTGATCAAAGTACTTCACACTTGTATGTGCAGTATTATATATGCTTAAAAAATACACAACGAGATAATAATGTTATTCTTCATTATTTCATCACTACAAATAGCAATGACTTAATCTAGAACTACATTTTTCATTTTCTTCTCCAATTTGTTATTCTTTACTATTATAAGTCATAAAAATCCATATGACATTATCTTAGTCTAGAACTACAAAATAATCAGAAACCAAACCTTGAGATCTCTGTCTCATTGTTCAGGTAAATGACCTAATCTATAAGATTTCGTCGTTTTAATTATACCAGATGTAAGTACTCATATGATTGCCTCATCAAACTAGTATACATCTCAATCAAACTTGGAATGACCTATGCTATTCACATTCGTCTTCCTTAAGCATAAAAGGAGGTAACACAGATTAACATGTTACATAAGCCTACAAGTGAGAAATAATTCTCTTATTATTAGTTATGAACAGTGATCCAAAAACGATTACCAATATGTTTGTCCTCTTAAACACTCGGTACTTCCAGTTTCCTTTTGGTTTGTGACACTTTCGACATACCCTGGCCAAGGACAGTCATCATGTAACCCGAGTAGCCTAATATGCCACTTAATCAAGTTTGCGAACTTAAGTGACCCACATTCAGATATACTCTCACAATCGACACAAGCACTAAGATTAAGACATTTGGTAACTACAGGGAGACGATCTTTAAGAATCAAGTCAGCGGTGACAGGTCGGTGATTCCTCACACGCAAAGTGACATAACTTGACTCACGTACGGAAATATACCCAACATTGCATAATGCTAAGTACTTGCATATTTGTGACATCATTTTAAAGCGCTTATGGAAACCCGTGACTTTCGATGAGACCCGTGTAGCAAACTTTCTGACAACCTATCCCAAGTTGGAAGCTTTAGGTAGGCCAGGTATACAAAGACACCCCAAGGACTTACTTGTCCGAATCTCAAAGGCCACATTAGCTCCATAATTTTCAAAAGATTGATAAGATATTAGATATCTTGTCACAAATATACATCCGAAAAGCAATACATACACATGTATGTACCCGGGACCTTCTATATAACGACCAAATATACATAATTACAATGCTAGATCTTTCGTAAGATTTAAGGACCAGATCTAATCATTTGAAAAGCAGGCATTCTCAGCCATATATCTGAATATGTTTCCCATAAGAACATTGTATACATTTAAGTTCAGATTATAAGGAAACCTTGGTACTTTGTGCCTACCGATACATCATATAATGGTATCACTGAACAGAGCAATTTAAAGTACAATTAAGTAGGCTTAAAAGCTAAAGTATCGTCACGTCTAATCGTCTTAACGCAGTGACCTTACTCTATTTATTATTTTCTTTTTCTTTTATGGTTTTTTTTTTCATTTTTTTTTCATTTTTCTGACACTATATGACATACATTACAACACAAACACAGACACATTTTACAAAGTTCATTTTGAGAGACACTGTCACTATAGATTTCTCATTCCAATCAGTTGGACTAGCAACTCGAAACGAGTTCGGTCGAAAGCCTTAGTGAACAGATCAGCTAAATTAAAGTCACTCGGCACTTTTTCTAGGACTATTAGTTTCTTTTCAGCACAATCACGTATAAAATGAAACCTTATGTCTATGTGCTTAGTCCTACTGTGCTTAACAGGATTATTGGTAATGAATATAGTGGATTCATTGTCTATCTTTATGTCAGTACAAAGGAAATTCTAACCGTAATCAGAAGAGCCTGTGAACAAGCATTCACTCGCTGTCATGTATTCCGATTTCTCCCCTAAGACTGACATCCACCTGAGGTCTACTTCCTCAAGAACACCAAATCTTTCATCCCTGTGAATAAACTGGCAATCTTCTGGAATTGACATAAATCATAACCAATAACATAAAATAGAAATATAAATGATAAGAGACTTTACTTATAGATCATCATCTTAATATGATCTTCTATAGTACCATATCTATTTCATGAACAATAACAAAAATTAACTATTTAGAACAAGTCTTCTTGGAACAATGATCATGAGTTTCATGGATTTTTCTCTTCCGTCCATCTAACACATCTTCAAAGTCTTTGACTGCTTGCTCATGAGACCTACATATCTCTTCTTGTTCAGGAGTTAACACAAGAGGTACAACCTTCGGACAATCATAACTACGGTCCTCTTTGTTAACTTCAACACTCCATACTTTATCAATCAAAACCCGAGGAAAACAAAATCTTGAAAATTCCATCTCGGTAAAAACTCGATCACTACCCTTTAATGTGTAATGAGTAAGATAGACTTTTTCCTTTTCTAAGTCCTTCTTAGACATTGACACTCCTGGCAAAGGGTTCTGATCCTGTTTTTCAATAAAACTAACATTGTCAATTAAAATACTTCCTTTAACAACTCTTCCAACCCCGGAAATCTTTCCGCCTTTGGAATTCATGAGACAGACATAAGACCCTTTAACAGGAGTAAACTCCGTTAATAGTCCCTTGTCTTCCATAATGTGCCTGGAGCTTCCACTATTGACAAACCATAAACCTGCGGTCTTCCTTAGTAGCTCCTGCACATTCACAAACGGATTAGTTTTCAAAAGGACCCCTAGCCTTACTGGCTCTGGGTCTATCGTTTTCTTCATCAGAACTATGTCAGCCCAATATCCACCAGTAGGCACCCAAGCCTTGGCTGTTTTAACTGTCGGGCCATCAACAGGCCTTCTGCTGGGTGAAATCCATGAATTTCTTCCAGTACTAGGCCTACGACTGGGGGAACCACTAGGCCTCCTGTCAGTAGGTAGCCTTTGGTTATTACCCTTAGAGTTCCTTTGAACTCTTGACATTCTCTCAGGAGATGATGAAGATAATCTCCTAGGACTATGTCGCTGAAAACGATCAACAGGGTTAGATTGCACATTGGAAAACATCCTATCATAATAAGTATCATTCGTTTTCATCCTATGTGGAGACTTCGATCTCCAATTACTTGATTGACTCGAATTACTAGAACCTTCTCTAAAAGAGACACTTCTAGGATTATTATTATGTGTCCTGCTGTTTTTCTCAAATTCTCTAAATCTCACATAATTTTTAACAGCTAGACTATCCGGATTTCTCTCAGCATATTCCTCATAATACTTGTTCTTATAATCTTTCATGGATATGCTAGGCAAAGACCCACTGTTTTCATTAGAGTCCATACTGCCTCTAGACCTTTCAGGTGACACCCTAGATTTGTTCTTCTTATAAGGACAACAGCTTGACACGTGACCTACTTCACGACACTTAAAGCATGACCTTTTAGAAGCCTTCTTTGATAAATCACCATAAATTATCTCAGGCACTTGGACCCCATGACCCCTTAACTCATCAATATATTCAATAGTTGCATAAGTTTCACAGCTTGAATGGGAGGTGCAAACCGTTTCACAGTTTGAATCTTGGGATCAATGGATAGCATTTCTTTAATTTTTCTTTCAGCAAATTGTTCAGGTGTTTCAGATTGAAAACTTGAACCTTCTGCATTAATTGTAGAAGTTTGAACAAAACCTTTCTTAAAAATATTGTCTTTAAAATCCTTGTTTTTAACAGGTTTTGGCAAACGTTCAGATTTTACGGGTTCATCAATGCTCTAGATTTGATCAATATTTTCAGGATACTTACCGTTTAAATCTGACTCTTTTGCTGAAAACATTTTATCATTACCTTTTACAGTAAAATAGACAATTGTTTCCATTTTAACTTCTTTTTCAACACTTTTAAGCTTATTATCCATTGTTTGATTTGCTTCACTTGGGTCTGAGTGAGCCTTAGATCCACTAGTCTTGTTCTCAGATCCCTCTGACTTTGAAATCTCAGGGACATGAACATCACTAGATTTAGTCTCTGGAGGGGTAGTCTTGGGTACATTTTCAGGTCTTGATTTTTCAGATTCTTCTAGAGTAAGCTTCTGAAAACTATCATAATTGTCGCTAAAAGGTGGCGGAACAGCATTATATCTTTTGACAAAACTAGGTTGTTCACCTTTTTCTTTAGCATCTCTGAGGTGACCCATCATAGTTCCTATGTCTCTCATTTTATTCAGTTTGCCACTTAGTTCAACAATTTGTACCCTAGAATCTGCTAATTCTTTATCTTTATTAGCACTTTCTTTTACTACCCTTTCAAAATCTTCATCTAGCATTTGTTTTCTGCCTAGTAACTGTGCAAATTCAACCCTAGGAGACTCAAACCTATCTTCTTCAGATTTTATCCGATTAAGATATTCTCTAGCATGACCTTTAAATACCATTACGTCCGTTGCTAACTTAGTCCTATCACTAGTAGCATTATTCAAAAAGGTCTTTGTTGAGTCAATCTCCTTTTTAAGAGCAGTTACTTCGCTAGACAAACCTATGCTATGTTTACATACAGAAATAAAGGATTGTAAAGAGAAACTTACTTGTTGCTCTGGTGCTTCAAGATTGGCTACAAAATTCACAAGCCCTTCTGTACTCAGATTATCAGGTATCTCAATCTTTACCTCTTTATCCTTTTTCTTGATATCCATAGTTTCATTAGCTTCAGTGGAAGCTTTTTCAACTTCAGCTCTTACTGGTTTTGATGGTTCAGGTTCCTCTTCTACCTTCTGATGAAAACTATCATGATCATCCGTGCTGGCATAAAGTGTATAGTCGAATGAATTATCAACGAGATCGTTCATTCCTCCATCAAAGTCTTGAATTTCTGCCATGAATGCATGATTCTGATCATCGGTACTAGTTGAACCCCAATTATATGTACCATCATTTTGCACAACCAAAGCTCTCGAGTTATCTGTTTCTCCTGAGCTTCTGTTCCCAGTATTAGTATATTGACGCCCTGAATTCTGACTAGCAATAGAACCACCTTGATTGAAGTTCTGATGACCGGTAGCTGAATTGTTGTCCCGTCTTGGCCTCTGACATTCACGTGCAAAATGTCCAAAACCATCACAGTTGAAACATTTCACCTTAGTCTTATCAAACCCTACTTTGCCATCAATGACCTTCCTTCCAGTTCTATCAGTGAATCGCTGAACTCTCAATGTTAACATCGCCAATTGCCAGTTCAGATCCATTTCTTCCAGATCATCTGGATCAACTTGCTTGTAATCCTCCCTAACCAGATCAGGATTAGTCAGTTTTCCTCCAATTAACTTCTCATGAGCAGACAAAAAAGAAGCTAGCATGCCCAAATGTTCCTCAGCAGATCTTATGCTCATCGGCATCCCTGTTAAACCCGAGCTTGGAGAACTACTTTTCTGATTCCCATTATGAATAACCATAGCTGATTCCGGAGAAGTTACATACATCAAGTTGTTGTCAGAATCCATCGTCATTTTCAGTTTGTCATCATCTCCACTATAGAAGGCAGTAATCCCTCCATTTGAAGATTTTGCAGAAGGAATGCTTGACTTGCTATGATAGAGTTCAGGACGCTGAACAAAATCACTGCTACCTGCTTCCTTCGACTTTCGTTTCATATCTTGACCTCTCAGCTTTCGAATGATTTGATCCAGAGTCCACTTACTAAATTCGGGATTTTGTTGGATTGAAGTAACAAATCCTTCCCATTTACTTGGAAGAGAATCCAACAACTTCTCGATAACATCTTCTGGATCAGGATTGTACCCAAAGTAAGCAAGCTCAACCAGCAGATGACTGTAACGAATTAAAGTCTCATCAAGAGATTCATCCTTGAAACTTGTGAATACATAGTACTATTTCTTCAACAAATCTTTTCTCCTCTTCTTGAGATCTTCATCACCTTCACAATGTTCTTTGAGTGCATCCCATAAGCCCTTTGCACTATCATACTTTTCAAACAAGTGCAAGAATTCCCCTTGCTCATACGTAGCTAGCTTTCCACCACTCGAACCAGGAATATCCTTGTCATTTGTCACTGTTGGATGAACATAACCATTGACAATACAAATCCACATCCGTACATCCATAAGTCTACAATATGACTCGAATCTTCCCTTCCAATTGAAATATCTGTCCAGGCTTATCAACTTAAGCGGTGAGTTGGCCTTTCCGGTTTCATGATCCATCAGAATTAATTGATTCAGCAAAGCTTGATAGTTTGCAGGTAATTGAGACGTCATTTTCTCCGAGCTAGCAAAATTCATGAACTGTTCAAAAATAAACGAGGTCGCAAAGAAAAACGAGTTCGCAAATTACAATCTCGAGGTCGTAATTGAACTGGCGAGGTCTTAAAGAGCTCACGAGGTCGCAAATGAAACATGAGGTCGCAATTGAACTGGCGAGGTCGTAAATTAGCTACTCCAGGTCGTAAAACAAGCTGGATGAGGTAATACGAGCCCACGAGGTCGCAAACGATACTGAAACCTTCAATTCTCTTAAATTCGAAACCCTAAAAGCCAATAAAACACCTTCGACTGCTGCAAACACCAATAGAGGTCAAAAACAAGATTTCTGGTCGTAAACTCGTGAAAGAATCACGTCTAAACGACCCTAAATCGATGTTGTCTATCACCAACAAGCTATAACCTTCCGGTATTAAACCAAGAGGCTCTGATACCACTTGTAAGTCCCCTTGAACTGGATCGTTAATAGCTTGCTACAGTTATCTTGAGGTGCGGAATCCCTCACTATAACTTGGTGATTCACAACAAGCCTTCAGATTATCTGCTGCCTCGCAGATCTTCTCTAGGCCTAGCGGAACAGCTATTGACGACTATAACCTGCACAATATGCTTGATATTTCGACAAATGTTCAACCCTAATCTCTGTTAGGGTTCGGTATTTATAGGAAACATACGATCTGGGCTACAGCGAGCTAGCCTCGCAAATCCAGCCCAGCTCGACACTATTACGAGGTCGTAATCTGTGTCTTGCCTCGTAATTGACCCTGCAATTACGAGGTCGTATTTCCTCTATGAAATGCGAGGTCGCATTTCATACTTAAGCAGATTATTACACATTCAATACTTAAACTTAATCTAGTATTCTATGCATAATATCAAGTTTATTAATGAAAATCACAATACAAAGACATATTACAATATAAGCTCAAACAATCTAGACTGCTATTGACATAGATGTGCACTTACACGTTTCCAAGTCAAAGGATCGCGTCTGACATTGTTAAGCATCATGTTCTATTCATCCTAATTACTATGGTTCTGGATCCCTCGGTTACAAGTGAATCACCTTTTACAGCTAGTTATAGACCGACTAGTGTTTTCCATCCTAGCATATTAGTCCTAGTGTGTGATCATAGACAACCATCAGAATTAAACTAATATATTCAGATATAGAACCGATAATAATATGAAGAACTAGTAAAACATGGATCTACGATAAACAGTAAAACACACTCCAATAGATTCTAACAAATAAAGTAAAACAATAAACGTTTACATGATCACATTGATCCAAACAAGTATTCAGCCTACTAGCCGGACATTATTAAAGGAATAACAAAGTCTGAAAAGATGAAAGACATTGTTTACCAAACTGAAAGTAAAATAGAAAAGTAAATCTAGACCGCGGATGAAGATCAGAAGGCGTTAGAAGCTCCAAAACCTTCTTGGAATCTGCAACTACGAACTAGGGTTGGATCTGGGCGGCTAGGGCTGCTGAATCGGCTCTCTATCTAGGGTTTTGAGGGTTAGTTCGACTTAAATAGTGCTGAAAGTCGGTTTCTGATCTGGGCCGCCCAGCGGCGCTGGCTGGGCTTGCCAGCGGCGCTGGGACTGGGCTTGATGTGGCCAGCGGCGCTGGTTGATTGGGAGCGGCGCTCGAGGCTTGCCAGCGGCACTGGGAGTTGTTGTTTCATCTCGTACTTCTTCGTTTGACTCCCGAATCACCTCCTTGTGTCTTGTAACTTCATAGGCTTCCTTCTTGAGTTACTTGATGTCATTTACCCTCTCTCGCATTTTCCGTGAACCTGCATAAACATACGATTCCATTAAGTATCGATAGTTCCGGAATAATAACTCATTTAGACATAGAAATGAAGCCTTTCGATAGGGGTTTTTATCACAAAATGGACGCTCATCATATACCCCCACACTTAAGTCTTTGCTTTTCCTCAAGCAAACAATCCAAGAAAAATAAAACAATGATGAGCGGACAACTTAAGTGTTAAAGTGTTCTACTTTATTAAAAACATTTGAAAGATTAGTCATGCAAAATGATTTGAGAAAGCTTTAGACAAAATCAGTAAGCTATTGCTAGAGGCAAGATAATCGGTCAATCAAAACTAAAAGCTAACTTTTTACTCGTGTTAATACCTCTAAAACAGTTCTATACTTCCACATGTCTTACAGCTCAATCTTACTACTTTCTGCTGACTAGTTAAGCACTTAATTAAGGTTTGTATAGCAATCAGAACTACTAGCTACTAGCAAGGCACTTATATTCATTCGTTTGTGTACTTGTGAGTCACTACTTAGATATACTCCTACACTACAGTCATGCTTGCTAGCTAAACACTAAAGCAGTTATACGATATTATCATCTTTAATAGTTGAGACAGCGGTGACAGGTCGGTGGTTCCCCACTCGCAGAGGGACATAACTCAACTAAAGGTTCACATCAATACAGCGGTGACAGGTCGGTGGTTCCCCACGCGTAAAGCGACATAACTTGATGCGTCTAGATTTTACTCGTTAATAGTTCTTTGAATGATTGTCTTTCTTAAGATTTACTACATTATTCATGCAATAGACATTATCAGAGACCCCAGATGACTCATACTCCTACTCCGCATGCAACTAGTTCACATTAAATAGTGTAAGAATTAAGGCGAACCATACATATAAGCTAGTTCCTACACAAGCACGTATAGCATTAAGTCCAATTAATATACCTATGCTAATGACTAGAAATCTAATTGCTAGGCATATTAAAGTCCGGTTAAATGTGCTATGGCAAACATAATTGCATACAGTTTCAGTCTAAGCTCTAATCCAGTTGGAAGCATGAACAGCCACAAGTATATAGTTAAGCTAACAATTCTAACTAACCGTTCATCTACCAAAGCTAATATTGCTTAGTTATCGTCATCTTTTGTCTACTTGCAAAGCTTATATTCTCAAAATAGTTTTCAGACACAGAAAAACTTAAAATTTGCATGAAATAAGTAGTAGAAAACTTGTGATAAATCAAACAATTAGACCAAGGGTTTTTCCTATTCCATCCCCCCAAACTTAAATTGTACAACGTCCTCGTTGTACTAGACATAGAAACTAAGGGAAATAGGAAAAACACGTAAAAAGTAAAAGAAAAAGGATTAACGAAACTTCCCGGGTCTTAAATTGCATGATAGTTGTTGAAGATGGCATTTGCGGAGCGACTTGAACATGATGAGCTTCAAAAACTTCAGTCGTCTCCATTTGATGGCGATCCATTGATGCTTCTCCACCTTCTTTTCTTTTTGGTATTTTCTGATTTTTTTTGGATTTTTTATTTTTTGATTTTTTTGGATTTTTGGCGATCTGGTGTGCAGAACGGAGCTGAAAGCGGCGCTGGCTAAGTTGGAGCGGCGCTGGCTGGGCCTGGAGCGGCGCTGGATAAGCGGAGTGGCGCTGGGAGTAGTGGGAGCGGCACTGGGATGCCCAGATGCATTCCCAGCGGCGCTGGATGTCTCCTAGCGGCGCTTTTGACTCCTGTACGTGTTCCGATGTCTGATTTCTTCAGCGATTTGATGCTCGAACTCCCCCACACTTAGCTTTTGGCCAAATGCATGGTTTCCTTCAGACTACAAAGCAATATACTCCTGCACACTTCAATCAAAATATAAAAATGGAAAATAACAAGCTAAAACATAAAAAATAAAAATAAAAAAAAAACAAAACACGATTGCAATAAGTTACTTGTTTCTTTGATCCACTGAAAGCTTGCTTCTGTGAATCTCAAAACGTACTCATAAAATATCACAAATGATAAAATTTAAAACAATCACTTAATTGCAATTAGTCACATATTCCTAAAATGAAAAATAAAAATAAAAATAAAATACGGCTTGGGTTGCCTCCCAAGAAGCGCTAAGTTTAACGAGTCTTCAGCCGGACTCGGCCTAGGAACTAGGGTGAGGAGTACGGGTTAGGCCGGGGGCCGGTACCCGTTGGATAACGTTCGAAGTGACTTATGGCTTCCTTGACGTTGGTTCCTCTCTTCTCCTCCAAGTTTTCTGAGTTCCTTCGTGCCTCAGTAGCTTCAACCATCTCCACGTCGATCGGTGTTTGATTTCCAGAGGCTGGTTCGGGTGTTAACGGATTTGATTTCGCGAAAATCGGGGCTGCAGGGGGTACCAGCGGCGCTGGGAGTGCCCGAGCGGCGCTGGGTGTCATCCTGAAGGGTGCCAGCGGCGCTGCTGAGTACCAGCGGTGCTGGGTGTCTCCAGGTGAGCTTCCAGCGGCGCTGGCTGGTGTCCCCAGCGGTGCTGGCTGATCCGTGGCAGTTTCAGATTTTGCGTTCTTGCACGATTCGGCTTCTTTCTTCTCTTGGGCAGCTTTCTCTCTACGTCTCTGATCAATATGGAATTCCCTCAGCTGTTCCAAGTATTCTTTCCTTCGTGCCTTCTCATCTCTTTTGTCCTTTCCATTTTCTCCTCTATTCCTCCATACGCCTCATTTTCGAGAAACTCATATGCTATGTGGATTCCGACGTCCATCAGCCCCATTCCTAAGATCCTTTTAATCATTTCCGAACTTTCACCTCTCAATCCATCGACGAATTTTTTTAACAAAGTGGTACGGTCAAACTCGTGGATTTCACAATTTTTATATAGAGCTTTTATTCTTTTCCAAGCTACTTTAACCGTCTCCCCTTTCCTTTGTTTGAACTTCCTTAACATATCCCTTAAAGCCAGTTGATTACGCATCTTTAGACCATAGGGCACCGTATCCCTCTTATCGAACTCTTTAATAAGGTTTTGTGTCTTCTCCCATTCCTTGTCTCCATCTTCCTCTTCTTCTTCGGACTCTTCAAACTCGGCTTCATAGAATGCGTCATCCAAGATTTTTATTCTAAACTTGGCTGGCCGGTTGTGAAAGCATCCATTAGCGGCTTTATCTAAGGCTCTTCGTGCATAGTCCTCCATTCCATAGTAGGAAAAGTCCGTAAACTCCAAATCGTGACAATATGTCTTCTTCCTTATTCGTCTCACGATCAGTTTCAAACGCTCCCATGACTCATCCACCTCTTCATACTCGCCTTGCTTAAAGTTTTGCATGTCTAAAACTGGATCTGAAGTTTCAAAGTCAAATTGAAACTCTTCTTCCATATAGTCGCCTTTAGCACGCTTTCCTTCTTCTTCGACTATGATGCACTTTACCTCATGCTTTTCTTTCATTAGAAAGTCTCTATCAAACCATCTCTTGAGTCCCATAGGGTTTTTGAAATCGCGCAAAAAAGGCTGCTGTCCGAAACTTCCAGAAGTTCCCAGCGGCGCTGGGATATTCCCCCAGTGGCGCTGGGGTCTCCAGATCTTTCCCGGATCATTTCCTTCTTCGTTCTCTAGTTCCTTCTTGACACACATGTGCTCCGCACCTTTCCAATCATACCTCCTCTTATCTGGTTTTTCTCCTAAGATGCTTTCCGGGCTACCTTTGAATACTCCTTCCATCTTGAGTTCATCTATGAAGCGATGATCTTCCTCGTATTCTTGTTCTTCTTGATGCACCTTTCTTTCAAGGAATTCCAAGGCGTCTTTTGTCTTGTTCAAGAATGTAAGTCCCCCGGGTCTTACTGAACCGAGATCGACTTAAGGATATGTCGAGGTGCGGAAAATCCTCGAGATAACCCACGGTTTTTATATCTAGCTTTTATGATATATATATATATCACTATATATATATATCCTATTATATATATAATATATATTTTTATATAAATATTTTATATATATTTTATATATATATTATTATATATATATATATATATATATATCTTTGCGTGAACATAAACACTCGTATTTGGTTACTATAGTAAAACGGCTCTCCGGACTCCCTTTATCAACCAACGTGATAACTTGGAGTCTACGAGCCGTCCAAACCGGGTGTGTGTTTGCGGTTCGTGCGTGAGATCAAGTATTACCCACAAGATCACTATATGCGTGTTCTTATAGTTTCTCTCTTTAGGTTTTGCTTGTTTCTCTCTCTACACTCTTGTTGGAACACGCATACACACACCCTCTATTTATAGGCAAGTGACAAAAACTCTCAAATCTATTGGATTTGAGTGTTCTCTATGAACAAGCAAACTTTTGCTTGTTCTTCAGAAACTCTCAAACTGTTTGAGAGTTCTTGTGTACAAGCATACTTTTGCTTGTTTCCACAGAAACTCTCAAACTGTTTGAGAGTTCTTATGAACAAGAAAACTTTTGCTTGTTCTTCAGAAACTCTCAAATCCATTTGAGTGTTCTTCTTGAACAAGCAAACTTTTGCTTGTTCCTAAGAACTCTCAAATGACACTTAAGAATATGTGAGTTAATGTTTCTCCTGCTGTTAGTACGCAGAAACAACATTAACTCAGCTGACATTTCTACTGCTGTAAATACGCAGAAACAATCATCAGCTACGACAATGTTTCTACTGCTGTGAATACGCAGAAACAACATTGTCTGTATTACCTATGGAAGTGTACATTAAGTTAATGTCTCTACTGCTGTGGATACGCAGAAACAATCATTAACTTAATCCTCCTCTGGAAGTATATTAAGATAATATTTCTACAGCAGTAAATACGCTGCAACAATATTATCTTAATAACTCATTACATGTAATGTTTACATTCATGTTGAGAACCTGCAAAACATAAATAATAAACAAACATATAAACATAATAGGATCCAATTTGATCAACCAAATATGCCAAGGTAATATTATCGACAAACGGTAATTACAAGATAAATTACAAGACTTGAAATATATAAAATACATCACACATCTAGAATGCTTTTGTCACCAAGGGATATGCACCAATAGTCTCCCCACTACTAGAAACATGGCTATCCTTGACCCGCTTTTTATGACCCACGCTAATAGATGACGCGCAAAGTGAGAAGTCATAAAATAATCTGTCATAACTTGTAAAATCTGAAGGGTTATGACACGCAATTTTTGGTGTCATAAAAAAATGTAGTGTAACGCGGAGTACACTTACATTTGCGTGTCATCCTCAAGTGTCGTCTTATAATTTTGTTCCCCATATAAAAGCTTATAATTTTTTTTTCCAATCAGATCGAACCTATACTTTTTTTTTCAATCAGATCCAGAAGCCCCAAAACCCTATAATTTTGGCAACGAAGAGGAGCTCCAAAATCGAAGCCCCAAAATCGATCAATCAATCAATCAATTCAATAATCACAAATTAATGGTAACGATTCTTCCTTTCTTTACAAATTCAACAATATTTCATTGATTCTTAGGGTTTCAATATTTTGATTATAAGCAGCAGCAGAAGAAGAAATCGAAGAACTTGATAGTTTGTTTGATTACACTCGTAGTTGTTTAGAAATCATTCCCCTCGATGACGGTTCGTATATAGATACATACATATATATATCATATGTTTTAATCTGAATTATTTAAGTTGTATGATAAAATTATGTTATTTGAATTTGAATGTTTTTTTTTATTTACTGAAGATGATGATGATGATACTCCTGTTATTCCTTCGAAACGCAGAAAATCCACTGATTCAATTAGATCCTGAAAGTATGTTAACATCATCTCGTTTTGCTATTGTATGTATCGAACTCTACAAGTGGCAAAATCTTTCAATTTCAACCAGATCCAGAACCTATACTTACGTTGAATTACGTTTTTTTTTTCCGATTCGAGATAGGAACAACAATCAAGGCGACTATGAACAACAATCAAGGCAACAGCCAAGTGAATATTGAAATCTGTTCTCAAAAGGTCTTTTTATTATACCGATTTCATCTGTTTATAGATCTGTTATTATATTAATCAATTGAAAATAACTAGGGTTTCTTTATTCTTATTTCCCATATATATATTATATATATATATTATATATATATATATATATATTATATATATATATATATATATATTATATATATATATTATATATATATATTATATATATATATATATATATATTATATATATATATATTATATATATATATATATATTATATATATATATTATATATATATATTATATATATATATATATATTATATATATATATTATATATATATATTATATATATATATATATATATTATATATATATATATATTATATATATATATTATATATATATATTATATATATATATATATATTATATATATATATTATATATATATATTATATATATATATTATATATATATATATATTATATATATATATATTATATATATATATATTATATATATATATTATATATATATATTATATATATATATATTATATATATATATATATTATATATATATATTATATATATATATTATATATATATATATTATATATATATATATATTATATATATATATTATATATATATATATATATATATTATATATATATATATATATATTATATATATATATATATATTATATATATATATTATATATATATATTATATATATATATATATTATATATATATATATTATATATATATATTATATATATATATATATTATATATATATATTATATATATATATTATATATATATATTATATATATATATTATATATATATATATATATTATATATATATATATTATATATATATATTATATATATATATTATATATATATATATATATTATATATATATATATATTATATATATATATATATATATATTATATATATATATTATATATATATATATATATATATTATATATATATATTATATATATATATATTATATATATATATATATTATATATATATATATATTATATATATATATTATATATATATATATATTATATATATATATATTATGAATATGAGTATTATATCTATATATTATATATATATATTGTTTAGAAATTTCTCGATGACGGTTCGTATATAGATACATACATATATATATCATATGTTTTAATCTGAATTATTTAAGTTGTATGATAAAATTATGTTATTTGAATTTGAATGTTTTTTTTTTTTTCCGATTCGTGATAGGAACAACAATCAAGGCGACTATGAACAACAATCAATGATAGGAACAACAATCAAGGCGACTATGAACAACAATCAAGGCAACAGCCAAGTGAATATTGAAATCTGTTCTCAAAAGGTCTTTTTATTATACCATTTCATCTGTTATATATATTATTATATTAATCAATTGAAAATAACTAGGGTTTCTTATATATATTTATGTAGATCTTATATATATATATATATATTATATATATATATTATATATATTATTCTTGATAGTTTGTTTGATAGTTGTTTAGAAATCATTCCCCTCGATGACGGTTCGTATATAGATACATACATATATATATCATATGTTTTAATCTGAATTATTTAAGTTGTATGATAAAATTATTTAAAAAAAAAGAGGTTATGACACGCAAAAACGCACGTCAGAAAAGAGGGTCATAAACCGAGGGTCATAGAAGGATGACGCCCAAATGCGGGTCATGAAAATTTATGACTGGTCCATCCTTGACGCGCTTTTGCGCGTCATCTGACCCCTTTATGACGCGCATTGCGCGTCAAGAATAGCTGTTTTTCTAGTAGTGCCCCCTTGACATTAGCATCTAGATGTGGTGTTCAAGTCTTCGTTTGTCGTCCTAAGTGCTGGCCAAAAAACCCTCTTCAGGAACTTCAGAAGTCTTCTACTTTCTTCTGCTCTTCTTTTTCCTTTTGTCATGAGAATCTTTCTCAAAATCTGAGTCAGACTCTGTCAGTGATTCCGTGCTTCTGCCTGCAGCAAGTCTACGAGCTCTTTCTTGATCAGCCCTAGATCCAGGATCCTTTGGCTTAATCATGTCGGCCATTGCATTTTGATATGCCACGTCATCGTGTCCAAACTTGATAAATATCTCGTTCTTCAGAATCAAGGTGCCAGAAGAGTCAGATGATATAACATCATCTCCCGAAAAAGGTAGAACATTCTGATGACCAACTCCTTCATCTTCAGTTGATCGTTCACGGCCACCAACTCTTACATCTCTAGTTGGTGTGGGACAAGCATCGGCAGGAGCTTTCCCTTTGTCTTCAGCTATGGGGGCTCGAGAGGTACCAGCAGCACCGGACTCGTGCCTATTGAAAATCTTGACGTCTATCTTGGTCTGCTAGGATCATCACCCCCATCCTCTCTACTTTCACTCCTAAGGGCATCATCCTTGCAGGTTTGCTGTATCTCCCCCTGAGACTTAAGATTTTCAATGATCTCATTCAGCTGGTCGTAGTCATCATCGAAGCTTGTCAGACCTGCAGTCTGGCTCTTTATCACATCATTATGATTTTCCAATCTTTTGACAATCTGTTTTAGGTGCTCAGATGTCTCAGATTGGATCTTCTGTAGAGCCTCATGCCTTGTCTGAAGCTGAGCATTCTTAGCTCTCAGCTCTTCAAGCTCCTGACGATGTGATTCTTCCTGCTTGGACAGATTCTCTGTCAAGCTAGCAACCAAAGCTCTCATATCAGCCACTTGCTTTACTAACCCAGATACATCATCAGTATCGGTTCCGGAGCTGCTTGGTTGGGAAGAAATAAACCGATGGTCGAGGAGGGATAGTCGGTGGCACAGTCGATCTTGACTCAGAAGGTCTGACTGTGAATGCATGTGGGTGTTGGATTGCAGAAGGTCCAACAACCGGAAGTGTAACAGTGCTAAATGGAACTGATGTTATAGCAACACTGGTGAACGATGTGAATGCAGACCCTGTTGCTGAAAGTCTGATTCTCTTGTTTGAAGGCTCAGCCGGTGGTCGCATCATCAATCCCTTATCTGCTCCCCTAGGTCTAGCAGTTACCTCCTCAGTATCCCTCTGCACATGCTCATACATATGTCCTGGTCCCTCTATGACTGCCACACTCATCATTGCACTAAGTCTGGGTGACTTATGTGTGCCACATGTGCCTTCTCCAGCTCTCCTTCTCCTCTTGAGCTGTAGAGGCGAACTATCTTCTTCATCCTCCTCCTCTGGCTGGAAGTCTGCATCAGCCTTTATTTCCCTTTCAGATTGAGCAGCACGTTGCTCTAGTAAAATCCTGTGTGCTCATTCTTGAGGGTCCTCTTGACCATCATCATCACTGGAGCTGTCATCTTGCTTATCGCAGTGGCATGAGGTTTCACTACTTGCCGCATCATCGGCCTCGTGATCCTCAAACATCTCATCGATCTTTGCCTCCAGATCTGCATGAGCGTCATAATGTTGAACCTGATGGATTTCATCGTCAGGTTCTAACATTTGCTGTGCAACCTCCGCAGCATCTTCAGCATTAGCTCGACCTTGTTCTACTTGGAAGAACAAGTCATCGACAGCTTCAGCATGTACTGGGGGTTGTTGCACTGAGGTTGTTGTTGTTGTTGTTGTTGTTGTTGTTGTTGTTGTTGTACTTGGTGTGCTGCAGGTGGTGGTTGAGGAACTTGCTGTGGAGCTGCAGCAACATTTCCTTCAACATCAGACCCATCATGGGCAAATCCATCATTATCCGGGGAAACATTTGCTGGATTGATGACTGCACCAAACAGATGTCTGTCTGTCGGTCGAGCTGGAGGTGGGAGTGGACCTCTGTACTTGTAACTATCTTTAAATATTCTGTTTGGCATAGTAGTTACATGCTCAACCGGACCCACCTGTGGTAGATTGGGCAGACAAGCATTGATGATCATCATGACAAACCGAGGATACATCAAGAAACGCTCGTTAGCAGCTGCACCAATTTGCCTTCTGATCTCGTTGAAGAAGAAACGAGAAAAGCTGTATGGCTTGTTCAGCACAAGGGAGACAACTTGAGATTGGGTCTCGACATTTAGCTTGTCATACCCCGACTTTCTGTTGCTCAGAGCAACCATGACCACATGACTGAAGAACTTCCATTTCCCATGAATACAGTTCTTCATGAAAGTGTTCTGGTTAGGATCCCTAACATAACCCATTCTTCTGTAAACTCCATATCGTAATGCCAACGGGTATGTGATGGGACCGTTGACTCCTCCCTCTTGGGCTTCAGTACCCAAACCAAGTATTTGAATGAAATCTTGAGGAGTGAATTGGATGACCTGATTGTTCACCGTGGCTTCAATCCTCTGATTATCTCCAGCAATGTATCTAGCAGAGGCCCAGAATTGACAAAGATACATCAATCTGAGCACTGGGTTAGCAGTAAGAACCCTTCTGATTCTCGATCGTTGAAAGAATTCCAGAATCTGAGCAAACTCAGCTGCATTCTCCTGGTGGACATCCAAGTTAATCAAATATTTGTGATTATTATGGAATTGTCTTTCAGCCATCTGCAAAAAGATACAAACAACAACAAGCAAAAGGTTAGCAACAACAAATAAAATCGAACTTTAAAGTCCTTAACATTTTCTAAACCCTTGAAACACTCTAAGTTTCACCGGTTCTGAAAAGATTACTAACTTTAATTATCGATTAATAGGTAGAATCAATAAAATTCTGATGTTTTCAAGAATAAGGAAACCATTTGTTTCACTTTCTGCTTAAACACCGCCAATTTTATCGAATCAACACGTCGAAATTAAAACTCTTAGTGTTTTCAAAGATATTAAAACCATTTGTTTCATAATCTACTAAAACACTTTTAGTTTTAATATACGACATATTGAACTTTATCAAATTTAATTAAAACCATTTGTTTTTCATAAAATTTTTAAAGTCCTTTCTACTTTGACTTATAAACAATTTTCCCATTATGAAAATTTATAAGTCCTAGAATCGACGAATTCCTTATACACACACATATGGTGACATTACACACATATGGTGTCAAGTTTGACTAGTCAATGCGTGTTGTGTTTCATATTTTACTTGTAGAAATTTTAAATTATTTTAAAAATTTCAAAGTCATGAAACACGCAAATATCACAACACGCAAACAGTGTATTTGACATAAGAACACGCAAACTGGTCATATGCGTGTTCTTCATGATGACGTCATCATCATGAACACGCAAAATCTGGAATACTTTGAAGATGTGCATCTGGGTTCATATGAACACGCATATGACATGAACACGCAAATGCAGAACGTCATCATCAAAATATCACCAGAAAATTTGAACTTGTAAACACTTAAATCTGGTACGAATAGCATCCTATAGGTCCGATTTAACATATTTTAAGTTCCATTTCTTCATCCATAACGTGTTTAGTGTCCCATTTAGAGATTTATTAACCGAAAAATAAAACCCTAAATATTTGGCTATAAAACATCAATCTGGATTGATTGTGTTTCATATTTTACTTGTAGAAATTTTAAATTATTTTAAAAATTTCAAAGTCATGAAACATGCAAATATTACAACACGCAAACAGTGTATTTGACATAAGAACACGCAAACTGGTCATATGCGTGTATGACAAAGAACGCGCAAATAGAGAGGGTTTTGACAAGAACACGTAAATGATTTAAATTAAATCATTAAATGCGTATAATGTTCTATTTATACCCAATATAACACGCAAACCCTATTTGTACACTGAAACGCGCATATGAAGCCCAGTTGGCAAAACACGCATATTAGGCCCATCAGTGAAACACGCAAAATAAGCCCACTTGACAAACACGCATATTGAGCCCTTTATGCAAAACACGTATATGATGTCCACTTGGCTAAAAGTGCATATTTCACTTAACCTAATTTTCTCGATTCATGTGATCCTTGACTAACACTTTGAAAATTCACCAAGAATTTTCTTGAACCCGATATGATTAACGAAAAGAATTCTTTAGAGAACACGATAAGCCATACACGAACCTCTTTTTCATATCATAATTATTCGTACTTTTCTCGATAAAGAAATTCTTGATAGATGTCACTACTTAAACAAAAATACGATGTATGATTATTAAATTACGACCCATTATGTCATTAATTAATTAATGATCTACAAAGTACCAATTGTTAAGTTTTTGACAGAGACAGACATTGGACACACACAATGCTATTAAATAAATTCAAATACAACAAAAATCAAAAGATACAAGATTGAATAACATGATAAACAATCTCTCCATCTTTATTTTTGTCTCCGTTTGAATTTAGATGAGTTATTGATGTGCAAGTGTACTCTGCTTCCATTTTGAGCTTGAGCTTTCTCCATTCCGGACTGTTGAGTCATGTATTCGCTGAGAGACTTAGCGAGCGACCTTGTCAGCGAGCTCTCAGCGACCTCAATTATCTTCGAGTTAAAGGATAAGTTCAATGACTCACCGCCATGTTTTGTAAGTCAAATATAGGCGGGAAGATGAAGATAAGAAGGCTGGTCCCAAGGACACGTGTTGCAAGATCAAGATGGAGCCATGTGACCTTGTACCGTTTTGGTACTAAGGCATTTCTCTTTCATGCCGTTTTGGGAAACAAACAAGATGAAGAAAAGAGAACTCTGCAGATCTGAATTATCCACCAATAGATTGTTGACAACCTTCATGTGTCAACATCTATTGGGTTGTCATGTGATGTCGTTTCTCCTCTATATAAGGCATCACTTGACCTAGCCACAACCTTGTTGGTTTGTTCTACAATTGTCACTTTGTGTGTTTTTCTCTCATTGTAGAACTGTTAAGTTTTTGTGTGTGCAAAAACTTAACAAATATTTTCTCTTTTCTTTCTTTGTAAACCGACCATGTATTCACCGTTTATTTAATGATACATATGATTAAACGTGTTTACATTCTTGTCTTACATTCTTAGTGTAATTTACATTAGTTGTTTAATTACATAATCGTTGCAAACTTGGGACTTTCAGTTGGTATCAGAGCCAGGTTTCGATACACTGAAACTGATCTGAAAAGTGTTTGCAAGATTATCTTTCTTTCTGTACTTTTAATTTTCTGCATCTAAAATCTTTTCTCTTTTTTTCTTTAAAACTTTTCTTTCTTATGGCTTCTGTTCCTACTCTGGTAAATACCAGAGACTTTGGGTATGTCTCTATCCCACCAAGATTCGAAACTCATGATTTCGGATCTTGGAAAGAGAGAATGCTCCTACACATAGTAGGAGTTGAACCTTACTTAATGACTATTCTGACCAGAGGGCCATATGTACCGGTTCTGGTTACCAGGACACCAGGAGCCACTACTGATGCTCCTGAGGTTGTCACTGAGCTTATTAAACCAGAAGTACAATGGACAGATTATGAGCGTAGGCTTGTCAATCTGGATGCTCGGTTAAGAAATCTCATTATTACTACCCTTCCTGATGATATTATGAAATCTGTCATCAAACTCCCTACTGCTAAAAAGGTGTGGGATAATCTGTGTACCAGATTCGATGGTACGGCAGATGTTCTTGCTACCAAGAAAATAGATCTAAAACGTGCCTATGAAGGATTCTTCTCTCTTCCTAATGAGAGTTTGGATGGCACTTACAATCGGTTCAAATGTCTTTTGAATGATATGACAAATGTGGGCATAGAGCATGATACGCTTGAAATATGCCACAAGTTCATTGACATCTTGCCTATCAAATGGCAAGGTCTAAGACAAATTCTTCGAACCACCAAACTGCTAAAAACACATGACTTGGAATCCCTCTATGGCACTCTTCAATTTGAAGAGAGAGCCCTTGCTCAAAATCTGAGAGCTGAGGCTGAATCTCTAAGGCATGCTGGCTCATCTTCTACCTCTTTATCTAACATCTCTCATTCTCATGACCCTTTGCACTGGTCTCTGCTGAAGTCAGCACTGTCCATCTTGACATCAGCAATTCTACCCCCTCTAACGTCCAAGATCTTGTCAATGACCTCGATTTTGAGGAGAGACAAGAGATGTTCTCGGACTTCATGAACTTTGCTCTCATCGCTGGTAAACGATATTCAAAAAAATGGAATGGTCGTAGGTCGACTTCATTTCAAAAACCAGTGGTTGACAAATCTCAAGAAGAATGTTGGAGGTGTGGTCGAAAAGGCCATTACCAAAAAGAATGCAAAGTTTCTATTCCTTCTTTGCAGGCAGCGAAGCCCTCTTCATCATCAGCGAGGCCCTCTTCAGCGAAGCCCCTGCCAAAGGTCTTGTCGTTGAAGAACATGATTGGCCTGACTCCGATGTCTCTGACAGCGAGGACTATGTTGATGCCATCTGTTTTATGGCACTCGCTGATGATCAGGCGCTGACAAAGGATCAAGTCTGCTCTAGTCAGTGGGTCAATGTCACAATAAAGAAGGTATGCACCTTTTCCTCTGCTTCTGAAGAGGACAAACCTAAAATTCTTGAATCTCTTACCTGTGATATTCAATATGTCGAATCCATTCGTGCTGACCTTCAGTCTAAACTTAACTCAGTCAGTGCTGAGCTAAGTGATAAAACTGACAAGCTCAAGGACTTAAGGAATGTCCATGTTGAGTTTGAATCTCAAAAGCTCCTTAATCAAAATCTTCAAATCTCAAATGAGGAGCTGAAGAATAAGGTCGCTGACCTTGAAAAAATTGTCACCTCATGGTCTAAAGACTCCAAGCTTCAAAACCAAATCTTCAGTTTGCAAGTCCCCGCTCAAATGAAAGCCATAATTGGTGGTGACTATGAGACGGCCGCTGTCATTGCCAATATGTTCAGTGACTGTCCTGCTGCTGAAGAGAGGATTCCTCCTAAATCTCTGGAATCTCGTGAGGAATTGCTGAAATATTACTTTGTAAAAGGTATGAATGATTATCATTCTGAATTGAATGATGAATCATCCTCACCCAGCACTTCCTCTTCTTCTCCTCAAGCTGAAACTAGTTCTTCAACTAGCTTCGCTAAAACCATCTTTCCCAATCATCCTATTATTGATATGATGCCTAATGAAGGCAGAGTTCAATATTCTTCTTCCCAAACCTTTGAAGGAAATCCTTCAAGTGATGGTTACAAACCTATCGCTCCTCAGCTCTTGACTGAGGAAATAATTAATTTCATTAAAAAGATGGAAAACCTCAACAGCATACGTGTTAAAGAACTCAGAAGCGATCATGGCACTGAGTTCAGAAACCACACTCTTGAGACCTTTTGTGCTGATCAAGGGATTAGACAAAACTTCTCTTCTGTTCGAACTCCTGAGCAAAATGGAGTAGCTGAAAGGAGAAATAGAACTCTCATTGAAGCTGCAAGAACCATGCTCAGTGAGTCTTCTCTTCCTAGTAAATTCTGGGCTGAAGCAGTTAGTACTGCTTGCCACACTCAAAATAGGTGTCTTATTGTCAAACGACATGATAAGACTGCCTATGAAATTCTCAAGGGTAAGAAACCTCAAATTTATATTTCCATGTTTTTGGTTGCCCAGTTTTCATCCTGAATGATAAGGATCATTTAGGTAAGTTTGATCCTAAAGCTGATGATGGCTATTTTCTGGGTTATTCTTCTATCAGTAAAGCTTTCAGAGTTTTCAATACTCGCACTCAAAAAGTAGATGAATCAATTCATGTTACTTTTGATGAAAGCTGTTCAGCTCTTGGTGATCTTTCAAATGAATCAATTGCTGAAGTGATTCTCAGCGATCTTTCTGACTCTTCAGAAGTGTCAGCGACACATCATGATGTTGCTGACCAACCCATCGCTGATCCTTCTAGCATTTCTACAAATGATGAGTACATTGCTGCTCACATTTATTCTATTGATCCAGTTGAGCCTCTTCTTAGAACAGTTAATGCCACTTCCATTAACGCTAGTCCCTCAACTGACCTTCAAGTTACTGACAGTATCGCTGAGGAAACCTTTCATGATGCCTCAGCGAATCCTCTTTCAGGAGACGCTGATGATGATACATCTCAGCAAGAGGTACCCACTGCTATCAGTGACCCTCCTGTCAGCAACTCTGAACCTGTACTAACCATTGATCTCTCTACATACTCTCTTACACCAAATGAACCTACCACCACCTTATCCGCTGTCTCTCACTCTTCTTCTATTCATACACCAGCACTCCAATGGACTGCTGATCACCCACTTGACCATGTGATTGGTAATCCACACAATGGTGTCCAAACTCGAGCAGCGACAAGTAATACTTGTCTCAATGTCAATTTCTTATCTCAAATTGTGCCTGCCAACATTGGTGAAGCTATGGCTGATCCCTCTTGGGTGGAAGCCATGCAAGAAGAGCTGACACAATTTAAAAGACAACATGTTTGGTTCCTTGTTCCTCCTCCCTATAAGGAACCCATTGGCACTCGATGGGTTTATAGGAATAAGATGGATGAAGCTGGTGTAGTCATCAGAAACAAGGCAAGACTGGTTGCTCAAGGTTATACTCAAGCTGAAGGCATTGATTATGATGAAACCTTTGCTCCAGTCGCTCACCTTGAAGCTATTCGTCTCTTTCTTGCTCACGCTGCCTACAAAGGCTTCATTGTCTATCAAATGGACGTCAAGAGTGCCTTCTTGAATGGTGCTCTTGATGAAGAAGTCTATGTTAAGCAGCCCCCTGGCTTTGAGGATCCAAAGCACCCTCACTATGTCTACAAACTAAATAAAGCCTTATATGGTCTTAAACAGGCTCCTCGAGCTTGGTATGACACCTTGTCTACCTTCCTTCTTGACCATGGCTTTCGTAGAGGAACCATAGACAGCACTCTCTTCATCTACAAGCATAAAGGTGATGTTCTGTATGTGCAGATTTATGTCGATGACATTATCTTTGGTTCCTTATCCACAAAACTCTGTCGAAAGTTCAACTCTCTTATGTCTAGCACTTTCGAAATGAGTATGATGGGTGAATTAACCTTCTTTTTGGGGTTACAAATTAAGCAACTTCCCTCAGGAATATTTATCAATCAAGAAAAATATATTCGGGATATGTTGTATAAATTTGACTTCACCCACGTCACTCCAAAGGGAACTCCCATGTCCCCTCCAAATAATCTCCATGCTGACCCTGATGGTAAGTATGTGAACCCCACTCACTATCGAGGCATGATTGGGTCACTCATGTATCTCACAGCGAGTCGACCAGACATCATGTTTGCAACATGCCTCTGTGCTCGCTATCAAGCTTCTCCTAGAGAATCTCATCTCCTCGCTGTAAAGCGTATCTTCAAATATCTTAAGGGTACACCCACGCTGGGTCTTTGGTACCCAAAAGACTCCAACTTCGAATTAGTTGGATATTCTGACTCTGACTATGCTGGGTGCATGCTTGATCGCAAAAGCACCAGTGGTGGATGTCAACTGTTGGGGGGGGGGAAGCTGACTAGTTGGACTAGTAAAAAGCAACACACAGTTTCCATCTCCACCGCTGAGGCAGAATATGTCTCTGCAGCGAGCTGTTGTGCCCAAATGCTTTGGATGAAACATCAGCTTGCTGATTATGATTTGGAATACTCCAAGATTCCAATCATGTGTGATAATACAAGTGCTATTGCTATTACACACAACCCAGTTCAGCATTCTAAAACTAAGCATATTGATATTCGATATCACTTTATTCGTGACCATGTCATGAAAGGTGATATTGAAATTTATTTCATTCCAACTGATGATCAACTTGCTGACATCTTTACTAAACCATTGGATGAAACTAGATTCAAACTGCTTGTTAGCAAGTTAGGAATGTTGAATGGGGAATCAGCAACATGATTTGTCATGATTGCTAATTCAGCGAGTTAAAGTCAGTCTTGCTCGCTGATCTCCACAAGCAATGAAGAGCTTAAAGTCTTCATCTAGTCCAGCAGCAAACGGCTCTGGTAAAGACTTATCAAATCCGTTTATCCCTGTTGCTTTGGAAAAAAGCAAAATAAAAGCAATGGAGAGCTAAAAGTCTTCATCTAGTCCAGCAGCAAACGGCTCTGGTAAAGACTTATCAAATCCGTTTATCCCTGTTGCTTTGGAAAAAAGCAAAATAAAAGCAATGGAGAGCTAAAAGTCTTCATCTAGTCCAGCAGCAAATGGCTCTGGTAAAGACTTATCAAATCCGTTTATCCCTGTTGCTTTGGAAAAAAGCAAAATAAAAGCAATGGAGAGCTAAAAGTCTTCATCTAGTCCATAGCAAACGGCTCTGGTAAAGACTTATCAAATCCGTTTATCCCTGTTGCTTTGGGAAAAAGCAAAATAAAAGCAATGGAGAGCTAAAAGTCTTCATCTAGTCCAGCAGCAAACGGCTCTGGTAAAGACTTATCAAATCCGTTTATCCCTGTTGCTTTGGGAAAAAGCAAAATAAAAGCAATGGAGAGCTAAAAGTCTTCATCTAGTCCAGCAGCAAATGGCTCTGGTAAAGACTTATCAAATCCGTTTATCCCTGTTGCTTTGGGAAAAAGCAAAATAAAAGCAATGGAGAGCTAAAAGTCTTCATCTAGTCCAGCAGCAAATGGCTCTGGTAAAGACTTATCAAATCCGTTTATCCCTGTTGCTTTGGGAAAAAGCAAAATAAAAGCAATGGAGAGCTAAAAGTCTTCATCTAGTCCAGCAGCAAATGGCTCTGGTAAAGACTTATCAAATCCGTTTATCCCTGTTGCTTTGGGAAAAAGCAAAATAAAAGCAATGGAGAGCTAAAAGTCTTCATCTAGTCCAGCAGCAAATGGCTCTGGTAAAGACTTATCAAATCCGTTTATCCCTGTTGCTTTGGGAAAAAGCAAAATAAAAGCAATGGAGAGCTAAAAGTCTTCATCTAGTCCAGCAGCAAATGGCTCTGGTAAAGACTTATCAAATCCGTTTATCCCTGTTGCTTTGGGAAAAAGCAAAATAAAAGCAATGGAGAGCTAAAAGTCTTCATCTAGTCCACTAGCAAACGGCTATTGGTAAAGACCTATAAAATCCGTTGATGGCTGACAGTTTGCCAAAAACCGTAGTCAGCGACCAAATTTTAGTCATGAAGTCGCTGGCATAATATAGCACTGATATGTGCAAATTATATGTATATTCGATGCTTTGATGGTATTGTTAGTGATTTCAGGCTTAGAACAAGTACAATGGTTAGAAATGGCATTTGGATGGCTAAAAGATGCATTAGGATGGTTCGTGTACGAGTACGAGAAAGAATGAGTTGAAAATTACAAGTTTTGCTGAAAAAGAGGAGGAGTGCGTCGCACCAAGCAGGTGGTGCGTCGCATAGATTGATCAGAAGATTGGGTTAGATTTTGCAAGAGCCAAGATGCGCCGCACCAAGTGTGGTGCGTCGCATAGATTGATCAGAAGATTGGGTTAGATTTTGCAAGAGCCAAGGTGCGCCGCACCTAGCTGGTGCGTCGCATAGATTGATGAAGATTGGGTTAGATTTTGCAAGAGCCAAGGTGCGCCGCACCTGATGCTTGGTGCGTCGCACCTGTAGGTCGGTTCAGCAAGGTTTTTTTGTAAACACTATAAATACAAGACCAAAACCCTCCCATTCGATATACTTTCACTTTGGGTCGATTTTAGGGTTTCTTGAGGCACTTTTCAGCAGCTTTTACGTTCTCCAAGTTCATAGGGTTGCTCGAGAGATTCAAGGCATTCCAACATCGATTTTCTTAGCTTTTCATTGTCTTTCACACTTTGGTACAAGATGTTTACTCTTTCTTTTACTATTTGTGACTTATTTATGATTATGTCTAGCTAAATACTTCATCATCTACTGAGATGAAGTGACACAATGAATAATGGTTGCATAATCTTTTGAATTCAAGTTGATTGTTAAACGTTTTGTCGAGATCTTAATGCTTTGAGTACTTGTGTTCTTATCTATTGATTTGTTGATAATGTATGAATGATTTAGAGGTATCTAAGTTTAGGAGTGCATTGTTCTAGTTAATTGGGTACAATTAATAGGTGTCGATTTGTGGTAACAAGTTGATAAACAACAATAGATAATAGAATTCAAAGTGTTAACGGTTTGGTAAAATCGGTAGACAAGATTGTTTACAATAACAATACAAATTCGTCAATTAAGTAGGTCTTGATAGTGAACGTGGTAACGGAATCTTAGGGATCGAACAATTGGTTAATGGGTCGGATAGGGTAATAAGCTAGGTGCGCAACTAGTGAGTTCTTTGTCTAGCCTCGTTATAAAATCAACATAGTTGAATTGGTTTTAATTTAAATGCAACCTAAATAAGTTGTGTCATGGAGTCGAAGTAGATGATCTTTTAATTCTCATTGATAATACAAAATTCTCTTTCGTTTAAATTCTCCGGAATTGCTAACTTTTATAATTCAATTTAACTTCTCAAAAATTCAAGTGACGGGAGTCCAAAAATCCAAACCTTTTTCTTAACTACTTAAAACTCGCTTGCTCTTGTTAGTCTCTGTGGAACGATCCTGGACTTACTTTGAACTATATTGCATACGGACGGGTCCACTGCCCGATTGTGTGTAGTAATCGGTACGAAGTATTTCTAGATTTTAATTTAACTAGATTTTCACACATCAAGTTTTTGGCGCCGCTGCCGGGGACTAATTTCAGAGTTATAGTTTGAGATTTCGTAGTTGATCCTTTCTTGTATACACGTACAAGAGAGTTAATTGCTTTCTTAGAGTAGTTTTATTTTTATTTTTATTTTTTTCTTTGTTTTTTTCTTTTTATTTTTTTTAGTTTACTTTTCTTCCATCGGTGCTTTTCACGGGGTGTGTTAGTGTTGTTTTGCAGGATTAGCATCACCAATGGCATGTCAATACTATGAATCCGAGGAGGAATATCCGGACGAGCTTCGGAGCTTTGAGCAGTTTTCTCATGAAACGTATGATGAAGCTTGGGTAAGGATAAGACGAATGGTTGAAAAATTTGGAATGTACGGGCTTACCATTCGTCAACTTGTTTCGATCTATTGTCGTGGGTTGGAAGACGAAACAAGGGAAATATTAGGTGACGAATTCTCCTCGATGAGTCCGGAAGAGATATTTGACTACATGGAAGAGCACGCTCAACTGGAGGAATGGGTGACTTTGCCCAAAAATAAGGCGATATGGCGAGATTATGAGGATTCGGAAGAGAGTGAAACATGGGAAAGTCATCAAATGTCGGATTCCGAACTACACGAGTCATTACCCATTAAGGATGAAAATGAAGATGACGTGACAGATTTGGAAGATGCGGAGGTTGATCATGAGATGCACGAGATGTCTTCCATTAGCACCGAGGATTTAAATGACATCGTTTATAAGGAAGATTTTACTTCAATTTCTAGTGAGGTAGTTTCTATTTCTATTTGTGTTCCAAGTGCTACTAACTTTGTTTTGCTGAAAATGAAAGAAACTCAATTATCTCATTCGAAGTCCGACCTTGGTGACATGGCTAAGGAAGAGTTTTTGGACGAATGTGACGAGCAAAATGATTCTTTTTCACAGTCCAATCTTGGTGACATTACTTTGGGAAAGACTATAGAAGAAGTTAAAATGAAGCAAGAAGACTCAACGCCAAGACGAGGAGACCTTGTTGATTTGTACGGGGACTATCATGACATACCACATCCAGAACCGCACGAGTCGAGCAATAAGGACGAGAGTGATCGTGTTGATGTGGAACTGGAGGAAGAAGGTGAAGTCGTTTGGGATGAAGCCGAAATGGAAGGGGAGGCTAAAATCATATGGGATGAAGAAATAGTGACGACCCCGACCTTGAAAACTAAGTTTGTATCCACCATAATGGATGTGTCACCCATCATTGAAGCTAGTAATGAAGATACGGGAGACATCAGCTGGGAGAAGTCCAATGACCGACTTGAGGATTTCTCACTTTTTAAGTTTAGACCTCCCGACACTCTAAGTATGGGGGAGTCTATCATTCCACCGGATATAAACAAAGTGAATCCTATATTCGCTTATTCAGGTAAGCATTCTAACCTATTTGATTTGTTATTTACTGAAATGCTTTCCTTTGATTTATTTGCAGGAGTGCCAAAGCCGCTTAAATTTTTCAAGAAGATCATGGCACGAAAGAAGGAGCCGGATAAAGGGGACACAACTCTCTCAATGGAGGAATGCGAGGACAGAAGTCGGGAAGATTTGCAACCCAAGTCGGGTTATCCAGGGAGCTTTCTTAATCTTACTTATTGTGATTTAAATTACAATTTTAATTGCATTAAGTTAAGTCATATAAGGGTTAGTAGTAATTTCATGCATTATTTCTTACTCTTTAAACTAGACCCGAGGCTTTTAGCTCCCAACCCTTTCAAATCCGCGGACATGAGTTTTAAAATTACTTACTTGAAGATAACGTGTCACAATGGAATGTTTAAAATTATATATGTTCAGATAAAAGGGTGGATATTTTCTTTAGATTTTATTGAAAGTATGAAAATGTTTTGTTCAATGAAATGGAAATTTCATAAGGTGAAGTATATTGTTTGGGTAATGATTAAGATCACATTTACATACTATTCTCCTTATTCGAGTAAACCGCCCGACACCTTAAGTGTGGGGGTGTTTAAGACCCCACCATGGTAAATTTTGGGAAAGAGTCTAGCTAACGACTCCTTAATAAATTAAGCGCTTCTCGGGAGGCAACCCGTGTGTTTTTATTTCATTTTTCTTCATTTTAGTTTCTTATATTGAAAACCCAAAAACATTTGAAAAATCAAAAAAACCAAAAAGATTTTTCCTTAACAATTTACTTTTCTGTTTTTAGTTTTATTTTATTTTGTATGGTGAAAGACAAGTATGGGGGGAGGGTTTGGTGCTTATTATGTCTAATGTTCTAATGATGATGTTTTAGTTTCTCTTTTGGTTGTGTTTTATGCATTTTAGAAAGGTAGCGATTCATGTGCATATGCTGGCAGTAAGTTCAGCGCCCATTCATTTTAGGCGATTCTACCGAGCATAAGAACATTATCAACATCCGGCAAGTTCTCATGATCTTTTCTTTTCTTTTATTTTTGCTTTTACCTATTTCCCATAGATTGTTTTTAGTTCATTGTACATTGAGGGCATTGTACAACTCAAGTATGGGGGGAGAGGTAAATAGGAAAAAGCCGGATGAATTTTGAGACATTTTTGAACTTTTGTTTGCTTGTCCATATAGTTGAATTACTTTTGTCACTTAAGATTTAATCATATTAGTAATTGAACTATAATTCCTTTGGTTCAAACTTTTTAATTGTGAAATGTGTTTTGAATGATTAATTAGGCAAATCCATTCTGGATTGATTACATGACTAGCATACTTCTATCCCAAAACACCAAATATGTGAGATTCTTGATTCATTTATAGATTGGCTAGGTGTTTCGGTTTTGTTTTGGTTTGCCTTGTAAATTTGTCCCTCTCATAGGCTTTTGGATTTATTCAAGAGTAAGGGTCTCTTTTAGAGCTCTGAATTATGACGTGCAAGTTTGAGGTTAATTCATTCCATTTCCGATTATTTCTTTGATATGAGTGTGCCGGTGATTGCGTTGATTCTAGAACTTGTCCTAGTTGATCGTTCCGTGGTTGCTAGATGATAAAGAGGTAAATTTAGGAATTAACCGTATTTTCTTTGTTTATTTCACCCTTTGTTATGTCATTATTTTTAAACCATGTTAGTGTGCATGTGTTTAGTAGCTAATCACATCGGTTAGTGAATTTCCTTTGTTTAACCCTTGTTGCACTCATTTTTAGTGCAAGAAACTTTTAGATAACCTGTTGCGCCTCACCTTTTCGTTTGTGTTAAATCCACTCAAATATTTAACCTTTTCCTCGCCATACCGATAGTCGAAATCCTTGGTTGGTCATTAGTTGCCTATGCTAGTGGATGGTTTGGGGCTGTCTTTGTTATGACAGGATGGTATATTCTCTATTTTGGGAGTAGATTGATTTCGTCATGATGTTGAATTAAGTCTAGATTATTCAGTTTAGCATGTTTATTATGATTTGTTCAATATAATTTAAAGTTCAAAAAGGGGGTACCAATTAGGCAGGGTAAAAATAGCTTTTTAGAAAAAATGAATGAAAAAAATGAAAAAACAAAAAAAAAAAAAAAAAAAAAATGAAGAAAAAATAAGCTTGGACTGACAGTTGGTATTTCCCTCATTTCCGTCAAATTAATGTAAGTTGGTAAGTTAGTTAAACCAACAATTGTTTAAATGTTTGGTATTTGAGTTGGTATATATGTTTAAACCAACAAAAGGATCTTGAATTGTTCATATTTTTCGTTTGAAGTTGGCAAATGTTCTTTTAAGCCAAAAATTGGTAAGATAAGGTGGTTAAAAGTCGTTTTGAAGGTCATACACCACAATGGTGTCGGTTTTTATCGGTCTATTGGGGGAGTAGTGTCGGGAGAACGTCTTTTGGGCTTGGATAGATGGCAACTAGTGACATGGGTTGTGTTGGACTAGACTATATGTAACAACTTTGTTAATTGTTTGTGTTATTTCCTTTTAACACCAATTATATCCTAAATTTCCATACACAATTGTTAATGACCCTTGTAAGCCTTCAGAATTGTACATTACAGCCATTTAAATACCTCTTTTGATAGACGTTATATGGTGCTTGCGCCATGATGATGAAGGAACGATTCTAGTACAAGCCTATGGTTAAAATATATGCATCACGACTAGGCTTTGAGTGATTGATACAATATTTCAACCCAATAGTTTGTTAGTTGGAGTAAGTTAGTTGAGATGTTCTTCGTTCATTTGATTAAAGTGCTTAGTCGTGTTTTCGAGGCTTGTGGTTCATTCAAATATTTTCAAACATTTCAATTTTCATTGAAGATTAAAACTGCTTAATCACTCTCATTTGTTTTCTAACTTTCATGGTTTAGTTTCTTTTTGATTATTGTCATGTTTTTGCAATCGAGAACCAAGGGAATGATTGTTTTGAAATCTGAGTTTGCTTGAGGACAAGCAAAGCTTAAGTATGGGGGATTTTGATATGTCCATTTATATGTATATTCCCATATCGTTTCTAAGTCGTTTTAAGCTTAATTATGTGCAAATTATATGTATATTCGATGCTTTGATGGTATTGTTAGTGATTTCAGGCTTAGAACAAGTACAATGGTTAGAAATGGCATTTGGATGGCTAAAAGATGCATTAGGATGGTTCGTGTACGAGTACGAGAAAGAATGAGTTGAAAATTACAAGTTTTGCTGAAAAAGAGGAGGAGTGCGTCGCACCAAGCAGGTGGTGCGTCGCATAGATTGATCAGAAGATTGGGTTAGATTTTGCAAGAGCCAAGGTGCGCCGCACCAAGTAGGTGGTGCGCCACATATCGGGCAAGATTGGTTTTTTGGAAACAAGGCAGGTGCGCCGCACCTGATGCTTGGTGCGTCGCACCTGTAGGTCGGTTCAGCAAGGTTTTTTTGTAAACACTATAAATACAAGACCAAAACCCTCCCATTCGATATACTTTCACTTTGGGTCGATTTTAGGGTTTCTTGAGGCACTTTTCAGCAGCTTTTACGTTCTCCAAGTTCATAGGGTTGCTCGAGAGATTCAAGGCATTCCAACATCGATTTTCTTAGCTTTTCATTGTCTTTCACACTTTGGTACAAGATGTTTACTCTTTCGTTTAAATTCTCCGGAATTGCTAACTTTTATAATTCAATTTAACTTCTCAAAAATTCAAGTGACGGGAGTCCAAAAATCCAAACCTTTATCTTAACTACTTAAAACTCGCTTGCTGTTGTTAGTCTCTGTGAAACGATCCTGGACTTACTTTGAACTATATTGCACACGGACGGGTCCACTGCCCGATTGTGTGTAGTAATCGGTTACGAAGTATTTCTAGTTTTAATTTAAATGCAACCTAAATAAGTTGTGTCATGGAGTCGAAGTAGATGATCTTTTAATTCTCATTGATAATACAAAATTCTCTTTCGTTTAAATTCTCCGGAATTGCTAACTTTTATAATTCAATTTAACTTCTCAAAAATTCAAGTGACGGGAGTCCAAAAATCCAAACCTTTATCTTAACTACTTAAAACTCGCTTGCTCTTGTTAGTCTCTGTGGAACGATCCTGGACTTACTTTGAACTATATTGCATACGGACGGGTCCACTGCCCGATTGTGTGTAGTAATCGGTACGAAGTATTTCTAGATTTTAATTTAAATGCAACCTAAATAAGTTGTGTCATGGAGTCGAAGTAGATGATCTTTTAATTCTCATTGATAATACAAAATTCTCTTTCGTTTAAATTCTCCGGAATTGCTAACTTTTATAATTCAATTTAACTTCTCAAAAATTCAAGTGACGGGAGTCCAAAAATCCAAACCTTTATCTTAACTACTTAAAACTCGCTTGCTGTTGTTAGTCTCTGTGAAACGATCCTGGACTTACTTTGAACTATATTGCACACGGACGGGTCCACTGCCCGATTGTGTGTAGTAATCGGTTACGAAGTATTTCTAGATTTTAATTTAAATGCAACCTAAATAAGTTGTGTCATGGAGTCGAAGTAGATGATCTTTTAATTCTCATTGATAATACAAAATTCTCTTTCGTTTAAATTCTCCGGAATTGCTAACTTTTATAATTCAATTTAACTTCTCAAAAATTCAAGTGACGGGAGTCCAAAAATCCAAACCTTTATCTTAACTACTTAAAACTCGCTTGCTCTTGTTAGTCTCTGTGGAACGATCCTGGACTTACTTTGAACTATATTGCATACGGACGGGTCCACTGCCCGATTGTGTGTAGTAATCGGTACGAAGTATTTCTAGATTTTAATTTAAATGCAACCTAAATAAGTTGTGTCATGGAGTCGAAGTAGATGATCTTTTAATTCTCATTGATAATACAAAATTCTCTTTCGTTTAAATTCTCCGGAATTGCTAACTTTTATAATTCAATTTAACTTCTCAAAAATTCAAGTGACGGGAGTCCAAAAATCCAAACCTTTATCTTAACTACTTAAAACTCGCTTGCTGTTGTTAGTCTCTGTGAAACGATCCTGGACTTACTTTGAACTATATTGCACACGGACGGGTCCACTGCCCGATTGTGTGTAGTAATCGGTTCGAAGTATTTCTAGATTTTAATTTAACTAGATTTTCACACATCAGACACGCTGAGAGTCTCCCAGCTCGTGATCCTCCTTTGTCTTTCAAATGCTCTCACCATCCAAATTTCTTTTCTTAAAAGGGGTGCTGAAGTAAATGGCTTTAATATTATTAAATGCTTTCATTAATATTATTCCCATAGTAAATAAAACATGGGACATTTTTGAAACTGATATTTTTAGAGTAACTATGTGAGTGACGTGGCAAATTTTAGACCATATCTTTTTAGAGTAACTATGTGAGTGTGACGTGGCAAATTTTAAACCATATCTTTTTGATTTTCAAACTAAGAGGTCACCTCTTTTTCTTCCTTGGATACGTCACTTGTCCACTTGTGGCTGTCACTGTGCGTCTGACTGACAGGTTCTGTCTGACAAATACGGCGCACACTCAAGTATTTTTGGATAAAATTTCTTTTCCTTTTATTTAAACGTTACTCACAAAATACTTTTATATTATATATGTGTACATATCTTATGCGTATATATGTATATATATCTACAAAACAGTTGTTGAATACAACTGTTTCACATTTTGAAAAAGAGGAGAGAGAGAAAATCTTTTTGTCTTTTCACTTGACCAATCATGGTCCACCACCATACCCTATATATATACAATCTCATATTCACTTTCCCATTTTCACGCTTCCGAAAACTGTTCATTTTCTCTCAAATCAATATCCCTCTCCATCTGTTCATCTCCTTTCATAATTTCTTCATCTCTTCCAATCTTTTTCTCATCGTATCAATGGCTTCTTCATCTCAAATCCCTCAACAACAAGAAAATGTTGAGAACCCTTCTTCTTCTTCCGCCGCCACTCAAAATCCACCAGTTCTTGAACCACAAGTTCAGGAACAAAATCCTATCACTTATCTTAACTCTCCCGTATTTACTCCGGTAAATATCACCAAATCCTCGAAGGTAAATTTCTCTTCTTCCCAAATCGTTGTAAAATCCAACAATCATATTGGCACATCTGAGTTGCCAAAAGATTCCAAAGGATACAAGCCCATGTTGGACTTTATCCATGCTTCTCCTGCCAATCATTGTATTATGGCAGATCCAGAGAAGATTTTTGTTCATCTTCTTCGAGAGTTCTGGTGGACTTGTGAGTATGATGATGAATCCAAGTCCATCACTGGTACTGTTCGTCAAGGGGGAAAATCGATTACAATCACTCCAGCGTCTCTTCGCCAAACCCTAAGATTTCCCCAGGAGACTGATGAAAATAAGTTTGTTGAGGCAGCAGGTGATGATGTGTGGAAGGCATGGTTACCTTCCATTGGTTATAATTACAACTTAAAGAATCCTCCAGCGATCCAAAGCAATCCATTAAAGCAAAACTTACCAGGGATCTGGAGGGTACTATTCACTCATGTAATTCAGTGCATGGGTGGAAATTCTGGGTCTTACAATCAGGCATCAACAACATCGATGCCCATAATCCATGCCCTCGCTGAAGGATGGTTTGTGGATTATGCCCTGCTGATCTTCAATGATATGAAGAACAAGATCAACATGAATAATAGGTCACACACAGTGCCCTTTACAAGAATCTTCTCTCTAATCTTCAAGGAGGCACTGGGTGATGAATACGTGTTGCCAACTGCCACTACTATTCCCATAGCGAGGGTAGGCAACAACATATACAAGCAACCAGCTGAACACTTGGTTGCTCGCCTCACTACACATATGAAAGAGGTACTCTTCTCTCTTAATCCTTCTTTATACCCCAAAGACAGCGACTGGGAGGCAGCACTTCTTGCTAATGAAGTGGCTGATACGGTCGCTGTGGATGCCGAAATGCCTTTAGAGGCTGGCTCGCTGGTAAACCCCCCAGCGACCTCCAAAGCCTCCAAAAAGACCAAAAAATCCAAGGCAGCATCCTCAACTCAAATTTTACAATCTTCACCCTCCGCTGACGTCCCAAAACGTAAGCGGAGTGTACCAAAGGGCCAACCAAAGGTTAGGAGGTCCTAAGTGCTCAAGGACAATAGTACCCAAGCCACCCCATCAGCAGTCTCCCAACAGACTGTTGACGAGTTAAATGGGAACAGCAGGCAACCACCTCAAACTTCTGTAGGCGAGGTTGGTGAATATATTGGGTCACCCCAGCCCACTAGAGGTCTAAGTCTAACACCACCCCTAAATACTTCCCTTTCTTCTCATTTACCCTCTGAGTCGTTGACAGCAGCCAGATCACAGGTGATGCTAGAGTCAACAAATTCTACGGCCAATGATGTCTTGGTGGAACAACACACTGAGACTGAGGCACCAGGTTCCACTACCCCCATTACTATCAATGTCTCGGAAACTGTTAGTGCAGGGACCGAGACAGAAGTTTTGTTAACAGATTTGGAAGTTCATGATGAAGATCTGGGCAGTGAGTTTGACCTTCAAGATGATGATGCTGAAATTACACTCGCTGCCGCAGAAGAAAGTGAAGAAGAAGTCAATATTAGTGGCTTCTTGGCAGAAGACTTGTGATATATGTTGATTTCCTCTCCTCCAACTGAATATTGAAGATACAGACAAGCACAAAAGCACACAGTACAAGTAACAGGGGATGAGGGGGTGGGTAGTACGGGCCCACCCTCCCCCCCCCTTCCCCCTGTTCCCCCCCCACGGGAACCAGCCGGCGAGTCATCCGCGGTGTGCGCGCCCTCCCTCCCCTCCCCTCGCGTCTCCCCTTTATTACAGCATTTGGGATATACCCAGAATAATTAATAAACAAAAGACAGAACAATTGTCTTGAAGTACTGGAGTCTGAACTGAATAAGCAAAGGGAGATCTTCACAGCTTCCGGTCTTGAACGTACGAATCAATCGCCAAAAGGGATGAGCTTTAAAGAGGAAGACTCCTATGCTAAGAGATCTACTAGCCTAGCCTGAAAAGCATGTAAGTTCAAAGGTCAACTACAAAAGTAGTTGGTGAGATTCACATAAGTACTAGTACGTATACATATAATAATATGTAGAGTAAGAACCAGTCATAAGATCTGTACGTTTAACAAAAGTGCTTTATGACCGTAAGAACAGTACAAGAACATATAATGAACTTTAAATGAGTTGTCACTGCTAACCCGATTGGCCAGAACTGAACTGTAATGAACTTATGCACATAATAATCAAGTACTTCACGAAGATCTAAATCAGACAAGAACAGATAATATGCATCCTCCAGAACTGCGGAGAATGAGGGTGGGCCTACCCTAAACAGCGCTGTCCATAATTATCTACGGTTCAATCCCTGAACTGTGGGATATGAATTGATAGCAGTGAATAAGAACTGAACAAGTACAAGTACGAACTAGAACATGTTAAAGATCAATATAGTAGTAAGGAGGTATTTAAGATCCTGCCCATTCAAGACTTAAATACTCCCTTAAACAGTATAAACGTATTTAAGATCCTGCCCATTCAAGACTTAAATACTCTTCCAAATAATTAGGAATCATATCATAAGTACCTCGTAAGATCATAAAATAGTACGTGAAATAGTTCAAGATTATAATATAGTACGTAAAGTAGTTCAAGAACATATGTACAAGTACAAGTAGTTTTCATGCTTTTCAGTCCCCGATAAAAGAACTTGAACAAAATGTACGAAAGGGGGATTAGTGAACTCACAGTGATCTGGTACAAGCACAGTAGTATAAGCACAGAGAACAAGCACAGAAGTAGATAAGTTATATCTATCAGATTCCAAGTACGTCTTGATGGATGCCTAAGTACAAGTTATTGTTCATAGATATGCACACATATTAGTTCAAATGACTAATTAATTACTGAAATGTCCTTGATGAACTGATGATTTGGTCCCTTTGAAGCTCTTTGAACGTTTTGACTCAAAAAGAGTTTGAATGAACTTCAAGTATATGAACTGGACTCGAACTGTACGTCTTAGAACTCACACATAAGTACTTATCGTGTTAATGAGTTGAACGTGTCTTAAATAATGAACTTTAGCCTTAAGAACTCAATTTAGTTGTTCATAGAACTCGTACTTTAGTAATTAAGATAGAACATGTTTTTGGTGTACTTCAATTAGGGTTTGCACAATGTACGTTGTTTTAGATCGATTTAGGAACTAGCTTTATTGTCAATGAATAGCCTTGAATGTGATTGATCGTGTGATAATGATCAAGTGTGGTATGTTATAGAACAAGTTCATGTTGTTTTCTAAAGAGTACCAGATCGTCTAGGGTTTTGGACTTCAAGATCGTCCCACTGTTTGATCAGGATCGTTTTAGCTGACTAGAGGTCAAGATCGTCCTGGTTGCACTTCAAGATCGTCCTAGCTGGTTCAAGCACAAGACCGTCTTAGGTTCTAGGGTACAAGATCGTCTTAAGTTCTTAGCACAAGATCGTCTTAAGTTCTTAGCACAAGATCGTCTTAAGTTCTTAGCACAAGATCGTCTTAAGTTCTTAGCACAAGATCGTCTTAAGTTCTTAGCACAAGATCGTTTCACAGGTCAAGGTTCAAGATCGTTTTAGCTTTTCGAGTTCAGGATCGTCTCAAGTGTTTCACTGGCTCAAGTCGTTTCAATTTCCAGGAACAAGAACAAGTGTTTGAGCAAAACCGATCCAAGGGATCAGTTACCCATTAAACGTACCAACAATATCACAACACCACACAAGATCGAACGAACAATTACTACTTACCAAAGGGGCTGCCTAGGACGATCTTGGGGTCAAGATCGTCCCAGCCAGGATCGTCCCAAGTCCCAAACGGGCTGAACAAGAACAGGAACATAATACGAAGGTCTAGATCGATTTTAAACATGTTAGAGCATAGCACTAGTACTTATATGCACAATAACATCATTTTATATCACTTTTACTGATTTCCAAGATCAAATATAACATAAACAAGTCATAACTTCAAGAACAAGTTGTACTTTCATCTTCAAAAATGGGTTTTGTAGATTAAAGCATGTTATGACCCAAATTTGTTCACACAAATGTTGTTAAACACATTTAGACACAACCCATTAACATTGAACATGATTTTCGTTCAAGAACTGGACCAAATCATCAAGAACATAAACTTGAAAAAGTACACTTTTAATTTGATCAAAAACTCATAATTCGTTGTTGTTACCTGAGATTTGATTCCAGAAATATGTTTTGATTATCACAAGGATGCTAAAAGTTCAAACGATTTTGATTTAACAATCCAAAATCAAAAGATGAATTTTTGTGTGTTTTATGGCTGCCAGAGTGTGTTTTTAGTGAGAGAAGTGAAAGATGAAGGAGATGATGAATAGGGTTTTCTCTCTCTAAACTTCATCTATTTATAGTCTTCCCATAATGATGAACTTAATAAATGCAAGGACCATTTGCGAACATCTTGAACTAGAACTTTTATGAACACGAACGTTTACGTACTGCACTTTAGTATTTCATCGCACTTAATCAGGAACTCGTCAAATAAATTAAGATTTTAAGATCAAATTGACCTTCATATAAGCATATAATTTAGGTCTAAAGTACGTCAAGAACCTAAATAAATTGAACTGTCTAGCCGTTCAAATGGCGAAAGTACTTTCTAAAGAACTTATTTAGAACATTTCTAAGACGGTTGTTACATTCTCCCCTACTTAGAGGATTTCGTCCTCGAAATTAAGAGTCTTGCCGATCAAAAAAGATGAGGGTACTTCTTCTTAATGAAGTCCTCGCGTTCCCAAGTGTCATTATATCCATGTCTAGCACTCCAACGTACACGAACTAGTGGTACTCTGCTCTGTCTAGTCTGTTTAGCATCCCTATCAATGATCTCGATGGGCTCTTCAGTGAACTCAAGACCTTCATCGATATGAACATCCTTAACAGGAATGACGGTCGGGTCGTCAGCCAAGCACTTCTTTAAATTGGACACGTGAAAGGTGTCATGAACATTGCCAAGTTCTAGGGGTAGTTCCAGTTTGTACACAACTGGTCCAATCCGTTTAATGATCTTATAAGGTCCGATGTACCGAGGCGCCAATTTGCCTTTCTTGCCAAAACGGGCAGTACCTTTCCACGGGGAAACTTTTAATAGAACTTTATCGCCTACTTGAAACTCTAAGGGTTTACGGCGTTTGTCAGCGTAGGACTTTTGTCTGTCTTGGGCAGCTTAAGCTTTTCTTTGATAACAGCGATTTTGTCAATAGTGAACTGTACAACTGGGAGCTTCATCCAGCTTCTTTCACCGGCGTCTAGCCAGCAAAGTGGTGATCTGCACTTACGCCCATATAAGGCTTCGAACGGTGCACACTGAATGCTAGTGTGATAGCTATTGTTTGTACGAGAACTCGATCAATGGAAGATGTTTATCCCAACTTCCTCTGAACTCTAATGCACAAGAACGGAGCATGTCCTCCAAGGTCTGAATAGTACGTTCGCTTTGCCCGTCCGTCTGTGGGTGATAAGCGGTGCTCAAGTTAAGTCTAGTACCTAATGCTTCTTGAAGTGACTGCCAAAAGTCAGATGTGAAGCGAGGGTCTCGATCGGACACTATTGATAAAGGGACACCGTACTTGGTCACAATATCGTCTATATAGATCTCAGCGAGTCTCTCCAGTGAGTAGTCATCACGAATTGGAAGAAAACGAGCTGATTTCGTCAGTCTGTCTACGATAACCCAAATAGAGTTATGGTTGTCTTTTGTACGAGGCAGTTTCATGATGAAGTCCATGGTAATATCTTCCCACTTCCACACCGGAACTTCTAACTGTTTCAATAAACTGGAAGGTTTCTGATGTTCGATCTTAACTTTAGAACATGTCAGACATCTACTGACGTACTCAAAGATCTCTCTCTTCATCCCAGGCCACCAGTAGTCTTGCTTTAAGTTCTTGTACATCTTGTCTGCGCCCGGATGAATCGAGTACCTTGAACTGTGAGCTTCCTGCATGATGATCTCTCTAACACCATTAGCTGCAGGGATCCAAACTCGGTTTTTGAACTTCCTGACTCCTTCGTCATCAATTCCCAGTTCTTGAGCGAAGAAAAAAGAAAGAAAAAAAAGAAAGAAAAAAGGAAGAAAAAAAAAAAAGACAAAGAAGGAACAGCAATTCTCAGTTCTTGAGCGATTGGGCCTAACCGTTCTGCCTTTATGTTTTCTTTTGACTCCAATCCGATCTCTTGACCTGCGATCACACGTTGTTTCAAGTCTGTACGGTCGGCCTCCTTGATAGACAAGATTTTGACTCGTTCTTTTTTGCTTAGAGCGTCAGCTACTACATTCGCCTTTCCGGGATGATACTTGATGTCACAATCGTAATCACTTAGTAACTCCACCCAGCGCCTTTGTCTCATATTTAGCTCTTTCTGATTATACACGTGTTGCAAGCTCTTATGATCGGTGAAGATAGTACATTTAGTTCCGTACAAGTAGTGCCTCCAAATCTTTAGGGCAAAAACAACTGCTCCAAGTTCTAGATCATGGGTGGTGTAATTCTTCTCATGCACTTTGAGTTGTCTGGATGCGTAGGCGATCACTTTGCCTCTTTGCATCAGTACGCAGCCTAGTCCTTGATGTGAAGCGTCACAATACACGACGAAGTCTTCGGTGCCTTCTGGTAAAGCTAGAACAGGTGCTTCACACAGTCTGTCTTTTAGGGTTTGGAATGCTCGTTCTTGTTGTTCCCCCCAAATAAAGTCTTTGGTCTTTTGAGTCAGTTGAGTCAAGGGTAGTGCGATCTTAGAAAAGTTCTCGATAAAACGACGATAATAACCAGCTAGTCCAAGAAAACTACGAACTTCAGTAGGAGCTTTCGGGGCCTCCCACTTTTTGATTGCTTCAATCTTGGCCGGGTCGACATGAATGCCTTGTTCGTTTACGACGTGGCCGAGGAACTGTACTTGGCGAAGCCAGAACTCGCACTTAGAGAACTTAGCGTACAACTCTTCTTCTCGAAGAAGTTGAAGAATAGAACGTAAATGTTGTTCATGATCAGTCTTGTTCCAAGAGTACACGAGTATGTCGTCAATGAATACAATAACAAATTTGTCCAAGAACGGACGACAGACACGGTTCATTAAGTCCATAAAAATCGCTGGAGCATTAGTCAGACCAAATGGCATAACGAGAAATTCGTAGTGGCCATAACGAGTACGAAAAGCTGTCTTTGGAACGTCACCATCCTGAACATGGATCTGGTGATAACCTGAACGTAGATCGATCTTAGAGAAGTACGAAGCACCTTGCAATTGATCAAACAGATCGTCTATGCGAGGTAGGGATACCGGTTCTTAACGGTTAATTTGTTCAGTTCACGATAGTCTATGCACATTCTCATGGAGCCATCTTTCTTTTTGACAAATAAAATAGGTGCTCCCCAAGGAGATGAACTAGGACGAATAAAGCCTTTGCTCAAAAGTTCCTGTAATTGATTGGACAGTTCTTGCATTTCAGGAGGAGCTAAGCGATACGGTGCTTTAGCGACTGGTGCTGCACCGGGAACTAGATCAATATTGAACTCGACTTGTCTAACAGGTGGAATGCCTGGTAGGTCGTCAGGAAAGACGTCTGGGAAGTCCCGAACAATGGGAATGTCTTGAACTTTAGGTTCTTTAGCACTTTTATCAATGACATGAGCTAGGTACACAAGATGATCTTTCTTGTCCAAGTACTTACGGAATTTCATTGCTGAGACGATTTTAAGTTCGTTCGTGGACTTATCGCCTTGTACGATCAAGATCTCGCCGTTCGGTAGCGGTATATGAACTGATTTCTCGTGGCAACAAATAGTCGCGTGGTGTTGGATAGCCAATCCATTCCCACGATAATGTCGAAGCTACTAATCTTGACAGGGATTAGATCAATTGTAAAGTTCTTGTCTACTAAGATCAAAGGACAATCTAGAGCGATTTCGTCGGTACCGTACTTTTGGCCATTTGCATACTCTACCACATATTTATCATTTAGTTTGCCAGTTATCATGTTAGTCTTAGCTTTAAAGTCTAATGCAACAAAGCTACGTTCGGCACCGGAGTCAAATAGTACAGAAGCATAATGATCGTTCAGAAGAAAAGTACCTGTCACAACCCGAGTTTGACGAGCTTCCTCAGCGTTCAGAGCAAAAACACGGGCGTTAGCAGGGCCTTGTTGGTTTTGCTGTTGCTGGTTGTTCTGCTGGTTCTGGTTCCTTGGCCCGCGTGGATAAGCAACACGCTGAACTTGGGCGTTCTGGTTCTGGTTCCTTTGGACTGGTACAGCAGGTGGTAGCGGAGGTCTGGCATTTCTCATTGGTGGATTTCTGTCTTGGGCCTTTACTGGTGAGGTCACGGCGGATCTCAGAAATCAAACCCCAAATAAAGCGATCAATCTTCTTCTCTTCAGTAGAAGCTAAATGCGGCACAAGTCTAGCAAGCTCATTAAACCTCAAAATGTACTTCTCAATCTCCACACCTTCCATCTTCAGATCCCAAAACTCTTGTTCCAACTCTTGCAATGCATCCTTAGTACAGAATTCTGTTCTCATCATCTTCTGAAGTTCTTCCCAAGTGTGAGCATAGGCGGTCTTCCTGCCAACAGTGGTGACGATGCCAGTCCACCAAGACCTAGCAGCACCATCAAATTGGCTGGTCGCATGCTCCACCATCCTGTCCTCAGAGGTTTGAGTGTGGTACAAGGCCTCTTCCATATTCTCGAACCACATCAATAGTTCTGCAGCTCCCTTCTCCCCTGTGTAGACTGGGGGTTTGCACTGAGTGAAGGTCTTAAATGAATACCCTCTGCTTTGGCTGACTCTGTCCTCAGCAGTAGCTCGAGTGTTGTTATGACTAGCTCCTTCTGACTCACTGTTCACTTCCTGATTCTGTTCGGGTTCTTCTTGAGTCCTCCTATTCTGAGTTGCTCTAGTAGTTCTAGTACCTTCAGTTAGTGGAATTTCCAGCATCTGAGCAACTTGAGTAGCAAGATTTGCCATCATCGCATTCATGCGGTCAGTGATGAGGTCTGCTACATCATTCAAAGTAAAGTTGACATTCGCATTAATACCAGGTTGAGTAGGTTCAACAGCTGGTGCGGTCTTAGCTTTTCGTCCACGTTTAGGCGGCATTCTTCCTTATGCCCCTAATAAGATAGAAATATGAACTCGATTACGTTTCGCACAAGTCTATAGCTCCAAGTACGTAGTACGTTAATAAACGATCGTCGTTAGCACAATATATGAACAAGAACAGTCGTCGGTCGCACGATAAGGACCTATAGTCGTATAAGCTCTAAGGCCTATTCTCGAAGCACTAGAACGTATGTCTTAAGAGAACGAGTGAACTAGAACTGATATGATCGAAGAACGAGTTTGCACGAGGTTCTTACTAAAGCTCTAAGAAATGGGTGACACCTTCAATGACACACCTTGAGTACTAGGAACTATATCCGCAATTAGATGTAGTTGATCAGGTTACATCTAATTAGGGAAAAGTTCCCATTACTCAAACCGGTCATACAAAGGATCACCTCAGAGTGGATTCCAGTTATAGCTCGAGTTTTCCTTAGGAAAAAGCTCGGTGTTCACTATAACCATGTCTCTGATACCAACTGTAACACCCCGCTAAAGCAGAATATACGGGATGTACAGACAAGCACAAAAGCACACAGTACAAGTTCCAACACAGCCAATAACATAAAAGAAAAGAAGTATAAAAGTTATTACAGCATTTGGGATATACCCAGAATAGTTAATAATCAAAAGACAGAACAATTGTCTTGAAGTACTGGAGTCTGAACTGAATAAGCAAAGGGAGATCTTTACAGCTTCCGGTCTTGAACGTACGAATCAATCGCCAAAAGGGATGAGCTTTAAAGAGGAAGACTCCTATGCTAAGAGATCTACTAGCCTAGCCTGAAAAGCATGTAAGTTCAAAGGTCAACTACAAAAGTAGCTGGTGAGATTCACATAAAGTACTAGTACGTATACATATAATAATATGTAGAGTAAGAACCAGTCATAAGATCTGTACGTTTAACAAAAGTGCTTTATGACCGTAAGAACAGTACAAGAACATATAATGAACTTTAAATGAGTTGTCACTGCTAACCCGATTGGCCAGAACTGAACTGTAATGAACTTATGCACATAATAATCAAGTACTTCACGAAGATCTAAATCAGAACAAGAACAGATAATATGCATCCTCCAGAACTGCGGAGAATGAGGGTGGGCCTACCCTAAACAGCGCTGTCCATAATTATCTACGGTTCAATCCCTGAACTGTGGGATATGAATTGATAGCAGTGAATAAGAACTGAACAAGTACAAGTACGAACTAGAACATTTTAAAGATCAATATAGTAGTATGGAGGTATTTAAGATCCTGCCCATTCAAGACTTAAATACTCCCTTAAACAGTATAAATGTATTCAAGATCCTGCCCATTCAAGACTTAAATACTCTTTTAAAATTAGGAATCATATCGTAAGTACCTCGTAAGATCATAAAATAGTATGTGAAATAGTTCAAGATTATGATATAGTACGTAAAGTAGTTCAAGAACATATGTACAAGTACAAAGTAGTTTTCATGCTTTTCAGTCCCCGATAAAGAACTTGAACAAATGTACGAAAGGGGGATTAGTGAACTCACAGTGATCTGGTACAAGCACAGTAGTATAAGCACAGAGAACAAGCACAGAGATAGATAAGTTATATCTATCAGATTCCAAGTACGTCTTGATGGATGCCTAAGTACAAGTTATTGTTCATAGATATGCACACATATTAGTTCAAATGACTAATTAATTACTGAAATGTCCTTGATGAACTGATGATTTGGTCCTTTGAAGATCTTTGAACGTTTTGACTCTAAAAGAGTTTTAAAGGAAGTTTTAAGTACATGAACTGGACTCGAACTGAACGTCTTTGAACTCACACATAATTACTTATCGTGTTAATGAGTTGAACGTGTCTTAAATAATGAACTTTAGCCTTAAGGACTCAATTTAGTTGTTCATAGTACTCGTACTTTAGTAATTAAGATAGAACATGTCTTTGGTGTACTTCAATTAGGGTTTGCACAATGTACGTTGTTTTAGATCGATTTAGGAACTAGCTTTATTGTCAATGAATAGCCTTGAATGTGATTGATCGTGTGATAATGATCAAGTGTGGTATGTTATAGAACAAGTTCATGTTGTTTTCTAAAGAGTACAAGATCGTCTAGGGTTTTGGACTTCAAGATCGTCCCACTGTTTGATCAGGATCGTTTTAGCTGACTAGAGGTCAAGATCGTCCTGGTTGCACTTCAAGATCGTCCTAGCTGGTTTAAGCACAAGACCGTCTTAAGTTCTAGGGTACAAGATCGTCTTAGGTTCTTAGCACAAGATCGTTTCATGGTTTAGCACAAGATCGTCTTACAATTCTTAGTTCAAGATCGTTTCACAGGTCAAGGTTCAAGATCGTTTTAGCTTTTCGAGTTCAGGATCGTCTCAAGTGTTTCACTGGCTCAAGTCGTTTCAATTTCCAGGAACAAAAACAAGTGTTTGAGCAAAACCGATCCAAGGGATCAGTTACCCATTAAACGTACCAACAATATCACAACACCACACAAGATCGAACGAACAATTACTACTTACCAAAGGGGCTGCCTAGGACGATCTTGGGGTCAAGATCGTCCCAGCCAGGATCGTCCCAAGTCCCAAACGGGCTGAACAAGAACAGGAACATAATACGAAGGTCTAGATCGATTTTAAACATGTTAGAGCATAGCACTAGTACTTATATGCACAATAACATCATTTTATATCACTTTTACTGATTTCCAAGATCAAATATAACATAAACAAGTCATAACTTCAAGAACAAGTTGTACTTTCATTTTCAAAAAATGGGTTTTGTAGATTAAAGCATGTTATGACCCAAATTTGTTCACACAAATGTTGTTAAACACATTTAGACACAAACCCATTAACATTGAACATGATTTTCGTTCAAGACTGGACCAAATCATCAAGAACATAAACTTTAAAAAGTACACTTTTAATTTGATCAAAAACTCATAATTCGTTGTTGTTACCTGAGATTTGATTCCAGAAATATGTTTTGATTATCACAAGGATGCTAAAAGTACAAACGATTTTGATTTAACAATCCAAAATCAAAAGATGAATTTTTGTGTGTTTTATGGCTGCCAGAGTGTGTTTTTAGTGAGAGAAGTGAAAGATGAAGGAGATGATGAATAGGGTTTTCTCTCTCTAAACTTCATCTATTTATAGTCTTCCCATAATGATGAACTTAATAAATGCAAGGACCATTTGCGAACATCTTGAATTAGAACTTTTATGAACACGAACGTTTACGTACTGCACTTTAGTATTTCATCGCACTTAATCAGGAACTCGTCAAATAAATTAAGATTTTAAGATCAAATTGACCTTCATATAAGCATATAATTTAGGTCTAAAGTACGTCAAGAACCTAAATAAATTGAACTGTCTAGCCGTTCAAATGGCGAAGGTACTTTCTAAAGAACTTATTTAGAACATTTCTAAGACGGTTGTTACATTCTCCCCTACTTAGAGGATTTCGTCCTCGAAATTAAGAGTCTTGCTGCGATCAAAAAGATGAGGGTACTTCTTCTTAATGAAGTCCTCGCGTTCCCAAGTGTCATTATATCCATGTCTAGCACTCCAACGTACACAAACTAGTGGTACTCTGCTCTGTCTAGTCTGTTTAGCATCCCTATCAATGATCTCGATGGGCTCTTCAGTGAACTCAAGCCCTTCATCGATATGAACATCCTTAACAGGAATGACGGTCGGGTCGTCAGCCAAGCACTTCTTTAAATTGGACACGTGAAATGTGTCATGAACATTGCCAAGTTCTAGGGGTAGTTCCAGTTTGTACGCAACTGGTCCAATCCGTTTAATGATCTTATAAGGTCCGATGTACCGAGGCGCCAATTTGCCTTTCTTGCCAAAACGGGCAGTACCCTTCCACGGGGAAACTTTTAATAGAACTTTATCGCCTACTTGAAACTCCAAAGGTTTACGGCGTTTGTCAGCGTAGGACTTTTGTCTGTCTTGAGCAGCCTTAGCTTTTCTTTGATAACAGCGATTTTGTCAATAGTGAACTGTACAACTGGGAGCTTCATCCAGCTTCTTTCACCGGCGTCTAGCCAGCAAAGTGGTGATCTGCACTTACGCCCATATAAGGCTTCGAACGGTGCACACTGAATGCTAGTGTGATAGCTATTGTTGTACGAGAACTCGATCAGTGGAAGATGTTTATCCCAACTTCCTCTGAACTCTAATGCACAAGAACGGAGCATGTCCTCCAAGGTCTGAATAGTACGTTCGCTTTGCCCGTCCGTCTGTGGGTGATAAGCGGTGCTCAAGTTAAGTCTAGTACCTAACGCTTCTTGAAGTGACTGCCAAAAGTCAGATGTGAAGCGAGGGTCTCGATCGGACACTATTGATAAAGGGACACCGTACTTGGTCACAATATCGTCTATATAGATCTCAGCGAGTCTTTCCAGTGAGTAGTCATCACGAATTGGAAGAAAACGAGCTGATTTCGTCAGTCTGTCTACGATAACCCAAATAGAGTTATGGTTGTCTTTTGTACGAGGCAGTTTCATGATGAAGTCCATGGTAATATCTTCCCACTTCCACACCGGAACTTCTAACTGTTTCAATAACCCGGAAGGTTTCTGATGTTCGATCTTAACTTTAGAACATGTCAGACATCTACTGACGTACTCAAAGATCTCTCTCTTCATCCCAGGCCACCAGTAGTCTTGCTTTAAGTTCTTGTACATCTTGCCTGCGCCCGGATGAATCGAGTACCTTGAACTGTGAGCTTCCTGCATGATGATCTCTCTAACACCATTAGCTGCAGGGATCCAAACTTGGTTTTTGAACTTCCTGACTCCTTCGTCATCAATTCCCAGTTCTTGAGCGATTGGGCCTAACCGTTCTGCCTTTATGTTTTCTTTTGACTCCAATCCGATCTCTTGACCTGCGATCACACGTTGTTTCAAGTCTGTACGATCGGCCTCCTTGATAGACAAGATTTTGACTCGTTCTTTTCTGCTTAGAGCGTCAGCTACTACATTCGCCTTTTCGGGATGATACTTGATGTCACAATCGTAATCACTTAGTAACTCCACCCAGCGCCTTTGTCTCATATTCAGCTCTTTCTGATTATACACGTGTTGCAAGCTCTTATGATCGGTGAAGATAGTACATTTAGTTCCGTACAAGTAGTGCCTCCAAATCTTTAAGGCAAAAACAACTGCTCCAAGTTCTAGATCATGGGTGGTGTAATTCTTCTCATGCACTTTGAGTTGTCTGGATGCGTAGGCGATTACTTTGCCTCTTTGCATCAGTACGCAGCCTAGTCCTTGATGTGAAGCGTCACAGTACACGACGAAGTCTTCGGTGCCTTCTGGTAAAGCTAGAACAGGTGCTTCACACAGTCTGTCTTTTAGAGTTTGGAATGCTCGTTCTTGTTGTTCACCCCAAATAAAGTCTTTGGTCTTTTGAGTCAGTTGAGTCAAAGGTAGTGCGATCTTAGAAAAGTTCTCGATAAAACGACGATAATAACCAGCTAGTCCAAGAAAACTACGAACTTCAGTAGGAGCTTTCGGGGCCTCCCACTTTTTGATTGCTTCAATCTTGGCTGGGTCGACATGAATGCCTTGTTCGTTTACGACGTGGCCGAGGAACTGTACTTGGCGAAGCCAGAACTCGCACTTAGAGAACTTAGCGTACAACTCTTCTTCTCGAAGAAGTTGAAGAATAGAACGTAAATGTTGTTCATGATCAGTCTTGTTCCGAGAGTACATGAGTATGTCGTCAATGAATACAATAACAAATTTGTCCAAGAACGGACGACAGACACGGTTCATTAAGTCCATAAAAATTGCTGGAGCATTAGTCAGACCAAATGGCATAACGAGAAATTCGTAGTGGCCATAACGAGTACGAAAAGCTGTCTTTGGAACGTCACCATCCTGAACACGAATCTGGTGATAACCTGAACGTAGATCGATCTTAGAGAAGTACGAAGCACCTTGCAATTGATCAAACAGATCGTCTATGCGAGGTAGGGGATACCGGTTCTTAACGGTAATTTGTTCAGTTCACGATAGTCTATGCACATTCTCATGGAGCCATCTTTCTTTTTGACAAATAAAATAGGTGCTCCCCAAGGAGATGAACTAGGACGAATAAAGCCCTTGCTCAAAAGTTCCTGTAATTGATTGGACAGTTCTTGCATTTCTGGAGGAGCTAAACGGTACGGTGCTTTAGCGACTGGTGCTGCACCGGGAACTAGATCAATATTGAACTCGACTTGTCTAACAGGTGGAATGCCTGGTAAGTCGTCAGGAAAGACATCTGGGAAGCCCCGAACAATGGGAATGTCTTGAACTTTAGGTTCTTTAGCACTTTTATCAATGACATGAGCTAGGTACACAAGATGATCTTTCTTGTCCAAGTACTTACGGAATTTCATTGCTGAGACGATTTTAAGTTCGTTCGTGGACTTATCGCCTTGTACGATCAAGATCTCGCCGTTCGGTAGTGGTATATGAACTGATTTCTCGTGGCAACAAATAGTCGCGTGGTGTTTGGATAGCCAATCCATTCCCACGATAATGTCGAAGCTACTAATCTTGACAGGGATTAGATCAATTGTAAAGTTCTTGTCTACTAAGATCAAAGGACAATCTAGAGCGATTTCGTCGGTACCGTACTTTTGGCCATTTGCATACTCTACCACATATTTATCATTTAGTTTGCCAGTTATCATGTTAGTCTTAGCTTTAAAGTCTAATGCAACAAAGCTACGTTCGGCACCGGAGTCAAATAGTACAGAAGCATAATGATCGTTCAGAAGAAAAGTACCTGTCACAACCCGAGGGTTCTGACGAGCTTCCTCAGCGTTTAGAGCAAAAACACGGGCGTTAGCAGGGCCTTGTTGGTTTTGCTGTTGCTGGTTGTTCTGCTGGTTCTGGTTCCTTGGCCCGCGTGGATAAGCAACACGCTGAACTTGGGCGTTCTGGTTCTGGTTCCTTTGGACTGGTATAGCAGGTGGTAGCGGAGGTCTGGCATTTCTCATTGGTGGATTTCTGTTGACTGGCGGGGGGTTGGTTCTGATCAAGTTCACTGAGCCAGCATTACAGTACTTTGCCATGTGCCCAATTCCTTGGCACTTGCAGAACAGGACAAGCACCAGTGTGATGAAGGTTACAACGGGCACACTTTGGATAAGCTCCAGAATATCTTGTTGGTTCAGGCACTGCGGTTACCGCATAGTTCCTCAAGATCCTCCCCTTCTTAGTTGGGGGTTCAACTTTCTTTTCCATCACTTCTTCAGCCTTCCTCTTCCCCTTATCAGCATTCTCAGTCAAACCTCCTGACCAGATAATATCTTTGGTCAAGGTCTTAGCCAGTACAGTGGCTCTTGACATGGTCTTGGGGCCTTTACTGGTGAGGTCACGGCGGATCTCAGAAATTAAACCCCAAATAAAGCGATCAATCTTCTTCTCTTCAGTAGAAGCTAAATGCGGCACAAGTCTAGAAGCTCATTAAACCTCAAAATGTACTTCTCAATCTCCACACCTTCCATCTTCAGATCCCAAAACTCTTGTTCCAACTCTTGCAATGCATCCTTAGTACAAAATTCAGCTCTCATTATCTTCTGAAGTTCTTCCCAAGTGTGAGCATAAGCGGTCTTCCTGCCAACAGTGGTGACGATGCCAGTCCACCAAGACCTAGCAGCACCATCAAATTGGCTGGTCGCATGTTCCACCATCCTGTCCTCAGAGGTTTGAGTGTGGTACAAGGCCTCTTCCATATTCTCGAACCACATCAATAGTTCTGCAGCTCCCTTCTCCCCTGTGTAGACTGGGGGTTTGCACTGAGTGAAGGTCTTAAATGAACACCCTCTGCTTTGGCTGACTCTGCCTTCAGCAGTAGCTCGAGTGTTGTTATGACTAGCTCCATCCGAATCACTGTTCACTTCCTGATTCTGTTCGGGTTCTTCTTGAGTCCTCCTATTCTGAGTTGCTCTAGTAGTTCTAGTACCTTCAGTTAGTGGAATTTCCAACATCTGAGCAACTTGAGTAGCAAGATTTGGCATCATCGCATTCATGCGGTCAGTGATGAGGTCTGCTACATCATTCAAGTAAAGTTGACATTCGCATTAATACCAGGTTGAGTAGGTTCAACAGCTGGTGCGGTCTTAGCTTTTCGTCCACGTTTAGGCGGCATTCTTCCTTATGCCCCTAAATAAGATAGAAATATGAACTCGATTACGTTTCGCACAAGTCTAAAGCTCCAAGTACGTAGTACGTTAATAAAAGATCGTCGTTAGCACGATATATGAACAAGAACAGTCGTCGGTCGCACGATAAGGACCTATAGTCGTATAAGCTCTAAGGCCTATAATCGAAGCACTAGAACGTATGTCTTAAGAGAACGAGTGAACTAGAACTGATATGATTGAAGAGCGAGTTTGCACGAGGTTCTTACTAAGGCTCTAAGAAATGGGTGACACCTTCAATGACACACCTTGAGTACTAGGAACTATATCCGCAATTAGATGTAGTTGATCAGGTTACATCTAATTAGGGAAAAGTTCCCATTACTCAAACCGGTCATACAAAGGATCACCTCAGAGTGGATTCCAGTTATAGCTCGAGTTTTCCTTAGGAAAAAGCTCGGTGTTCACTATAACCATGTCTCTGATACCAACTGTAACACCCCGCTAAAGCGGAATATACGGGATGTACAGACAAGCACAAAAGCACACAGTACAAGTTCCAACCCAGCCAATAACATAAAAGAAAAGAAGTATAAAAGTTATTACAGCACTTGGGATATACCCAGAATAGTTAATAATCAAAAGACAGCACTTGGGATATACCCAAAATAGTTAATAATCAAAAGACAGAACAATTGTCTTGAAGTACGGGAGTCTGAACTGAATAAGCAAAGGGAGATCTTCACAGCTTCCGGTCTTGAACGTACGAATCAATCGCCAAAAGGGATGAGCTTTAAAGAGGAAGACTCCTATGCTAAGAGATCTACTAGCCTAGCCTGAAAAGCATGTAAGTTCAAAGGTCAACTACAAAAGTAGTTGGTGAGATTCACATAAAGTACTAGTACGTATACATATAATAATATGTATAGTAAGAACAAGTCATAAGATCTGTACGTTTAACAAAAATGCTTTGTGATAGTAAGAACAGTACAAGAACATATAATGAACTTTAAATGAATTGTCACTGCTAACCCGACTGGCCAGAACTGAACTGTAATGAACTTATGCACATAATAATCAAGTACTTCACGAAGATCTAAATCAGAACAAGAACAGATAATATGCATCCTCCAGAACTGCGGAGAATGAGGGTGGTCCTACCCTAAACAGCGCTGTCCATAATTATCTACGGTTCAATCCCTGAACTGTGGGATATGAATTGATAGCAGTGAATAAGAACTGAACAAGTACAAGTACGAACTAGAACATGTTAAGATCAATATAGTAGTAAGGAGGTATTTAAGATCCTGCCCATTCAAGACTTAAATACTCCCTTAAACAGTATAACCGTATTTAAGATCCTGCCCATTCAAGACTTAAATACTCTTCCAAATAATTAGGAATCATATCATAAGTACCTCGTAAGATCATAAAATAGTACGTGAAATAGTTCAAGATTATAATATAGTACGTAAAGTAGTTCAAGAACATATGTACAAGTACAAAGTAGTTTTCATGCTTTTCAGTCCCCGATAAAAGAACTTGAACAAAATGTACGAAAGGGGATTAGTGACCTCACAGTGATCTGGTACAAGCACAGTAGTATAAGCACAGAGAACAAGCACAGAGATAGATAAGTTATATCTATCGAAATCCAAGTACGTCTTGCTGGATGCCTAAGTACAAGTTATTGTCCATAGATATGCACACATATTAGTTCAAATGACTAATTAATTACTGAAATGTCCTTGATGAACTGATGATTTGGTCCCTTTGAAGCTCTTTGAACGTTTTAACTCAAAAAGAGTTTGAATGAACTTCAAGTATATGAACTGGACTCGAACTGTACGTCTTAGAACTCACACATAAGTACTTATCGTGTTAATGAGTTGAACGTGTCTTAAATAATGAACTTTAGCCTTAAGGACTCAATTTAGTTGTTCATAGTACTCGTACTTTAGTAATTAAGATAGAACATGTCTTTGGTGTACTCAATTAGGGTTTGCACAATGTACGTTGTTTTAGATCGATTTAGGAACTAGCTTTATTGTCAATGAATAGCCTTGAATGTGATTGATCGTGTGATAATGATGTTATAGAACAAGTTCATGTTGTTTTCTAA
>CM067167.1:68081880-68109380 GCA_034093135.1 Erigeron breviscapus
CTTCCCCTCCTCCTCCTACTTCTGCCTCTCCACACGTGCATGTGCATTATTCAAATACACCTGTTCCCAAATTCAGTGGGAATAGTGATGAGTTTGGAACGTGGAAAGCCAGGATGATACTTCATGTTACTGGCATTGAGAGGAATATGATAAAAATTTTAAATGAAGGTCCTTATATTCCTAGATCTCCTCTCAACCCACTTCTTAACCCAACTGGATCAAGATCTGGAAGGGAAAAGAGGGAGGAACACTGGTCAGAAGAGGATAAAAGACTTGTTAATATTGATACTATTTTGAAAAATATGATCCTCGGGGCTGTTCCAGAAACCCTAATTCCCCACTAGTTCTCTATCCCAGTGCTAAAACCATGTGCGATGAACTGGTGAACCAGTATGAAGGAGGTGATGACACTGTTGTTACTAGAAAAGTCTCCTTAAACAAAAAGTATGAGTCATTTTTTGCTCTCCCCAATGAGTCTCTAACTGGTACTTACACCAGATTTATGAGCATTATCAACCAGTTAAGAGGACTGGGGGTTGAGAAAGACAAGGATATACTTTTGGAGAAATTTTGTGATATTCTTCCAACTAAATGGTCTCACATGATTCTGGTCTTAAGACAAGGTAAAACCTTGCACTCCCATACTTTGTCAACATTGTATGGAGCCTTCAGATTCACTGAAGAGAATCAAGCCCAGAGGATTGAGGCTGAAAAAGATGCTTTAAATCATGCTTCCAGTAGTTCCCCTGTGGTTAGTCATACTGAACCACCATGTGCGGCATTAATGTCTTCCGAGAATGTATTTTCTATGAATAAGATGATGTCTGAATTAATGGATTCTGGAGTCACTAATAATATCTCTCCAGACTGTGATGAAACTGACAGTGATGATCTAGTTGCAATGATTGCTAAAACGTTTAATCGTTTTAAAGCAAGAGCAAATAGGCCCACTGGACAAAATGCACCCAGTTCTTCTACTGATAAGACCAATCTGACATGCTTTAAGTGTGGCTGAAAAGGTCATTTCATGAAGGAGTGCAGGTCCAGTCAGTCTGTCTCCCAGTCTGGTCCATCAAATTCTTACCAAAAGCCTGATGATAGCTACGAGTTGAAATACAAAAAGCTTAAGGCTCAGATTGCTCTCATGTCACAAGAAATGAATAATAATAACAAATGCATGATTGCAACCACTGAAGAAAAATGGGTTCCCTCTGATGACTCATCTGATGATGAAGAAGAGGAAAAAGATTGTTGTTTTATGGCTCTGGATGATGAAGAGCATCTGGCAAATGAGGATGTCACATCTGGTCGATGGGTAGACATTGTGATCAAAAAGGTTAGTTTGTATGATCTTGAGACTGATCCAGAATTAAAATTGGACATAGCTGAAGCTCTCAACTCTGATTTAATTTTTGTTGAAACTGTTAGATCTGAAATGACAAAAGGTTTTGAAACAGATTTCTCTGAATTATCAATTTTACAATCAAAATTAAAAGAGCTCCAGGATATTGAACTGGCTTTTAAAGCACAAGTTTTGGTCACTGAACAACTGGTACAGGAAAAACATGACCTTGAAATAATTTTAGAAAAAGAAAAACAGGTCATTAAATCATGGCTAGAAACAAGAAAGCCATATGATGCTGGAATTAATCAATTTCCATCCTAAAAACGTGCCTATCTGGATGGAAATACCCATGTTGCTGCTTTAATTCCAGTCATTGACCGTTTACCAGAAGAGGTCAAACCCGGTACCATTTATGATAAACCAAAGACCCCCAAGGCAAGTGTTATACCACCTGTTCAACTTTCAGAGGTTAAGACTGGAGCATCACAGATGACTGCTCCAGTTAAAAAGGTCAAGCAGAATAAACCTTTGCCCCAGTCAACTTCTAAAGAACCCCAGGTTCAGAAGAAAAAGAATGGTTCCCTTCCTAAGCCTAAAGTCCAGTCATCTGGAAAGGCTCAGGTGTCATCTGATGAAAGTATTTTGTTAAGGATAGAGAGCCAGTTTCAACTACTGGCTCGTCAAGTTCAAAGTTGTAATGCAAGATTAAACAATTTTGAGGGTACTTCATCTGGCCCTAAACAAAATACAAAACCTTTTTCAAAGAAAGAGAAAATTATTCCTCCAGTGGAGAAAAAGAAAAAGTTTTCAAAACTATCAACTCCAGTAGTGTTCTCAACAAAAACTACTGTTGAAGAAAGTGAACTCAACCAGATACCCCCAGGGATCCATAAGGGAGGATCCAGTGAACCCATCAGTCGATGGGTTCCCAAATCTAACTAATATATCTGGTGGATGTGCAGGGCGATCGAAAGAAACATACTTGGTATCTTGACAGTGCAGCTGGCAGGACAATGACCGGACGTAAGACCCTGCTGGAGGAGTTCATAATTTCTAATGGACCCTCCATTACTTTTGGAAATGATGGTTGTGGAAAAACTGAGGGGTATGGTGTTCTGAACAATGGACAAGTCAAATTCAGACGAGTTGCATATGTGAATGGTTTGAAGGGTTAAGTATCCCGGAATGTAAGTAACTTTGCAACTTTTTCTATTGTATGTAAGTATCAAAATTTTTGTACATTTTATGTAAGTATTTTGCTAAATTGAACGATCAATGTAAAAATGTATACGTGGCAACCATATGAGTTGTCCACGTAGAAGTTTTTGATTGGTCAACGTAAAAATTTTACATTAAGTGTTCAATTTAGCGAGATACTTACATAAAATGTACAAATTTTTTGATACTTACATACAATAGAAAAAGTTGCAAAGTTACTTACACTCCGGGATACTAAACCCTTTGAAATATAACCTGATCAGTGTCAGTCAACTGTGTGATGATGGCTATCAAGTTTTGTTCAATATTGTTCATGGCATCGTATTCAACAAAGACTGGAAGGTAGTATTGATTGCTCCCAGAAGAGGGAATGTGTATGTAATGGATATGGAAAGCTCTCCTTCAGAGCAGTGTTTCTATACTCAAGCTGATGATGACACAAACTGGTTATGGCACAAAAGGTTATCCCATTTAAATTTCAAAAATATTAATAAGTTGTCTAGAAAACAACTGGAAGATGGGATACCTTCAGTTTCCTTCAAAAAGGAAAGGCCATGTCCAGGATGTGAGATGGGTAAGCAGAAACGTGCCAGTTTCAAGACCAGACAGAATTTTAGCATAACTGAACCACTTCACATGCTTCATATGGATCTCTTTGGTCCAGTGAATGTTCAGACTCGTGCTGGTAAAGATACACCCTGGTGATCGTAGATGAATTCTCCAGATATTGTTGGGTGATCTTTCTCAGGTCTAAAAGTGAAGCTGCTGCTGAAATCATCACTCTTATCAAGCAGATTGAATTCAAGCATAAGCGAAAGGTGTGTCAGTTAAGAAGTGACAATGGAACAGAATTCCAGAATGCAACTCTGGAGTCATTCTGCACTGACACTGGCATCTCCCAGAACTTCTCTTCAGCAAGAACTCCAGAGCAGAATGGAGTTGTAGAAAGAAAGAATCGAACGCTGATAGAAGCTGCCAGGAGTATGCTGGCTGAATCTGGTCTTCCCACCAGTTTCTGGGCTGAAGCAATTGCTACTGCTTGCCACACCCAGAACAGGTCTGTTTATATAAAAAGACACAAGAAGATAGCCTATGAAGTATTAAGAAATAGAAAACCAAATATTGGTTATTTTCATGTTTTTGGATGTCCAGTTTACATCCTGAACGACTCTAGTCAGTTAGGCAAATTCGATGCCAAAGCTGATGAAGGGTATTTCTTAGGCTACAACAAGAGACTGGAGAAGGTCCAGGAGTCAATACATGTCACATTCGATGAATCAAATAATGCAATCAATAAAAAGCCAGTCCTTGATTCTCCCCCAGAAAATCCGATTATTTTCTGTGAATCTGATCCTATCAACTACAATAAAGATTCATCTGAAAATGTTTCCAGTCATTTAGACTTGGAACCAGTTCAAAAGAAGAAAACCCCAGTAGTACACCTTTCTATCCTTCAATAAGTTTCAAACTGCCCTCTGAACTTGTTATTGGATCAGATGTTCGTGCTACTTATCCGGTATCAGTATCAGTTGAAATCATACCAGAAATGTCTTCATATGAAGAGTTTCAAACTGAACCAGTACTTCAAGAAATGCCTTCAAATGAAGAATTTCATGATGCAAATCGTGATCTTAATGATTCAGATGAAGAAGTTGAAGTAGTCTGGGAAGATCCTCCTCCTGCAACAACACCAGAGGAGACTCAACTGAATTCTTGCACTGATATTGTTGTTCATAACAATCCTGGTCAATACTCTAGGTGGACAAAAGCTCATCCTATCGATCAGATCATAGGAGACTCCAGTAGAGGGGTTCAGACCAGAAGAGCCTCCAGTGATCAATGTCTGTATGTCAGCTTCTTATCACTGGTTGAACCGAAGAAGATTGACGAGGCTATGGAAGATCCAAGCTGGGTGACAGCTATGCAAGAAGAGCTTCACCAGTTTGAAAGGAACAAGGTTTGGTACCTGGTCCCTTTCCCAGTTGGCAAGAAAGAACCAATTGGAACTAGATGGGTCTTTAGAAACAAGGTAGATGAAGATGGTCATGTTATCAGAAACAAGGCCAGACTGGTAGCACAAGGGTACTGCCAGTCAGATGTTGATTTTGATGAATCATTTGCTCCAGTGGCTAGACTTGAAGCAATCAGAATATTCTTAGCATTTGCTGCTCATCATCAGTTCAAGGTCTACCAGATGGACGTAAAGAGTGCCTTTTTAAATGGAAAATTAGAAGAAGAAGTGTATGTCAGACAACCACCAGGCTTCGTTGATGAAAAACATCCCCACTGGGTATATCGTCTGGACAAAGCCCTTTATGGTCTCAGACAAGCTCCACGTGCCTGGTATGATACTCTGACTAAACACTTATTGAAAAATGGTTTTAAAAGAGGTGCAATTGACAATACCTTATTTATTCTTCGTGAAAAAGGTAATCTTCTGCTGGTACAAATTTATGTTGATGATATAATTTTTGGGTCTACTGATGAAAACATGTGCAAGAAATTTTCAAAAATAATGTCTTCAGAATATGAGATGAGTTTAATGGGTGAATTAACATATTTTCTAGGACTCCATATTAAACAAAACAAAGATGGTATTTTTATTAATCAGGAAAAATATGTTAGAGATCTTTTAAAGAAATATGATATGAACTCTTCACCATCTAAGCCCACTCCAATTTCTGCACCACTGACACTGGACTCAGATCCTGATGGAAAACCAGTGAACATCACTGTCTATAGAGGCATGATTGGTTCACTGATGTATTTAACTGCCAGTAGACCCGATATTATGTTTTCAACATGTTTATGTGCCAGATATCAGTCTAATCCAAAAGAATCTCATATGCTTGCTGTAAAGCGCATACTGAAGTACCTTAAGGGTGTCCCCAGTTTGGGCCTTTGGTATCCCAAAGGCTCAGGCATGGATCTAATGGGTTATTCAGATTCAGATCATGCAGGTTGTAAGATAGACAGGAAATCCACTACTGGTGGATGTCATTTCCTTGGTGGCAAACTGGTCAGCTGGACCAGTAAGAAGCAAACTTCAGTTTCATTGTCCACTGCTGAAGCTGAATATGTATCTGCAGCCAGTTGTTGTGCTCAGATACTCTGGATGAAGAACCAGTTGCTTGATTATGGTCTTAAATATTCAAAAACTCCTATATTTTGTGATAATACCAGTGTCATTGCTATCTCGAACAATCCAGTCATGCATTCCAAAACCAAGTACATCGATCTCAGGTATCATTTCATTCGTGATAATATTATGAAAGGTAATATTGAACTCCATTTTATTCCCACTGACAAACAACTCGCTGACATTTTTACTAAACCACTGGATGTTAAAACATTTGAATATCTTGTTGGTGAGTTGGGAATGTTAAACCCTTAAATCTGGAACCTTGGTATTGAACGCCTTTGTGTACTATCAAGGATCCTTGATTTAAAGATTTATAAATCTATGAGAGCTTAGATATTGAACGCCTTTGTGTACTATCTTTACTTTAATAGATTTATGGATCAACATTCCAGGGGGGAAGACTCAGACCAAATATTTTGTCCTTAAAATGTTTTAATTTCAGGGGGAATTTAATAATTTATTTTCTCACTGGATAAATTTTCTGGAAAATATCACTGGTACCTTGTAAATGTGTCCCTCTCACTTGGATAGGTTGAAGTGCGTGTTTGAGGTGACTTCAGTCGCCTTGTAAATGTGTCCCTCTCATTTGTCTGTATAAGTTGATGTGCATGTTTGAGGTTACCAGTATGGTTTTTAAGTTGGTACTTTACTGGAGTGTCCCTCCAGTGTACCATCAGTGCATGCTTCACTGGCATAATCCACCAGTGATCCTGGAGTGTCCAGTCAACCTCCAGATGCACTGAAATGAGTCATGGTATGTCAGTCATAATATTTTAATACTTGGTCGTTGTGTGTGCCACGTAAACAAACTTTTTAATTGGACAGTTACTGTTTATCCTACGTGGCATATCATTTTTTCAAACTTAATAAAGGATATTTTACCTTGGGAAGATAAAAAGTGCAAGTGGGTAGTTTTTGTGGGCTGTCAACCGTCATGCATTTATGTGTGATGGGAAACATTAAATGCGGATGTCAAAACCGATCAAAATTATTTTGAATAATTTCAAATTAACCGTTTTGAATTTCATTTTCTCTCTCCTCTATAAATACCTATTTTTCACTTTCTTTTGCATTTACTTCGAAAATCATTTACTCCCAAATCTCCCAAATTCCTTCATTTACTTTCTTCTTCATTCAATTCCAATCATAAATCTCTCTCATATTTACTGCATAAAATCATCATCAAATCTTCATAAATCCTTTCAGTTTAAATTCTCTTACCTTCATATTCATATTCAAATGGCTCCCAGACAATCAAATTCGAACAAAAACCTTCTTTCTGCTACATATGCTCCTGTCGCCGCCGTGAAAAGGGCGGAGCATATTTCTCTTGCAGCAGATGCCATTCGTATTAATATGAACAACTGGATGGCCAAACTATCTCTTTCCAGTGTTCATGAGGCCCAATCCATCATTGGGAGATTAAATACTTTCTTTCTCTCATGTCCTCTTTATGGTGCATTAACTCTAAATCCTGAAAAAATGTACCATGATTATTTGTGTGAATTTTGGTACACAGCAGAGTATGTTGAATCAACTTCCTCAATTTCTTATACTCTAAAGCAAGGAACCAGACCCTTGTCTTTCACTGTTGATACACTCCGATCTGCCCTTCAATTAAATTATTTTTCTGAAAAAGAGATGCCTGTTGAACTTCCCACTGGCATAAATACAAGGGAAGTGTGTCGACTGATGGGGCACACAGATATCCTGGATGAGCATGGCCAGCTATCCAGAAAGGGAACAATTTACATGAGTAAATTAACAGACTCATGGAGATATTTCTTCACTCACATAGTTGAGTGTTTGGGAGGCAGCTCTGGAGGACTTGATCAGATCAACCAAACACATCTCCAGATTGCATACTGCCTATGGTTTGGTTATAGAGTGGATTTCGCCCAGATATTCTTTGATGATCTGGTAGAGCGTCTCAAAGTGAAAGGTAGAAAAGCCTTTGTTCCTTATATTCGTTTTCTTTCACTTATTTTTAAGAGAGCTCTTGGCAACCAGTATGATTTTGAAACCACTCACTTTTCTGTATGTGAGTATATGCGTGATCTGACCAACCTTAAATCTTCTGAAAATGAGGTAAATATACCTCAGGTCATGATCACAAGTTTTCAAAGGGATGAAAGTGATGCATCATCACCAGATGAGTCAGGAGAGGCTTCAGGCAGGCCTCAAAATAATGAGGGACCTACTGGAGTCCTCAATGCTGAAATAGTGCCACCAGTTACCCGGGTGGCTCCTGACCAACAGCAGATTGTTAATATTGTACCATCTAACCCTCCAACCAGACCAAGAAATACAACCAGACGTCTTAGGAGAGGAGGAGTTCCGGTCGCCTCCAGTAGACCCCAATCTAGCCATCCAGAATCCTCCCAATAGAATTCTGGAGATGTCACAAGGGAAAATTTGCAAGCAGCCACTCCCAATGTTCTTGTAAGTGGGAGTGGTGAAGAAAATAGAGGGTCAGCCCAACCCTCAATAGAGTCCGTGTCAGCACAATCACTTGCAGTTAGCCAAATTTCTGACATAACTCATGCACAGACTGGGGTTACTGGAGCCTCACCTCTAGTAATTCCAGTCTCAACTTCTTCGGCTGGCGATATTATGAATGAAGATGGGTCTCTTATTGTTGAGCAAGTACAAAATGTTGAGCAGGAAGAAAATATTGTACAAAATGTTGAGCAGGAAAATATTGACTGGTGAGCAAGATGCTCAGTTGGATTTAAATAGAGAAGTGGATGATCAGACAGTTGGGACGGCTCTAGATTGGGATGAGGTAGATTCCCCAATGTCTGAAGGTAATATGTTTGATGTAAATATGAATTTTCTGGGTGATGAAGTAGAAAATGTTGTTACTTCATTTATTGCTTCAATCACCCCACCACTTGTCTCTACAGAAATGCCTCCACCACCAGAATCTTTGTATGCACCACCACCACCTTCAAATCCGCAAAACACTTCAACTATTTCACCAAGTTCTCTCCAGATTTCATCCGATCAACCACCACCACTTGAAGCACCGCTAGACTTTCCTGAACACCGTGTGCTGGACTCAACCGTTGTAACTTCTGAAACTGCTACTGAAGGAGTCCAGACACAAGTACCTTTGGTGACCAGAATGGCTTCTGATCTAGCACCTCCCAGTGGTCTCTCCACTTCTTCTTCAGCCGAGGTCCAAGGCCTTTTGATTAAGGTGACGGACCTGGAGAGATCACTCCAGTCATCTTCTCAGGTTGTTTCTGACTTTAAATCCTTATTGTCAAATAACCTTGCTTCTGAAATGAATTTATTTGTTGAAAATGAGAAGATAGTCTTTGAGAAGTTGAAAACAAAAATTCTGAAAATATTAAAGTGGCAGTCCAGGGATTAGAGGCGAAGCTGGTTAATTCTGTTCAGACTGCAGTGAAAGCCGAAAGTGCTCAACCACTAGGAGGTCTGACAGAAGAGGTTCAGAAGTTAACCACCAGGATCAGTAATGTTGAAAGTAGGCCAACCCTAGACCAGAATTCTGTTGTCAGCAGTATAAGTGATGAAGTGGCTAGAAAATTTAGAGCTGATATGCTGAAAGAAATCACTTCAGAAATTTCTGGGTCTGTTTTACGAAGAATTCAAGATGGGTTGTTGCCCCAGGTGGTAAGAATGATTGAAGGAGAGTTGCCCAAACACTTGCCTCAAGAACTTGAAATTGTTAAGAAGGAAGTGTTGGCCCTCAGAAATACAGTGAACATTACCTCTCCAGTAGCAGGAAGAACTTTTGGGTCTTCTGACAGACATACACTTGGAAAGATATGGAATCATCTAGAGTCTACGACTGGAGATAATTCCAAGGGGGAAAAATCTGATGCTGAAAGGTTAATTCTGAAAAAGGAAGCCTTGGCCAATATTGAAAAGGCCAGTGAAGTTGAAAAGGTGACTGGTACTGATGCCAGTGCACAAGAAGCACTTGGCACTGAAGCCATTGTGCAGGAAGAAGAAGCTGCTGGTACTGATGCCAGTGAGCCACAATTTGAAGCCTTCCCAGACATCCCAACCACACTTGAAAAAGGTCAGACGAAAGCATGTGGTGTCTGGTGAGGAGACTGACGAGACTGATAGTACCTTACCAAATGTTGATGATGACAATTCAAAAAGACTGGAGCAGGAGTGCATCATGATAGAAATATTCAAGCAAAATCAAAAGGATGATTTGATGGCTCATAAGATGGAGATGGCTAGTCATGGGACTCTGGATTCTTACAATGCTGGAAGACTGGGCATTCATGTTGATATATATAAAAAGATGAAGGAAGATCCCAGAGTTCATCAATGTCTAGAGATCATGGATGATGTTCACCTCTGCTCCAGGTATTCACAAGAAGAACAAATGTATGATTCTGAAACATATGGTGTAAGTGTACTAGATCTCATAGCCCAGAGGAAAGAGGAGTTGGTGAACCTCCAGAAGCAAGTAAGGAAGAATACTGCTGCTCTGGAAAATGAATACAGAAAGAAGATTAAGGGTTTGCCTAAGGTTCCTGCCAGACAAACCAAGGCCTCCAGAGATGCAGATCTCAGTACCTTCATTCCCTTAGACATTTCCAAGAGAATAAACAGAGAAGAATTGCAAAAAGTTGTTGAACAAAGGAAAGTATCTAGGGAAAAGGCGAAATATGAAGAAATGATGAACTTCAGAGCCAATGTCAGAAAAATCATTGCTGCTGAGATCAAGCTTGCTGAAAATCATGAAAATTATGCGAAAATTCATGTCAAGCTTACCAGGGAAGGAGACTTCAGAGATGAATGAAAGAATACTTCAGTCCAAGCCTTCGGTCTTTCAGAATTGAAAGAAATTGGCCTAACATTCAAAGGACGGACTGATGTATCTCCAGATGAGAAGTACTTCCTGAAGAGGATTGAGAAGGCCTTCAAGAGGAAGCAACAAATGGAGGTTGCTTTGGGAATGTGTGCACCAGAATCTTCTCCATCTTCTCCATCACCCAAGAGGAAGGCCACTGAAGATGCTCCTGGACAGACTTCAAAGAGAAGGGCCTGACTCCTTATCATTTACTTGTTTTGTAATTTATTTTTGATCAAAATTGTAACTGTTTATCAGTTGATGTATGTAAATATAGTTGCAATTTTTGATTCACAAGTAAGTGATCAGATTAAGTCTAAGTTAGAACTAAAAGATGAAAACTGGAACACTGATGATCTATAAAGTGTTTTCCAGTTACTTCAAAGTTTTAGACTCGAATCTTGAAAAACCTTGCATAATTTCTAAACAAATAGGGGGAATTTGTTAGGTCCAGATTTACTGGACTCGCTCCAGACTCGAAGACTGGAGCCCTCTGAAGATTTGTCCAGAAATTATGAGAAGACCAGTGAACTATTTACTTGTACAGGAATCTGGATTCCGCCAGATTAGTTCACTGGACTTCACTCCAGTCAAGATCGTTTCTACTCAAGACATTCTCACTGAAGTCAAAGACTGAAGTCTGAAGAAAGAAGACTGACAAGCAGTGGAGCCCACTGATAGTCTTACCAGATCTCCCGACTGGAGACCTTGACAGTGTTCTAGACCTTACAAGTCTGAACACTGATTACGAGGAATTGACTTTATGCCTTTACACACTTTTACACGGACAACCCATTTGTCTATTGATAAAAGTACAATACGTGTGTAAAGGTGGTTGGTTAAAAGGTTGTCAAGTCATATCAATGTGACTTTAACCAATGCATTTAAGGAATTAAAGTAGTTTCCTTAAATGCATGCAACCATATTTGTACGGCAAAAAGAATTAAATATTAATTCTTTTTGCCTATAAATACTAAGTCATTTTCCTCGTTCAAATTACTTTTTGCAATTTGGTTAATTTGCCTAAATACTCTTGATCTTAACAGTTATACTTCACAACTTTAAGTATCTCGATCAAGGAGTTTATTTAGCAAATATAGATCACTTGTAATTCATAGGTTGTTTAGATACTTACATTTGTATTATCTAGGTTCCGCAACAACCTTGTATTTTGTTTAACATCAATAAATCAAATACACTTGAAAATTACATTTGTGTTCCACCATTTACATACTTGTTTACTTATTTATTGCTTAAGTCTTTATTGCTTTATTTATATTCTTGAATTTATATTTAAAGCAATACTAGTCCTATCTAGTGCATACTTGACTTGTTATTCTACACTTGTGGGTTAAACCATCGAGTGAGAGGACTTACAGGTACATAAAGCAGGTTGGATAAAGTGACTTTATATCATAACTTTATCTAGCATTTTAAGGAATTAAAGTAGTTTCCTTAAATGCATGCAACCATATTTGTACGGCAAAAAGAATTAAATATTAATTCTTTTTGCCTATAAATAGAGGTCTTTGCACAACCAAGAAATAACTTTGCATATTCAGACTTTGCATTCTCTTGGTGAACTTGTGCAATATTCTCTCAATCGCAAAAAGGAACATTTCACAACTTTAAGTGTTTCGATTGTTTAGAGAATTTCCAAGTATCAGATCAATTGTATTTCATAGGTTGTTAGATATTACATTTGTTTACTATCTTGGTTCCGCAACAACATCAATAAATAAATTACACTTGAAAAATACATATTGTCTCACCAATTTACTTTACAAGTATTTACATTATTGCATTGTTCTTTACTTATAATATATTGTCACCTTTATAAGTAAACAATCCAGACCCTGGTATACTGTTCACTGCAACTGGTCGTCTCCAGATACAGTGAACGTATTGCAAAGTAACTCACCATTGACATAGAGGTGTCTTCAGTTAGTACCATCTATTGAGTTGGGACTTACAAGTGGTATCAGAGCAGAAGGCTAATATACTTGCCTAGATCTGCTTAGATGTCTACTACTGAAGGTGAGAATGGTTCTGGTCCAAATGTTGAAAATATTAGTTTCAATGCTCCACCTGGTACACCTAATCAAAACGTTAATCAAAATGTTAATACCAATCCTCCCCCTCCTCCAAATGCCCCCAACCATGTCCATGTACATTATTCCAATACTCATGTTCCCAAATTTGATGGGAACAGTGAAACTTTTGGTACATGGAAGGCCAGAATGCTTTTGCATTTTGGTGGGATAGAGAGCTATATGTTGAAAATCCTTAAGGATGGACCTTATATACCCATGTACTCTGGGGTAAGTCCTCTTCTAGATCCAAATGGAAGAAGAGGTTCTAGAGAAAAGCTCGAAGACCATTGGTCTAATGAGGATCGCAGACTGGTTGACCTTGATACCAGACTGAAAAACATGATCCTTGCAGCTGTTCCTGAAGACTTAATTCCAACACTTGTGTTGTTCCCCAGTGCCAAGGCAATGTGGGAAGAATTAGTTATTCAGTTTGAAGGAGGTGATGACACTATTGTCACCAGAAAGGTTGCCCTAAATAAGAAGTATGAATCCTTCTTTGCTCTACCCAATGAAAGTCTAACTGGTACTTACACCAGGTTTACTAGCCTCATTAATCAGTTGAGAGGCTTGGGTGTTGAGAAGGATAAGGATATTCTTCTTGAGAAATTTTGTGATATTCTTCCTTCCAAATGGGAAAACATGGTTCTTGTCCTAAGACAAGGTAAAACCCTACACAACCACACTCTTGCATCACTCTATGGAGCCTTCAGATTAAGATAATAATGCTGCAAGACTTGTGGCTGAGCAGGATGCCATGAACCATGCCCAGAGTTCAAAGGTTGCTAGTATAACTGAGCGACCTTGTGCTGCTTTAATGTCTGCTGAGAGTGTCCAGTCACACTCTATGAAGGAGATGTTGAACAGTTTCTTGAACTCTGGCCTGACCACTGAAATCAGTGATGGTTGTAATGAAACTAACGATGATGATCTGGTAGCCATGATTGCTAAAACTTTAATAGGTTCAAGCATAAATCTAATAGATTTAATGGCTCCAACAATGCTTCCAGCTCCAACTCTCTGGATAAAGCCAATCTTACCTGCTATAAGTGTGGTAAGAAAGGTCACTTTATGAAGGAATGCAGATCTAGTCAGATGAACAACCAAACTCGTCCCCCTGTCCCCAATTTTAATAGGCCTGATGATAGCTACAAAGAAAAATAGAAAAAGCTTAAGGCCCAGATTGCCCTTCTTGTCACTTGAAAGAGAAAATGAAAAGAACAAGTGCATGATGGCAAAGACTGAAGAAAAATGGGAACTCTCTGATGACTCATCTGATGATGATGAAGAGATTAGGGACATGTGTTTCATGGCCTTGGAAGATCAACAGCAACATGTGGCAAAAGATGATGTCATCACTGGAAGATGGGTGGACATCATTTTGAAGAAGGTATGTGATTATGACAACCAGGTTGCCACAGAACTGAAACTGGACCTTGCTGAATCATTAAAAGGTGATTTAATATTTGTGGAAACGGTTAGAGCAGACAGTGAAAGATACCTAGAAACTATCTTAACTGAACTGAACAATGTAAGACCACAACTGAATGATTTACAAAGTGTCCAGTTGGCTCTCAAGGAGTCAGTTTTGAAAAATGAAGCATTAGAACTTGAAAATCAAAAGCTAAAATCTGATCTTGAAACAGAACAATTGATTATCAAGTCGTGGTAAAGGCATCTGGAAAGAATTATGATGCACTTTCAAGAACCATTGATGCCCAGAAAAATGCTTGGAAATCTGGAGATTTGGAAATGGCAGCACTCATACCAGATCTTCATGCATTGCCTCCAGCTCTTAGGGTTGAGACTCCATATGATCAACCTAATATTGTCAAAACTGAACCCAATGAGACCACCCCCACTGAGGTTAAATCTGGAGCTGAACAGGCAAAAGCTCCAGTAAAAAGGCCGCTGGTAATAAGTCTTTACCTCAAAAGTCTAAGGAGCCCAAGACTCAAAAGACCAAAACTCCAGCTGAACCTAGGTCCAAGGTTCAGCAGCCTGATGAAAATAATATTTTGTTAAAACTGGAAAGTCAACTCCAACTTTTGTCTAGACAGGTTCAGAGTTGCACTGCCAGAATTAAAAATCTGGAAAGAGCCTCATCTCCTTCAGTTGCAAAACAAAATATCAAACCCCCTTCTAAACAAAAACAAAAGAATGTTCCATCTGGAACAAAATCTGAAAAGAAGAAGGTGAATAAATATCAAGTACCAATCGTTTTTACTCCTGGACCTGGAGCTGATGAAAAAGCTCCAGATTCAGCCTCCAGTTCCAACCCACCAGAATCAACTGAGACTTCTAGGGAGAAGTCCAGTGAACCCATCAAGAAAAGATGGGTTCACAAAAATAACTAATGATTTTTGTGGGTGTGCAGGGCGATCGAAAGAAGAATACCTGCTGGAAGAGTTCAATGTCCAAGATGGACCGGCAGTGACGTTTGGTAATGATCAGAATGGAAAGACTGAAGGATATGGTGTACTCAACAATGGACAAGTCGAATTCAAAAGAGTTGCATTTGTGAATGGTTTGAAATATAACCTGATCAGTGTCAGCCAACTTTGTGATGATGGCTACAGTGTTTTGTTCGAGGCACAAGGCACCATATTTAACAAGGATTGGAAAGTGGTGATGGTTGCACCAAGAAAAGGAAATGTGTATATCATGGACATGGAACTTGCTCCAAAAGAACAATGTTTTTATGTCAAAGCTGGTGAGGACGCCAACTGGTTGTGTCACAAAAGGTTATCCCATCTTAATTTTAAAAATATCAATAAGTTGTCTCAAAAACAACTGGCAGATGGGATACCTACAGTTTCCTTTAAAAAGGATAAGCCATGTCCAGGGTGTGAGATGGGCAAGCAGAAAAGGGCCAGTTTTAAAACTTGGCAAAACTTCAGCATCACTAAACCTCTTCACATGCTTCATATGGATCTCTTTGGTCCAGTGAATGTTCAAACTAGAGCTGGAAAACGATATACTCTAGTTGTTGTTGATGAATACACCAGATACTGTTGGGTGGTATTCCTTAGATCAAAGAGTGATGCACCTGCTGAAATCATCTCCCTCATCAAGAAAATTGAACTCAAGTATACTCACAAAGTGTGTCAGTTGAGAAGTGATAATGGTACAGAATTTCAAAACAAAGTACTTGAATCCTTCTGCAATGACACTGGCATCTCTCAGAACTTCTCTTCAGCTCACTCTCCAGAGCAAAATGGTGTGGTTGAAAGAAAGAATCGTACACTGATTGAAGCTGCCAGAAGTATGCTATCTGAATCTGGTCTTCCTACCAGTTTTTGGGCAGAAGCAGTGGCAACAGCTTGCCATACCCAAAACCGGTCAGTTTATGTGAAAAGACATAAGAAGACTGCCTATGAAGCCCTTAGGAATCGTAAACCAAACATTGGATACTTCCATGTTTTTGGTTGTCCAGTTTACATATTAAATGATTCCAGTCAGTTAGGCAAGTTCGATGCAAAAGCTGATGAAGGTGTCTTTTTGGGTTATTCAGATATTAGAAACGCCTACAGAGTTTATAATTATAGACTCCAAAAGGTCCATGAGTCAATTCATGTCACATTTGATGAATCTGTTGAAGCAATCAGTAAAAGACCAAGCCTTGATTTATCTCCAGTCGTTCCAATAAATTTTGGTGAAACTGACCAAGTTCACCAGTCAGTTGTTTCACCAGAAGATGTTTCCAGTAACACTCAACTGGAACCAGTTATTCAGAAGGAAACCACCAGTGACACTCCATTTTATCCCTCCATCAGTTTCAACCTACCACAGAAACTGGTGATTGGATCTGATGTACGTGTCACTCCAATATCAGCACCAGTTCAAACTCCAACTTCTCAAGTTCTTCAAGAAATGCCTTTCAATGAAGAATTTCATGATGCCAATCGTGACCTCATAGACTCTGATGAGGATATTGAAGTAGTTTGGGCTGATCCTCCTCCAGTTGCTACAACTGAAGAGGATCACAAGGTGACTTGCACTGATATTGTTGTTCATCAACCTAGTCAATACACTAAATGGACTGCAACACATCCAATTGATCAGATTGTTGGAGATCCAAATAGTGGGGTTCAGACTAGAAGAGCCACAAGTGAACAATGCTTGAACGTCACCTTCTTATCACTGATTGAACCGAAGAAGATTGACGAGGCTATGGCAGACCCAAGCTGGGTGGAAGCCATGCAAGAAGAGCTCATCCAGTTCGAAAGGAACAATGTATGGGAACTTGTTCCTTGTCCACCAGGGTTGAAGAAAGAACCCATTGGTACAAGATGGGTCTACCGAAACAAGATGGATGAAGATGGCAATGTTGTAAGAAACAAAGCCAGATTGGTTGCCAAGGGTTATTGTCAAGCAGAGGGCGTTGACTTTGATGAGACTTTTGCTCCAGTTGCAAGACTTGAAGCCATCAGAATATTCTTGGCTTATGCATCCCATCTGCAGTTTAAAGTCTTCCAGATGGATGTCAAAAGTGCGTTCCTTAATGGAACATTGGAAGAAGAAGTGTATGTTAAGCAGACTCTAGGCTTCATTAATGAGAAGCATCCTCACTGGGTATATAGACTGAACAAAGCATTGTATGGTCTTAGACAAGCCCCAAGAGCCTGGTATGATACTCTAACTAAACATCTTCTCAATAATGGCTTTCAAAGAGGTGCAATAGATAATACCTTATTTATCTTGAAAGAAAAAGGTAATATCCTACTGGTACAAATTTATGTTGATGACATTATATTTGGTTTAACTGATGATGCAATGTGTAAAAAGTTTTCTAAAATCATGTCATCTGAGTATGAAATGAGTTTAATGGGTGAGTTAACATTTTTCTTGGGTCTTCACATTAAACAAACTGAAAATGGTATTTTTATAAACCAAGAAAAATATGTCAGAGATTTGTTAAGAAAATACAAATATGATTCAATCCCATCAAAAACACACCTATTGCAGCACCATTAAATTTGGACTCTGGCCCAACTGGCAAACCAGTGAACACAACTGAATACCATGGTATGGTTGGTTCACTGATGTATTTAACTGCCAGTTGACCAGATATAATGTTTGCAACATGTCTATGTGCCAGATTTCAGGCTAACCCAAAAGAATCACATTTGCATGTTGTAAAGCGTATCTTCAGATACCTGAAAGGGTGTCCTAGCCTTGGTCTTTGGTATCCCAAAGGCTCAGGGTTAGATCTAATGGGTTATTCAGATTCAGATCATGCAGGTTGTAAGATAGATAGAAAATCAACAATTGGTGGTTGTCATTTCCTTGGAGGAAAACTGGTGAGTTGGACCAGCAAGAAGCAGACGTCAGTCTCTATGTCCACTGCTGAGGCAGAGTACATTTCTGCGGCCAGTTGTTGTGCCCAGATTCTCTGGATCAAGAACCAGTTACTAGATTATGGTCAAAAATATACAAGGACCCCAATCTTCTGTGACAACACCAGTGCAATTGTTATATCTCACAACCCAGTGATGCACTCCAAGACAAAACATATTGATGTCAGGTATCATTTCATTCGTGATCATGTTATGAAAGGAGATATTGAAATACATTTCATCCCCACTGATAAACAATTGGCTGATGTTTTTACAAAACCTCTTGATGAGAAAACTTTTAAACATCTCATCAGCGAATTGGGAATGCTAAATCCTTAAAACTGGAGACTTTGTTATGAACGCGTCAGTGACACTGATGAAGTTCTCCAGTTGAGGAGGTCCAGATAATCCTTGCTCGACAGGCTATCGAACGCCTTTGTGATACTATCCTGGCACTAATTGATTTCTGGATCATCATTCTAGGGGGAAAGACTCAAAATAATTTTCTGACTAAAATTTATTTTATTTTGAAAATTGCAACTGGAGAGCTCTCCAGTTGAAACTGGCACTGGATTAATCCTCCAGTGTACACGTTTGGTCTTGTTTTAAAACTGGCAGTCAACCAGATTTTCATAACGGTAAGTATACTTGGTCAATTTTTGTGCCACGTGATGGTACTCGAGTGTTTTAACCCACTCACAACCGTCACATGACATGGCAAGGTCATTTTTGTAAAATAACACTTTTTATTGGGAATATGAAAAGTTAGTGGGCGAGTGGGAAGTTAAGCCGTCGTAGCATTTAATGCTGACACGGAGAATTAAATTTTGGTTTCAAAATTCAAATTAACTTTTATAAAAATATCTATAAATTTGATTTTTGATAATAAAATAATTCTTGGTATTTCATTGGGATCACAATTTTCCTTATAAATACCCCTTATTTACTCCGAAACACATTTACTTCTCTTTTCACATTCTTCATTCAATTCCAATCATCAACCATTGATGCTTTTCTCTCTCTGCTCAATAAATCAAGAACCCTAATCCCCAAATTCTCAGTTTCATTTTCAAATCTCTCTAAAATGGCACCTAAATCTTCGAAATAGGGATGTAAATCTTTACAGTCCCTTATAATCCATCAACAAATGTCAAACGAGCCAGTGGTGCCCCTTCTAATTCCACTTCTATAAAATTGAATCCATATAATCCAATGGCTAGTTTGAGGGGGAATCAAGCCGCCGATCCACTAATCGGGAGAATCCAATCCTTTCTTCGTGATTCTCCACTCGGCGAGTCTTTTTCCCTTAACCCACGCAAGATGTACCATGAATACTTGTGTGAGTTTTGGTACACTGCTGAACTTTCCGACGACTGTTCATCTATCACCTTTACATTAAAAGATGGGTCAGTCGAGTGTACCATGACAACAGAAACATTGAGGGATGCCCTGCACCTCAACTACTGGAGACAAGGTGAGTCTCCAGTTGTGATATCCCAAAATATAAATTTTCGCCAGGTTCTCCTTGATATGGGAAACAGGGACTGCTTGGAAAATGGGGTATTAAAGACCAAAGGTGCTATGACCTTGAAAGGACTTTCTCCATCCTGGAAGTACTTTTTCATTCACCTGGTGGAAAGCATGGGCGGGAGTTCTGGTGGATTGGACCAGATCAACTCCACACAAGCAGAGATGGCATACTGCTTGTGGAATGGACTCAGAGTGGACTTTGCCGACATCCTATTCAGAAGCCTGGTTCAAAAACTGAAAGGCTCCAGGAGATTATGCATCCCCTTCTCCAGGTATTTGTCACTCTGTTTCCTACAACTTCTGGGCAGTGAAGAATATAATAATACTCAATCACTGTACATTGTCCCAGAGTTGTTGAGGAATCTTGACTCCCTAACATCTATCGATGGGGAGGTTGAGATCCCTCAGAGAATGTTGCTGGCATTCTCTAAAACCGATGCACCAGTCCAAGGTGAGTTGGAAAGACAACTGGGCGGGCCTCAAAATAATGAGGGACCCACCAATTCGTCTGCTGGAAATGTGACAGTTGTCGAACCTGGGCAACAGTCTAACCCCTCCAGCTCCAGCATGTCAGTTCCTCAACTTGACACTAGAGACCTCCCAACAGGTCTCCAGGGTGCTCCAATGGCAAAAAGAACACGTCGCCTTAGGAAACAGTCAGCACTTGCCACTGACACTAGTAACCCAACCAGCCCTCCAGTTTCCTCCCAACAGGAAACTGGAGATAGTCAAATGGGAGAACCGCAAGCAACCACCCTCGAAATTTCTGTAGGAGAGGGTGGTGAAGATAATACTGGGCTAACCCAACCCAGAGTAGAGTCCGTGTCTGCACAATTTGAGTCTGGCCAAATTTCTGACACTCTTATTGCACGAACTGACGACGTCTCCAGCCAGTCACAACTGGAGACTGAAGTTCCAAACTCTACGGCCAGTGATGTTATGACTGTGGATAGAGCAGTTATAACTGAGGCAACTCTAGTGACCTTTATCCCTGGTGAAGTTGCTATGACAACTAATCCTCCAACTGATGAAACCTTCCAGACAACTGGAGAAGGTCATCAGGAGTCTGGACCACAAATCCAGCCATCACAAATATTCATGAATCTGGGCATGAATAATGATGAATTCCAGTTAGAGTCTTTGGACTCTGAAGGGACTGCTTCTGATCAAGAGATGGTTGATGCTTCTGTACAAGATCAACCCCCTTCATCTCTTGATCTGCCCCCAGATAAACAAGTTTCAGTTTCCTCCACAGATACGCTTACCAGATTACCACAACAAAGATCACCATCAATTATGTCAACTCTTTTTGTGCCTAGAAATAGGCACACCGCCCAACCACTGCCGGTGATCACACCTGAGCATTCTCAGCATGATCACCACATTGATCTCTCTGTTCGTCCTTCTTCAATCCCCACTTCTGTTTCTCTTCCTTCATCAACTGAGGAGGTCCTTATTAATATGCCTCCTCCAGTTGCCTTGATTGCACCTGCTGCAGGTCCAGTGGCACGTTCCCCTCCGTCACTGGACAGTCAATTTGCCTCCTTTCAAGCCGATATCCAAAACCTTCTTACCAGGGTGGAGGGTATTCAAAAGGCAATTGACAAGAACACCAAGTCCTCTCCAGCTACAACAAAGAATCACTTACAAATCAAAGGGTTGTAGATCTAAGGATCAATAAGTTCTCTGCAAATGAGGACTTGGTGTTCCAAAAGCTCAATGAGTTGGTCAGAAGCTGCAACACATTATCAGCTTCATTAAAAGAAGCGTTTAACCTAACTCAGACGAAAGTCTCCACCTCTATCTCTAACTTACTTGGTACAACTGTTAGATCATCTGAAGTGGATTTGAAGGAGATAGAGAGGCAGGTTAAGGAAATATTGAACAAACCAGGCCTTAATGTGGAAGAGCTTGGGCAGCAGATGGCCACTTCAGTTGGCCAAAAGATTGAAGATACACTGGCTGGTAGAGAAGATGAATTGGTTAAAAAGGTAATGTCTGAGATTGCCAAAATCCCCCCTCCTCAGGTTGATCTGGCACCATTAACACTTGAAATCAACCAGTTGAGGGGTGCTGTGAATGCTATAAACACCCAGTTATCTTCCCATACAACATCCATTGATAAATTGGTCACTGAAGTGGAAAACTTGAAAAAGAAGGATGACGAAGTGAAGGAAAATGTGGTTGCTGGTCTCAAGAAAGATGCTCAAACATTGCAAGACTTAAAAACTGGTCAAGAACAGGTTGCAGCAAATGTTCTGACCCAGTCCAGAGAGACCAACCACTTATGGAGATCCTTTCGAATGATGTGCACTATATTCAAAGAGTGCAAGGACATGCAGTCGTGGCAGCCTATAGACCGTTTGCCATTCAACAATCAAGACTGGGAAGTTATAAGGGCAGGTCTAGATGCTGCCAAGGGGGAAAGAGCTGTCATTGCACCACCAAGATTGCCAGGTGCAGGTTCAAGGAACCTGGTTGAAAGACAAGTAGTTGGTGTTGATGCCAGTACTGATGCTGGTCAGCATACAACTGAACAAAGACAACTGGTGGTTGTGACTAGTACTGATGCTAGTCAGCATGTGATTGAAGAGTTTGAGGATATTGGTGATAGGGGGAATGTTGAAAAGGGCAAAGAGATTGCAACAGATAAATCTGCCCAGCCAGCCACTGTTATTCCACTGTTAGAAACTGGTAACATTGACAAGCTTCCTCCAGTGTCAGAAAGTGATAGCAAGACATTGGCAACAATTGGTGATAGTATAAAGGAATGAAAGAAACAAAAACAAGCAAACCAAGTCGTTGCCAGAGAACAATTGGAAAGGATGAATCCTTGATGCTAGTGATGCCACCTTGTTGGGCATCCCACTAGAGCAGTATAATAAAATCAAAAATGATGTAAGGATAGTGAGCATGGTGAAGGAGATGCTAGACATTGAACTGGACAAATACTATCCAGATGATGAAGCTGAATTTGATGCCAAAAACCTTAATATAACAGTGGAGAGGGCCAAGGAAATGAGAGCTGGTGGTATACAAAGAAGAATGGAAAATGTTCAGAAGGTGGTCAGGAGAGTACTGAATCCACCCAAGTCCAAAGGCAAATTGAAGCAACTGCCAAGAGATGCAGATTTAAGGACTTGGGTACAACCAAATGAGCCTTCAACTGAAGATATCAAGGCTACTGTACAAAAACTGAGCACTGGCCAGATTCAACTGGCCAATAAATCTGAAGCACGAGCATATCTAACTGAAGTGCTGCAGCGAAGGTATAAACTAGGCAAGATCATTGATGTAAAGGTATCGATCAAACCTGGAACTCGATACTTCATAGTTGGGGTTCAGTACTTCAATGGACCATCATGCCAAACTGAAAATCCAGACATTCACAGGTATGGCCATTCTGAGCATGTGGAAATGTTAAGCTTGTTGGAAGCCACGCAACAAAAGAACAAGGTTGAAAGGGGTTGGATTTTTGTTCTTCAAAGTCTTATCAAATTTAAGGAAAGTGTTGAAGAAAAATTGAAATTTGATGCTGAAGACAATCAACCCATTTCTTCAGTTGCCAAGAGAAGGAAAACTGGCGAAGGGCCATCTGTATAAGTTTTCCTTCAGTTATCTGCTTGTAATTTTATTTACTTTCTTGTGACTTGTACAAATTTCATTTCATTGTATAAAATGAAGTTGCCAGATTGTAACAACATGATAGATAATAGATTAAATCTAACAAACTAAAAGAAAAACCCAAGACATTTATTGATCTATAAAAATGCCTTGGAAAATTTAGATAGATTTAGTCAAACAAGTCTTTCCAGTTCATACGTGTACAGATACAAGAACTAGAAAAGACTTGGCAATATTTCAGGACATTTAGGGGGAATTTGTTAGGACCAGTTTACTGATAAACTGGTCAGTCTCCAGTTGCATCTGGAGACCTGAAGAAAATGTCCAGAAATATATTGAAGTCCAGTTGCAACGTACAGTTAATGCAACTGAAGACTTCCTCCAGTTGAGATCTGACCAGATGAAGAATCATTCCAATTGAAGTCGAAGACAACAAGTGGAAGATAGAGAATGACAATGGCAGCGAAGCCCAGTTGGCATTCTACTCAGATAGAAACTGGAGAACATTGGTGTAAAGCACTTACAAAGCTTTACACTGATTACGAGGAAAAGACCTTTATGCTTTATGTGCTATTACACGGATAAAAGGATTTATCTATGTATAAAGTACAAAAGGTACATAAAGCAGGTTGGATAAAGTGACTTTATGTCATAACTTTATCTAGCATTTTAAGGAATTAAATGTTATTCCTTAAATACTCTCAACCATATTTGTACGGCCAAAGTTGACATCCCAATGTCAACTTTGCCTATAAATAGAGGTCTTTGCACAACCAAGAAATAACTTTGCATATTCAGACTTTGCATTCTCTTGGTGAACTTGTGCAATATTCTCTCAATCGCAAAAAGGAACATTTCACAACTTTAAGTGTTTCGATTGTTTAGAGAATTTCCAAGTATTAGATCAATTGTATTTCATAGGTTGTTAGGATATTTACACTTGTGTACTATCTTGGTTCCGCAACAACCTTGTAATTTGTTTAACATCAATAAATAAATTACACTTGAAAAATACATATTGTCTCACCAATTTACTTTACAAGTATTTACATTATTGCATTGTTCTTTACTTATAATATATTGTCACCTTTATAAGTAAACAATCCAGACCCTGGTATACTGTTCACTGCAACTGGTCGTCTCCAGATACAGTGAACGTATTGCAAAGTAACTCACCATTGACATAGAGGTGTCTTCAGTTAGTACCATCTATTGAGTTGGGACTTACACATATCAGAGAAATTTGCTTTTTCTTGCAAAGTAGTAATATAATTACTCCACTTTTCCGGCAAGGAACTCAAAAATTTCTCGACTTTTTCCTCCTCAGAATAAGTAACATCAAATGCTTGCAATTCTGCTAACAAGTGATAATACCGTGTAATTAGTTGATCTAAGTTCTCACTTCTTAACCCATTAAATACATTATACTGATGTTTTAAAAGGTCTCTTCGATTCTTTTTAAGTGTTTCATCCCCTTCACAATGATTTTTTAATGCTATCCAAAGTTCTTTAGAAGTATTGAATCCTGTGGCAATGACATTTTTAAACATGATAGTGCCTTTTTCTCTGCCTCATACATTTTTTTATTAGATTCAGTCATGTCTTGATATGCATAAACTTTGTTGACACCACTATCTTCATAAGTTGGGGCACTATATCCTTCAGTCATACAAGTCCACATTCTAATGTCTGTGAATTGCATAAAGGATTCGAATCGACCTTTCCATGAAAAGTATTGGTCAATGATCATCAGTTTGGGTGGTGAATTACCCTTACCGGTCTCATGGTCCATTAGTATTAATTGGTTAAGATAATTTGCAGCCATTTTATATGTTGTTCAACTTATAAACACGCACATACACAGGAACATGCAAACAGGAACTCTCAAATGAAACATGCAAGAGTGTCAGAAACACGCAAATACACAGGAACTCTCAAACCATAGAAACACACAAACAGAACACGCAAAACACAAAAATCACCCTTTTTTCAATCTTTCTTAGATCTAGAACCCAATTTTGTTACTTGATCAATGAATCTTTGAAAAAATGATGTTAGGATTGAGATGTGTTTGATTTTGGTGTCAAGTTTGAACCTTTATTTCAATCTTTCTTAGATCTAGAACCCAATTTTGTTACTTGATCAATGAATCTTTGAAAAAATGATGTTAGGATTGAGATGTGTTTGATTTTGGTGTCAAGTTTGAACCTTTATTTCAAATGAACCCGAAACACGTCTCCACCTAAGAACACGCAAAAACCGAGATATCCAAAAACCGTAATCAATCTCGAACAAAGGTGTTAAAACCTGCGGCTCTGATACCAGTTGTAAGTCCCCCGGGTCTTACTGAACCGAGATTGACTTAAGGATATGTCGAGGTGCGGAAAATCCTCGAGATAACCCACGGTTTTTATATCTAGCTTTTATGATATATATATATATATATATCTTTGCGTGAACATAAACACTCGTATTTGGTTACTATAGTGAAACGGCTCTCCGGACTCCCTTTATCAACCAACGTGATAACTTGGAGTCTACGAGCCGTCCAAACCGGGTGTGTGTTTGCGGTTCGTGCGTGAGATCGAGTATTACCCACAAGATTACTATATGCGTGTTCTTATAGTTTCTCTCTCTAGGTTTTGCTCGTTTCTCTCTCTACACTCTTGTTGGAACACACATACACACACCCTCTATTTATAGGCAAGTGACAAAAACTCTCAAATCTATTGGATTTGAGTGTTCTCATGTCAAGCCCATAAGCCCATTAGGGTTTTGGCCTGTTTGAGAGTTCTTGTGTACAAGCATACTTTTGCTTGTTTCCACAGAAACTCTCAAACTGTTTGAGAGTTCTTATGAACAAGCACTTGTTCTTCAGAAACTCTCAAATTTATTTGAGTGTTCTTCTTGAACAAGCAAACTTTTGCTTGTTCCTAAGAACTCTCAAATGACACTTAGGAATATGTGAGTTAATGTTTCTCCTGTTGTTAGTACGCAGAAACAACATTGTCTGTATTACCTATGGAAGTGTACATTAAGTCAATGTCTCTACTGCTGTGGATACGCAGAAACAATCATTAACTTAATCCTCCTCTGGAAGTATATTAAGATAATATTTCTACAGCAGTAAATACGTTGCAACAATATTATCTTAATAACTCATTACATGTAATGTTTACATTCATGTTGAGAACCTACAAAACATAAATAATAAACAAACATATAAACATAATAGGATCCAATTTGATCAACCAAATATGCCAAGGTAATATTATCGACAAACGGTAATTACAAGATAAATTACAAGACTTGAAATATATAAAATACATCACACATCTAGAATGCTTTTGTCACCAAGGGATATGCACCAACACTTTCCGCACATTTGATACTTATAGGCACGGTGGAGCTAGCACTGGAGGTAGGACATCCACGGTTCCCTATACTATCACTCTGTCTTGAAACAAGACATATGTTTCCCTCAGAGTTAAACGAGATTTTCTGTAAGTCAACATCCTCACTAAGGTATGCACTTGTGCTTCCACTTGGAGAATCTTGAGTTACATTAATCGTAGGTCTACCGTAATAAAGCTCGGGAATCTGAGCATTATTATATCCTGCTTCCCTCCTTTTCAGTTTCATTTCTTGTCCCCGGAACTTAGCAACTATCTGAGTCAAGGACATATCAGAGAAATCTGCTTTTTCTTGCAAAGTAGTAATATAATTACTCCACTTTTCCGGCAAGGAACTAAAAAATTTCTCGACTTTTTCCTCCTCAGAATAAGTAACATCAAATGCTTGCAATTCTGCTAACAAGTGATAATACCGTGTAATTAGTTGATCTAAGTTCTCACTTCTTAACCCATTAAATACATTATACTGATGTTTTAAAAGGTCTCTTCGATTCTTTTTAAGTGTTTCATCCCCTTCACAATGATTTTTTAATGCTATCCAAAGTTCTTTAGAAGTATTGAATCCATTAAATAGATGTAATATTTCTTGTGGCAATGACATTTTTAAACATGATAGTGCCTTTTTCTCTGCCTCATACATTTTTTTATTAGATTCAGCCATGTCTTGATATGCATAAACTTTGTTGACACCACTATCTTCATAAGTTTGGGCACTATATCCTTCAGTCATACAAGTCCACATTCTAATGTCTGTGAATTGCATAAAGAATTCAAATCGACCTTTCCATGAAAAGTATTGGTCAATGATCATTAGTTTGGGTGGTGAATTACCCTTACCGGTCTCATGGTCCATTAGTATTAATTGGTTAAGATAATTTGCAGCCATTGTATATGTTGTTCAACTTATAAACACGCACATACACAGGAACATGCAAACAGGAACTCTCAAATGAAAC
>CM067167.1:68114380-68139380 GCA_034093135.1 Erigeron breviscapus
TCTACATGATCACATTGATCCAAACAAGTATTTAGCCTACTAGCCGGACATTATTAAAGGAATAACAAAGTCTGAAAAGATGAAAGACATTGTTTACCAAAAGAAAGTAAAATAGAAAAGTAAATCTAGACCGCGGATGAAGATCGGAAGGCGTTAGAAGCTCCAAAACCTTCTTGGAATCTGCAACTACGAACTAGGGTTGGATCTGGGCGGCTAGGGCTGCTGAATCGGCTCTCTCTCTCTAGGGTTTTGAGGGTTAGTTCGACTTAAATAGTGCTGAAAGTCGGTTTTTGATCTGGGCCGCCCAACGGCGCTGGCTGGGCTTGCCAGCGGCGCTGGGAATGGGCTTGATGTGGCCAGCGGTGCTGGTTGATTGGGAGCGGCGCTCGAGGCTTGCCAGCGGCGCTGGCATGGTTGCCAGCGGCGCTGGGAGCTGCTGTTTCATCTCGTACTTCTTCGTTTGACTCCCGAATCACCTCCTTGTGTCTTGTAACTTCATAGGCTTCCTTCTTGAGTTACTTGATGTCATTTACCCTCTCTCGCATCTTCCGTGAACCTGTTCAGGAATATTAACTCATTTAGACATAGAAATGAAGCCTTTCGATAGGGGTTTTTATCACAAAATGGACGCTCATCACCGTCTCAAGCATATTAATCCTAATGAAAGACTATAGACACATCAATCAAAAATAAATTAATATACTGATCTATAGCAATGTGAAAAACTGGTCAATCTTGGATCTACGGTAAACAGCAAACATAATCCAACAGATCTAACATTAATTAGAATAAATAAAAGTCTACATGATCACATTGATCCAAACAAGTATTTAGCCTACTAGCCGGACATTATTAAAGGAATAACAAAGTCTGAAAAGATGAAAGACATTGTTTACCAACAATAAAAAGATAAAGAGAATAAAGATCTAGGTTTAAGATGAAGATCAATAGGTGTTTGGAACTCCAAAATCCCCTTAGAAAGCTGCAATAATCGACCTAGGGTTTGTGTGTGGCATCTGGTGGCTGAAAAACTTCTCCTAAACTTCTCCTAAACTTCTCCAAAATCCCCTTAGAATGCTCCAGATTGTCTTCATTTTTCCTACTATTTCGTCGTCTTGTGTCTTGTAAGTCTTTTGGCATCCAAGTTGAGTTGGTAGATGACATTTACCCTCGTTCGCATCTTCCGTGAACCTGCGTTAATATTAAATCTCAATAAGTACTAAAAGTTCACATTTATAAACTCATTTTAGCATTAAAACGAGGCCAAAAGGTATATGAAAAATTCATGAATAAAAAAGCATGAACAAACATCGTTATGGGAAAAGAAACTTGACCAACATTCATCGGGTTGATGAACATGACATAGACAAACTTTTATTTACACACTATATCTATAATTAGCTACTCCCTTCGTCCCACTAAATATGTCAAATTTTGAATTTTCAAAGTCTTACTTTATAAAATTTGACCTTAAATATTTTGATTTGTGTTATATAATATTTGATGAAAGTTATATGAATTGATTGAGTTTTAAATGTATTTTTTATTAGTATAACTTTTATCAAATATTATATAACACAAATCAAAATATTTAAGGTCAAAGTTTATAAAGTAAGACTTTGAAAATTCAAAATATGACACATTTAGTGGGATGGAGGGAGTATTATAGTTGTTTATACCCAACATTTCAAGTTTGGATAATAGAAAAATAACCAAACACAAAATTCTGTATAAAGTCAAAGTTAGTTAAATAATTCTCGCAAGGCCCACATGAAAATTTTACTTCCTAACTAGAATTCCAAATTTGTGAAATTTGAAATCTTTTCTTTATCTTTTATAAAACTCAAGTCCCTTCCTAAAATATCTCCTAAATCAATCCTACTTGGCACTATTAAGACCTTTTCATTCATTAAATTTATTAAAAATATTTAATTTATAACATCATGCCATAAAGATAATATAATATTTTAAAATTAATTTTTTTCTCACCATTTATCATAATTTACATTCTATCATCCTTAACAGATTATCCCTAAATTCAACAATATACACATTTTAAACATAGATCTATACTATATTGAATAAATTTGTTTTGTAAGGAAAATTAGAAAATCATATATCCCTCTAGCCAACACATTTTTTAGTTTCTATACAAACTGGCCATATAAAAAAATATATAATTTTCAAAACTGATATACTTTTTTTTTTCTTTCAATAAGATACATTTTTTATTAGTTTGGGTGTGGCATCCAACCTTTGTATGGAATGTACCTTAAACAAAACAAATAATTTTTAAATTTAATTAAATATGTTTGATCTCTGTGTTGTTTATTAAAACGCTTTAGTTCAATCTTTTTTTCTCTTTAAGTTAGTTCCTGACTATCACTTGATTATACATGTTTTGAAGTTGTGAAAATTGTCTATCTTAATTTTTGAATTTTCAAAGTCTTACTTTATAAAATTTGACCTTAAATATTTTGATTTGTGTTATATAATATTTGATGAAAGTTATATGAATTGATTGAGTTTTAAATGTATTTTTTATTAGTATAACTTTTATTAAATATTATATAACACAAATCAAAATATTTAATTTATAACATCATGCCATAAAGATAATATAATATTTTAAAATTAATTTTTTTCTCACCATTTATCATAATTTACATTCTATCATCCTTAACAGATTATCCCTAAATTCAACAATATACACATTTTAAACATAGATCTATACTATATTGAATAAATTTGTTTTGTAAGGAAAATTAGAAAATCATATATCCCTCTAGCCAACACATTTTTTAGTTTCTATACAAACTGGCCATATAAAAAAATATATAATTTTCAAAACTGATATACTTTTTTTTTTCTTTCAATAAGATACATTTTTTATTAGTTTGGGTGTGGCATCCAACCTTTGTATGGAATGTACCTTAAACAAAACAAATAATTTTTAAATTTAATTAAATATGTTTGATCTCTGTGTTGTTTATTAAAACGCTTTAGTTCAATCTTTTTTTCTCTTTAAGTTAGTTCCTGACTATCACTTGATTATACATGTTTTGAAGTTGTGAAAATTGTTCTATCTTAGTTTTCAAATGATCACCCTATATTTCGAATTCATTATTAGTATTATGATCTATTTTGAACATTAGATTTTTGTATTTGTGTTTTATCAATTGCAATAATAAAATTGAATAGTATGCTATTATAAATGTATATGTATCGAGTTTTCACATATAACATTTACATCAAAATTACTTTAACTATAAACAAATTATCATTATAATGCCCGGGTAACACCCGGGTTTTTAAGCTAGTAGTGAATATTATTGAATAGTAAACGTCGCTTTCATACTGTATCTATACGATTAAAATTTCCAAAAGTTGATCATAATAACCAATTCATAAAAAGTGATCAAAATGAAAGTTGTAGATTTTAATTCTCCGATTTCAATGAAAGTTAAATCGTCTCGATTGGAGTCCGTATGAATTAAATAAGGCCAAAATAGTTCATAAACTTTTTTATTGCTATTATTATAAATGTTCATGATGTGTAACCTCGTAGACTCATGTGTAAGCAATAGTATGGTTTTGGGTCATGATATTCCCATTAATACAACAAACTTCCACTTACGTAGAACATAATATCTCAACAAATTCAATATAGACTAAATATATAACCACTTATACACTACCTACACTGATAATTTAAATAATAATAAAAATCAATCATGATATTCTGTTCTTTTGATTTATGAATCCGTGAATTATGTTTGTCTTCTTCTCCTTTTTCTTTAATCAGTGAATGTTACTGTATTTTCTTTCTTTTTGACAAACAAAGCAGAATCCGTGAATTATGTTTGTCTTCTTCTCCTTTTTCTTTAATCAGTGAATGTTACTGTATTTTCTTTCTTTTTGACAAACAAAGCAGAATCCGTGAATATATGTTTGTCTTCTTCTCCTTTTTCTTTAATTAGTGAATGTTACTGTATTTTCTTCATTATATTATGATCTATTTTGAACATTAGATTTTTGTATTTGTGTTTTATCAATTGCAATAATAAAATTGAATAGTATGCTATTATAAATGTATATGTATCGAGTTTTCACATATAACATTTACATCAAAATTACTTTAACTATAAACAAATTATCATTAATAATGCCCGGGTAACACCCGGGTTTTTAAGCTAGTAGTGAATATTATTGAATAGTAAACGTCGCTTTCATACTGTATCTATACGATTAAAATTTCCAAAAGTTGATCATAATAACCAATTCATAAAAAGTGATCAAAATGAAAGTTGTAGATTTTAATTCTCCGATTTCAATGAAAGTTAAATCGTCTCGATTGGAGTCCGTATGAATTAAATAAGGCCAAAATAGTTCATAAACTTTTTTATTGCTATTATTATAAATGTTCATGATGTGTAACCTCGTAGACTCATGTGTAAGCAATAGTATGGTTTTGGGTCATGATATTCCCATTAATACAACAAACTTCCACTTACGTAGAACATAATATCTCAACAAATTCAATATAGACTAAATATATAACCACTTATACACTACCTACACTGATAATTTAAATAATAATAAAAATCAATCATGATATTCTGTTCTTTTGATTTATGAATCCGTGAATTATGTTTGTCTTCTTCTCCTTTTTCTTTAATCAGTGAATGTTACTGTATTTTCTTTCTTTTTGACAAACAAAGCAGAATCCGTGAATATATAATATTTAAAATAATAGTAAATATTAATTATTATAATAATCGAACGAACGAATTCGTTCGTCTATAAATAGCACATGTTAGTAAACTTTAGAAAACATACTGGTGTGCTTGAAACGAGGTGGTGCAAAAACAAACGTTTTTAAATTTATAAAAAGTAATACAAGTAAATACATCAAACTAAAACACACTAACGAGCAAATGACCCGATCGAATGTAGCTAGTATTGTGGTAAGTACAGAATCGTTCGCAAGGACGCTTGCAATAGTTAATCTAATAATATGTGTAATTCTAGTGGTTGGGGTTGTCACGATTTTTCTAATTAAACTAATAAAAATAGTAAAAATAAAAGGAAGGAAGCAACCACTTGGTCTAGTGAGAAGCATTGTTTAGTCTAGGTCCTAAATTTGAGAACAATTATATTAAAAGAATACTTGTTTGGAATATCCGATCACATGTATTATGACAATTACTACTCTATGTACTGCTAGACTATTGGAAAACCTTTTCACGGTTCAGATTCTCGTTAGATTCATCAAACCAAAATAGTAGAGGTGTCGTTAGACTCACATCTACCCTATAATCATATTCTCACTAGATTCACTGTTACGCATTATTAGTTCAAGCATGTGTTTATGATTTATCTTTAACTATACCCAGGTCTTAAGCTAGTCACTGTGTATTAATTCTATCCGATGGTCATAGTGCACGTTTCCGTAGTTAGTAAATCGCGTCTGACATTGTTAAGCATCATGTTCATCTAGTTCTAATTATATTGGTTCTGGATTCGCTCGCTAGAGTAGAATTACGTTTACAATTAACCATAGACCAATTAATGTTTTCCGTCCAAAGTATATTATTCATAATGAAAGACTATAGACAAATTAATCAAAATTAAATCAATATAATCTAGATATAAAACCAATAACAATATGAAAAACTAGACAACCATGGATCTACGATAAACAGTAAACACAATCCAACAGATCTAACATTAAATAAAGTAAAATAAAAGTCTACATGATCACATCAATCTAAACAAGTATTTAGCCTACTAGCCACACATTATTAATGGAATCACAAAGTTTCAAAAAATAAAAGACATTGTTTACTAATAATTAAAAGTAAAGTAGAATGAAGATATAGATTGAAAATGAAGATCAAGAGGTGTTTGGAACTCCAAAATCCTCTTAGAAACCTGCAAAATTCGACCTAGGGTTAGGGTTTTACATCTGGTGGCTAAAATATTGTTCCCCCTTTGACTCTGAAGGTTTATCCTTCTATTTATAAGGAAAAAGGTCGGTGTTGACTTCATGGGTACGAGTGACGCTCGTGAGGGGTGACGAGTAACGCTTGTACCCTTCTGTTGCAAGGGAGCGGCGCTCGTACATAGTACGAGCGGCGCTCAAAGTCCCGAAGCTCCAGATTTTTCTTTGTTAAGCTTCTGTTTCGCCGTCTTGTGTCTTGTAAAGTCTTTTGGCATCCAAGTTGAGTTAGTATATGACATTGACCCGCATTCACATCTTCCGTGAACCTGCATTAATATTTCATTTCATTAAGTACTAAAAATTTATGCATATAAACTCATTTTAGCATTAAAAACGACCAAAAGATATAGGAGAAAAGACATAAATAAATCACTCTCACACACGACTACATATTCTCTTCTTAAATTTTCTCTGGTTTAACCATACAAGGTTATTTCATCTACTTGATTATTGCCATTTCCCACTAAATGTGAGTTTTCATTATCTTCCTTTTCAATTATTTATACGATTTATTTGGGGACTGAGATACATTCCTAAAAACTATTTTATGTTATCTATATGTATGAAACTTTGAAGGATATTTGCAAAACTATATGATATATGATATACTATGTGAGTTTTCATTATCTTCCTTTTCAATTATTTATACGATTTATTTGGGGACTGAGATACATTCCTAAAAACTATTTTATGTTATCTATATGTATGAAACTTTGAAGGATATTTGCAAACCTATATGATATATGATATACTATGTGAGTTTTCATTATCCCCATTTCAACTCTTTTATATGATTTATTTGGGAACTGAGATACATGTCTAAAAACTATTTTATGTTATCTATATGTACAACTATGAAGGATATTTATGAAACTATATAATATATGATATACTATGTGAGTTTTCATTATCCCCATTTCAACTCTTTTATATGATTTATTTGGGAACTGAGATACATGCATAAAAACTATTTGATGTACCTATATGTATGAAACTTTGAAGGATATTTGCAAAACTATATAATATATGATATATTATGTAACTCTACTTTATTTCTTTTACCTTTGGGGTAAATTAAATACTCTTTACTTTTACGATGAACACAAGTACACTAAAAACGTATACATGGATTGTTCTAAGTTAATCTGTTCACTTAAGTCCTAGCTATCATGAAACGATTAATTATGAATTTAAACATGGATATATTGAATAGTACTATTTGGGATTGACACTCCCTGTCCGGGTTGATAGCGCCAACTTGACCGATAATGGTCGAACGGATACATATATATTTGGAAAACTTCAAGACCATCATATTTTGGCTTAGCTTGTTGGATATTAAGTAACTAGTAAATAAGCACCATCATATTTTGGCCTTTTCATTTCTGTATGAAACACGTTTTTTTTCATTTTTATAAGAACCAGAATTCATAAAGGATTTGTGTTGATAAGTAGGAGCATTGTATTTTTGCCTTTTTCATCAATTATTGAGTCTTTCTTATTAAAGACGCTTGGACCAATTCACATTTACAAAACATGTGGTATATAAAAATATCTATAACTTTTTGATGTTTTTTCAGTGTTAAAATATAGCAACACATTCAACAATCATCCACATTGTATGTGTTGATTTTTTTTATTTTATTTTTTTATACGAGTACCATTTTAAGGTTAAGAACGTATCATATTAGATCTGAATTCATGCAAATATATATGTCGATCGACTTCAATAAACGTGAAAAATATATAGGGACGAACGTTCACTTTGTATATATACTTTGATTAATAACAAGATATAACTTTCGTGTTTTCTATTTTACAAGAACTAAAAAGGGGTCAGCTTTACACAACCATTTTATAAGATTCCCGTTGCATTTGGATTAAGGTGAGTCTTCAATTTTAATTAAGCTATAACTTCAAAGTTAATTTATTTTGTCTCAGTAACAGTACGTTTCACATATTGTCCCAAAGGGACAACTTGATGGTAAAAGGGTTCAAACCTAGCAATGTAAAATTAGCCGGGGAAAAAAAATCAAAAATGAACAACTCAGCCTAGTTCATTTAACGGGGAAAAGGCCGAACACCTTATGGTGCATCGTCATTTGAATATAAACTTAAGACTTTGAATATTCTAGATTTTGAGTTCGATTATTAGTCGGGGCAAAATGTTTCTTGGGTTGAAGACGAGGCTTTCCAGGAAATTTTGGATTTCCTCTAGGAATGGGGGTTAACGTACCTCGAGCATCAAACTAACAATGGACGGTTACAATGTCGCATGAGTTTAGGGATCTATGAATAGGAAATGCCACTGAGGCCTAATATTTTTCGTTTTGAAATTAATAACGGGAATTATATAACATAATAGAAATGCGGTCTAGGATAGTTGGAACACCAAATACATCAAAACTAGTAAGGACCATCATATTTTTGAATACATACCACCTAATTTACACACACGGACCATAGACTACATAATTCATATAATAATTCTTGTTGGATATAAACTAGTAAGGACCATTATATTTTGGCCTTTTCATTTTGTCTGTATTTCTTGATTAAACTAATGAAACACGTTTATTTCCCTTTTTATTAGGACTGGGAATTCATAATGGATTATTGATAAGTAGGACCATTCTAGACTCGTACATGCTCATGGTTCTCATCTTGCACATATATGTATATATATCTCTATACTCCTTGATGAAAGAGCAACCCTTTCCCCTTTTTCAACAAAAGCCTATAGAATTGACTCTTTTACCCTCAACTATCATCTTTATTTTTCCATCTTCACCTAATATAAATATAATAGCCTTAATAAAATAATTTACAACATAAATCCTTGATGATGAGTAGGTTTTTTTAATAAAAAGCGGATGTGTTTTAAATTTATAAAAGTACAAGGAATACCTCTTAACCAATACGCACTTCATAGGTTGTGTACCCGATCGTGTGTAGCTAGTTAGTTGGTAAGTCCGGGTTCGTTAGCAAGGACGTTTGCAATACCTAGATCTAGTAATGTGTGTAATTCTAAAGCGATTGTGGGTCATCACAATTTTTTAATTAAACTACTTTAAAAGCTAACTAAAGGCCACAACCACTTGGTCTAGTGAGAAGCCTTGTCTAATCTAGGTCCTAAATATAGAGAACAATAATATTTATAAAGCTAATGCATTGATTTGATATAATCTAAATTCTATATAATTTCCTTAAACAACTATTGTACAAACATTTCGTTTTAAACACCTACAATCAATCTAAAATATGAAAGCCAGAATGTAACATGAGTTAATGATTAACTAACACGACAAATACACCCTCAGCTTTGGCAATATAAGAAACATAAGATTTAAACGGGTTGACAGAAAGTACTTTGGCAATTGAACAATGACCTTATGATTACTAAATCAAGTTATCCATGTTGTCTTGAATAATTTAGCATATGAACTCACAAAATCTATTTAAAGGAAAACATCACATTCCTCATCTTCACACTTTATGTGCTTTGACAATAAAAGAAGGAAAGAAGAATATCATGTACTTTGGCAATATAAGAAACATAAGATTTAAACGGGTTGACAGAAAGTACTTTGGCAATTGAACAATGACCTTATGATTACTAAATCAAGTTATCCATGTTGTCTTGAATAATTTAGCATATGAACTCACAAAATCTATTTAAAGGAAAACATCACATTCTTGAGTAATCTCCGTTTTATTTTATATACACGATTCAAATATGAACAAACAGCACATGAATATATATATATATATAATATATATATATAGGTTTTAGGTAAAATAAAACAAGTATTAAAGTAAAACAAATAAAATAATAGGTTTTCTTCACTGAAAATTACCGTGCATCATGAAAATCATCGTGCATCAATATATATACTTGTGTTTCGTGAATCTTCGTGCATCAATTTTATCATGATCTAAGGGTCAAGATCTTATCTTATTTGTTTTACTTTAATACTTGTTTTACAATAACCAATATATATATATATATATATATACATAGGGGTTGGTTATTGTAAAACAAGTATTATAGTAAAACAAATAAGACAAGATCTTGACCCTTGAAACATGATAAAATTGATGCACAAAGATTCACGAAACACAAGTATATATTCATGCACGATGATTTTCATGATGCACGGTGATTTTCAATGAAGAGTAAATTATTGTTTTATATGTTTTATTTTAATACTTGTTTTATTCTAAGTAGAACCTATATATATATATATATTATATAGGGGTTGGGTATTGTAAAACAAGTATTAAAGTAAAACAAATAAGACAAGATCTTGACCCTTAGATCATGGTTAAATTGATGCATGAAGATTCACGAAGCAATTGATGCACGATGATTTTCATGATGCACGGTGATTTTCAATGAAGAGAAACCTATTGTTTATTTGTTATTTTATTTGTTTTATTTTAATACTTGTTTTATTTTACCTAAAACCTATATATATCTATAATATAACTAAAAGAGGGGGTTAGGGGTACACTTGGCACCCATAATCCCCCTCCTTGAGCCTAATACTCTCTTCTCATTAATCCTCTATTTTTTCTAATATTATCTATAGAAAAATAATGATATTTTGATATCTTTAATAGTAAAAAAAAAATCCAAAAGAAATCTTTGTAAAATCGTTATAATAATCAATTTATAATATGCAATTGTAAGTCCCAACTCAATAGATGGTACTAACTGAAGACACCTCTATGTCGATGGTGAGTTAACTTTGCAATATAAACACTGAACTGGAGACGACCAGTTATAGTGAGTGTATACCAAGTTCTGGATAGTTTACTTATAAAGGTGACAATATATTATAAGTAAAGACAATGCAATAATATAAATACTTGTAAAGTAAATTGATGAGATGATATGTATTTTTCAAGTGTAATTTATCTATTGATATTAAACAAATTACAAGGTTGTTGCGGAACCAAGATAATACAAGTATGTAAATATCCTAACAACCTATGAAATACAATCGATCTAATACTTGGAAATTCTCAAGACAATCGAAACACTTAAAGTTGTGAAATGTTCCTTTTTGCGATTGAGAGAATATTGCACGAGTTCACCAAGAATATTGCAGGTTTGCAAAGTGGTTTCTTGGTTGTGCAAAGACCTCTATTTATAGGCAAAGTTGACATTGGGATGTCAACTTTGGCCGTACAAATATGGTTGAGAGTATTTAAGGAATAGCATTTAATTCCTTAAAATGTTGTATAAAGTTATGACATAAAGTCACCTTTATTCAACCTGCTTTATGTACTTTTGTACTTCATACATAGATAAATCCTTTTATCCGTGTAATAGCACATAAAGCATAAAGGTCTTTTCCTCGTAATCAGTGTAAAGCTTTGTAAGTACTTTACACTGATGATCTCCAGTTTCTATCTGAATAGAATGTCAACTTTGGCCGTACAAATATGGTTGAGAGTATTTAAGGAATAGCATTTAATTCCTTAAAATGTTGTATAAAGTTATGACATAAAGTCACCTTTATTCAACCTGCTTTATGTACTTTTGTACTTCATACATAGATAAATCCTTTTATCCGTGTAATAGCACATAAAGCATAAAGGTCTTTTCCTCGTAATCAGTGTAAAGCTTTGTAAGTACTTTACACTGATGATCTCCAGTTTCTATCTGAATAGAATGTCAACTTTGGCCGTACAAATATGGTTGAGAGTATTTAAGGAATAGCATTTAATTCCTTAAAATGTTGTATAAAGTTATGACATAAAGTCACCTTTATTCAACCTGCTTTATGTACTTTTGTACTTCATACATAGATAAATCCTTTTATCCGTGTAATAGCACATAAAGCATAAAGGTCTTTTCCTCGTAATCAGTGTAAAGCTTTGTAAGTACTTTACACTGATGATCTCCAGTTTCTATCTGAATAGAATGTCAACTTTGGCCGTACAAATATGGTTGAGAGTATTTAAGGAATAGCATTTAATTCCTTAAAATGTTGTATAAAGTTATGACATAAAGTCACCTTTATTCAACCTGCTTTATGTACTTTTGTACTTCATACATAGATAAATCCTTTTATCCGTGTAATAGCACATAAAGCATAAAGGTCTTTTCCTCGTAATCAGTGTAAAGCTTTGTAAGTACTTTACACTGATGATCTCCAGTTTCTATCTGAATAGAATGTCAACTTGGCTTTGCTTCCATTGTCATTCTCGATCTTCCACTTGTTGTCTTTGACTACAACTAGAATGATTCTTCATCTGGTCAGATCTCAACTGGAGGAAGTCTTTAGTTGTGTTTAACTGTACGTTGCAACTGGACTTCAATATATTTCTGGACAAATCTTCTAGTCTCCAGGTGCAGCTGGAGACTGGCCAGTTTCCAGGTGAAACTGGTCCTAACAAATTCCCCACATTTGTCCTGAAATATTGCTAAGTCTTTCTACTTCTTGTATCTGTACAAGTATGAACTGGAAAGACTAGTTTGACTAAAAATCTATCTAAATTTCTCAAGGCATTTTTATAGATCAATAAATGCCTTGAGTTTTTCTTTTATGTTTGTTAGATTTAATCTGTTATCTGCCTTGTGGTTACAAACTGGTAACTTCATTTATACAAGGAATTTATACAAGTTACAAGTATGTAAATAAAAATACAAGAGGATAACTGAAGGAAAACTTATACAGATGGCCCTTCGCCAGTTTTCCTTCTCTCGGCAGGTGTAGAAATGGGTTGATTATCTTCAGGATCAAAGTTCAGTTTTTCTTCAACATTTTCTTTGAATTTGATCAGTTGCTGGAGGACATAAATCCAACCCTTTTCTATCTTGTTCTTTTGCTGCCTGGCTTCCAACACATTTAGCATTTCCACATGCTTAGAATGGCCATACCTATGGATGTCTGGATTTTCAGTTTGGCAGGCTGGTCCATTAAAGTACTGAACCCAAACTGTGAAGTGTTTGGTTCCAGGCTTGACTGTAACCTTAACATCAACAATCCTACCTGGTTTATATCTCCGCTGCAGCACTTCAGTCAAATATGCTCGTGCCTCAGATTCATTAGCCAGTTGAATCTGGCCAGTGCTCAGTTTTTGCACTGCACACTGATATCTTCAGATGATGGCTCATTTGGTTCCACCCAAGTCCTTAGATCTGCATCTCTTGGCAGTGGTTTTGTCTTTCCTTTGGACTTAGGTGGATTCAGTACTTTCTTGACCACTTTGTGGACATTTTCAATTCTCCTCTGAATTCCACCAGCACGATTCTCTTGGGCCTTCTCCACTGATATATATAGGTTTCTAGCATCATGTTCAGCTTCATCATCAGGATAGTATTTGTCTAGTTCGATTTCAAGCATTTCTTTCAACATGCTCACTATCCTTGCATCATTCTTGACCTTCAGATACTGATCAAGTGGGATGCCCAACAGTTTGGCATCACTTGCATCCAGTACTTTCAGTCTCTCCAGTTGTTGTCTGGCAACCAGTTGGTTAGCTTGTTTTTGTTTCCTTCTCTCTTTAATTTCATTACCAACTCTTGTCAGTCTTTTGCTTTCACTTTCAGTTACTGCAGGAAGTTTGTCAATGTTGCCAGTTTCTAGCACACTGGCATCAGTACCAGTTGCTTTTGCTTGTGTATCAGTGGCCAGCACAATTTCCTTACCTTATCTTTATTCCCCCCATCGACCACATCCTCAAACTCTTCAATAATTTGCTGGCTAGCATCAGTACTAGCACCAGCTACATCACCAACAACTTGTCTTTCCACCAGTGGTCTAACACCTGGACCTGGCAATCTGGGTGCAAGGATAGGCCTTTCCCCCCTGGCAACATCTAGACCTGCCCGAACGGCTTCCAGTCCGAATTACTTGAGGGCAACCGGGCAAGAGGCTGCCATGCCTGCATATCCTTGCACTCTTTAAAAATAGTGCAAACCATCCTGAAGGATCGCCACAGATGATTTGTTTCTCTAGACTGAGTCAGAACATTTGCAGCAACCTGTTCCTGACTAGTCTTCAAGTCTTGTAAAATCTTAGAGTCTTCTGCCAGACCAGTGACCACATTCTCCTTAACCTCAGCATCCTTTCTCTTCAAGTTCTCGACTTCAGTTGTCAGCTTGTCAATAGACTTTGTGTGGTTTGATACCTGGGTGTTTAAAGTGTTAATGCTGCCCCTTAACTGGTTGATCTTAGTAGTGAGTGGGGCCAGATCAACCTGAGGAGTGGCCAGCTTGGTGATCTCAGCTATCACCTTTTCAATCAGTTGTGTTTCTCTTGCACCCAGCGTATCATCAATTTTCTGACCAACTGAAGTCATCAACTACTGCCCAAGCTCAGTCACATTTAGACCAGGTTTTTCAACGAAATTCTTAACCTGTCTTTCAATCTCCGTCAGATCAACCTCAGATCTTCTAACAGTGTTACCCAGCAGATTGGAGATTGATGTGGTGACTTTTGTCTGAGTTAGTTCAAAGGCTTCCTTGAGAGAACTGGCCAGGTTGTTGCAGCCATTGACTAACTCATTGAGCTTTTTAAACACCAAGTCTTCATTTTCAGCGAATCTATTAATCCCCAAGTCTACTACTTTTTGATTGGTCAGACTTTCTTTGTTATACTTGGAGATTGACTTGGCATTTTGTTCAATTGTCTTATGAACACCCTCCACCCTTTTGATCAGGTTTTGGATGTCGGTTGAGAATGAGACCAATTGAGTGTCCAGTGACGGAGGGGAAGATGTCACTGGACCAGCAGCAGGTACTACTGGAGCAACTGGAGGAGGCAAATTAATGGAAACCTCCCCAGTTGTCAACACAACAGTTGAAGGAATAGAAAAGGAAGTTGGGAAAGAAGAAGGACGAACAGAGAAATCAAATTGTTGGACATGCTGAGTATGCTCAGGTGTGTCCAACGGCGACGGTGGTGGCATGTCCCTATTTCTAGGAACAAAGAGTGAAGATAAAAGTGATGGTTGTTGTGGTTGTGGAATTCTAGTAAACATATCTGGAGATGAAACTTGTGTTTGTTCTGGGGGCGGACCAAGAGATGAAGGGAGTTGATCTTGTACAGAAGCATCAACAATCTCTTGATCAGATGCAGTTCCTTCAGAGTCCGAAGACTCAACCTGGAATTCATCAACATTCATGCCCAGATCCATGAATGATCGAGATGGCTGACCAGATTGGTCAGTCTCCAGATGACCTTCTCCAGTTTCCTGGAAGGTTTCATCTGTTGAAGGTTCAGTTACCAAGGTAACGTTACCAGGGACAGAGGTCACAGGGGTTGCCTCAGTTACAATTGCTCTATCCACAATCAAAACATCACTGGCCGTAGAGTTTTGAACCTCAGTCTCCAGCTGTGACTGACCAGAGACTTCGTCAGCTCGTGCCATAAGAGTGTCAGAGATTTGGCTCTGCAAGTTTTGTGCTGACACGGACTCTACTCTGGGTTGGGTTAGCCCAGTATTATCTTCACCACCCTCTCCTACAGAAATTTCGAGGGTGGTTGCTTGCGGTTCATCCCTTTGACAATCTCCAGTTTCATGTTGGGAGGAAACTGGAGGGCTGGTTGGGTTACTACTGTCAGTGGCAACTTCTGACTGTTTCCTAATACGTCGGCGTGACCTGGTTGCCTTTGTAACACCTGGAGGACCTGTTGGGAGGTCTCCAGGGTAGATGGTTAGAGGGACTGACATGCTGGTGCTGGAGGGGTTAGACTGTTGCCCAGGTTCGGCAACTGTCACAATTCCAGCAGACAAACTGGTGGGTCCCTCATTGTTTTGAGGCCCGCCCAGTTGTCTTTCTGACTCACCTTGGACTGGTGCATCGGTTTTAGAGAATGCCAGCAACATTCTACGAGGAATCTCAACCTCCCCATCGATAGATGCAAGGGAGTCAAGATTTCTCAACAACTCTGGGACAGTGTACAGTGATAGAGTATTATGATATTCTTCACTGCCCAGAAGTTGTAAGAAACAGAGTGACAAATACCTAGAGAAGGGAATGCATAATCCCTTGGAGCCTTTCAACTTCTGTACAAGGCTTCTGAATAAAATATCGGCAAAGTCAACTCTGAGTCCATTCCACAAGCAGTAAGCCATCTCTGCTTGTGTGGAGTTGATCTGGTCCAGTCCACCAGAACTCCCACCCATGCTTTCTACAAGGTGAATGAAAAAGTACTTCCAGGATGGGGAAAGTCCTTTCAAAGTCATAGCACCTTTGGTTTTTAATACCCCATTTTCCAAGCAATCCCTGTTTCCCATATCAAGGAGTACCTGGCGAAAATTTATATTTTGGGATATTACAACTGGAGACTCTCCTTGTCTCCAGTAGTTGAGGTGCAGGGCATCCCTCAACGTTTCTGCTGTCATCGTACACTCGACTGACCCATCTTTTAGGGTGAAGGAGATAGATGAACAGTCGTCGAAAAGTTCAGCAGTGTACCAAAACTCACACAAGTACTCATGGTACATCTTGCGTGGGTTTAGAGAAAAAGACTCACCGAGTGGAGAATCACGAAGAAAAGATTGGATTCTCCCGATTAGAGTATCGGCGGCTTGATTCCCCCTCAAACTAGCCATGGGGTTATTTGGATTTAATTTAATAGAAGTGGAATTAGAAGGGGCACCAATGGCTCGTTTGACATTAGCAGATGGTTCGTAAGGGACTGTAAGCAGATTTACATCCCTACTTCTTGAAGATTTAGGTGCCATTTTAGAGAGCTTAGAAGATGAAACTGAGAATTTTGGAAATAGGGTTCTTGATTTATTGAGCAGAGAGAGAAAAGAATCAGTTGTTAATGATTGGAATTGAATGAAGGAATATGAAAAGAGAAGTAAATGTGTTTCGGAGTAAATAAGGGGTATTTATAGAGAGAATTATGATCCCAATGAAATACCAAAAATTATTTTATTATCAAAAATCAAGCTTATAGATATTTTTATAAAAGTTAATTTGAATTTTGAAGCCAAAATTTAATTCTCCGTGTCAGCATTAAATGCTACGACGGCTTAACTTCCCACTCGCCCACTATCTTTTCATATTCCCGATAAAAAAAGTGTAACCTTTTACAAAAATAACCTTAACACGTCATATGACAGTTGTGAGTGGGTTAAAACACTCAAGTACCATCACGTGTCACAAATATTGACCAAGTATTTTCTAACGTTATGAAATCTGGTTGACCACCAGTTTTAAGACAAGACTAAACAAGTACACTGGAGGATTAGTCCAGTGCCAGTTTCCAACTAGAGGCTTCTTTAGTTACCATTTTCGAATAAAAGAATTTTAATAAGAAATTCAACTGGAGAGTTCTCCAGTTGCCATTTTCAAATAAAAAGAATTTTAGTAAGAAAATTATTTTGAGTCTTTCCCCCAAAATGGTGATCCAGTAATCGATTAGTGCCAGGATAGTATCACAAAGGCGTTCGATAGCCTGGCGAGCAAAGATTATCTGGACCTCCTCAACTGGAGAACTTCATCAGTGTCACTGACGCGTTCATAACAAAATTCTCCAGTTTTAAGGATTTAACATTCCCAGTTCGCTGATGAGATGTTTAAAGGTTTTCTCATCAAGAGGTTTTGTAAAAACATCAGCGAGCTGTTTTTCAGTGGGGATGAAATGAATTTCAATGTCTCCTTTCATAACATGATCACGAATAAAATGATACCTGACATCAATATGCTTTGTCTTGGAGTGCATCATTGGGTTGTGAGATATAGCAATTGCACTGGTGTTGTCACAAAAGATTGGGGTCCTTGTATATTTTTGACCATAATCCAGTAACTGGTTCTTGATCCAGAGAATCTGGGCACAACAACTGGCCGCAGAAATGTACTCTGCTTCAGCAGTGGACATAGAGACTGCCGTCTGCTTCTTGCTGGTCCAACTCACCAGTTTTCCTCCAAGGAAATGACAACCACCAGTTGTTGATTTTCTATCTATCTTACACCCTGCATGATCTGAATCTGAATAACCCATTAGATCTAACCCTGAGCCTTTGGGATACCAAAGACCAAGGCTAGGACACCCTTTCAGGTATCTGAAGATGCGCTTAACAGCATGCAAATGTGATTCTTTTGGGTTACCCTAAAATCTGGCACATAGACATGTTGCAAACATTATATCTGGTCGACTGGTAGTTAAATACATCAGTGAACCAACCATGCCATGGTATTCAGTTGTGTTCACTAGTTTGCCAGTTGGGTCAGAGTCCAAATTTAATGGTGCTGCAATAGGTGTGTTTTTAGATGGGATAGAATCATATTTGTATTTTCGTAACAAATCTCTGACATATTTTTCTTGATTTATAAAAATACCATTTTCAGTTTGTTTAATTTGTAAACCCAAGAAAAATGTTAATTCACCCATTAAACTCATTTCATACTCAGATGACATGATTTTAGAAAACCTTTTACACATTGCATCATTAGTTGAACCAAATATAATGTCATCAACATAAATTTGTACCAGTAAGATATTACCTTTTTCTTTCAAGATAAACAAGGTATTATCTATTGCACCTCTTTGAAAGCCATTTTTGAGAAGATGTTTAGTTAAAGTATCATACCAGGCTCTTGAGGCTTGTCTTAGACCATACAAGTCTTTGTTCTGTCTATATACCCAGTGAGGATGCTTCTCATTAATGAAGCCTGGAGTTTGTTTAACATACACTTCTTCTTCCAATGTTCCATTAAGGAACGCACTTTTGACATCCATCTGGAAGACTTTAAACTGCAGATGGGCTGCATAAGCCAGAAATATTCTGATGGCTTCAAGTCTTGCAACTGGAGCAAAAGTCTCATCAAAGTCAACGCCCTCTGCTTGACAATAACCCTTGGCAACTAATCTGGCTTTGTTTCTTACAACATTGCCATCTTCATCCATCTTATTTCGGTAGACCCATCTAGTTCCAATAGGTTCTTTCTTCAAACCTGGAGGACAGGAACAAGTTCTCATACATTGTTCCTTTCGAACTGGATAAGCTCTTCTTGCATAGCTTCTACCCAGCTTGGGTCTGCCATAGCCTCGTCAATCTTCTTCGGTTCAATCAGTGATAAGAAGGTGACGTTTAAGCATTGCTCACTGGTGGCTCTTCTAGTCTGAACCCCACTATTTGGATCTCCAACATTCTGATTAATTGGATGTGCTGCAGTCCATTTAGTGTATTGACTAGCTTGATGTACAACAATATCAGTGCAAGTCACCTGGCGATCTTCTTTAGTTGCAGCAGCTTCTGGAGGAGGATCAGCCCAAACTACTTCTATATCCTCATCAGAGTCAATGAGGTCACGATTTGCATCATGAAATTCTTCATTAAAAGGCATTTCTTGAAGAACTGGAGAAGTTGGAGTTTGAACTGGTGCTGAAGTGGAAGGAATATCCTGCTGAGGTGCAGCACATGTACCTAAATGTGTATCTGGTGTGACCCTGACTGGCTGAGATGAATCTGTAGATGCTAATGTGTCTGGGGTGGTCATCGGGGCCTTGCCTTTTGAGTTGGTAGGCCTCTCTGGTCCCTTAGGGACATACTGAACCTTGGGCTTAGGAATCTGGATGCCCGCTGCAACTTGGGCCTTTTTGGCCCTTCTTCTTCTATTCTTGGGCTGCTGGAAGCCCTGCTCATCCTGTGGTACCTGTATATCATGTGTCTTAGTGCCAGAAGGACCTGCTTCACTAGTTGGAGCAAATGTGGGTGCCCCAGCTTCCATTTCCTCACCAGACTTAGGCCTGTCAACACAATCAAGAAACTTGTGCCCAAAAATAGCACAATGAGAACATCTATCCGGCTTCCAGAGATATTGTAATCTAAATTTTTGCATTTTACCCAACACAAGTGCCTCAACAAAAGCTGGAGTTTGTTTAACATACACTTCTTCTTCCAATGTTCCATTAAGGAACGCACTTTTGACATCCATCTGGAAGACTTTAAACTGCAGATGGGCTGCATAAGCCAGAAATATTCTGATGGCTTCAAGCCTTGCAACTGGAGCAAAAGTCTCATCAAAGTCAACGCCCTCTGCTTGACAATAACCCTTGGCAACTAATCTGGCTTTGTTTCTTACAACATTGCCATCTTCATCCATCTTATTTCGGTAGACCCATCTAGTTCCAATAGGTTCTTTCTTCAAACCTGGAGGACAAGGAACAAGTTCCCATACATTGTTCCTTTCAAACTGGATAAGCTCTTCTTGCATAGCTTCTACCCAGCTTGGGTCTGCCATAGCCTCGTCAATCTTCTTCGGTTCAATCAGTGATAAGAAGGTGACGTTTAAGCATTGCTCACTGGTGGCTCTTCTAGTCTGAACCCCACTATTTGGATCTCCAACATTCTGATTAATTGGATGTGCTGCAGTCCATTTAGTGTATTGACTAGCTTGATGTACAACAATATCAGTGCAAGTCACCTGGCGATCTTCTTTAGTTGCAGCAGCTTCTGGAGGAGGATCAGCCCAAACTACTTCTATATCCTCATCAGAGTCAATGAGGTCACGATTTGCATCATGAAATTCTTCATTAAAAGGCATTTCTTGAAGAACTGGAGAAGTTGGAGTTTGAACTGGTGCTGATATTGGAGTGATACGTACATCTGATCCAATCACCAGTTTCCGTGGTAAGTTGAAACTGATGGAGGGATAAAATGGAGTGTCACTGGTGGTACTCTTCTTCTTAACTGGTTCCAGTTGAGTGTAACTGGAAACATCTTCTGGTGAAACTGCTGACTGATGAACTTGGTCAGTTTCACCGAAATTTATTGGAACGACTGGAGAAATATCAAGGCTTGGTCTCTTGTTAATTGCATCATTCGATTCGTCAAATGTGACATGAATTGTTTCATGAACCTTTTGAAGTCCATAATTATAAACTCTAAATGCCTTTCGAATATCTAAATAGCCTAAAAATACACCTTCATCAGCTTTTGCATCAAACTTTCCAAGCTGACTGGAATCATTTAAAATATAAACTAGACAACCAAATACATGGAAATATCCAATGTTTGGTTTTCGATTCCTGAGTAATTCATAGGCAGTCTTCTTGTGTCTCTTGATGTAGACAGACCGGTTTTGGGTGTGACAAGCTGTTGCCACTGCTTCAGCCCAAAAACTGGTGGGAAGACCTGATTCAGATAGCATGCTTCTGGCAGCTTCTATCAGTGTGCGATTCTTTCTTTCCACAACTCCATTTTGCTCTGGAGAGTGTGCTGATGAGAAGTTTTGAGAGATGCCAGTGTCATTACAAAATGTTTCAAGTACTTTGTTTTGAAATTCTGTACCATTATCACTTCGTAACTGACAAACTTTTCGAGTATATTTGAGTTCAATTCTTTTGATGAGAGAGATGATTTCAGCAGGTGCATCACTTTTGGATCTGAGGAATGCCACCCAACAGTATCTGGTGAATTCATCAACCACAACTAGAGTGTACTTCTTTCCAGCTCTAGTTTGAACATTCACTGGACCAAATAGATCCATATGAAGCATGTGAAGGGGTTCAGTGATGCTAAAGTTCTGCATGGTCTTGAAACTGGCCCTTTTCTGCTTACCCATCTCACACCCTGGACATGGCTTTTCTTTATTAAAAGAAATCTGAGGTATTCCATCTACTAGTTGTTTGCGAGACAACTTATTAATGTTTTTGAAATTTAAATGGGATAATCTTTTATGCCATAACCAGTTGGTGTCCTCATCAGCCTTGGTATATAAACACTGCTCTTTTGGAGCTGGTTCCATATCCATGATGTACACATTTCCCTTCCTTGGTGCAATCATTACCACTTTCCAATCTTTGTTAAATATGGTGCTTTGAGCAATATCGAACAATACCTTGTATCCATCATCACAAAGTTGACTGACACTGATCAGGTTATATTTTAAACCATTCACAAATGCAACTCTGGTGAACTGGACTTGTCCATTATTGATTATACCATATCCTTCAGTCTTTCCATTTTGATCATTACCAAATATCACTGCCGGTCCATCTTGGACAGTGAACTCTTCCAGCAGGGGCTTACATCCGGTCATAGTCCGGCCAGCAGCGCTGTCCAGATACCAGGTATTCTTCTTTCGATCGCCCTGCATACCCACAAAAATCATTAGTTATTTTTGTGAACCCATCTTTTCTTGATGGGTTCACTGGACTTCTCCTGAGAAGTCTCAGTTGACTCTGGTGGGTTGGAACTGGATGCTGGATCTGGAGCCTTATTATCAGCTTCAGGTCCAGGAGTAAAAACAATTGGTACTTGATATTTATTACCCTTTTTCTTTTCAGATTTTGTTCCAGATGGAACATTCTTTTGTTTTTGTTTCAAGGAGCTTTTGATATTTTGTTTAACAACGGGAGGAGATGAACCTCCCTCCAGATTTTTAATTCTGGCAGTGCAACTCTGAACCTGTCTAGACAAAAGTTGGAGTTGACTTTCCAGTTTTGACAAAACATCTTTTTCATTAGGCTGCTGAACCTTGGACCTAGGTTCAGCTGGAGTTTTGGTCTTTTGAGTCTTGGGCTCCTTAGACTTTTGAGGCAAAGGCTTATCACCAGCAGCCTTTTTACCTGGAGCTTTAGCCTGTTCAGCTCCAGATTTTACCTCAGTGGGGGTGGTCTCAATAGGTTCAGTTTTGACAATCTTAGGTTGATCATATGGAGTCTCAACCTAAGAGCTGGAGGCAATGCATGAAGATCTGGTATGAGTGCTGCCATTTCCAGATCTCCATATTTCATGCATTTTTCTGGGCATCAATAGTTCTAGAAAATGCATCATAATTCTTTCCAGATGCCTTTACCCATGACTTGATAATCAATTTTTCCTTTTCAAGATCAAAATTTATTTTTTGATTTTCAAGTCCTAATGCCTCATTTTTTAAAACTGACTCCTTGAGAGCCAACTGGATACTTTGTAAATCACTCAGTTGAGGTTTTAAATTGTTCAGTTCAGTTAAAACCATTTCCAGATACCTTTTACAATCAGTTCTAACTATTTCAACAAACAATAAATCGTCATTTATTGATTCAGCAAGGTCCAGTTTCAGTTCTGGGTCTACCTGGTTGTCATAGTCACTTACCTTTTTCAAAATGATGTCCACCCATCTTCCAGTGATAACATCATCTTTTGCCACATGTTTTTGTTGATCTTCCAAAGCCATGAAACACATGTCCCTTTCCTCTTCATCATCAACTGATGAATCATCAGAGTATTCCCATTTCCTTCAGTTTGTGCAATCATGCACGGGTTCTTTTCTTTTTCTATGGACAAGAGGGCAATCTGGGCCTTAAGCTTTTTATATTTAGCTTTATAGCTATCATCAGGCCGATTGAAATTTGGAACAGGGGGACCAGTTTGGTTGTTCATCTGACTAGATCTGCATTCCTTCATAAAATGCCCTTTCTTACCACACTTATAGCAGGTAAGATTGGCTTTATCCAGAGAGTTGGAGCTAGAAGCATTGTTGGAACCATTAAATCTATTAGATTTATGTTTAAAACTATTAAAGGTTTTAGCAATCATGGCTACCAGATCATCATCGTTAGTTTCATTACAACCATCACCGATTTCAGTGGTCAGGCCAGAGTTTAAGAAACTGTTCAACATCTCCTTCATAGAATGTGGCTGGACATTCTCAGCAGATATTAAAGCAGCACAAAGTCGCTCAGTTAGGCTAGCAACCTTAGAACTCTGAGCATGATTCATGGCATCCTGCTCAGCCACCAGTCTTGCTGCATTATTATCTTCAGTGAATCTGAAGGCTCCATAGAGCGATGCAAGAGTGTGGTTGTGCAAGGTTTTACCTTGTCTTAGGACAAGAATCATGTTTTCCCATTTAGAAGGAAGAATATCACAAAACTTCTCAAGAAGAATATCCTTATCCTTCTCAACACCCAAGCCTCTTAACTGATTGATGAGGCTAGTAAATCTGGTGTAAGTACCAGTTAAACTTTCATTGGGTAGAGCAAAGAATGATTCATACTTCTTGTTTAGGGTAACTTTTTTGGTGACAATGGTGTCATCACCTCCCTCAAACTGAATGACTAATTCTTCCCACATTGCCTTGGCATTGGGGAACAACACAAGTGTTGGAATTAAGTCTTCAGGAACAGCTGCAAGGATCATGTTTTTCAGTCTGGTATCAAGGTCAACCAGTCTGCGATCCTCATCAGACCAATGGTCTTCGAGATTTTCTTTAGAGCCTCTTCTTCCAGTAGGATCAAGAAGAGGACTTACCCCAGAGGACATGGGTATATAAGGTCCATCCTTAAGGATTTTTAACATATACCTCTCTATCCCACCAAAATGCAAGAGCATTCTGGCCTTCCATGACCCAAAAGTTTCACTGTTTAAATCAAATTTGGGAACAGGAGTGTTGGAGTAATGGACTTGGCCATGGTTAGGGGCATTAGGAGGAGGAGGAGGGTTGGTATTAACATTTTGATTAGGTGGTGTACCAGGTGGAGGATTCATATTAATAGGTTCAACATTTGGACCAGAACCATTCTCACCTTCAGTAGTAGACATCTAAGCAGATCTAGGCAAGTATATTAGCCTTCTGCCCTGATACCACTTGTAAGTCTCAACTCAATAGATGGTACTAACTGAAGACACCTCTATGTCGATGGTGAGTTAACTTTGCAATATAAACACTGAACTGGAGACGACCAGTTATAGTTAGTGTATACCAAGTTCTGGATAGTTTACTTATAAAGGTGACAATATATTATAAGTAAAGACAATGCAATAATATAAATACTTGTAAAGTAAATTGATGAGATGATATGTATTTTTCAAGTGTAATTTATCTATTGATATTAAACAAATTACAAGGTTGTTGCGGAACCAAGATAATACAAGTATGTAAATATCCTAACAACCTATGAAATACAATCGATCTAATACTTGGAAATTCTCAAGACAATCGAAACACTTAAAGTTGTGAAATGTTCCTTTTTGCTATTGAGAGAATATTGCACAAGTTCACCAAGAATATTGCAGGTTTGCAAAGTGGTTTCT
>CM067167.1:68146880-68151880 GCA_034093135.1 Erigeron breviscapus
GACCAATCTTGCAACTAATTCCATACACATCTTCTTCCAAACATCTTTTCTCCAAACACATACACATACACATACACATACACATACACATACATCATATCAACACCGCTCATATTCATATATAGTTAATATAATTTTATATATTAAATCTGTTTATTTTATAGTAAAAAATTATTTATATAATTTTGCATATGTACCAACAAAGAGAAAAACCATATTCATTATATACCACGGTGACCGAAAAACCAATATCTCACCGGAAAATAAAAAAACGCGATATCTCTCTTGTTTCATCGAATTAGAACACGAAACTTGTTGTCGTCGACTCACAATTTAATCACGCACAAACCCTAGCCTATTTTCTATTCAAAAAACTCGCCGGAAAACTTAACTTCGTGAATTCTTCTCCTTTTCTTCGAATTTTAAAACTCAAAACCGGTACCAAGTCACTCATAAACAAATCCCGCACAAACCCTGGCCATATTCACAGTCCAAAAGTTCGACGGAAAGTTCTTCGGAAAAACGAACCGCGAAAAAAGTCATAAGAATATGCTCATAATTCACTAGCGAACACAACCTAAGAAAAATTGAGACAAAATAAGTGAAGAAAATTCAGATCGAGCACCATTGATTTTCTCCAACACCCCCAAGATCCACCTAACCAACACCACTTGAAACCCTAACTGCCACCACCTGAGGAACCTAAATCGGAACAAAGAGCAACAGCCGCTACGACCTCAAATTTGGTGTCGGTGAGATATGAGACTTGGGTTATGTTTGTGAATAAAGATCTTTATCTATCTCTCTCTCTCTCTCTCTCTCTCTCTCTCTCTCTATATATATATATATATATAATATATATATATAATATATATATAATAAAATATTATATATATATATATTGATAAATAGGTGAAAACGTGGAACCTGAAAGGGTTTATAGAGTGTGTGTTGGCTATGTGTGGAATTAGTTACAAGATTGGTCCATATTTGTTTAAAAAAACGATATTTCCCTCACATGATGTGCACATGATCCACTTAACGGTTGATAATTGATGGAATCATTAAATTGGACCATTCTTGCAAAAAATGCACACTTTTGGCACCAAAATGCAACAAATGAAAAGTTTGGACCAAACGTGCGAAAAGTGTGATAACACAGGGACCAAAAATGCAATTAGTTCTTATATATTCATTCATTGCATTCAATTTGACATTGTTAGTTAAAGAGATATTACCAAGTATAGAGAAGCGACCGAAATTGATTGCAAAAATCATTTGAATTTTAAGATACTTCATATAGATAGGTTGACTTCTCTATTTGACTTTAATTTTAAAGGTCTAGATTGTTTTGTTTTTTAATTTCAGTGGTCAAGATTAAAGGAAAATCTTTTTTTCTCTTAGCTCTACCAACAATATATATATATATAATATAATAGCCTTAATAAAATAATTTACAACATAAATCCTTGATGATGAGTAGGTTTTTTTAATAAAAAGCGGATGTGTTTTAAATTTATAAAAGTACAAGGAATACCTCTTAACCAATACGCACTTCATAGGTTGTGTACCCGATCGTGTGTAGCTAGTTAGTTGGTAAGTCCGGGGTCGTTAGCAAGGACGTTTGCAATACCTAGATCTAGTAATGTGTGTAATTCTAAAGCGATTGTGGGTTGTCACAATATTTTAATTAAACTACTTTAAAAGCTAACTAAAGGTCACAACCACTTGGTCTAGCGAGAAGCTTGTCTAATCTAGGTCCTAAATTTAGAGAACAATAATATTTATAAAGCTAATGCATTGATTTGATATAATCTAAATTCTATATAATTTCCTTAAACAACTATTGTACAAACATTTCGTTTTAAACACCTACAATCAATCTAAAATATGAAAGCCAGAATGTAACATGAGTTAATGATTAACTAACACGACAAATACACCCTCAGCTTTGGCAATATAAGAAACATAAGATTTAAACGGGTTGACAGAAAGTACTTTGGCAATTGAACAATGACCTTATGATTACTAAATCAAGTTATCCATGTTGTCTTGAATAATTTAGCATATGAACTCACAAAATCTATTTAAAGGAAAACATCACATTCCTCATCTTCACACTTTATGTGCTTTGACAATAAAAGAAGGAAAGAAGAATATCATGTAGTCGTAGTTAATAAAAACTAGACGGAGGCCCGCGCGATGCAGCGGTGATGGTGGTAGCGACGAATGTGTGTGACGACGGCAGTGGTGGCGGCGGTGACGGTGGTGGTGGCGTGGTGGTGAATGTAAATTAATTGATGTAAGAAGGGGTTAATATGGTTTTTTAAGGGTTGGAGGATATATGTTGTATTTATTTCATTATGGGTATTATAGGTAAATAGGTGAAGATGTTTAAATTAGTGAATAAAGAAAAGGAGTAATATGGTCATTTATTCATTAAGGGTATTATAGGTAAATAGGTGAAGATGTTTAAATTAGTGAATAAAGAAGAGGAGTAATATGGTCATTTCAAAATCTTAATTACTTAAAGGGAAAGAGTTAGTTTGCTTTATAGAGTAGTATAGATTAAGATACACAATGAACTAATACAAAGAAATGTTAGATAAAATAATAATTGAGTAATTTCCGTTTTATTTTACATACATGATTCAAATATGAACAAACAGTGTAACATTCGCGACTTTTGACTTACTTTGACCCGTTAGTTTCTTGTTCGATTTGATGTGATTAATTGGCTGATAATCTATGGTCGAGCTGTTCGTGGTTTAAGTTGTGTCAAGGCGTTATTCAAGGTAAATTGATCGTTAAAATTTGAATGTTCGATAGTGGTCAAGGCATAATGTAACTAGTAGTTGTATTTGGGTATCCTTGGGTCAACCCATGACCCATCTAGTTGACCCATGCCCATATCTTTGACCCAACCCCATCCTCTCATCCATCCATTCTATCCATTCATTTCATCTATCTCTTTCTCTCTTTCATACTCTTACATGCAAGATTTTCTTACATCTCTCTCTCTAAAAATCAATGCATCAAGAATTATGCTTCAAGCAAGATTAATTTAGGGTTTTTCATCCTCATCATCATAATAACATGTAACATCCCAAACGTTTTATGTTTGACTATTTGACTTTCCGTTAGTTAACGTTAGGTCTATTATGTTTATGTGCCTTATAAGGGATTATGTGATTAAATGCTTATGTGTTTAATATGAAATGAAGTAAAGTGAATTAAATGAGAGTAATTTAAAGTAAAGTATGAAAGTTAAGTGCTTGTTAGATCGTTAAGTCTCCCGGTAAGTTAATTAAGCTACGAAAGTAAAGTTTAGGAAGTCGAGGGGCCTATGGGCACTAAAGGAAACTTATGGTCAGGAGTTTAAGGTCTAGTAAGACCCCAATAGCTGCAAATTTTCGTGATTAAGCCCTAGGAACAGATCCCCTCCCTCTCAAGACAAGTTTTCTCCAAGAATCAATCGTTTCGTGTCGTTTCGATCAAGTTTGATTAAGATTTCGAATCCTCGAAGTCATCTACAGGTATTATGGCTGATCTTACTCTTAAATCTGATCATGTATGTCTTAGTAGTGATTTTGATCCAGGCCATAGGGTTTGGGTTGGGTTATTTGATCAAACGTTTATTGGATTCATGTTGTTCGGGTGTTTTAAAGATTGAATGATGATGTAAAGGATTAAGGGATTAATAGGATGGTTTAAGCTGATGAAAGTGCAATTAAAAGGATTAATTTTAAGTCCCCAGGTTGGATTTGGGGTATGGGTTCGTATGGAATTCGTTTGATCATAGAACAAAGATTAGATTTCTGGTCGACACTCCAGGTGCGACGCACCAGGAGGGTGGTGCGACGCACCACAGGCCAATTTGGAAAATGGTTTTCAGCCAAAAGCCCGATATGCGACGCACCAAGGGTAGGTGCGGCGCACATTCATATGTTCAGAATTTCTGATCATTTTATGCGGCGCACCAAAGGGGTAGGTGCGGCGCACCTGCATATGTTTAGAATTCCCTGATGATTTTGTGCGACGCACCATGTGGGGGGTGCGACGCACCTCTTGTCCAGTTTTCACAAAACATTTCGTTTAGCTTATATTTCGATCTTATATTCATTCTAGGTTGTCAGGAGCACTTAGCAAGCACTATAAGATACTTTTAACTTGTTGGTAAGCTGTATCGAGGTAAGATAACATCTTTTGTCACCTGTTGGTACAACAAAACACGTTTTCATAAGTTAAACCTTCCAATTGAATATGTATGCACGTTTTATGTTTAGGGAGACTATGGGAGGTTGCAAAGGGATATACTACTTACCATTTATGATGTATAACATGCTTATGCAGGTTGCAAAGGTATGAGGTAAGTAAGTACACATGAAATGATGAGATGTTTAAATTATGTGACCATGAAATGATGAATTGTTATGATATGTGTGATTGCATGTGTGGCTTGATCACCTAGTCACTAGTCCTTTGATTAGGATTGCCATGTTCACGTGCACGTTAAGGGCCCTAAAGTAAACGATGATATGTGATTAGCTTAGGTAAAAGTGTAGCCTAAACTAATTAAACGATTAAAGTCTCGAGCATTATGTAAAGTCTTGTGTTAAGCTTAACCCGTGCTAGCTCTTCGGGCTGGTGCGTACGTGGCCACTTGAGTTGCTCCTTGTGGCATAGTTACGTTTGAGTATTCCGGGTGAAGTAACTAACCACCAATGCGTAAAGGCATAAACGGTTTATTCAGTTGGATTGACTTTGTCATTCCTTAACGACGCCGATGGACCACCTATTGGTTTACCCATCATGTCGGGTGTGAGGACTCCATGTATGGTCTATGACCGCCTACACACAACCCCACATCCCTATGCAAGTGGCATAAGTCACTTAGCCTACGTCTTGGCAAAGTAATAAAGAAAGAAAGATGAAGAAAGAAAGTATAGGCACACTTTAGGACATGTTGAACCTAATGTGTATCTTATGATGTTATGTAT
>CM067167.1:68154380-68163473 GCA_034093135.1 Erigeron breviscapus
ATGATTGGCTTAAGTAGTAATGCTTTAGCTCTATGATGAAAATGCTTTTAGGATGGGTTGGGATGAGTGTGAGGGTAGGTTTATGGCTTATATATGTTTATGTTATGCTTATGTAATTTAGTAGGCCTGACCATACTTTGTTCTCATTCGATTCATCTCTAACATTTGTCACTAAAATTGTAGAAGGATGGTTAATACCCGTGCTAGTAGTCAAAGAGATGGAGCTAATGCTAGCGATGCTCCGGTTAATCCAAACGGGACTGGAAATGGTGTTAACCTAAGGCCTCCTCGAAGACCACTTTCGGGTGCACAACCTACAAGGTCTGAAATTGATAGAGCTAACCCCGTGATTGAGCAAGTTCCTACTCAAGCTGAAATGCATGAAGAGTTGAGGGCTATTCGAGCTCTTTTGTTGAGAAATGAAGAGGAGTTGAATCAACTTAGGGCTGAAAGAGAAGCTAGCTTGCAACGGGATGAGCATACGATGGGAATTACTCCAACCGCTCAAACCGTACCGAGCCATCAATGGTAAGGTCACAAGTTGCTCCTGAAAATGTTGTTGCTAATGTGAATGGTGTTAATAATGTGGTGGAGCCTCGTGTTGTAGTCGCTCCTCGTACTAGTAACTTTAAGTATGAGAGCTTTCAGAAATGTGGAGCAAAGGCATTTGATGGTACTCTAGATGCTGTAGGTGCCATGGAATGGTTGGATGATATCGAGGTTGTGTTTGCTTCATGTTATTGCCCTGAGGATATGAAGGTATTGTGTGCTTCCCGTATGTTGAAGAAGAATGCTCGTAACTGGTGGAGGGTTGCTACTATTTCTTTGACCCCCGAGGTGCTAGCTAATATGCCTTGGGGTACCTTTAAGGAGAAGTTCTTGGAAGAATATGTGGGTACTCGTGAACTGAGGTTGATTGAGAAGGAATTCAGAGCTTTAACAGCTAAGCCGGGTGCCATAACTGAGTATGCCCACTCATTTATGGAAAAGCTTAAGTTTGTTGGTCATTTGGTTCGTAGAGATGTGGATCAGGTTGAAGCTTACTGTGATGGTCTCCCCGCTAGCTATCGTGGCCTTTGTAGACAACACATTACATTGTCTGCTGCGATTAAGGAGTCCAAGAGGTTGGATGACGATTTCAAGGGTGAAAAGGTTGTAGTGAAAGCTAATGATGATAAGCAATCAGGTTTAAAAAGGAAGCATGATGGGTCAAGTGGATCTAATAGGAAGTTCAAGAAAGGTCCGTCTTCAAGAAGTGGGGGCAACAGCTATGCAAAGCCAAAGAATTGGTGTGGTACTTGTAAGGCGCCTCACTCGGGTCCGTGTTCAGATAAGACCCGAAGGTGTGATACTTGTGGTGGTACGGGTCATCCTACTTCAGGATGCAAGGACAAGCCAAAGTGTTATCGGTGTCAACAAACCGGTCATTTCATCAAGGATTGCCCACAAGGAAGAGATGATGGAAAAAGACGGCTGTCCAAAAGCCTAAAGCTCGAGCCTTTCAGCTGACAGTCGAAGCTGCCAGGATAACGACGAGGTAGTAAGCGGTACATTTCTTGTTAACTCAAAACTGCTTCTGTACTTTTTGATTCGGGTGCAAATAGATCTTTTGTGTCCACTTTATTTGCTCCTAAGCTTGATAGGTCACTACTCCTCTTGATTGCTCTATAGAGGTTGAAATTGCTAACGGTACCATTAGTGACATTCAAGTAGGTTATGATGATTGTTCTATTGAGATTGAAGGTCGCTCTTTTTCGGTTCAATTATTGCCTACCACTCTAGCCGGTTTTGATATAGTGATAGGTATGGACTGGTTGTCTCAAAATGATGCTACTATTATATGTTCTCAAAAGGTCGTACGATTCGCTACCCCGGGTGGTGAGGTCATTTCCGTTTATGGAGATAAGAAGAAGGGGAGTCATAAAGATTATTAATTTGATGAAGGCTCTCAATTGCATTCGGCATAACAAGAATCACTTTCTTGCCTATGTTATCGATACACGAAAAGGGAAGTCTCCGATCCCTAATGTTGATGTAGTTTCTGATTTTTCTGATGTCTTTCCGGATGATCTTCCCGGTATTCCTCCCGACCGAGAGGTCATCTTTCAGATTGATCTCGTACCCGGTGCTACTCCTATTGCAAAAGCACCATATCGTTTAGCTCCCACAGAAATGAAAGAGTTAATGTCCCAGCTTCAAGAGCTACTTGACAAAGGTTCATACAACCAAGTTCCTCGCCTTGGGGAGCTCCGGTTCTTTTTGTCAAAAAGAAAGACGGTTCTATGCGCATGTGCATAGACTACCGTGAGCTGAATAAGCGAACGGTTAAGAACAAGTATCCTCTCCCGCGTATTGATGATCTTTTTGCCGTGAATGAGGCCGAGAGTCGTGTTGATCCTAACGTCGTTGTAAATACTTGTCTTCTCGACAATCAGTATGCCACCGTATTATTTGAATCCGGTGCCGATTTTAGCCTTGTTTCCAATGATTTCGTGCCTTTGATTGATGCTAGTCTTAGTCCGTTGTCGTATTACTTTGAACTTGAAATGGTAAATGGTGGGTTAACGAAAAATTGACCAAGCTGTTCGTGATTGTACATTAAAGTTATGTGGCCACTCGTTTCTTATAGACCTTGTTCTTTTCGATCGGTAGTCTTGATGTAATTGTGGGGATGGATTGGATGTCGGCAATGAATGCGGTTATAGATTGCGGTAGTAAAGTTGTGAAAATTCCGTTAGAAAATGGTGAAGAGTTAGTGGTTCAAGGCGAGATGATCGAGCCATGGAATAGGAAAGTATATAGTGTTAACGTCACGAAAGTTGAAATGAAGATCGTGCCAGTGGTTAATGAATTTGCGGATGTATTCCCGGATGCCCTACCGAGATTTCCTTCACCTCATCAACTCGATTTCCGTATTGACCTTATTTCTGAATGCTCCTTCCGTGGCCAAGCACCCTATCGCTTAGCCACAACCGAAATGTGAGAGTTGTCCACGCAACTAAAAGAAACGCCAAGAGAAGGGTTTCATATGCCCTAGTCAATCACTGTGGCGCGCACCGGTTTTATTTGTCAAGAAGAAAGATGACTCATTTCGAATGTGTATTGTTTATGGAGAACTAAACAAACTCGCGTTATCCTCTCCCAAGATTCTCTTGATCAACTTCAAGGTGCTTGTTTCTTCCTAAGATTGATATGCGGTCAGGTTACCACCAATTGCGTGTACACGAAAACGATATTCCCAGAACGATCTTTCGAGTATGTTATGGACGTTTCATTAAGGGACTTCCAGAACTTGCCCAACCCTTGACTTTGTGGACTCGACGAGGAAGACTTAGAGACGACACGAGACACCAACCGAGATTCACCAATCTCTTGGTTTGACGGGTAATTATAGACGATTCGCTAAGGGCTTTTCGAAGATCGCCCAACCCCTAACTTGGTTGATTTAATGAAAAAGACGATTTGATTGAGGTGAGAAACAAGAACAAGACTTCCAAATTGTTGAAAGACAAGTTGTGTGATACACCAATTTTACGCTTGCCCGGTGGAGCCGATGGTTTTGGTTGTGTTATCCGATATCACCCCGATAAAATAAATGTGGTAGCCGATGCCTTAAGCCGAAAGAAATTCATAAAGCCAAGACAAAATAGAGCCACGAACCTTGCCGTGCAAAGGGGTGTTCGTGACTCCATCATTGAAGCACTTCACGGCTTAGAAGAACAATTAGATAGAATTCAACGTAGACTTTAAATTATTTGACGTGGGTCCCACCTTTATATTATTTTATTTTATTACCCTTTTATAATTTACTTTCTACCTTTACTATTTACAATTTACTTTTACCTTTACTATTTAAAATTTACTTTTTACCTTTACTATTTCCCGTTACTATTCACTATTCACGTTACTATTCACGGATACGGTACTATTCATGTATACGGTTACTATTCATGAATACGGTACTATTCATAAATACGGTTATTGATAGTATAAGTATGAAAAAGTATTTACGAGCAATTCTCAAATAACTATTTGAGTTCTTGGCAATAATTATCCATAATTTATCAAAAAAATATTTGTTCAGTTTATTATGCCATAAAATGTTTGTTCATATTGTTTGATCAACAAAAATTTAAATAGTACACGTAATAGTAAATTAATCAACATATATTATATAAAAGAACTATATATTTAATTTGATCTTTCCAGAATATTACAGAAATAATAAATTAATAAAATTTTAAATTTACCCGGATTTTTGTCAGTTGTTATTCGGACTATACTTTACCCGCCTTGTTACGACTTGACCCCTTATATATTTGTATGAGTTGGTTTGAAATTGTGGAATTGATTGAGAATGGAATGAAACGATGATGTTCTGCCTTGTTATATTTGAATTGGTGCGTTGATTTGAAAGATTTAGTTATGGTTGAATTGGAATTGTGTAATTAGTTAGAAGGTAAGTGAAATGATGATGACATAGCTATTGCCATGATAATATCCCCGTAGAGATACATGTTCTTGTAATGCCTTAGGATAGTCAAATATTGGATTGTTTGTTGTATGACGGTTGATAGCGAATGTTCGTGTGTGAATTGTGAGGATTAACTTGGAAACCCAACACGTGTGTTCGAGGAAAGATGGATAGACCATGGAGAGCTAACATGCATTGTAGGCGGCTAGACGCCAAGACGAGTAAGAGAATCTGGTTGATCAAGGAAATCAAAGAAGTATAGGTGGTCGCGGAGGCCGTGGTAATCGTGAAGGACGTGAGAGAATTGAGTGGGTTGAGTATCAAAATGTGTCCCACCAATCTTCGTGCCATTCTTTAAATGCCATCCCGATCAATGCTCGAAATCCCCCGATGGCCCGAGGTATTTGCCATGAGTCTGGTAGTCAAGATCACCACCGAAATAAGTACCCCAACCTTATCGGCCAACAATAACAAGCTCCACAACAGCTTGCTCCCCGTGGAAGAGCTTTTGCCGTGAATGAGGCCGAGAGTCGTGTTGATCCTAACGTCGTTGTAAATACTTGTCTTCTCGACAATCAGTATGCCACCGTATTATTTGAATCCGGTGCCGATTTTAGCCTTGTTTCCAATGATTTCGTGCCTTTGATTGATGCCAGTCTTAGTCCGTTGTCGTACTACTTTGAACTTGAATTAGTAAATGGTGGGTTAACGAAAATTGACCACGTTGTTCGTGATTGTACATTAAAGTTATGTGGCCACTCGTTTCTTATAGACCTTGTTCTTTTCGATCGGTAGTCTTGATGTAATTGTGGGGATGGATTGGATGTCGGCAATGAATGCGGTTATAGATTGCGGTAGTAAAGTTGTGAAAATTCCGTTAGAAAATGGTGAAGAGTTAGTGGTTCAAGGCGAGATGATCGAGCCATGGAATAGGAAAGTATATAGTGTTAACGTCACGAAAGTTGAAATGAAGATCGTGCCAGTGGTTAATGAATTTGCGGATGTATTCCCGGATGCCCTACCGAGATTTCCTTCACCTCATCAACTCGATTTCCGTATTGACCTTATTTCTGAATGCTCCTTCCGTGGCCAAGCACCCTATCGCTTAGCCACAACCGAAATGTGAGAGTTGTCCACGCAACTAAAAGAAACGCCAAGAGAAGGGTTTCATATGCCCTAGTCAATCACTGTGGCGCGCACCGGTTTTATTTGTCAAGAAGAAAGATGACTCATTTCGAATGTGTATTGTTTATGGAGAACTAAACAAACTCGCGTTATCCTCTCCCAAGATTCTCTTGATCAACTTCAAGGTGCTTGTTTCTTCCTAAGATTGATATGCGGACAGGTTACCACCAATTGCGTGTACACGAAACGATATTCCCAGAACGATCTTTCGAGTATGTTATGGACGTTTCATTAAGGGACTTCCAGAACTTGCCCAACCCTTGACTTTGTGGACTCGACGAGGAAGACTTAGAGACGACACGAGACACCAACCGAGATTCACCAATCTCTTGGTTTGACGGGTAATTATAGACGATTCGCTAAGGGCTTTTCGAAGATCGCCCAACCCCTAACTTGGTTGATTTAATGAAAAAGACGATTTGATTGAGGTGAGAAACAAGAACAAGACTTCCAAATTGTTGAAAGACAAGTTGTGTGATACACCAATTTTACGCTTGCCCGGTGGAGCCGATGGTTTTGGTTGTGTTATCCGATATCACCCCGATAAAATAAATGTGGTAGCCGATGCCTTAAGCCGAAAGAAATTCATAAAGCCAAGACAAAATAGAGCCACGAACCTTGCCGTGCAAAGGGGTGTTCGTGACTCCATCATTGAAGCACTTCACGGCTTAGAAGAACAATTAGATAGAAAGGACGATACCGGTTTATGCTATGTTGAACGATTGTAGATCCGCATTTTTGGTGGGTTTTAGATGAATTGATGAAGGAAGCTCACAAGTCGGCCTACTCGGTTCACCCGGGACCCGACAAGATGTATTTTGTCATGAGAGACTAGTATTAATGACCGAGAATATGGAAAGACATTACAAGGCACGCTAGTGAATGCATCACGTGTGTGTGCAAGTAAAAGCTGACGACAAGAAATCAACCGATTTACTAGTTCAACCGGTAACACATGTGTGGAAATGAGAACGATTTGCCATGAACTTCATCACGAAGTTACCTAGAACGAATAGCGGTCGTGACACCCTTTAGGTGATAGTTGTCCGGGTGACTAAGTTGGCTTACTTCTTAGTCCTCCGGGGAAGAAGATAAATTTGACACCATGACACGTTGTGCAACAAAGAAGTAGTATCCAATTATGGAGTGCCGATTTCCGTTATAACCAATCGGGATACCCGATTCACTTTAAAGTTTGGAAGGCGTTCCACAAAGCGATGGGTACTCAACTCGATATGAGTACGGCATGCCATCTACAAGCCGACTGTCAAAGTGAGAGGGTGATTCAAACGCTTGATGTCATGCTAGGAGCTTGTGCCATCGAGTTTGGTGGCAATTGGGAAATGCATTTACCGTTAGTCTCCTATAATAATATTTCGCACTAGCCATCAAATGGTGTCGTTTAAAGCCTTATGTAGGAGAAACTGTAGGTCGCCGTTAGCGTGGGCGGAGTTGGGTGAAAGCCAACTCTTCAGGTCCAAAATTTTATATTAAAACGACAAAGGTGATCTCACAAAATCAAGGAAAAGTTGAGAATAGCCCTGAAACGATGATTGGAGTATGCAAATGTTGGACGACGACCTCTAGAACTGGAAGTTAATGATTTCGTGTTATTAAAAGTGTCCCCGTGGAAAGGCGTGGTTCGAATTGTGAGACGTGGTAAATTAGGGCCAAGATATATGTTGATCCATTTAAAATACTTGTACGTGTTGGTCAGGTAGTTTGTCGATTTGAGTCCCCTCAAGGCTTGAGTGAAGTTCATAATGTTATCCACATTTGTAACCCTCGGAAGTGTTTGGCGAACCCAGCACTTCACGTGCCTCTTGAAGAAATATACTTGGTATACCAACGTTAAAGTGAGATGTAAAGCTAGGCACGGACCCGACTACACCTGGGAACGTGAAGATTGTATGATAGCCAATAAAGGGTATTGGTGCAAGATTTTAAGTCTTTTAAGTGCTCATCTTGGTTCTGATTTTTACTTCATCTTGGTTCTGAAGTTAGTTCATCTTGGTTCTGATTGTTAGTTCATCTTGGTTCTGATTGTTAGTTCATCTTGGTTCTGAAGTTAGTTCATCTTGGTTCTGATTGTTAGTTCATCTTGGTTCTGATTGTTAGTTCATCTTGGTTCTGAAGTTAGTTCATCTTGGTTCTGATTGTTAGTTCATCTTGGTTCTGAAGTTAGTTCATCTTGGTTCTGAAGTTAGTTCATCTTGGTTCTGAAGTTAGTTCATCTTGGTTCTGATTGTTAGTTCATCTTGGTTCTGATTGTTAGTTCGTCTTGGTTCTGAAGTTAGTTCATCTTGGTTTGATTGTTAGTTCATCTTGGTTCTGATTGTTAGTTCATCTTGGTTCTGAAGTTAGTTTATCTTGGTTCTGAAGTTAGTTCATCTTGGTTCTGATTGTTAGTTCATCTTGGTTCTGATAGTTAGTTCATCTTGGTTCTGAAGTTAGTTCATCTTGGTTCTGAAGTTAGTTCATCTTGGTTCTGAAGTTAGTTCATCTTGGTTCTGATTGTTAGTTCATCTTGGTTCTGATTGTTAGTTCATCTTGGTTCTGAAGTTAGTTCATCTTGGTTCTGAAGTTAGTTCATCTTGGTTCTGAAGTTAGTTAATCTTGGTTCTGAAGTTAGTTCATCTTGGTTCTGAAGTTAGTTCATCTTGGTTCTGAAGTTAGTTCATCTTGGTTCTGAAGTTAGTTCATCTTGGTTCTGAAGTTAGTTCATCTTGGTTCTGAAGTTAGTTCATCTTGGTTCTGAAGTTAGTTCATCTTGGTTCTGAAGTTAGTTCATCTTGGTTCTGAAGTTAGTTCATCTTGGTTCTGAAGTTAGTTCATCTTGGTTCTGAAGTTAGTTCATCTTGGTTCTGAAGTTAGTTCATCTTGGTTCTGAAGTTAGTTCATCTTGGTTCTGAAGTTAGTTCATCTTGGTTCTGAAGTTAGTTCATCTTGGTTCTGATTGTTAGTTCATCTTGGTTCTGATTGTTAGTTCATCTTGGTTCTGAAGTTAGTTCATCTTGGTTCTGAAGTTAGTTCATCTTGGTTCTGAAGTTAGTTCATCTTGGTTCTGAAGTTAGTTCATCTTGGTTCTGAAGTTAGTTCATCTTGGTTCTGAAGTTAGTTCATCTTGGTTCTGAAGTTAGTTCATCTTGGTTCTGAAGTTAGTTCATCTTGGTTCTGAAGTTAGTTCATCTTGGTTCTGAAGTTAGTTCATCTTGGTTCTGAAGTTAGTTCATCTTGGTTCTGAAGTTAGTTCATCTTGGTTCTGAAGTTAGTTCATCTTGGTTCTGAAGTTAGTTCATCTTGGTTCTGAAGTTAGTTCATCTTGGTTCTGAAGTTAGTTCATCTTGGTTCTGAAGTTAGTTCATCTTGGTTCTGAAGTTAGTTCATCTTGGTTCTGAAGTTAGTTCATCTTGGTTCTGAATGTTAGTTCATCC
>CM067167.1:68164473-68169473 GCA_034093135.1 Erigeron breviscapus
AGAATCATAACCATCTTAACCTCGTTTGCTTCATATTGGAGAATCAAAAGCCAAGTTCTTGCATTTTATCCATTTTGACCTAATTTCGGGTTTTAAGCTCAAGGAGAAACTTTGGTAAGTCAAATTTCGTTGTAAATCGATTTGGGTCGAATTTGGGGGGTTTTGGGTTTAGTTTCTGCACTAAACTGCTGCTGCTGTTCGTGGGTTGCCCAGTAAGGGGCGTAACCTACGCCCCCTTGGGGCGTAGCTTACGCTAGGTGTATTTTGTTTGGGCGTAAGTTACGGCCCTTTGGGGCGTAGCTTACGCCGAAGTCTTACCTTACGCCCAAAAACCCACTGTTTACGCCACTCCAGACGCCAAAAGTGAACTTTCTAGAGGACCGTAGGTTACGCCCAGTTTGACCGTAACTTACGCCAGTTGTTTTCTGACCACCGTACCTTACGCCCCTTTTTACCGTAGCTTACGCCTGGTGGTTTTGAACCACCGTAACCTACGCCAGTTTAGGGCGTAGGTTACACCCCCTTTGTTGCTGAATTTCCTGTTTGACCTAGTTTGACTTCCAGAACCCTATGAACGCTTCGAGTATCATTCTAAATCACTTCTTAACTTATTTAACATTGATTAAGAGTCTTAGAAGTCATTTAACGTCGAGAACCACTTTAGAAACTAATTAGGGTTTTGCCGTGAAAATTGATAAGTCATGTATACGTGTTTGTGAAGGTTGATGTGAATGTATATGTTCGATATTTAGGTGTTGGACGTGAAGTGAACATTGTACGGAAATAACTTGACTCTATATCAATCTTAGCTTTTCTTAGCCAATCAAGGTGAGTTTCGTATCTCCCTACTCGCTTGAGATTCGGGCTGAAAAGTGTAAACTTGCGTGTTTACTTACATTGTTGATTGTTTGATTGATTTGGTTTAAATGTTGGATTGATGAGACGGATATCACGTTTGAGTGACTTGGTTTACGTTGTTAAGTATTTCATTAATGTTAGGATAGACGTACATACATGGAAGTCGGTTATGCTTTCATTGGGTTTTAGATGTGGTGGGAAGGCTGCGGGTGACCCTATATATAAGCATCTGGGACTTGAAGAAAGTAGAATCCTCTTAAGTGTATGTACGTATAGAATTGGTGTTAATATTGATTGTTGGCTCATGTTTGTTGATTATCGATTGTTGATTCAGGTTCATCGTGTTGTGATTATTGGCTTATGTTTGTCGAATATTGACTATTGGCTCAGGTTCACCGTATATTGATTGTTGGTTTATGATTGATGCATTTACAAATGATTGTAAGCATTGCATACATTGCTGATGAGCCCTCGGCAGGGGATTGCCGACATCCTGGTGTATAGATGTAGGCACCCATTTTGGATGTAGATCTTGGCCCCGAGTATATAGACATATATATCTCGATGTTTTTGAGATGCCGCTTTGTTCATGGTGATGACAAGCGAGTATCGTTGCATAGGTGACCGGAGTCACGCATAAGATAGGCATTTTGGCTTACTTACGCATATGGCATTGCATTGATACTCATATCATTTATGCATTTCTTATTACACGCTTTTGTACTTGTGTAATCTTGTTGTTGGACGTTATTGTGTTATTTAGAGGCCCGCTGTAAGTCATGTTTAGCCTCTACTCGTATATTATGATTATTGTCTATGGTTCCTTATGGACCATTGCTACGAATTCACCAACCTTGTGTTGACTATGCTTAGTACACTTTTCAGGTAATCAGGTTCTCCCCGGGCGCGGAGTTTAGATGATTTGATTGCTGTTGAACCCGGACATTGGACTTTATGGATCAAGGATCCATCGACCTCCTCTTTTGCATTATACTTAGGATCGAGTTGCCATCTTATGGATGTTCTGTTGTTAACTTTGATGGTTATTTGCTCCTTATGTATTTTGGTACTTGTTTCGTCTTTGTTATGGATTCACAGAATCTTTAATTGCATTTAGTTCTTGTTCTATTGTAATTCCACCTGGTGCTATATGATTTCCGTAATATTTCGAGCCTCGGCTTGGGGTGTTACATAGCCGTCAGAATAAAAAAGAAAAACGCAAACAAAGCAATGAAAAGGAAAACATTTTTTCTCTTTAGTCTTGTGAACAAATTGGTCGGCGAGAAAAAGAGACAGACCTGTTTTTTTACATATATAGTTTTTAGCAAGAAACACAACTTACTATAAAAGAGTATGACATTTTTCTAAAATCATTTATAAATGTGGGGTAAGTTATAATATATATTTTTTTGACTTGAAAATTGTTAATCACTCTGACTTTTAATTGTTTTTGTTACATAATAAGTCGTTACAAATAATGTTGTCTTCATGGAAGTTTTGGCTAACTCAAATTGAATTTATGTTTCTATATACTTTATGTTGAATTCATTTGATTTACAACTTTTTTTGTAATAATGTTTAACACCTTTCGCTTTGTTGACATTATTTCTTGAATCTATATGAACGTCAATTTTATTATATATAATCATTCACCTCAACTTCTACTTAATGATTATTTAATCTATATATAATTTACAAGTAATTAACAAGTATCACGGGACTAACCTAGTTCGTTACATTACCCGACCTTAACAAATACGAGTACAATATATAACTCGAAAATTCAATAAAGAGACAATAAAGAAAGTTTGCTACATCGAACTTTAAAAAGATGACCCCACCTAAAAGATCATTAGTCCATAAGGGCACTCGGAGTGGAGGGTGGATGCCGACCGTATCACCTTCATACCGGCGATAACACCGCCGCCACCCCTGAATTCATATGGCTCGGCGGGTTGTGGAGTGGACTTTAAAGCCGCTGGCGATAAATGGAGAGAAGGGGGACATGACCAATTTTGGAGGGGCCCACATCTCAAATGTATAGTTCTTCATTTTTAAAAAAAAAATAAATCTGTTCAATATAATATATATACACTCTCTGTGTATCAGTGATTCACCTCCATGCGAAAGCTTATTTTCTTTTTTTTGTTCGTATAGTTATTTACAAAACAAACCCTATAATATTATATATTTACAGGTTTAGTTAGTTCTTTTTATATGTTAGAATTTAATTATTAATGAAGTAAGTTTGTTTTTTTAAAATATATTTGTTTAAATTAATTAATGTAATGGATTTTTAAGTTTAATTAATAGTATGTTTAAATTAATTAATGTAATGGATTTTTAAGTTTAATGTAATAGTATGTTTAAATCAAAAAAAGTTGTTTAGTTTATTTTAAAAAGGAAAAGTAAAATAAAAGATTTGGGAGGGTTGAAAATGGTTGAAAGGTTAAATTGAGCTGTAAGGATTTTATTGGTTGATTTTAATAGGTTGATAACTTCAACAACACCCGCCCCCCTTATATTTACAGGTTTAGTTAGTTCTTTTTATATGTTAGAATTTAATTATTAATGAAGTAAGTTTGTTTTTTTAAAATATATTTGTTTAAATTAATTAATGTAATGGATTTTTAAGTTTAATGTAATAGTATGTTTAAATTAAAAAAAGTTGTTTAGTTTAATTTAAAAAGGAAAAGTATAATAAAAGATTTGAGAGGGTTGAAAATTCATGGAGCGCCAGTAAAAATGGTTGGGAGAGTTGGTTGGGAGGGTTGAAAGGTTAAATTGAGCTGTAAGGATTTTATTGGTTGATTTTAATAGGTTGATAACTTCAACAACACCCGCCCCCCTTATATTTACAGGTTTAGTTAGTTCTTTTTATATGTTAGAATTTAATTATTAATGAAGTAAGTTTGTTTTTTTAAAATATATTTGTTTAAATTAATTAATGTAATGGATTTTTAAGTTTAATGTAATAGTATGTTTAAATTAAAAAAAGTTGTTTAGTTTAATTTAAAAAGGAAAAGTATAATAAAAGATTTGAGAGGGTTGAAAATTCATGGAGCGCCAGTAAAAATGGTTGGGAGAGTTGGTTGGGAGGGTTGAAAGGTTAAATTGAGCTGTAAGGATTTTATTGGTTGATTTTGATAGGTTGATAACTTCAACAACACCCCCCCCCCCCCCCCCCCCCCCCCACAACACACGCCACCACCACCCCACTCCTTGTGCTCTAACTTTTGTATCACTCATTTTTTTAGATTGAGATCCTTTAAAGTTCAAAGCAACTTTAATAGTAAAGTTGGAAATCTTGATCCTTGGATTATAATTAATGTTCGATATTTAAAGATGATTTTGAAATCTTGACCCTTGATTTTAATATAAAGGTCAAGATCCTTCTAACTTTACTAATAAAGTTATTTATAATTTTAGAGAATTCATATGCAATTTTTAGTTATCAAAACATGTCAAATGCAAAAAACACCCATTTGAATTTTTTTGAAAAGTAATGACAGCATATGATTAAGATTCGTTCATGTCACCATTTGAGCCATTGGTTTTTATGGTTAAACTTTTAGTTAACCATTTGATCAATTTCCAAATAGAACTGTGAAGAGGTAAATGAGTCAAAATTGACACCTATAACAATAACTTTTCTGAAAGGAGAAAAAGAGAGAAAACCAATTACTAATGACGGCCATCCTATGTTAGCGCAAAACCAATCACAACCGGCCAAGATGGAGCAAGGTTATCAGACCATTCTATTGTCTTGCTACCCAGACAAAAAAAAAGCTCAAGATTTATTGCTTTAATAAGTTCAGCCATGTAAGAGACTTCAGATCTTAAGCCAATCAGCATAGTCAGAATGTGGTGTAAAATGCGCGTATTTCCATAGGACTTAAAGTAATGCCAGACTGCATCCATGTAAGATACTTTAGAATGCAGCAAGCACCTGAGCCCTCTGAGCTTCAACAGGATAAGAGCTAATGCCAAATTAAAACATTTAGTCCCGATTTTTTTCGATAAATACCTCAAACGAGATAAGAGCATCAAAATGTAGATAACTAAGACCAAAAAGTCATAGTGTGCACGAACTATCAAAACCTCTATTGTACGCATTAACTTTGTAAAAATGTTCAAATCAT
>CM067167.1:68180844-68265844 GCA_034093135.1 Erigeron breviscapus
GTTAGAGTTGCGATGGAGCTGCGTGGAACTATGCTGCGTGATTCTTAAATCGAGATTTGGAGAAGATGCTGAAAATAGAGATTTGGAGAAGATGCTGAAAATAGAGATTTGGGAAGATGCTGAAAATAGAGATTTGGGAAGATGCTGAAAATAGAGATTTGGAGAAGATGCTGAAAATAGAGATTTGGGAAGATGCTGAAAATAGAGATTTGGAGAAGATGCTGAAAATAGAGATTTGGGAAGATGCTGAAAATAGAGATTTGGAGAAGATGCTGAAAATAGAGATTTGGGAAGATGCTGAAAATAGAGATTTGGAGAAGATGCTGAAAATAGAGATTTGGGAAGATGCTGAAAATAGAGATTTGGAGAAGATGCTGAAAATAGAGATTTGGGAAGATGCTGAAAATAGAGATTTGGAGAAGATGCTGAAAATAGAGATTTGGGAAGATGCTGAAAATAGAGATTTGGAGAAGATGCTGAAAATAGAGATTTGGGAAGATGCTGAAAATAGAGATTTGGAGAAGATGCTGAAAATAGAGATTTGGGAAGATGCTGAAAATAGAGATTTGGAGAAGATGCTGAAAATAGAGATTTGGGAAGATGCTGAAAATAGAGATTTGGGAAGATGCTGAAAATAGAGATTTGGAGAAGATGCTGAAAATAGAGATTTGGGAAGATGCTGAAAATAGAGATTTGGAGAAGATGCTGAAAATAGAGATTTGGGAAGATGCTGAAAATAGAGATTTGGAGAAGATGCTGAAAATAGAGATTTGGGAAGATGCTGAAAATAGAGATTTGGAGAAGATGCTGAAAATAGAGATTTGGGAAGATGCTGAAAATAGAGATTTGGAGAAGATGCTGAAAATAGAGATTTGGGAAGATGCTGAAAATAGAGATTTGGGAAGATGCTGAAAATAGAGATTTGGAGAAGATGCTGAAAATAGAGATTTGGGAAGATGCTGAAAATAGAGATTTGGAGAAGATGCTGAAAATAGAGATTTGGGAAGATGCTGAAAATAGAGATTTGGAGAAGATGCTGAAAATAGAGATTTGGGAAGATGCTGAAAATAGAGATTTGGAGAAGATGCTGAAAATAGAGATTTGGGAAGATGCTGAAAATAGAGATTTGGAGAAGATGCTGAAAATAGAGATTTGGGAAGATGCTGAAAATAGAGATTTGGGAAGATGCTGAAAATAGAGATTTGGAGAAGATGCTGAAAATAGAGATTTGGGAAGATGCTGAAAATAGAGATTTGGAGAAGATGCTGAAAATAGAGATTTGGGAAGATGCTGAAAATAGAGATTTGGAGAAGATGCTGAAAATAGAGATTTGGGAAGATGCTGAAAATAGAGATTTGGAGAAGATGCTGAAAATAGAGATTTGGGAAGATGCTGAAAATAGAGATTTGGAGAAGATGCTGAAAATAGAGATTTGGGAAGATGCTGAAAATAGAGATTTGGAGAAGATGCTGAAAATAGAGATTTGGGAAGATGCTGAAAATAGAGATTTGGAGAAGATGCTGAAAATAGAGATTTGGGAAGATGCTGAAAATAGAGATTTGGAGAAGATGCTGAAAATAGAGATTTGGGAAGATGCTGAAAATAGAGATTTGGAGAAGATGCTGAAAATAGAGATTTGGGAAGATGCTGAAAATAGAGATTTGGAGAAGATGCTGAAAATAGAGATTTGGGAAGATGCTGAAAATAGAGATTTGGGAAGATGCTGAAAATAGAGATTTGGAGAAGATGCTGAAAATAGAGATTTGGGAAGATGCTGAAAATAGAGATTTGGAGAAGATGCTGAAAATAGAGATTTGGGAAGATGCTGAAAATAGAGATTTGGAGAAGATGCTGAAAATAGAGATTTGGGAAGATGCTGAAAATAGAGATTTGGAGAAGATGCTGAAAATAGAGATTTGGGAAGATGCTGAAAATAGAGATTTGGAGAAGATGCTGAAAATAGAGATTTGGGAAGATGCTGAAAATAGAGATTTGGAGAAGATGCTGAAAATAGAGATTTGGGAAGATGCTGAAAATAGAGATTTGGAGAAGATGCTGAAAATAGAGATTTGGGAAGATGCTGAAAATAGAGATTTGGAGAAGATGCTGAAAATAGAGATTTGGGAAGATGCTGAAAATAGAGATTTGGAGAAGATGCTGAAAATAGAGATTTGGGAAGATGCTGAAAATAGAGATTTGGAGAAGATGCTGAAAATAGAGATTCTTAAGTCTCTATGCATCGCAAAATAGCGACTTTAATCCATGAGTCGCCAAATTTGTCTCTAAATGACTGTTTTCTTGTAGTGATACGCTATACAAAAACAATTGTACTTTTGAATTGTTATCATTCTTGACGTTTTCACAGGTTCTTGTGAAGAATATGCCACCAGATGTGGATGAATCTGTCAGTGAGGCTTAGGAGCATTTTTTTTAGTCAACCATCACGATAACTATTTAACTTATCAGGTTGAGCTCTAGGGCTCTCGGGATGATTATAATTTCAAACCAGTATCATTATGATATACAAGGGTTCTTGATGTGGTTTTTGTTTAATAAACATAATTATAATGTACAGGTAGTGCTAAATGGGAACAAGCTTGCAGATTTGGTTGAAGAGAAGAAAAGTAAGCAAAATTGGTTTGTCTGTTACCAGAATAAGTATTCAAGAAATCAAGATAAACGACCCATAATGAAGGTACCGTAAATTTATGTTTGAAGGAGGTTGTTTTGTTACATGTAGATACTTTTTTGTTCTATATATTTTCCTAATTTTCTGTTTAATTGCTTTCTTATGTGGTCTATTGGACAGACTGGTTTTCTTGGACTTTGGGGAGAGAAAGTGGATGCTATTCAATATCACACAACTGAAATTGAGAAACTCAAAGAGCAGGTAATGGTTATATCTTTCAGTTGATATCTTACAACTTATAAAATATTATGATTCTGATATCATACAAGGAAGGTTGATTTTAGTTGAATGGCACATAAAAAGAACGCACTTTCAAACGTTTTTTTTAAATAGATAAAAGCATATTCGAAGGGCAATATGATTGTTGTTGAACCATACTAAATTTAATTTGGTGATAACTAATCTACTACCATGGCTTAATGTTTCAAGTCATAACCATATTGGATCCGAGCAAACCAACATTTGCTTCTTGGTTTGCTTCGTGAGGTGAAGGTATGAGAATTTAGGTGCAGACCCAAATAGCAACCGCACACAGGATATCTTCATCATCTCTGCTTTAGTATAATGGTATATTTCTATCTCGTGCATTCTTTAATTCGTCATCTTCAACTTTTTGTAGGTCATCAGAATAGTGGGTGAGAGTGCAGAAGCCGTGGGTGCTTTAGTTGGTGGTGGCACCTCCCGTAACAAGATGCCAACCTTAGAAGAATATGGGACCAACCTGACAGAGCTAGCCGAGGAGGTATCTTTTATTCAGTAGGGAGGCGGTGTACCTTTGAAATGAGTATAGGCTAAGCTAGATCATCTTGTAGTTGTTGGAAGGCAACCACAAATTGATAGGCCTACACAAATTTTTGGACACCGTATAAGTAGCAATCCCTGCCTCAATGGAGAATCTGGTGTTGGAAAGACTGCTATTGCAGAGGGTATTGCACAAAGAATTCGAATTAGTGATGTTGCAGAAACAATCGATGGGAAGGTGGGTTGCAGACGTACAATTTGTAAACTTGGCATTTGAAAATATTTTTCCAGTAAAAAGGTCATCTTATAATTTTCTCCTAATTTCAGGTGGATACGGGTCTACTTGTTGCTGGCACAAAGTACGGTGGAGAATTTGAGAAGAGACTAAAGAAGCTGATGGAGGAAATCAAGCAAAGTAATGAAATTTATGCTGTTTATTGATGAGGTCCATAGTCCATACTTAAATTGTAGCAGGAAGCGGAGGGAGAGGCTGATGCTGCAAACATCTTAGAGGTGAATTGCAGGCGAGTATACATCTGAATAATTAGTTAATGACATTTTGATACGGGTCATTAGCATGCTGAAGTTGTGTTGGTGGTATACACATTTTGTTTTTCCCTTCTGTCTCTGATTACCAAGAAGTATACAATTACAATAATAACCTAATCGTCATATGCGTTGATTTTTTTTTTTTTTTGACTTTTGACCCAAATCGACCCATTCATAAGTACATGGCTTGAAATTGCAACCTTTGATGATTATGTAGACTGGGTGTCGTGTATATCATGTTCGTAGGTTCAACGTCAAACGTCTCTTCTATCACATGTGGTAGCAGGAGTAAAGTCGTAAATGCTGGTCAGGGAGTCTAAAGTGTTGGCTGAAGTTGAAGCTGAAATAGTTATTGAAATGTGTTTTCTGCCTTGCAGAGACTAGCCTTATAATTATGTTACTATGTTTCTGATTGCATTTTCAGTAGAGAGAATTATGGAGTAGGTCTTAATTCTTCATTACACCAAAATTATGGAGGAGGTGATTCATAAATCATACCGCACAAATTAGTCTGAACAATAGCAAAATTGAAACGCATATTAGTGTAGGTTGTGTCCAAACTAATTTCTGTGATGTTCAACTTTTGATAAGTACCAAAGGTCACCTCCTCACATCATCATAGTATCAAACTAATGATCAAATCTTCTTTCCAACGTACACTAATTCAGCGCGAGAGAAATATATTAACACTAACCATTTTACCTGAAATCAAATGTAAGGTCTCAATCATGTTTCCTTGATTAACACTAACTGGCATCTTCATTTCTCCTTTTGACAAACTAAATACATAAAGTATATTCAGAAACTAATATCATAACATCACTATTATCAAAACAGGGTTTTACTAAGATAGCAATTAGATGGAAAAAACAGGAAACGTAAATTTAGTTCATGAACTGACAATAAACTAGAAGATAACTTCGGCTACTGGAGAGGCTCGATGGAGCTTTAACAACTTGCTAGCAACCTTTTGCTTATCATTGCTCTTTACGGACGGGTGAAGCATAATTTTGATACTCTTTAACATGGGGGAACAATCCAGTATATACTTAATCAAGCACACTTCATTTTCCAAACCTTTTATAAGTATTAACATCACATTCTGAAGGTGCAGCTGCCGCATTGTGTTGCTTACCTCAGGGGGAAATATGGCAGGTAGTGGGATATCATTCTTGTATATAGCCTACATGATAAAATAGTATTAATGTACACGTGTATGAGATATTTGAGACGAGCAATATCATTGATAACTATTAACTTACTGAGATACAAAGGGTATGCAAATTTGTGCAGCGAAAAATCATCCCAAAAGTACATGATAACATGGAAACACTACTAAAATCCATTTCGCACAACGTAAGAGTCTTGAGGAAAGGAAAGTTGGTGGAGACCGGATTTTGAGCAACATCTTCTGGCAAGAACTAAAAAAAATACATAGAAAAAAAGCCACTTTAACCGGTGAAATGGTCAATAATTCTCCGAGTCGCAATATTTTGTAAAGTGAAACATTTAGTGTTACCTTGCAGTTATCAAACGTTAAACAAAGCTCCTGAAGTTTTGGAAGAAGATATATATGCTGGAACACAGTGGAAAGTCTGACCATGGTCACATTAATGTCAAACAAACACAATGACAAATCTAAAATCTTGACATTTTCGAGTAGTTTTGCAATCTCAACCAATTTCACTCCCCCTCTAAGGTTGTTATCCCAAATTTTCACAGTCTCAAGTAAGGGACACTCAACAATTAATTCCCCATATTTGTGGTCTCGAACATTTACCTTATACAAGTCTAAGGTCAATAGCTTTGGAAAGCCACAAACAAAAGTAAAAACACACTGACAAAGGCTTAAATGTTTCAAGTCTTGACAACAGAAAAGATGGGTAGGCAACTTAAGTGGTGTTGGATGGCAATTTAGCAAAATGAGTTCCTTAAATCCTCGTATTCTAGACAGGAACATAATCCAATGATAAATATCCTCATCATCTAATATGAAGTTACTGGATATATTGAGATAAAATTTCGTAACTTGTTTAAGATGAAGGAGAAGTCTACTTATATCAGTTTTATTAAAACGAACTTTTCGCGATAAACTAATAAAGAACTTGCAATCAAATATAAGTTCGGTGAGAAGGGTCCACTTAAATCTCCAACTTGGAGACAAAATACTAGTCCCCACCGCGTCTTTCAACGGCAAACGATCCATAATATTAGCGATCACATTATCTGGCATGCTGCTTATAACATCATCTTTTCCTCCTTTTGCTGAAAATTTGGGTTCTTTGCAGCGACGATGAACCACTTCCATTGTTCTAAAAGCAATAAAAAAAAAATCAGATTTACACAATAAGTCCATCGTATATGATTGTATTTCAAGCTTTCTTTTGGTTCAATTTTAAGATATGTTCAGATGGTTATTAAATAATAACAATCATAAGAAAAATAAGAATAAAAATACGAGTAATAATAATTGCTTTTCAAATAGAAAATAATTATAATATGGGAGACATATCTTACTTAGATGAAGTCTAAATAAATTACAGATTTACAGTAGTTAGATATATGCTTTACCGTTTAATTTCTTTGAGACAAATTATCAAACAGATGGTGGGCAGAATGGTGTGGTGTAAAATTATCTATGTAATAATATTTTTAAATAATAGAGTAAAGAAATTACCTCTGAAATTGTTGTGGATAATGAACCACCTACTGACTGAATGACGCGACAGTTAAAGCGGAAATATTTAGCGGGAAAAATTAGGCGTCAAAATGCATCATTATTTAGTTTTTTTTTCCTAATATTAACAAAGATATGTCCATTGTTTTTTTTTAATCTGGAAATACATCAAATTTTTATTTTTTTAACAGCAAAAGTGAAGTTTTATTAATAGCTCAAACTATCAAGAAGCTAAGATAAAAATAGATACATAAACAAACAAGAGAATAAACGTAAAACCAATCAAGAAATACATGGCTTAGTACACCAACTATCCCAATTTAACTCCACTTTTTAAGCTTTATTCGGAATCCATAAAAACTTCATGGATCTTATCTTTTCAAAGATCATATGAGCTGTAGAAAATACCATATTATGCACCGCATCATTCCTCGATTTCCAGAGGCTCCAAATAGCAATAAGAATAATGGCATTGAGCATTTTCTTCCAATTTTTATCCCCAGCTCGGGAATAATGAAAGGTGTATAAGTCATGGACATGAAAAGCATAAAGCGGGTTTACCTTACACCAAGATCCAATCAAATCCCAAACCTCCATGGCAAAGGGACATGCCGTGAGAATATGATCAAGAGATTCATCAGCAAGATTACACCTAACACAAGATAAAGACCTCATAACCATTGGGTAATAGCCCAGTGGCCACCAACCGTCACTTTTCAGGGGGATCTTGGGTAGTCTTGCCAAAGGCAAAACTTGAGATAATCAAGTAATTGAGAATCACCTGGACACTAGCTTATATGGGGGATTAGTGGGTATCAAATGGTACATGGGATGAAGGGGTTCCCATCCAATTACCCATTTTTTTAGATAAAGACCTCATTGCAATCCCCCTATTATTGAGTTAATTAGAGTCGGGAGTCTATCCCGATTTTTTTCGAACCCAATTTCTTATGTTCATATTCTTTCGAACCCAATTGTTCCAATAATGTTGGAATGTGAATTGTGAATAATAACCGAGTGGAACTTTAGCTTCAAATATGAAATTATGAACTCATTTGCATTTGCTTCAAATATGGAAATACATCAAGTAGGGTTGAAAAAAGTGGAGTTGACAACACTACATCACACAAGCATAAGACATTTTATGTGGGGAAAGTTTTCTAACATGATTAGTCATGTAAAAAAAATCTTGACCCTTGGATTAAAATTAAAGGTTAAGATTTAAAGAGCATCTTTGAATCTTAACCTTTGATTTTAATCCAAGGGTTGATATGTTTCTAACTTGACCCCTCAAGTTAAAAACAACTTGAAGGGATCCCTTCCCTTTTATTTGGTATCTTGCATGTATAGGAGGTAGACTTGGAGCTGTAAGCATAGAGGAAAAGATATACACCTCATACACGACATGTTATGACACGACAAGATAAGACCCAATATTTGTACGGGCTGGACACGAACATGACAAAGAATCGTATCTTTTTCAAAACTCAATAGCTAACTGGTTGCTCGTAAAAACCCGTTAAAAAACATTTTAATAAATAAGTCTCCGATTTAAAGACTAGACATAATCGTGCATGGCAAACAACATGAAACTTGGAATAATTTATAAAAATAAGTCTCGAAAAATGACATATTTAAAAAGGAAAGGAAAAAGAACTGGCCACTGCCGTATTCCATGGGTTTTGGGCCCAAATACCTCAACGGTGTATAAGAAAGGTTAAGATGTAGACAGACTTTACCTCTTCCTAAGTAGAGAGACTGTTTTCAGGTTTGACCTAAATGGTAGAAAAGATCCTCCAACCTTTGAATGAGATGAGGTTCTACTTAAATGAAATATTTAAAGCTGTATCAAAATAAATTGGACAAATGGACGTTTTGAGTGTATTTGAAGGACAAGACATAAACTTAATTTACAAGTGTTTTCATAAATACTAATTGAATTAAACATTAGTTTATAAATTATAATGTATGGTTACATTTTACAACTAAAACTAGAAGTTAAAAAAATCTGTAACACATGTAATGCATGTTGTTTTTAGGGTTAAGTGCGTCATAATGTAACTAACTATGCCTGAAAAGTTATAGTGTGCACGAACTCAAGTAAACCTTTATTGTATGCATGAAACTTAGTAAAAATATTCAAATCATGTAACTTTTTGTGACCGACCAATCAAAACCTTACACGTGGCATGTTAAAAAAAAATACCTTGCACGTGGCAGCTCATATGGGCTGCCACGTATACCATGTTACATGATTTGAACATTTTTACTAAGTTTGTGCATACAATAAAGGTTTACTTGAGTTCGTGCACACTATAACTTTTCAGGCATAGTTAGTTACATTCCGGCATACTAAACCCTTGTTTTTATCCACATTAATGTCATCTGTATTATGGTAAACTTTTATCTGGCCCACAAAATTGTGTATTACTGTATGATTGTACATATACTTGGGTGAAGTATTGTAAACCTTATCATATATTCACCATGTAAGTGTATTGCGTTTGTATTGTATGTAAAAGACTAAGAGGAGCACCAAAACATAAGAGCATACGGTATGGAATGTTGGATAATCTTGACATAATTAAGTTGTTTTATGGGTTTGTTTTAATTAATGTCTTAAATGTTTTAAATTAAGTGTCTAGTAAGTCATAGTTGCAAGTCGGTTGTAGTATTTTACATGAGTTTGCTGTTAGTTTGTTAGTCTATTAATTAGTGTGTCTAAGTCTAAAGTTTTAAGTTCAGTATGTTTTATTGTTGGTTAGCAAATCATGTAGCCTGCATGTTTTTATTATTTAGGAAGTTAGTATTTGACCAAGTCACAAGTATGGGATATTGTGTGGAGAAGTGGTCCTCCCATGTTCATTACTTTAGGCAGTGTCAGTTTTTGTTGGTTCTCCCACGTAGTGTCTTTTTAAGGCTATATATATATACCCATGGTTGTTTAATGAAAGTAGTAGTTTTTCCCTTTTACATTACATTTTAAAACTCTGCCATTTCATTTCTCTTTTCCTCATCATAAAACAGAAACGTAAATATCAAACAAAAAGGACCACACCCTACATGTGGTATCAGAGCCTTATGGCTCGTTAAAATAGCATGTAGAACAGCAAGTTAGCAAGTAGAAACAGCAAGACATCAAGTCAGTAACCGGTTAGCAAGGCAGAAAGTTTCAGCAGTCAGAAAGAAGAAAGAAGCGCGCACAGAGAAGGAGAAAGTCAGCAAGATCAGCAAGAAAATGTCGACAAGTGATAAGAGTTTCATTGTACGTGAACAAGAACAAGCGAGTGTTCCCAAAACTGTCAGAGACAAACTATGCATCGTGGTCCATCTTGGTTGAAACGGTGTTGAGGGCACAAGGTCTTTGGAAGACGGTGATGGGAGAAGATGAAGATGAGAAGAGAAACTACACCACAAAAGCCATAATCTATAACACTCTTCCTGAAAATGTTCTTTTGCAGGTTGCTAAACACAAGAATGCACAAGATGTTTGGAAATCAATCAAAACTAGATGTTTGGGAACCGAAAGAGTGCAAAAGGCGAGACTACAAACATTGAAGGGCGAGATGGAGAAACTAAAGATGAAGGAGGGTGAGACGATCAATGATTTTGAGGGCAAGATGGGTAGTATAATTGAAAGGTTTAAGTGTCTTGGCTTGTGTGTTGATGAAGAAGAAACCGTGAGAAAGTTTCTCAATTCGGTTACAAAGAAGTATTTACCAATTGTTTCTTCTATTGAACAATATGGTGATATTGAAAATATGCCACTTGTTGAAGCCGTTGGGAGACTAAAAGCATATGAAGATAGGCTTGACGATTTTGAAGAAAAAGAAGAAAATCATAACCAACTTATGTTAACACATGGAGAGAATGATGGTAGACACTATGGACGAGGTAGAGGCCGTGGAGGTGGATTTGGTAGAGGTGAAAGAGGACGTGGAAGAGGTTCAAGTCGGTTTGATAAGAGCAAATTTAGGTGCTACGAGTGTGGAGAGTTTGGGCATTTTGCAAATGAATGCACTAAATGGAAGGGTTCGTAAAGAAAAAGAGGCAAACTTGATCGAGATGGATGATGAACCGGCTTTGCTTTGAAAGAGATAGGGGTAGATGTCAAGATTATAGGGGTGATTGTTGGATAATCTTGACATAATTAAGTCGTTTTATGGGTTTGTTTTATATAATGTCTTAAGTGTTTTAAATTAAGTGTAGTAAGTCATAGTTGCAAGTCAGTCTTAGTATTTTACATGAGTTTGTTGTTAGTTTGTTAGTCTATTAATTAGTGTGTCTAAGTCTAAAGTTTTAAGTTCAGTATGTTTTATTGTTGGTTAGCAAATCATGTAGCCTGCATGTTTTTATTATTTAGGAAGTTAGTATTTGACCAAGTCACAAGTATGGGATATTGTGTGGAGAAGTGGTCCTCCCATGTTCCATTACTTTAGGCAGTGTCAGTTTTTGTTGGTTCTCCCACGTAGTGTCTTTTTAAGGCTATATATATAACCCATGGTTGTTTAATGAAAGTAGTAGTTTTTCCCTTTTACATTACATTTTAAAACTCTGCCATTTCATTTCTCTTTTCCTCATCATAAAACAGAAACGTAAATATCAAACAAGAAGGACCACACCCTACATGGAAAGAGAATGCCGATCCCGGACATCTCATGGCAATCGGTACCGAGCTCCTTTCCATCCCATCCCACCCCTATCCGGCACCGGACTTCACATCAAGATTCTTTGTTTTCACGCCGAAGTCCGGGGTTCTTGGTTTCTTTTGTTTTTAGTGAATTGATGACATCAGTTTCCTTTTCTTCTTTCTTTCTTGTTTTTCTTTATATAGATAAACAGGTGTATCGATGTATATTTCAGGAGTGGTTTCTTTCTTTCTCATCATCGTTGAAGATTGCCGGAAATATCGTAACCCGAATTAACACAGCAGGTTCGCACTTCGCAATGGTTGGTGATAATGGAACATGAACTAGTTACTTCAATTTTCTCTATTCATCCTCAAGATTGCCAGAAATATAGATATAGTATTTATAGGATGGTAGTTTTAAATGGTAGCTTGGTAGGTGATAGTGATAATGTTAAGGGTGGGTGTAAACATGTAACTAAAAGAAGGAGGAGGATTCAAGAATCACTTTTATCATTGTATTACTAGATATTTTATACAATAGTCAGTAGGTAGTAAAAATATATTTTAACTAAGGAAATGATAAAGCAATTATAATTAATATAACTAATTTATTTATATATTTTATATAATAAATATATAATAAATAAAAGTTGGAAAAAGATAATGTTCTGCGTTCTGCGTCGTTCTGTATCCATAACGATTAAAAACTGATAAAATGGTGAAAGTTGATGTGGCGCTGAGGTGGTGTTCTGGATGGTTCTGCGTACTGTATTTGACAGTCCACTAATTTGCACACTTATATTTGTTTAAGCTAAACAAGAAAGTAAAGAACAGAAGTAAAGAACACAAACAAGAACAAGTTCAATTGTTAGAAAACTATGCAAGTCTAATCATATGTATCATTGATTTAAACGATGAATACATGGTCGATAATACAACTTGTCTTACAAGAATACAACTGAACTATGTAATTGCTAAGTCTAGAAAGAAGGAAACTTAAACAATTACAAATGAAGTAAAACACTTTGTGGTGACAAACACACTTAAAAGATGCGGCTGTGTTCTTTATATAGATAAACAGGTGTATCGATGTATATTTCAGGAGTGGTTTCTTTCTTTCTCATCATCGTTGAAGATTGCCGGAAATATCGTAACCCGAATTAACACAGCAGGTTCGCACTTCGCAATGGTTGGTGATAATGGAACATGAACTAGTTACTTCAATTTTCTCTATTCATCCTCAAGATTGCCAGAAATATAGATATAGTATTTATAGGATGGTAGTTTTAAATGGTAGCTTGGTAGGTGATAGTGATAATGTTAAGGGTGGGTGTAAACATGTAACTAAAAGAAGGAGGAGGATTCAAGAATCACTTTTATCATTGTATTACTAGATATTTTATACAATAGTCAGTAGGTAGTAAAAATATATTTTAACTAAGGAAATGATAAAGCAATTATAATTAATATAACTAATTTATTTATATATTTTATATAATAAATATATAATAAATAAAAGTTGGAAAAAGATAATGTTCTGCGTTCTGCGTCGTTCTGTATCCATAACGATTAAAAACTGATAAAATGGTGAAAGTTGATGTGGCGCTGAGGTGGTGTTCTGGATGGTTCTGCGTATGTATTTGACAGTCCACTAATTTGCACACTTATATTTGTTTAAGCTAAACAAGAAAGTAAAGAACAGAAGTAAAGAACACAAACAAGAACAAGTTCAATTGTTAGAAAACTATGCAAGTCTAATCATATGTATCATTGATTTAAACGATGAATACATGGTCGATAATACAACTTGTCTTACAAGAATACAACTGAACTATGTAATTGCTAAGTCTAGAAAGAAGGAAACTTAAACAATTACAAATGAAGTAAAACACTTTGTGGTGACAAACACAATTAAAAGATGCGGCTGTGTTCCTTTATATAGTAGAGGAATTAGGGCAACACAGCCTTGCAATGATGGTGATGTGATGGTGGTTGTCGACATTCCATTGGCTCTAAGTAGTTGGATCCAGGAGCCTTTGTCTTCTTTACCAAAACGGGTATGAAAGAGAGAAACCCTTGTTTTGGTCCCAACTGTACCTTTGCCATATAGGGTAACATTCAGTTAGGAGAACCACCATGTGACTTCTTGTCTTCTTGTTGGTTTGAACTCTTCCCGCCTTGACAAACAATTTGGAAAGCAAACCACCCGCTGACGAGAGTCAATGACTCGCTGATGACTCGCTGATGACTCGCTGTCAGCGACCAAGTCTGGTCAGCGAATCCTTGACTCACATACTCCTATTCGCTGAGAAGACTCGCTGACGACTCACGTCAGCGACCAAGTCTGGTCAGCGAATCCTTGACTCGCTGATGACTCGCTGATGACTCGCTGATGACTCGCTGATGACTCGCTGATGACTCGCTGATGACTCGCTGATGACTCGCTGATGACTCGCTGATGACTCGCTGATGACTCGCTGATGACTCGCTGATGACTCGCTGATGACTCGCTGATGACTCGCTGATGACTCGCTGATGACTCGCTGATGACTCGCTGATGACTCGCTGATGACTCGCTGATGACTCGCTGATGACTCGCTGATGACTCGCTGATGACTCGCTGATGACTCGCTGATGACTCGCTGATGACTCGCTGATGACTCGCTGATGACTCGCTGATGACTCGCTGATGACTCGCTGATGACTCGCTGATGACTCGCTGATGACTCGCTGATGACTCGCTGATGACTCGCTGATGACTCGCTGATGACTCGCTGATGACTCGCTGATGACTCGCTGATGACTCGCTGATGACTCGCTGATGACTCGCTGATGACTCGCTGATGACTCGCTGATGACTCGCTGATGACTCGCTGATGACTCGCTGATGACTCGCTGATGACTCGCTGATGACTCGCTGATGACTCGCTGATGACTCGCTGATGACTCGCTGATGACTCGCTGATGACTCGCTGATGACTCGCTGATGACTCGCTGATGACTCGCTGATGACTCGCTGATGACTCGCTGATGACTCGCTGATGACTCGCTGATGACTCGCTGATGACTCGCTGATGACTCGCTGATGACTCGCTGATGACTCGCTGATGACTCGCTGATGACTCGCTGATGACTCGCTGATGACTCGCTGATGACTCGCTGATGACTCGCTGATGACTCGCTGATGACTCGCTGATGACTCGCTGATGACTCGCTGATGACTCGCTGATGACTCGCTGATGACTCGCTGATGACTCGCTGATGACTCGCTGATGACTCGCTGATGACTCGCTGATGACTCGCTGATGACTCGCTGATGACTCGCTGATGACTCGCTGATGACTCGCTGATGACTCGCTGATGACTCGCTGATGACTCGCTGATGACTCGCTGATGACTCGCTGATGACTCGCTGATGACTCGCTGATGACTCGCTGATGACTCGCTGATGACTCGCTGATGACTCGCTGATGACTCGCTGATGACTCGCTGATGACTCGCTGATGACTCGCTGATGACTCGCTGATGACTCGCTGATGACTCGCTGATGACTCGCTGATGACTCGCTGATGACTCGCTGATGACTCGCTGATGACTCGCTGATGACTCGCTGATGACTCGCTGATGACTCGCTGATGACTCGCTGATGACTCGCTGATGACTCGCTGATGACTCGCTGATGACTCGCTGATGACTCGCTGATGACTCGCTGATGACTCGCTGATGACTCGCTGATGACTCGCTGATGACTCGCTGATGACTCGCTGATGACTCGCTGATGACTCGCTGATGACTCGCTGATGACTCGCTGATGACTCGCTGATGACTCGCTGATGACTCGCTGATGACTCGCTGATGACTCGCTGATGACTCGCTGATGACTCGCTGATGACTCGCTGATGACTCGCTGATGACTCGCTGATGACTCGCTGATGACTCGCTGATGACTCGCTGATGACTCGCTGATGACTCGCTGATGACTCGCTGATGACTCGCTGATGACTCGCTGATGACTCGCTGATGACTCGCTGATGACTCGCTGATGACTCGCTGATGACTCGCTGATGACTCGCTGATGACTCGCTGATGACTCGCTGATGACTCGCTGATGACTCGCTGATGACTCGCTGATGACTCGCTGAGCTTTTTCAACTTCGGCTAGACGAAAGAACAATTGATTGTTCTGGAAGTTTGTGAAGAAGATGCCAGCAGGTGTTTCAAGTACTCTCCCTTCTTCAAATAGGCTTCTGGGAGGGAGTCTTGTGTTCAGTGAGGCATCACCAGCGATAGGAGGAAGATCAATTTTAAGAGTTTGATGCACTTCCTTTCTCTTTCTTTGAACCCTTCGACTTGCTGAGGAGATAGCAGCTGGAGTACCAAATACTTGCCTCAGCATAGGCAGATCTACTTTGAACTTTGTTTCAAACTCCAGTGCTTTCTCGAAATATTCTTTCAGCATGTCTTGGAGTTGCTGGTAACTGACTGCCTTTCTATCTTTCACTAACAAGTATACTTCAGCCCACTCTGAAGCACCCAAGTTGGTTGGTTTCACTCCTTCCAACCTGGTTGGCTTGTCAACCCCTTCTCTTAGGATCTTCAAATTTGTCTTTCGACCCATGTCAGCTTTGAAGGCCTCAGCAGCAACGATCCTTTGAGGCCTCTTTCTATCATCCATCAACTTCAGCCATTTAGCCTTCTCCCCCTCAATACTAGCTGGGGGAGCTTCTACATCAGCTTCCTTTTCAGTCTCCCCCTCAAACTTGGCTCTCTTCTCGCTGAGCTGCTTTTCAACTTCCTTGTGTTTCTGCCTGTATAAGGCTTCAGCACCACCAGATTTCAGCAGCATTGTTTGCTCTCCATCAAGCTGATCCTTTTCCAGTAGAGGAAGCTGCCTAATAAACTCAAGATTTTTCTTTACATTTTCTTCATTTTGTTTGATCCTATCCAGCTCTGTGATAGCATCTTCTTGAGTTTTGCCCTCAGCAGTCAAAGCCAATACATCTATCAATTGATGCTGATGGCCTGCTGAGGATCGTACAGAGAGTTGAGCAGCAGTGGGAGGCTTAAAGAAACCAGCAGGAGGTGCATTGAATATAACAATTTGTTGCTCCCCCTCAATACTAGCTGGGGGAGCTTCAACATCAGCTTCCTTTTCAGTCTCCCCCTCAGCACCAGCAGGGGGAACTTCCATACATGGATCTTTATCAGTCTCCCCCTCAATACCAGCAGGGAGAACTTCTTCATCAGCTTCCTTTTCAGTCTCCCCCTCAATACTAGCTGGGGGAGCTTCACATCAGCTTCCTTTTCAGTCTCCCCCTCAATACAGCTGGGGGAGCTTCAACATCAGCTTCCTTTTCAGTCTCCCCCTCAATACTAGCAGGGGGAACTTCACATCAGCTTCTTTTCAGTCTCCCCCTCAATACAGCTGGGGGAGCTTCAACATCAGCTTCCTTTTCAGTCTCCCCCTCAATACTAGCTGGGGGAGCTTCAACATCAGCTTCCTTTTCAGTCTCCCCCTCAATACTAGCTGGGGGAGCTTCAACATCAGCTTCCTTTTCAGTCTCCCCCTCAATACTAGCAGGGGGACTTCAACATCAGCTTCCTTTTCAGTCTCCCCCTCAATACTAGCTGGGGGAGCTTCACATCAGCTTCCTTTTCAGTCTCCCCCTCAATACAGCTGGGGGAGCTTCAACATCAGCTTCCTTTTCAGTCTCCCCCTCAATACTAGCTGGGGGAGCTTCACATCAGCTTCCTTTTCAGTCTCCCCCTCAATCAGCTGGGGGAGCTTCAACATCAGCTTCCTTTTCAGTCTCCCCCTCAATACTAGCTGGGGGAGCTTCACATCAGCTTCCTTTTCAGTCTCCCCCTCAATACAGCTGGGGGAGCTTCAACATCAGCTTCCTTTTCAGTCTCCCCCTCAATACTAGCTGGGGGAGCTTCAACATCAGCTTCCTTTTCAGTCTCCCCCTCAATACAGCTGGGGGAGCTTCAACATCAGCTTCCTTTTCAGTCTCCCCCTCAATACTAGCTGGGGGACTTCAACATCAGCTTCCTTTTCAGTCTCCCCCTCAATACTAGCTGGGGGAGCTTCACATCAGCTTCCTTTTCAGTCTCCCCCTCAATACAGCTGGGGGAGCTTCAACATCAGCTTCCTTTTCAGTCTCCCCCTCAATACTAGCTGGGGGAGCTTCACATCAGCTTCCTTTTCAGTCTCCCCCTCAATACAGCTGGGGGAGCTTCAACATCAGCTTCCTTTTCAGTCTCCCCCTCAATACAGCTGGGGGAGCTTCACATCAGCTTCCTTTTCAGTCTCCCCCTCAACACCAGCAGGGGGAACTTGAAGATCAGCCACTTGTTTCTCCAAGGCTTGAATAGCCTTGGTGTTGCTTTCAACTTGAGTGGCCAGGGGAGAGATGAGATTATGCAGCTTCGTTATACCAGCAGCAGCAGACTTGCTGGTAGAGGCTGCTTTCTTTGCTGAATAGCTGGAAGAGTTTGCACATTTCACCAGCGACAAAGACTTAGATCGGATGGCCTGCTGATCCTGTTTGATGGATTTTGTGGCCATTTTGATTTTGTGTTGATCAGCAGCCAGGGAGGTGAATTTTTCTTTAATCAGCTCTATTTCTGAGCTGTTTTCAACTTGTTTGCGGTACCAGCTTTCCATTGTTTTCAGCAATCTGTCATCTTCTTTGTCTTTGAGATCTACCAAGAGTGTGGCAGCCTTGGTAAGATCATTCAATTGATGTTCTATTCTATCCAACCTTTCAGCAGAGTAGGTGGAGTAAGAAATGCCCAAGTCCTTTGCAGAGAAAGACTTGGCCTCTGCTGTCTTGTGAGAAGAACAACCAGGAACAGCTTGAAAAGAGGAAGGCATGCCCATCGAGAGCATGGTGTTCACTGGTCGTACAGGAGGGGTAGGAGGTCTTGCAATCAAAGTTACTGCAGCATCAATTTCATCCATCTCCATGTCACTGGCATCAACTTCGTCAGCATGACTATCAGGATCAAGCTGAAAATCCTCAGTGACAAAGTCCCCTAACTCATAGTCACTTTCATCTTCAGTGACCATCTCCACACCAACCTCTTCTTCAGCAATAACATCATCAATTTCCTTATCACCAACACCAGCACCTTCACTAACATCAATGCTGGCATCCACCTCAGCATCCTTACTCAAACCAACTTTTTCAATTTCACCAACTTGCACTTGACTTTCCAAAGAGAAATTTAAAGGGTTTGGAGAAGTTGGTGTCGCTGCTTCAATTTGTTGCTGCTCTACATTTTCAACAGCAGCAGGGGTTTCTTCTTCATCGATAAGAGAGCGTTGAGGAAGTTCCACCTTTCTTAATACTTTCTTCCTTTTAGGAAGAACTTGACTTTTCTTGACCAATTTGGGAGTTTTGGAGGATGCTGGAGGGGTTATTAGCATGCCGGCTCCAGCAGGATTTTGCTTATATACATCAGGATACATGGTGAAAAGTACCTGTTTCATTGCTGGAGTAAGCGCAGCATACTTTGAATCAAAATGCTCAGGGTCACAAGCAGGAACTTTATAGACAGAGCTTGCAACCCTTGGAGAGAGAATGAATTGAGCGCCCTCTGGCATGTACTTTTCTTTCAGCACATGCCTGAAAACCAATGATAGAAAGCGTGTGAAGGGCACTGAGCTCGAGCGATTTCTGATAGTGACCTTGGACTTCAAGTCTTCAAATATAACATTGGCAAAGTCAATGTTTCGACCATTTGCCAGTGCATATATCATTTGTATTTGGGCAGCAGAAACAAAAAAAAAAAAAAAAAAAAAAAAAAAAAAAAAAAAAAAAAAAAAAAAAAAAAAAAAAAAAAAAAAAAAAAAAAAAAAAAAAAAAAAAAAAAAAAAAAAAAAAAAAAAAAAAAAAAAAAAAAAAAAAAAAAAAAAAAAAAAAAAAAAAAAAAAAAAAAAAAAAAAAAAAAAAAAAAAAAAAAAAAAAAAAAAAAAAAAAAAAAAAAAAAAAAAAAAAAAAAAAAAAAAAAAAAAAAAAAAAAAAAAAAAAAAAAAAAAAAAAAAAAAAAAAAAAAAAAAAAAAAAAAAAAAAAAAAAAAAAAAAAAAAAAAAAAAAAAAAAAAAAAAAAAAAAAAAAAAAAAAAAAAAAAAAAAAAAAAAAAAAAAAAAAAAAAAAAAAAAAAAAAAAAAAAAAAAAAAAAAAAAAAAAAAAAAAAAAAAAAAAAAAAAAAAAAAAAAAAAAAAAAAAAAAAAAAAAAAAAAAAAAAAAAAAAAAAAAAAAAAAAAAAAAAAAAAAAAAAAAAAAAAAAAAAAAAAAAAAAAAAAAAAAAAAAAAAAAAAAAAAAAAAAAAAAAAAAAAAAAAAAAAAAAAAAAAAAAAAAAAAAAAAAAAAAAAAAAAAAAAAAAAAAAAAAAAAAAAAAAAAAAAAAAAAAAAAAAAAAAAAAAAAAAAAAAAAAAAAAAAAAAAAAAAAAAAAAAAAAAAAAAAAAAAAAAAAAAAAAAAAAAAAAAAAAAAAAAAAAAAAAAAAAAAAAAAAAAAAAAAAAAAAAAAAAAAAAAAAAAAAAAAAAAAAAAAAAAAAAAAAAAAAAAAAAAAAAAAAAAAAAAAAAAAAAAAAAAAAAAAAAAAAAAAAAAAAAAAAAAAAAAAAAAAAAAAAAAAAAAAAAAAAAAAAAAAAAAAAAAAAAAAAAAAAAAAAAAAAAAAAAAAAAAAAAAAAAAAAAAAAAAAAAAAAAAAAAAAAAAAAAAAAAAAAAAAAAAAAAAAAAAAAAAAAAAAAAAAAAAAAAAAAAAAAAAAAAAAAAAAAAAAAAAAAAAAAAAAAAAAAAAAAAAAAAAAAAAAAAAAAAAAAAAAAAAAAAAAAAAAAAAAAAAAAAAAAAAAAAAAAAAAAAAAAAAAAAAAAAAAAAAAAAAAAAAAAAAAAAAAAAAAAAAAAAAAAAAAAAAAAAAAAAAAAAAAAAAAAAAAAAAAAAAAAAAAAAAAAAAAAAAAAAAAAAAAAAAAAAAAAAAAAAAAAAAAAAAAAAAAAAAAAAAAAAAAAAAAAAAAAAAAAAAAAAAAAAAAAAAAAAAAAAAAAAAAAAAAAAAAAAAAAAAAAAAAAAAAAAAAAAAAAAAAAAAAAAAAAAAAAAAAAAAAAAAAAAAAAAAAAAAAAAAAAAAAAAAAAAAAAAAAAAAAAAAAAAAAAAAAAAAAAAAAAAAAAAAAAAAAAAAAAAAAAAAAAAAAAAAAAAAAAAAAAAAAAAAAAAAAAAAAAAAAAAAAAAAAAAAAAAAAAAAAAAAAAAAAAAAAAAAAAAAAAAAAAAAAAAAAAAAAAAAAAAAAAAAAAAAAAAAAAAACATCTCTTAATAAATCAGCAGAGAGGGAGATGGAGTGCTCCCCTTTCATTACAGTTCCTTTAATGGAGCAGCTGGACACATCATAATCACACGTCCACCAGAATTCCCTCAAAAGATGAAGACACATCTCATGGGGATTTTTATATATTGCTCTTCTAACTGGACATCCTTTGATGAAGTCCAGCATAGAATAATATCCTTTGACTTTAGAAGGGATTTCTTCAGATCCCAAGTAATTGTTTGCTTTGACAGTTAGTTTCTGGGCTTGAAAAGAGACTTGGTTAGAAGGAGGAATGCCTTCATTATCGAAGACTTCAGAAGTGAGATAAGAGGGAATGTTTTCTGGAGTTTGATCAGAATGAGAGGCCATTTGATATCAAGATATGAAGTAGAGAAGATGAAAAGATTGAAAGAGTATGAGAAGGTTGAAGGAATATGGAAAAGATTTGAGAGATTTTAGAAGTGAGTGAGAAAAGAAATGAACGTGAAAGATGATATGGGAGAAGGTTTGCATATATATGGTATGGATATGGGACCCATGACTGTACATACAAAACGTCATGGACTCTCTTTCATACGTAATATATATAAAGAAAATTATTTTATACTAATGATAGTACGAGAAAAATAGTTTTATATAAAGAAGATACGTTTAATTATACGTATGTGAGTAACGTATAAAAAATTTTGATGTGACAACTTGTACCACAACTTCAAATGTACTCAAGTAGTTACGGCGCGTACAGTGTACAAGTTGCCCATTAGGGGGAAAAACGAGGTAACCGTTTGGTATACTAAATAAAATATTGTTGTTAGCGGATATGCTCAAATGAAAGAAAGGTTGAGATCTAAGTATATCCGCTGACAGAGTTTAGACAATCTGGTTACCTTTTTAAGAAAGCAAATTTTGATCAGCGACTTTTCGACAATCGATGGTCGCTGATGAAATAAGAACAATTTTTAGCAAATTGTCAGCTATAAACGGATTTGATATGTCTTTACCAGCAGCCGTTTGCTGCTGGACTAGATAGAGGCTTTTAGCCCTCTATTGCTTTTGTTTGCTTTTTCCCAAAGCAAAAGGGATCAACGGATTTGAGATGTCTTTACCAGCAGCCGTTTGCTGCTGGACTAGATAGAGGCTTTTAGCCCTCTATTGCTTTTGTTTGCTTTTTCCCAAAGCAACAGGGATTAACGGATTTGGTTAGTCTTTACCAGCAGCCGTTTGCTGCTGGACTAGATAGAGGCTTTTAGCCCTCTATTGCTTTTGTTTGCTTTTTCCCAAAGCAACAGGGATTAACGGATTTGGTTAGTCTTTACCAGCAGCCGTTTGCTGCTGGACTAGATAGAGGCTTTTAGCCCTCTATTGCTTTTGTTTGCTTTTTCCCAAAGCAACAGGGATTAACGGATTTGGTTAGTCTTTACCAGCAGCCGTTTGCTGCTGGACTAGATAGAGGCTTTTAGCCCTCTATTGCTTTTGTTTGCTTTTTCCCAAAGCAACAGGGATTAACGGATTTGGTTAGTCTTTACCAGCAGCCGTTTGCTGCTGGACTAGATAGAGGCTTTTAGCCCTCTATTGCTTTTGTTTGCTTTTTCCCAAAGCAACAGGGATTAACGGATTTGGTTAGTCTTTACCAGCAGCCGTTTGCTGCTGGACTAGATAGAGGCTTTTAGCCCTCTATTGCTTTTGTTTGCTTTTTCCCAAAGCAACAGGGATTAACGGATTTGGTTAGTCTTTACCAGCAGCCGTTTGCTGCTGGACTAGATAGAGGCTTTTAGCCCTCTATTGCTTTTGTTTGCTTTTTCCCAAAGCAACAGGGATTAACGGATTTGGTTAGTCTTTACCAGCAGCCGTTTGCTGCTGGACTAGATAGAGGCTTTTAGCCCTCTATTGCTTTTGTTTGCTTTTTCCCAAAGCAACAGGGATTAACGGATTTGGTTAGTCTTTACCAGCAGCCGTTTGCTGCTGGACTAGATAGAGGCTTTTAGCCCTCTATTGCTTTTGTTTGCTTTTTCCCAAAGCAACAGGGATTAACGGATTTGGTTAGTCTTTACCAGCAGCCGTTTGCTGCTGGACTAGATAGAGGCTTTTAGCCCTCTATTGCTTTTGTTTGCTTTTTCCCAAAGCAACAGGGATTAACGGATTTGGTTAGTCTTTACCAGCAGCCGTTTGCTGCTGGACTAGATAGAGGCTTTTAGCCCTCTATTGCTTTTGTTTGCTTTTTCCCAAAGCAACAGGGATTAACGGATTTGGTTAGTCTTTACCAGCAGCCGTTTGCTGCTGGACTAGATAGAGGCTTTTAGCCCTCTATTGCTTTTGTTTGCTTTTTCCCAAAGCAACAGGGATTAACGGATTTGGTTAGTCTTTACCAGCAGCCGTTTGCTGCTGGACTAGATAGAGGCTTTTAGCCCTCTATTGCTTTTGTTTGCTTTTTCCCAAAGCAACAGGGATTAACGGATTTGGTTAGTCTTTACCAGCAGCCGTTTGCTGCTGGACTAGATAGAGGCTTTTAGCTCACCCATCATGCTCATCTCGAAATGAGAGGACATCAGGGAGCTGAACTTAGAGCAAAGTTTCTTGCTGGCAGAACCAAAAATGATGTCATCTACATATATCTGTACATATAGGACATCAGCACCCTTTCTATAGATAAAGAGGGTGCTATCAATGGATCCTCGCTGAAACTTATTGGAGAGAAGAAATTCAGAGAGAGTGTCGTACCAAGCTCTGGGAGCTTGTTTAAGACCATAAAGTGCCTTATAGAGACGATAGACATGATGTGGCTTGGCTGGATCTTCAAAGCCAGGTGGCTGCTCAACATAAACTTCCTCATCGAGTTTTCCATTTAGGAAGGCACTCTTAACATCCATTTGATATACAGTGAAGTTTTTGTAAGCAGCATGTGCTAAAAATAAGCGTATGGCTTCCAGTCTTGCCACTGGTGCAAAGGTTTCATCATAGTCAACACCTTCTTCTTGAAGGTAACCTTGTGCAACCAGCCTAGCCTTGTTACGAGTAACAACACCATCTTCGTCCATTTTATTCCTATACACCCATTTAGTTCCAATGGGTTCTTTTCCAGGAGGTAAAGGAACCAAGAACCAGACATGCTGTCTTTGGAACTGGGTAAGTTCCTCTTGCATGGCAGCGACCCATGAAGGATCAACCATTGCTTCTCCTATGTTTTTGGGAGTGATCATTGACAAGAAATTCACATAGAGACATGTGTTTCTAGTCGCTGATCGAGTAATGATTCCCTGCTGAGGATCTCCAATGACTTGGTGGGCTGGATGACTAGATGTCCATTTAAGTGTAGGAGCACTTGAGACACCAAGTTGAGTGGCAGCGGAAATTGGAGCTATGGGATCAGCAGGAGCATTATAAGAAGAGAGGTCAATGGTAAGAATGGGTTCAGGGGAATGATCAGCAGAGCCATTCGACTGATTTGAGTTATCATTGATGGCGGAGTCTTCAGCAGACTCCATTTCTTCAGCATTTGCTGAAGCATCATGAAACTCCTCCTCAGTAGGGTCATCAGCATGCAAGTCATCAGCCAGTGATCTAGGTTTGGCTGATGCTGCATGGATTGATCTTATGATAGGCTCAACTGGCTCAACCGAGTAGATATGAGCAGCAACTTGCTCTAGTTCAACATCAGCTGAACTATCCTTTGTGCTATGCTGAGTAGCGTCAGGCAGCGAGCAAGAAGCATCAACAAATAAGTCAGCTTCCTCAGTGAGAGGGTCAGCTAACTCATTGAAAATAACCTCAGACGAGTTAGATTGGATGTCCTTTAGGGCAGATGAACTTTCATCGAAAGTAACATGAATGGATTCATCAACCTTCTGAAGGCGAGTATTGAATACTCTAAATGCCTTGCTGATGGATGAATACCCAAGAAAGTATCCATCATCAGCTTTAGGATCAAATTTTCCTAGATGATCCTTGTTGTTTAAGATGAAGACAGGACATCCAAAAACATGGAAGTATTTGATTTGAGGTACCTTTCCTTTCAGTACCTCATACGCTGTCTTGTCATGTCTTTTGACAATGAGACAGCGATTTTGAGTGTGACAAGCTGTATTGACAGCTTCTGCCCAGAACTTGCTGGGTAGAGAGGACTCACTGAGCATGGTGCGAGCAGCTTCGATGAGAGTTCTATTTCTCCTTTCAGCTACACCATTCTGCTCAGGGGTTCTAGTAGAAGAGAAATTTTGTGAGATCCCTTGATCAGCACAAAATGTTTCAAGAGTGTGGTTTCTGAACTCAGTACCATGATCACTCCTGAGTTCTTTCACCCTTATGCTGTTGAGATTTTCCATTTTCTTAATGAAATTAATAATCTCTTCAGCAGCATCACTCTTGGAATGAAGAAAGATAGTCCAAGTGTATCGCGAGTATTCATCCACGATTACTAAAGTGTATCTGCTACCCTTTAGACTTTGGACATTCACTGGACCAAAAAGGTCCATGTGAAGAAGATGAAAGCAGCCAGAGATGGAATTGGCCTGCTTAGTTTTGAAAGTTGCTCTGTGGCTTTTACCTTTTTCGCAAGCACCACAAAGTCTATCCTTTTCAAAAGAAAGATGAGGGAGGCCACGAACAAGGTTCTTTTTGGCCAGAGAGTTAATGGTTTTGAAGTTCACATGCGACATACGCTTGTGCCATAACCAGTTTAGTTCAGCAGCCGACTTGGCAAAGAAACAAGTCTCACTATCAGTCTTGATAGGAGTGAAGTCAACTAGATATACATCTCGTTTTCTTGGTGCAACCAAGACTACTTCCTTGTTTATGTTTACCACAGTGCCTTGATGTTTGTCAAGAATCACCTTGTAGTCAGCATCACAAAGTTGACTTATGCTGATGAGATTATGTTTTAATCCATTGACATAAGCGACTTTGTTGAACTTTATGAGTCCATTAGAAAGAAGACCATAACCTTCTGTTTGTCCAGTGGAGTTGTCACCAAACACTACAGTAGGGCCAGCAGCCTCTACGTAGTTATCCAGCAGGGTCTTTGAGCCAGTCATGTGTTTTGAACAGCCACTGTCCAAGTACCACACACCTTTTCCCAGCGAGCCCTGCATAGATTTAACAGAAGATTTAGATGGAAGACTCGGAAGATTCTTCTCTACTGACGACTTCATCAGTAGAAGGAGGAAGAGGAGCAATAGAGTTAGTATTCTCATCACTTGGAGAGTTATCTACAAGATGATGAGCAGGAGGTAAGTCACGATCAATCACATATTGATCAGCAGAAGGAGACCTTTCGCTGATAATAGTGGAAGAGGAAGCAATCACTGAAGGATTTGGTTGAATGTCAACTTCAGGAGCATCCCTGGAGTTGTCGCAATCAGAAGCAATGTGACCTCTGCTGCCACATTTGTAGCATTTTTTGGCAGAGGTGCTGCCCTTTTGATTTTGAAGGAAGAATTCCTTCAGCTGAGAGGAAAGGTCATTAACTTGCTGAGCTAGCTCGTTAATTTTAGGGTCTTCAGAGGAAGATGCCCTTTTCTTAGGCTTCGGCTTTTGCTTATGCTTTTGTGGAAGCTGAAGCATCTTGGGAGCAGGACCCAGAATGGACTTTCCTTTTGGGTCCTCTGATTGAGAAGTAGAGGGATTTTTTGATCCCTTAACCATACTCCATGCTTGATGGACAGCAGGGTGAGCAGAAGAAGGACCCTGCTGAGATGGGTGCACTCTTTTGGGAGTGACCGATCTAGGTTGCTGATAGGGAGTAGCAGACCTCATTTGCCTATGAGGCAAGTACTGCCTATTTGGGGTAGTGGACCTCACTTGCTGACGAGGCAAGTGTCCTCTTTGAGGAGTGATAGGCCTTGCTTGCTGGTGAGGCAAGTGTCCTCTTTGAGGAGTGATAGGCCTTGCTTGCTGGTGAGGCAAGTGTCCTCTTTGAGGAGTGATAGGCCTTGCTTGCTGGTGAGGCAAGTGTCCTCTTTGAGGAGTGATAGGCCTTGCTTGCTGGTGAGGCAAGTGTCCTCTTTGAGGAGTGATAGGCCTTGCTTGCTGGTGAGGCAAGTGTCCTCTTTGAGGAGTGATAGGCCTTGCTTGCTGGTGAGGCAAGTGTCCTCTTTGAGGAGTGATAGGCCTTGCTTGCTGGTGAGGCAAGTGTCCTCTTTGAGGAGTGATAGGCCTTGCTTGCTGGTGAGGCAAGTGTCCTCTTTGAGGAGTGATAGGCCTTGCTTGCTGGTGAGGCAAGTGTCCTCTTTGAGGAGTGATAGGCCTTGCTTGCTGGTGAGGCAAGTGTCCTCTTTGAGGAGTGATAGGCCTTGCTTGCTGGTGAGGCAAGTGTCCTCTTTGAGGAGTGATAGGCCTTGCTTGCTGGTGAGGCAAGTGTCCTCTTTGAGGAGTGATAGGCCTTGCTTGCTGGTGAGGCAAGTGTCCTCTTTGAGGAGTGATAGGCCTTGCTTGCTGGTGAGGCAAGTGTCCTCTTTGAGGAGTGATAGGCCTTGCTTGCTGGTGAGGCAAGTGTCCTCTTTGAGGAGTGATAGGCCTTGCTTGCTGGTGAGGCAAGTGTCCTCTTTGAGGAGTGATAGGCCTTGCTTGCTGGTGAGGCAAGTGTCCTCTTTGAGGAGTGATAGGCCTTGCTTGCTGGTGAGGCAAGTGTCCTCTTTGAGGAGTGATAGGCCTTGCTTGCTGGTGAGGCAAGTGTCCTCTTTGAGGAGTGATAGGCCTTGCTTGCTGGTGAGGCAAGTGTCCTCTTTGAGGAGTGATAGGCCTTGCTTGCTGGTGAGGCAAGTGTCCTCTTTGAGGAGTGATAGGCCTTGCTTGCTGGTGAGGCAAGTGTCCTCTTTGAGGAGTGATAGGCCTTGCTTGCTGGTGAGGCAAGTGTCCTCTTTGAGGAGTGATAGGCCTTGCTTGCTGGTGAGGCAAGTGTCCTCTTTGAGGAGTGATAGGCCTTGCTTGCTGGTGAGGCAAGTGTCCTCTTTGAGGAGTGATAGGCCTTGCTTGCTGGTGAGGCAAGTGTCCTCTTTGAGGAGTGATAGGCCTTGCTTGCTGGTGAGGCAAGTGTCCTCTTTGAGGAGTGATAGGCCTTGCTTGCTGGTGAGGCAAGTGTCCTCTTTGAGGAGTGATAGGCCTTGCTTGCTGGTGAGGCAAGTGTCCTCTTTGAGGAGTGATAGGCCTTGCTTGCTGGTGAGGCAAGTGTCCTCTTTGAGGAGTGATAGGCCTTGCTTGCTGGTGAGGCAAGTGTCCTCTTTGAGGAGTGATAGGCCTTGCTTGCTGGTGAGGCAAGTGTCCTCTTTGAGGAGTGATAGGCCTTGCTTGCTGGTGAGGCAAGTGTCCTCTTTGAGGAGTGATAGGCCTTGCTTGCTGGTGAGGCAAGTGTCCTCTTTGAGGAGTGATAGGCCTTGCTTGCTGGTGAGGCAAGTGTCCTCTTTGAGGAGTGATAGGCCTTGCTTGCTGGTGAGGCAAGTGTCCTCTTTGAGGAGTGATAGGCCTTGCTTGCTGGTGAGGCAAGTGTCCTCTTTGAGGAGTGATAGGCCTTGCTTGCTGGTGAGGCAAGTGTCCTCTTTGAGGAGTGATAGGCCTTGCTTGCTGGTGAGGCAAGTGTCCTCTTTGAGGAGTGATAGGCCTTGCTTGCTGGTGAGGCAAGTGTCCTCTTTGAGGAGTGATGGGCCTTACTTGCTGGTGAGCCAGCACCATCTTCCTCAGCAGGATTAGATGGGTCGCTGGTAGCAGAAGTACCAGCTTCCATCTCGTTGTGGTAATCGTTAAGACCCTTAACAAAATACCATTTCTTCATCTCTTCAGGAGAGATGACAGCGGATGGAGGAATAGAAATTTCAGGTTTTACCTCGTCATTAAACAAGTCAGCGAGAGAGGCAGCGGCATTAAAGTCACCGCCTATTACTGCCTGTACTTGGGCAGGGACTTGTTCGTTTATGCATTGGTGGTGAAACCTGGAAGCTTTTGACCAGGAGGTCACAATCTTCTTAAGGTTGGTCACTTCAAGCTTGAGTTTTTCATTCTCAAGTTGAACCTTTTGAGCCAACAACTCATGAGATTGAAGTTCTACATGAACATTCCTTAACTCATTGAGTCTTTCAGATTTTTCACTCAACTCCAAGGAAGTGGAGTCAAGCTTAGATTGGACTTCAGCTCGTATTGATTCAACGAACTGAAAGTCACAAAGAAGAGATTCGAAGATTTTTGGTTTATCTTCTTCAGAAGCAGAGGAGTGAGCATAAACCTTTTTAATGGTGACGTTCACCCACTGACTTGAGGAGACTTGATCTCTTGTCAAAGCATCTCCATCAGCGAGCGCCATAAGGCACATGGCGTCAACATATTCTTCACTGTCTGAATCGTCTGATTCAGCCCAGTCGTGCTCTTCAGCAACCAGCCCTTTTGCTGGTGTTTTGGCCTCCTCCATTTCAGCAACCTTGGCCTTCAGCTGATAGTATTTATTCCTGTACTCATCAGCAGGTTTAGAAGGGTTAAGGTTAGTTTTAGGAGCTGCAGGAGTTGGTAAGGCAACTCTGCAATCCTTTTGGTAGTGGCCTTTTCTGCCACATCTCCAGCACTCCTCTTGAGCTTTGTCAATAGGAGGCTTGTATGGAGCAACCGACCTACGGTTGTTCCATTTCCGGGAGTACCTTTTACCAGCGACTAAGGCAAAATCCATAAAGTCGCTGAACATCTCTTGTTTCTCTTCAGCATTAAGATCATCAACAAGAGATTGAATAGGTTGTGGAAGAGAAGAGCTAGCACCAGTATTGAGATTACTGGGCTCAGCAGAGATAAGGGCGAGAGGGTCAAGGGCAGAATGTGCAGAAGAGGTGACAGAAGAAGAAGAGGGACCCGCACGATGCTGTGCATCAGCGGCAACTCTAAGATTTTGAGCAAGAGCTCTTTCTTCGAACTGTAGCATGCCAAAGAGAGACTCAAGGTTTAGCCCATTAAGTCGCTCAGTGGTTCTGAGTATTTGTCTCAGACCTTGCCACTTGATAGGTAAACTATCAAGAAATTTGTGGCACACCTCAAAGTCATCGTGGGTGATACCAACAGTGGTCATATCGTTCAGTAACCCTTTGAATCGGGTATATGAACCATTTAGACCTTCGTTGGGAAGGGAAAAGAAATTTTCATAGGCTCTTTTTAAGTCTATTTTCTTAGTGGCAATGGTAGCAGCAGAGCCTTCATGCATGCTAACCAATCTATCCCAAACTTCTTTTGAAGAGGGATATCTAATGACCACTTTCATGAGGTCAGTGGGAAGAGTGCTGACAATCATGTTTTTGAGCCTTGCATCAAGATTAACAAGTCTCCTTTCATCGTCAGTCCACTGAACCTCTGGTTTGACAATGTCAATCACAATCTCAGGAGCATCAACAGTTGCTCCTGGTGTTCTTTGAACCAGAGTGGGGATATAAGGACCGACGGTCAGAATGGACATTAGATAGGGTTCCACACCCACTATATGTAGTAACATTCTTTCCTTCCAAGACCCAAAGTCATCGGGCTCGAATCTTGGAGGGACAGATACGTAACCGAAGTCACGTGTGTTCACTAGGGTTGGAACAGCAGACATGTTCTTGTTTTTAAAAGAAGATTTAGAAAAGAAAGTTTAGAAAGAAAAAGTATGCAAACGGATCTTTGTTTCAATAATTTAGAAACGTTGTCTCTGATACCAATTGACAGTCCACTAATTTGCACACTTATATTTGTTTAAGCTAAACAAGAAAGTAAAGAACAGAAGTAAAGAACACAAACAAGAACAAGTTCAATTGTTAGAAAACTATGCAAGTCTAATCATATGTATCATTGATTTAAACGATGAATACATGGTCGATAATACAACTTGTCTTACAAGAATACAACTGAACTATGTAATTGCTAAGTCTAGAAAGAAGGAAACTTAAACAATTACAAATGAAGTAAAACACTTTGTGGTGACAAACACAATTAAAAGATGCGGCTGTGTTCCTTTATATAGTAGAGGAATTAGGGCAACACAGCCTTGCAATGATGGTGATGTGATGGTGGTTGTCGACATTCCATTGGCTCTAAGTAGTTGGATCCAGGAGCCTTTGTCTTCTTTACCAAAACGGGTATGAAAGAGAGAAACCCTTGTTTTGGTCCCAACTGTACCTTTGCCATATAGGGTAACATTCAGTTAGGAGAACCACCATGTGACTTCTTGTCTTCTTGTTGGTTTGAACTCTTCCCGCCTTGACAAACAATTTGGAAAGCAAACCACCCGCTGACGAGAGTCAATGACTCGCTGATGACTCGCTGACGACCCACGTCAGCGACCAAGTCTGGTCAGCGAATCCTTGACTCAACAGTATTCATACCTGATGCTCTAAGGAACAGAAGACTCGAATTAGGTGGTGAAATCGACATGTTAACATGGCAAGACTACAAAGCGATGTCATTTACTCAACATGTAAGTTTCCATACTCCTATAGTCCTATCTCTTTCATTTTCACATGTTATCTACAATATGTCAACAATCACCATGCCTCGATACTTTGATACATTATGAGTATGTTTTCTTCTTGTGTTCACTATATTTGAGTTTCCTACTTGTTTCAACTTATAACTTTAAATATGATATGTATAAGTTTTATATTATACACTCGAAAAAAACCCTACCAAACTGTATCAATAATAAGTTTTAAAACATAGACTATATTTAATAAACATGTAAATGACACACTCTCACACGTATTTTTTTAATGATGATCTCGAGTTAGATACTTTCTACAAAGGGTATATATATCAATATATGTTTCATATACATTAGTTTATAATGTATGGTACATGAGAGGGGATTCCTCCCTAACATGACTCTCAACCCTTGGATTAAATCCAAGGGTCAAAATTCAAAGATCATCTTTGAATCTTGACCTTTAGATTTAATCCAAGGGTCAAAATTCAAAGATCATCTTTGAATCTTGACCTTTAAATTTAATCCAAGGGTTAAGATGTTCTTAACTTGACCCTCAAGTTAAAAATAGTTTGAGGGAATCCCTTCCCATGGTACATACTACAACTAAAACTAGAAGTTTAATTTCTTGAAAACATGACATCAATATAGTTGTCACACGGTTGAAGATGTGATTTCTTTAGCCTTAAAGATAGATGCTAACGGCTTGCAAGATTCTTTCTCTCCATTTGATCCCACTTCTATTTATTTTTTTTATAAAAAATATTTTGAGTTAGATATTAAAATTACTCTTGATGTGTCGATGAAAGATAATGAATTTTTTAGGAATGGAAAAATTCAAGAAACAATTGTAGATTAAGTAATTGATGATAAAAAATTCAAAATAACAAAAGAACCCGTGAATGATGTTAAAGATCCAACAGGTGAAGAGCATGTTAAAGATTAACTAGATGCAAAGGATGATGGTATCATTGAAACAACAGTAGAAGAATTTAAATGCAGTGGTATACTTCATCAAGTAGATGAGTATGAGAAGGTAGACTACAGGTTTGAGTGAGTATTTATTGAAAAGTTTTGCTTGGAAACCCAGGTGGCTACATTGTCCGGTTGAAAAGTGAAATAAGAAAATGAAATCAATTGTGGAGTTTCTTGTACAGAGTTCCTCTAAGGCTCGTGTTACAACTTAAAATATCTTTCAAACAACGTGGGAAATTCAGCAAAAGATATTGGACCCCGGAATCACTAATAGCATGTCTTCAAAGCAACACCTCGAGGACAAGATGTTTTTGGGGACGAGAGTAATGATACGATAATTGTTATTATTATTATTAGCAATATTATATTAAGTTTTGTTATATAATATTTTATATTTTATTTTAGCATATTTTATAATTAGAAAAGTGTTATTAGGTAAGTCTTAGAAGTTAGGAATTACAATATATATAGGGCCTTTGATTGTAATATGATTATATATGAATTAAATTGAGTTTTTCAGCCTTAGGAGATCTTGTCTTTTGAATTGCAATAACACTTTTATTTAATTGTTTTCTTTATTTATGGATACATGCAAATCTATTTTGGTTTGTATCAAATTTCTTAAAAACATCTATGACAACTTGAGGCAGGTAATAGATGAAACTCTTCGATTAGGTGGGATTGCGATTTGGCTAATGAGAGAAGCAAAAGAAAATATCGAATATCAAGGTACGTTTTTTGGTTTGTTGACTTCATTGTAACAACGTTATACAACCTAAAACCCGGCCCATGCTATATACCACATACAATTGATCAAACTCGTACCAATTTATTGTTAGTTCTTGTTAATTCGCTATACTTAGGTTAATAAATTTGTATAAATTTTACTTGAAATATAATATTTCAGATTACGTCATCCCCAAAGATAGCTTTGTGGTTCCCTTTATCTCGGCAGTTCATGAAGACCCACATTTTTATGAAGGAGCATCTACCTTAAATCCTTCTAGATGGATGGATGCTGGAAACCATGTTAGTAAATAGTAATTATATGTATTTCATTCTGTATACCTTTTTTATCGTATTTGTTTTTTATATAATGCTAAGAAACTTAATAATCTGGATTAAAGGACAAGAGAAGTTGGAGAACTAGTCCGTTTTACTCTCCTTTCGGAGGAGGAGCTCGCATGTGTCCTGGTGCAGAGTTGGCTCGCCTGCAAATTGCGCTTTTTTGCATTACTTTGTGACTTGTTACAGGTATCTTTTCATTTTCCAAGCTTTGATCTTAGTTAGTATGTGTACACATGGACACTACAAGGAAAAGAGGTTTTTGTAATGACGCATGTTGTCGTCATAAGTTAATCTGACTTTTAAAGTCAGTTTTGTTTTGGCATTTAGCAACTATTTAGCGACAACAATTTGTCGTCACGAAAAAGAACCTCTTAAAGCGTTTTTTCTTGTAGTGACATGTTTTCGCATATATAGATGTATATATACACATATAATAGTATTGTGTGTATAGGTATGTATGTGTATATAAAGGATCTAATACGAAAAGGTAATCTACGTTTTCAGGTGGAGGCAAGTTAAGGAGGATAAGATGTCTTTCTTCCCATCGGCTAGATTGGTTAATGGATTCCCAATCCACCTTACCAAAATAATATAACGTACACATCGTATATATGTGTGTGTCTGCGTGTATGTATAAAAATTATTTAGTTAATAATTTCATAATATGTTGTTTCATAACTTTTAACAGGAACGATGATGTTCATGAAATATTAAATTGCTTCGTTCTGTTTCAGATCTGTATTCATACCTCTTACATTCCATGCAGCTAGTTTAAAATCCATATATTGAAAGAAATGAAAAACCAAGGTCCGAACCGCGTGATCCGAAACCGAAAAAACCGAAACCGGAAAAACCGAAACCCGAAAAAACCGAAAACAAAAAAACCGATGTGTAACGGTTCGGTTACGGTTTTCAATATTCATTACCCGCGGTTAACCGAACCGAACCGAATTTTGATATATACCTACATATAATCATATATATATATATGTATATTTACACATATATGTATTACATGAATACATGGGATGATCCCATTTATTCCAAAAGATTTATGCATCTTTACTGACCATTTCAGATTTTCCTCCTTGGAAGGTTGTTTTCTCTTTATTATAAACCAATCAACTGCAAGCTTATCATCATAGTTCATTTCCTCATTTGGCTCAACCTCATCTTCCTCATTTAACACAGCAAATTTATTAGACGTACTTGTTTCACCATTACGAGTCTTATGAAATGTTTGATCTGTCTTATTATTTTTGTACTTTTGCTTTTCCTTTTGTCTATACATAGCTTTTGGTTTGCCTCTCTTTCATTCAGGTTTTGCATTCTTTGGTTGTCATTATTTCTCTTGTTGTATCTCTTTTTTCTTCTTTCCCATGCAAACTCAACAATCCTATCCCCCTGTGCTTTTGCTCCATCCTCTATACCTCTTTTGCCATTATCCACTACTTTTTTATTCTCGCTTTATTTCTTAAACATTGTGCCATTATGTCCAAAAACTTTACAATGAGTACAAAAAAAGGCTGCGTTTGTAGTAATGGGGAACCCTATGACTACAAAGCTGCAGGCTTTCAAGTATACTCCACGATAGGGATGAACGGTTCCGTTTGGGCCGATTTTGGCTAAAACCAAAAATCGAACCAAATCTTTTGGTTTTTGAAAAACAGAACCCGTTGGATTTGATTTTGACTTGGTTCGGTTTCGGTTTGGTGATTTGTACACAAAGATACTTTACTTATATTATTATGTGTACAGATCACCAAACCAAACCGAAATATTATTATGTATAGAAAATTATCTTCTCACGTGTAGAATCCTATTATGCAAAAAAAAAAGTCTTCAATTACTCAATTAGCATTAGCGACTAGCTTTGCTCTCTTCGTCCATTACACTTGCTTCAACCACTTTTGAACTATATATATGTATGTGTCAACAAGTGGGGCTAACATTCTTCTTGCCAAACTCATGTCGACCCTCTCGCTAAGGGTACATCGAAGTCCAATTGCTAAAATACGCGTGTATATGTGTACGTTTGGGAGCGGAGTCGGACTCCACATCATCATTACATTAACTAACATTTTTACATATTCATGGATTTATAGATATATGTCAAAACATATGATATACTAATAGATATAAATATAAAATAAATTAAAATATATATGGTTTCGGTTCGGTTTGGGGTTTTTGGTCGGTTTTTGCATACGAAACCGAAACCCGAACCGATCCATTTGGATTTTAGAAAATCAAAACCAAATCCATCGGCTTGGTTTTTGGTTTTTTGGGTTCGGTTTTTTTGTTTTTTTCGATTTTTGATTTTCCGGTTCGGGTTTTGCTCACTCCTACTCCACGGTAATAAACTTGGATCTTCTGATATTTTGCTTTGCATCTTTGTAAACCACCTCATTTTGTTCTTGAATTCCTTTTTAGCCTCCACCTTTATCAAAACTTTAGCATACTCACCTCTACCAGAACCACTGTGACACATATTAGTTGTCATATTATCCATCATTAAAGGCCTTCTTAGTCTACTCGCTATAGCACTTATTCCTCTCGAGCTCCATGCTACCAATGGTAGATACAAAAGCTTAATCCACATAGAGATCTTAGTTGGTTCAGTTTTTTCAACACAAACATCAGGTTTACATTCTTTCACAACTAGAGGTTTTTCCATTAACCATCCAAGAATTTGTTCTATTACACAAATCAAGCCTTCCAGAGTCTTAAACTTGAAATAGCATATATCATTGCTATCCTTAATGATTTCCTCTAACCCATGTCTTCCCTACATTATTCTTAAATTATATCTCATCTCATTCAAAGACATACTACATCCTACAAAGAAACCACATGTAGTTAAAACTCGAGAGTGGTACCAAAACGTTCAGAATTAAGTTCCGCAGAAACACTTGCCAATCGATTCTTCAAAGTTCGACGGAAAAGTAACCATCGCGCGACCAGCCGACACTCATCCTTTTCTCATCTTCATCTTTTTTTTTTTTCTAGGGTCTTTTTTTATTTATTTTATTTTTTTCTTATTTTTTATTTTCTTTTTAATATTCATTTGTTATTATTTTTCTTGTGATTGTTTTTTTTTTTTTTTTTTTTTTTTTTTTTTTTTTTTTTTTTTTTTTTTTTTTTTTTTTTTTTTTTTTTTTTTTTTTTTTTTTTTTTTTTTTTTTTTTTTTTTTTTTTTTTTTTTTTTTTTTTTTTTTTTTTTTTTTTTTTTTTTTTTTTTTTTTTTTTTTTTTTTTTTTTTTTTTTTTTTTTTTTTTTTTTTTTTTTTTTTTTTTTTTTTTTTTTTTTTTTTTTTTTTTTTTTTTTTTTTTTTTTTTTTTTTTTTTTTTTTTTTTTTTTTTTTTTTTTTTTTTTTTTTTTTTTTTTTTTTTTTTTTTTTTTTTTTTTTTTTTTTTTTTTTTTTTTTTTTTTTTTTTTTTTTTTTTTTTTTTTTTTTTTTTTTTTTTTTTTTTTTTTTTTTTTTTTTTTTTTTTTTTTTTTTTTTTTTTTTTTTTTTTTTTTTTTTTTTTTTTTTTTTTTTTTTTTTTTTTTTTTTTTTTTTTTTTTTTTTTTTTTTTTTTTTTTTTTTTTTTTTTTTTTTTTTTTTTTTTTTTTTTTTTTTTTTTTTTTTTTTTTTTTTTTTTTTTTTTTTTTTTTTTTTTTTTTTTTTTTTTTTTTTTTTTTTTTTTTTTTTTTTTTTTTTTTTTTTTTTTTTTTTTTTTTTTTTTTTTTTTTTTTTTTTTTTTTTTTTTTTTTTTTTTTTTTTTTTTTTTTTTTTTTTTTTTTTTTTTTTTTTTTTTTTTTTTTTTTTTTTTTTTTTTTTTTTTTTTTTTTTTTTTTTTTTTTTTTTTTTTTTTTTTTTTTTTTTTTTTTTTTTTTTTTTTTTTTTTTTTTTTTTTTTTTTTTTTTTTTTTTTTTTTTTTTTTTTTTTTTTTTTTTTTTTTTTTTTTTTTTTTTTTTTTTTTTTTTTTTTTTTTTTTTTTTTTTTTTTTTTTTTTTTTTTTTTTTTTTTTTTTTTTTTTTTTTTTTTTTTTTTTTTTTTTTTTTTTTTTTTTTTTTTTTTTTTTTTTTTTTTTTTTTTTTTTTTTTTTTTTTTTTTTTTTTTTTTTTTTTTTTTTTTTTTTTTTTTTTTTTTTTTTTTTTTTTTTTTTTTTTTTTTTTTTTTTTTTTTTTTTTTTTTTTTTTTTTTTTTTTTTTTTTTTTTTTTTTTTTTTTTTTTTTTTTTTTTTTTTTTTTTTTTTTTTTTTTTTTTTTTTTTTTTTTTTTTTTTTTTTTTTTTTTTTTTTTTTTTTTTTTTTTTTTTTTTTTTTTTTTTTTTTTTTTTTTTTTTTTTTTTTTTTTTTTTTTTTTTTTTTTTTTTTTTTTTTTTTTTTTTTTTTTTTTTTTTTTTTTTTTTTTTTTTTTTTTTTTTTTTTTTTTTTTTTTTTTTTTTTTTTTTTTTTTTTTTTTTTTTTTTTTTTTTTTTTTTTTTTTTTTTTTTTTTTTTTTTTTTTTTTTTTTTTTTTTTTTTTTTTTTTTTTTTTTTTTTTTTTTTTTTTTTTTTTTTTTTTTTTTTTTTTTTTTTTTTTTTTTTTTTTTTTTTTTTTTTTTTTTTTTTTTTTTTTTTTTTTTTTTTTTTTTTTTTTTTTTTTTTTTTTTTTTTTTTTTTTTTTTTTTTTTTTTTTTTTTTTTTTTTTTTTTTTTTTTTTTTTTTTTTTTTTTTTTTTTTTTTTTTTTTTTTTTTTTTTTTTTTTTTTTTTTTTTTTTTTTTTTTTTTTTTTTTTTTTTTTTTTTTTTTTTTTTTTTTTTTTTTTTTTTTTTTTTTTTTTTTTTTTTTTTTTTTTTTTTTTTTTTTTTAAGTTTCAACATTTACTTCCCCAAAATGCCCCTCCTATTTATTCTATATTTACCTAAAATAACTATAATACCTTTTTTCTCTCCTCAAATCTCAACCAATCATTTTTTTTCTCTCTCTTCCATAAATCATTTTATTCTTCTAATTCATTCAAAATCTTTTATCTAAAAAACCGTACATCGATAAATTATAAAAATTATATGGGTGTTCTTAAAATTTCATGCTCTTTCATTAGAGTGGTCATTCGATATATTTTTCGACAAATTTTTAAATCCGAGGGCGGAGCCCGTCAGGTAGATCACCCCATCACCGTCACCGCCATTACATCACCATTCACCACCCCGCCATCACCTCCATCACCGCCGCAACGCGCGGGTACCGTTCTCGTATATATTAACATGAATCCCACCTTTTGATTATTGCCTCCGCACGTTTTGGTCACTTATGTAGTATTAGTAGTGTATGTCTTTGAGTTTTTGTGGATATTGATGTAGCATTAGATAGAGGGTATGTAATTAGCAGTATTGGAAGAAAAAAAAAATCACAAAAACAAAAATACATATATTATTGATGTTACATCCGATGATCCAGTAGAGTCTCAAGACAAACTAAGAGACCCCATTATTTATCTATCACACAAATGAAAGATATTCATCTTACAAAATAAGATGCGATATAATCGATCACTGCTAGCTAGTTAGTTCGCAGATTGATCATTAATCGTACCTTTCGTGGACAATTGGTTGTTGACAACATAAAAACCGTAATGGTTAACGCCGAAGAACATCCCATCATCCTTGACGGTGGTCACGATCTCTCCGGTTACAAGCACATCACGTTGGGTGTACGAAAACGGCACATCGCAAGCCGCCTTCGAACACCCCAGCGTCACCTTCACTGTAGTAAACGGTGGCACCACGGTAGCGTAAGTTACTTCTTTCTGAACCTCTGTTGTTTCAGCCACTCCCCATTCATGTGTATCGCGTATATATTGATTCGACAACTCGATCGAATCATTTGTCGTCACAACCGGAACAGCTGTAACCTTTAAGTTTACCTTGACACCGGGAGGAGTGACTACTGACGCGTCGTTAGTCCATTTGGTGATATTTGATCCGGATGCCGATAACGTGAGGGTAAATGTGTCTTTTTCGTTTGTGTAATTTGACCCAATAGCTTGGCCAACTTCTTTGTTTTCTTTGTTATAGATCCTGGCGTCCGAGAGCCGGTACGTGATATCGAAGATGTCACGTTCCGCCACGCGCTCTTCGACGATCAGCCTCGTTTCTTTGGTTATTTCCGGATACGAGGCATTTAAACAGCCTGCTAATTCCCCGTCATCGGTTTCTGTAGCTTCTTCTTCTTCGTCGTCATCCAAACTTTCGGGTTTTCCAGTACCGCAGATATTTTTGCTGCCCAAACTGCGGACAGCAAAGACTCCGTCGGTTATTTTGACGAACGAGAATACGGACGTATCGTCGTCAGCTTCGTCGCAGTCATCCAGTATCCACTTGGAAGGCCTTCCCTCCAGAACTTTCCGGAGTTGAGGTCCTTTATGCGATAATTTCCGTCAGAAGTGGGGAAGAGCTGGTGGACCACCAGCGGATCTTCGGCTTCCAGTCCGGATTCGAACCTAAGATACGGTGTCGTTTCGATCACCCGAGAGGAAAGATACTTCCCCTCGTATTTGAACGACACTTGAGATGGAAGCACCACCAGTGTATCCCAATCAATGACGTTGAACTCAAGTTTCTCTGAATCTGAAATTTTGAGCCCGTCGGCCCAGTCCATACCGTCCGCGCCGCCTGTCGAGGCGGTCGCATACTTGGACATCCCAACACTAAAAAAACACACACGACCTTGTTCTCCTGTTTGAGGTTGGAACAAGGTGCATGAAGGGTCTGTTTGGTCTTCCTGTGGCTCCTTGGCGGACGCGATGACCCAGTAGCCGCCATCGTCGGTTTTATGCACCGTTAAGTACTTGTTGTTGTAGCAACATCGTATGTTGACTAGTGTGCCATCCCCGGTCTCGGCTTGCTCGGCTTCAAACTTGGCACGAGGACTCCAGATTTGTTTTTCATGGAACTTTAGACAACCCGATGGAACACTTGTCGGGAGATCTTCAGGTACGCTCAAGTATGGGCCTCCGGAAGTCGCTTGCATCACGAAAAAGCTCGGGAGCAATGCCATTATGGTTCGATCTAGTATATATAGTATGGTACGAGAGTAGTGATCGATCAGCTAATGCTATATGAGTGCTGCTGGGTGGGTGGATATATATTTGGTTGTAAATAATTACATACCAACTTGACACTTATTTATAGATAGATATATACGGCCTGTATAGCATAGAATAATGCATGATTTATTAGTGCATAATGGATTGTAGATAAGGATAGGTAACATTTTTGTTTGTTCGAGTTGTAAGAAGTTTGGACCACACTTCAATGATCGATCACTAATTTGTTTTTCTTTTTGTATTGATCACTAGTGAACCACGTTTTTTTTTCTTCCTTTTTTTGAACAGGGGACCAAATGAACCACATTTATTTTAAATTGAAAGAAGCTTGGACTGTTTTAATTTTATTAATCTCTTTTGATTTTACTTTTTAAGTCTTTTTATTTAGAAAAAATTTCATTACATACCCCTATGATATACCATATTATCAAGTTTCACCCCTCATTTTTTTGTATCATTATATATCCATATGGTGATTTTTCGTATCATTACCTACCCCTCCACGTAACGTCCGTTTATTGCCATCCGTTAACCCCCTCACGTGTAACGGTATTTCTGTCCACACGCACCAAAAACAACCTCCTTATAACTTTCACAGATCTAAATCATATAACATCATCTTCAACAACAACTTCTTCACCATTTTCAGATTTTAACACCAATCAAATTGATTTATATTTCACAAATTCTTTTTCAAATACAACTCTAGATCTTGTAATTCATTCATTCACTTCTCTCTTTTTTGACTCATACATTTATTTTTCCTGATGATAAAAAAAAATACACACACCAACAATATTATTTCAGTTGTTTTTTTCTTATTCTTTGAATTTTTTGTCTCGACATCTCCAATAATCATACTCCTTCCTATTCTTTTACAAACCAAGAAAACACAAACAAGTAAAACCAAGAAAACACAAACATAACTTATTGTACATCGATATAACAAGGTAAAAGCTATGGTAAAATTCGAAGATGGAACCACCCACGCATATTCTTCATGGATTCAGATCCAAAGGAAAACAAATAGATCTTCGTTAAGAAAAGATGAAGAAACAATCTTACATACACATACACATACACATACATAGATCTATTAAGTACTAGATCTATTATTGTAATTAGATTTAGAGTTGTCATATATGCGAACACGAGATGACGGTGGCGGTGGACCACCGACACATTCGGCCGCTGGTGGTGAAAGAGATCTCTGTTGATGGTGGTGGTGGGTAGCTCCGTTTGTGGTGGTGGGTCACTTTTTTAATAGGATGCCTTGGTTACGTTGCTTGACCGGATTTATGACATCTTTCAATATGATATGAATTCAACAAAAGCAAGTTAAGCCGTTAGTAAATTATGTGATCTTGGGCTTATTTTCAAACAAAATTTTGGTCAACATACTGTTCAAAGTTTTAGGGAGAACTCACAGTAACATGTAAAGGCTTCAAATTCGTATATGGTGAAGCTAAGAATCACGTGAATGGTATCAAAACATTAAATTCAAGAATCAATCTCATTTCTTACTTATAAATGTATTTGTGTAGATAGAAGGGAGAAGAAGTTGGATAGATTGAAGAGAGAAGAGCACGAAACAGATTACTGGATTAGAGTGGTAAGGGAGGGTGTGATGATGTATATGGACGAAAATACCCTCATGTGCGAGGTTTAACGGAGAGAAATAAACGTTCGTTTGAGGAAGGGGTATATAATGAAGCAAAAAATCAGCATAAGGGCATGTAATGATACGAAAAAACGAGAGGGGTGAAACTTGATAATATGGTATACCATAGGGGTATGTAATGAAATTTTCTCTTTTATTTAATTTGACCTTGCAAAACTTTTTTTCTATTAAATAATATTTGATACAATTTATATCATATTAAAAAGTACGTTTAAAACTTAATATCTCTCTCTCTATATATATTTATTTATTTATTTAAAGGGATTAATCACTGGAAGACCAATGTACTTTTCCTTTTGTACATGGTTGCCCAATAAACTAGAATATTGATGTGTATCACCCACAAACTTGTAAATTTTGTACATGGTTGACCAAAACGACCTGCTATAGCAGGTTACACTTTATTGAGCTGACGTGGCAGCTTAGCTGGTCATGACGTGGAATTTTACATGTTAAATGGTTGCCCAACTTACTTTTTTATTGATATGTATCAACCATAAACTTGTAAATTTTGTACATGGTTGACCAAAAGCACATGTTATAGCCGTTAAATTAATAATATGGATACTAGGTGTGCATTATACATGATTGACCAAAACTTTTTATTATTATTTAAATTAATAATATGGATATTAGGTGTATATTATACTGATGAGGATCCTAATAAACTAACCTTCTTCACCAAATAAAGACGTGGTCTCGTGTTTTTTTAAATCAAAAAACTAATAGATGAAACAGACGTGGCTGGCTGTTTTATCACGGTGATGAAACAAACGGCGGGATGAAACAGCCAACCACGTCTGTTTCATCCTGTGGTTGTTGAGTTAATAAAGATGAGACCACGTCTGTATTTGGTGAAAAATGTTGGATTTATTAGAATCTATGTCATCAGTATAATACAGACTAAATATCCATATTGTTAATGTTAATAATAAGAAAAACATTTTCACCATTTCTACCGACTATAACATGTGTTTTTGGTCAACCATGTACAAAATTTAGAAGTTTGTGGGTGATACACATCAATAAAAAAGTATATTGGACAACCATGTACAAAAGAAAAGTACATTTAACAGGTAAGCTGTTACGTCATGACCAGCTAAGCTACCACGTCACCTCAATAAAGTGTAACCGGCTATAGGAGGCGGTTTTTGCCAACCATGTACAAAATTTACAAGTTTGTGGGTGATACACATCAATATTTTAGTTTATTGGGCAACCATGTACAAAAGGAAAAGTACATTGGTCTTCCAGTGATTAATCCCTTTTTAAATATATTATAATATAATTTAATAAAATCATATATCATATATTTTATATCAAGTGTTATATATTACAAATAAGAATATTTACGGTTAAAGTTAAAGTAAAAACACCTTAAAAGTCAAACTATGATATTTAAATCGAAACGGATCGAGTAGTATACTAGGACTAGGACCACTATGTTTATTTTTATGTGTGTTAATTGATTAATAAAGCTCGTTTTTTTTCTTTTTGTTTGTGTTTTCAGGACCAATGACGTAATTATTATTCCTGTGTCTTATTTTAAATGTCTTAATTTGACTTATTAAATCTTTTTCTTTTAACTTTTACTGTAAATATTTTTGTTTACATTATATAGTAGTTGCAAGAAGCTTAGACAAAATAATTTTAATATACTAGGCTCAATTCATTTTCTTTATACACAGGTGAACCAAACTATCTTTGTTATTTTGTATATGTTGATAGAATCTATAAATTATGTGGTTTAGATTTTTTCTGTGGTAAAATCTCAATAAACCGAACACTTGTACTTTAATTACTCAAAGGTGGAGATAGATCATGAAAATGTGATTCCTAAACCTACATTTAAATTTTGTCTGTGTATTGTTAAAGTTTGATAATAATTTACATGAGGATTATCGGATTATAATATTTTAGCTTTCACTCATTGGCTAGCATTATTGTCAATTACAGAAATGTTTTCTACTACTGCCAACTTTCAATCTACTTTTTACTATAACTTTCAAACTAACGAAACATTAACTAGTAAGCATTTTAGCTGATGTGAACCTTTTCTTTACACACATTGCATGCTTATGTAGACGAAACCCTTAAAATCGATAAAGTTATTGCTTTTAAAGAGAGACTAAGAAAGTTTGGGATTTTAGGGCTTCAAAATTGGTGGTTATGGGAGCTAATTATAGATTGATAATCGATGTTTCGGGTTGTTAGGCCCTTCCCATTAGGCTCGTCCACAATCTCGTCCATCTCCTCCATTGATTGCACCATCTCGTCTATCTCCATCGTGGTCGTATGGCGTCGGGATTTAGACGATGATAGACAGAGAGAGAGATAGAGAGAGAGTGTGTTGATGACTAGTAACCACGTTTTTTTCTTTCTTTTTTGTTTGTGTTTAGTTGACCAATGTGTTAGGACTTTATTAATCACACAACTAGTTGTATCGAAAACACATGTTCATCATATATATAACATTTGCAAAATTAATTTCTTAATTCAAAAGGGTTGAAAGTGTATCTATCTATCTATATATTTATAAAAGTTGAGTGACATGAAGCATTTATGGTTTAATTAAATAGTGTTAATAATTGTTGATTCATTAGTATATAATATCAGTTTGTATTGTGATGAGTACATCAAATTATGAAATTAAGTGTTTATGATTAACAATTTTGCATGATTCAGTAATGGGGGTTGGTTCACTAATAGGGGTTGGTCATTAACTGATTGTAACACCCCAACAAGGCAGAAACATGGAGCGTCTAGAAGAGCATAACTTGACATGGAGATTACATAGAGCAACATTTATATAAATCAATGGTTTCAAATGAACTAAGCAACAAATCATAGATCATCCAACAAGATCACACAAAGTTAACCAAATGCAACTAGTACAATCGTTCATTCAAAACAATTGTTCATCCCTACACAAGAGCATTTACGGGTCAAAGACCAACGTGAATAAGTCAAATCAAAGCGCTACAAAATGCGCATATTCTTGATACTTAGCTAACAAAAGATGTGCGGCTTCCTTGATCCGGTCCAAAGCTAGCCTCCAATCACTCATGATTAGTAGCATTCACTTGGTTACCTAAAAAGTGTACTAAATCAAGTCACCATATGGTTGGTGAGTTCGTAGGTTTAACTATCAGGAATCAAGAGTCAAGTATATCAACTTGTGTTGATGTCAAAGTCGTACAATAAAAATGAGCTAATAGAATCACTTACACTAAGCTCTTTAGGTATGGCACAAGAATTACACCCATGGCTTCACAATAATCACACAACACGTCTGTCACACCCCAACTCAGGCGGAACCATGAAGTGCGGTAGAGACATACAATGCATAAGAATATAGACAATATTACATAGCTTTTCATAAATCATCATTTTCACAAGATTATATTGTTTAAAAGTCATAGTTTAAAAGCCAATTCAATTAAGATATATGAAAGTCTCAATTTTGCAACGATTAAGTAATTAAACAACTAATGTAAATTACACTAAGAACATAAGACAATAAAGTAAAGATGTTTAATCATAAGTATCATAGATTAAACAGTGAATACATGGTCGGTTTGCAAAGAAATAAAAGAGAAAATATTGTTAAGTTTTTGACACACTAAAAACTTAACAATTATACAAAGAGAGAAAAACACACTAAGTGTAAATATGGCACAAACCAACACTCTTGCGGCTTGGTCAAGTGATGCCTTATATAGGAGAGAAAAGACATCACATGACAACCCAATAGATGTTGACACATGAAGGTTGTCAACTATCTATTGGTGGATAAATCAGATCTGTAGAGTTCTCTTTTCTTCATCTTGTTTCTTTCCCAAAACGGCATCAAAGAGAAATACCTTAGTACCAAAATAGTACACGGTCACATGGCTCCATCCTGATCTGTCAACACGTGTCCTTGGGGACCAGTCTTCTTATCTTCATCTTCCGCCCATATTTGACTTACAAAACATGGCGGTGAGTCATTGAACTTATCATTTAACTCGAAGATACTTAATGGTCGCTGAAGGCTCGCTGACACTTTCACTCGCTGAGTCTTTCAGCGAATCCATGACTCAACAATCTCCCCCTATTCGCTGAGGAGACTTAGCTGAGTAGAAGTCGCTTGAACTTTCAAGAGTAAGAAGTAGAATGAGGGAATGCTGATATTATTTATATGACGAACAACTTTACAATAATCAGCATTACATGAATTATATAAGACTACTTAATCCCATTGTGACTCTTGCTTGGCCTCGATGAAAGCTTTATCTTTTTGTCTTTCAGGCTTCAGCAGCTCTTGATCAATCATCTTTATAAACTTGGGATCATTGGAAGTCTGAGCACAATACTTCCTTATTTTTAGAAGGAAGGTAGAGGGAGCAATTCCAATTTCGTTGGTCCTGAAAGAAGAGCTCATGACCATGGACATTGCAGAAGCAAAAACCTCCCAGCTTCTCATCATAGGCACCTTCCATAAAAAGAGTTCTGGAAGGCATCTTTAACTTTAGAAGCGGCTCCTCATCTATATCAGTCTTGGGAATCATCCTGAGTATAGTGGGGAGCTGAGAAACCTGGGATCCAGACGCTGATCTCTTTGATCCAACTCTGGGTTGCTGAGGTGGATGAGGGAAAGGATGTCTTGCAGCGCTGAGCAGAGAGTCTTTAATTTTGTACTTCTTTTCCATATTACGCAATCTCTTTATCTGCTCTCCTGCTAGCTCAATCAAAGGCTTGTAACTTACTGCAGTCTTGTCCTTGATTAGCTTATAAATTTCAATCCATTCAGTTGGGCCAAGGGTGTCTTTAGTAACATTTCTTAAAGTGTACAACTTACCCACTCTTGTCTTTGGAGATGAAGATTCATCCCTTGATTGGTCAGAGTGACCTTGACTGACAGGATCTCCTCTTTCCTTTGCCTTATCTCCCTTGATTTAAGGTAGAGTTCTTTTCCTTCTTCAAAATTTTTCTTTTTCTTAGCGAAGAACTCTTCCTCATTTTTCTTCAGAACTTCCAAGCCACCAGATTGATGTGCTAACTTTTGCGTTTCGTCATCAGCACCCTTCAGCTCTTCACCAACAATCTGCTCACTTATATATTTTCTAGAGAGTTCCTCTTCTCTTTTCTTTTGTTTCAGCTCCTCCTGAAGTACAACCTCTTCAGGAGTAAGTTCAGCAGTTGTTTTTTGAGATGGTGAAGGCTTAGGGAAAGCGCCAGCCATTAGCTTTTCTTGTTGTTCCCTTGCTGTAGTTGGAACCTTGGGTGACTTGCCCTTTTCAGCAATTGCTGCCTTTCCCTTGTCAGCATATTTCTTTTCTAATGCAGCATGGAACTCAGCGGTTGGCTTGAACAAAGAGACATTAATGGGTTTTGCTGGCATATTCTCAGCAACAACCACTTTTTCAACACTCGCTGGCACATCCTCAGTGGTGGTAGTTTCTTTCTCTTTTTCAACTTCAGTTGCCGGTTCAATAACCTTCTCAGCTTGCTCCCCCTCAACATTTGCTGCCGGTTCAACAACCTTCTCAGCTTGCTCCCCCTCAACATTTGCTGCCGGTTCAACGACCTTCTCAGCTTGCTCCCCCTCAACATTTGCTGCCGGTTCAATAACCTTCTCAGCTTGCTCCCCCTCAACATTTGCTGCCGGTTCAATAACCTTCTCAGCTTGCTCCCCCTCAACATTTGCTGCCGGTTCAATAACCTTCTCAGCTTGCTCCCCCTCAACATTTGCTGCCGGTTCAATAACCTTCTCAGCTTGCTCCCCCTCAACATTTGCTGCCGGTTCAATAACCTTCTCAGCTTGCTCCCCCTCAACATTTGCTGCCGGTTCAATAACCTTCTCAGCTTGCTCCCCCTCAACATTTGCTGCCGGTTCAATAACCTTCTCAGCTTGCTCCCCCTCAACATTTGCTGCCGGTTCAATAACCTTCTCAGCTTGCTCCCCCTCAACATTTGCTGCCGGTTCAATAACCTTCTCAGCTTGCTCCCCCTCAACATTTGCTGCCGGTTCAACAACCTTTTAGCATTTTCAACATTTGAGGTTTCATTTTGGGGAGCATTATCACTTGGCACATTTGTTGTTTGCTCTCCCTCAACGTTTGCTGTCGGTTCTTCAACCATCTCAGCATCATCAACATTTTCATTTTGAGTTGCTGGGCCTTCTTCAGCATTTTTCTCCCCCTTGGAAGCAGCTGAGGAACTAGCTACTTCCACTTTGTCTTTTTTAAGGAGGCCCAGCATCTCAGTCATCATCCCTTTAAGGGTGCCAACTTCTTCTTCAAGTTTCTTTTGCCTGCTGATAGAATCTTCAAGCAATTTCTTATCAGCAGCGGCTTGGGAAGGAGTCGATTGAGATGATTGAGGTTTAAGTGAAGAAATTTCTTTGGTGAGAGTAGTGAGGAAATCATCTTGTTGTTTAGAGAAGAAGGAAACGGTGTGAGTGAGTTTATGAAGTTGAGCAGTGAAGAGAATGTTGGATTGGGAAAGTTGTTCAAGTGATGACAAGAGGCCAGGCATCTCAGCAGGTGCCTTCGCTGACTTGAGTTCTTCTTTTAACTTGTCAAGCGAAGCAGAGATAGAAGAATTAGAGGTGCTGACCTTTTTCATGCTTTCATGCAGCAAGGATTGATTTCGTCGAAATAGTTGTGCATTTGTCCTGGTGTCAGTCACTTGATTCTTAGTAATACCAAACACCATACCTTGAAGAGTGGCCAACTCATCTTTCAAAAATTCATTGCCAGCTGCCAGCTCTTGAAACTTGGCCAATGCACCAAGGTTCATTTCAGCTACCTTATCAACCAGCCAGGCATATAAGTACCCATGCCTGTTCCCTTGACTTTGACAAATTTGCACCCTTCTCAATAATTCTTGCAACTGGTAAGTTTCAACATAATCTAAACCAGGCAAGTTTATGGCAGTGAAAGCAGTGGTGGCTTCTTTGGGAGAAGGAACCTTGAGATCCTTCAGTGAGACAGGATACTGAGAGCAAGGAATCCCAAAGAAGTCAGGGTGATGCAATGGGGGCACTTCCATGACAATATCATCATCAATCTCTTCTTCATCATTATAAACTTCATTCTTGTTGTTCAGATGTTGACAGTTTTGCACCCTTCGAAGAAGTTCATTTTCATCCAAGTCAGACATATATTCTCCAAAATGCCCAATTGGTTCGTGATAGGCAGTGGGCCTTGGTGAGTAAGAAGGAGGAGGAGGCATATCTGATAACGAGATTGGAGCATCTTCAAACTCAGTTGGTGGAGAGGAGATTAACAAATATCCATTTTCATCTTCCAAGTACCCACTAATCATTTCTTCTTCATTTTCTTCAGTGGCAGTGAGTTTAATTTCAGCTTCATCATCTTGTTGGCTGAACTCGCTGCCCAACTCCTCATCAGTGACATCACCTGCCTAAAAAATATTTGTCTCGGTCCCTGCACAAACAGTTTCCGAGACATTGATAGTAATGGGGGTAGTGGAACCGGGTGCCTCAGCCTCAGTGTGTTGTTCCACCAAGACCTCATCGGCCGTAGAATGTGTTGTCTCTAGCATCACCTGTGATCTGGCTGCTGACAACGACTCAGAGGGTATTTGAGAAGAAGGGGAAATATTTGGTGGAGTTGGACTTAGACCTCTAGTGGGTTGGGGTGACCCAATATCTTCACCAACCTCGCCTACAGAAGTTTGAGGTGGCTGCCTGCTGTTCCCATTTGTCTCGTCAACAACCTGTTGGGAGGCTGCTGATGGGGTGGCTTGGGTACTAGTGTCCATGGGCGATGTGGACTTCTTAACCTTGGGTTTGCCCTTTGATACACTCCGCTTACGTTTTGGGACGTCAGCGGAGGGTGAAGATTGTACATTTTGTGTTGAGGATGCTGCCTTAGATTTACTTTTGGTCTTTTTGGAGGCTTTGGAGGTCGCTGGGGGGTTTTCCAGCGAGCCAGCCTCTGAAGGCATTTTAGCATCCACAGCGACCGTATCAGCCACTTCATCAGAAAGAAGTGCTGCCTCCCAGTCGCTGTCTTTAGGGTATAAAGAAGAGTACCTCTTTCATGTGAGAAGTGAGGCGAGCAACCAAGTGTTCAGCGGGTTGCTTGTAAATGTTGTTGCCTACCCTTGCAATTGGAATTGTGGAAGCATTAGGCAGCACATACTCATCTCCAAGCGCCTCTTTGAAGATGAGAGAGAAGATTCTGGTGAATGGCACTGTATGAGACCTGTTATTCATACTGATCTTATTCTTCATGTCATTGAAGATCAGTTTGGCGTAATCAACAAACCGCCCCTCAGCAAGTGCATGGATCATAGGCATAGATGTCGCTGAAGCCTGATTGTATGATCCAGAGTTTCCACCCATGCACTGAATCACATGGGTGAAAAGAACTCTCCAGATCCCTGGGAGATTTTGCTTTAAAGGATTGCTGGGAATCGCTGGAGGGTTCTTCAGATTATAATTATACCCAATGGAAGGCAACCATGCCTTCCACACATCATCACTTGCTGCCTCCACATATTTATTTTCATCAGTCTCTTGAGGAAATCTTAGGGTTTGGCGAAGAGACGCCGGAGTAATGGTTATCGACTTCTCCCCTTGACGAACAGTACCAGTGATGGACTTGGATTCATCATCGTACTCACAAGTCCACCAAAATTCACGAAAAAGGTGAACAAATATTTTTTTTGGGTCTGCCATGATGCAGTAATTGGCAGGAGAGGCATGGATAAAGTCCAACATGGGCTTGTATCCTTTGGCAATTCAGATGTGCCGATATGATTGTTAGATTTCACAGTTATTTGAGAGGGAGAAAAGTTGACTTTTGAGGATTTTGTGATATTTACAGGAGTATATACAGGAGAATTAAGATAAGTGATTGGTTCTTGTTCCTGAACTTGTGGTTCAGGAACTGGTGGATTCTGAACAACGGGGGTTGATGAAGAAGGAATCTCAACATTTTCTGTTGATTGAGGGATTTCGGATGAAGAAGCCATTTGAAGATTTTTTAAAGATTTGATTGGAAAAGAGTGAAGGAATATATGAAGGAAGATGAACTGAAGGAGTGAGAGATATTTGATTAGAGAGAAAAATGAATAGTTTGAGGAAGCGTGAAAGTGAGGCTGTATATATAGGCTGTTGAGTGAAAGGACAAAATGGATTTTCTCTCTCTTCCTTTTGAATAACAGTTGTAATCAACAACTGCTTTTATAAATAAAATGGTATATAATATATAAATATTAGATGTGAGTAACGTTTATATATAATAAATATATATATATACATATATATATATAAAATTAAATGTGAGTAACGTTTAAATAAAAGGAAAAGAAATTTTATTCAAAAATACTTGAGTGTGCGCCGTATTGACAGACGTAACCTGTCAATCAGACTGTCATATACAGACAAATGACGTGATCAAGGCAGAAATCGAGGTGACCTTTCAGTTTGAATTTATAAAACATGTGGTTCAAAATTTTGCCACGTCACCCACATAGTTACTTTGAAAACACTTAGTTTCGAAAATATCCTATGTTTTATTAAATAAGAATTTTATTGTTAAGAAAGATATTTGGAAAGACCACATGCTGGAAGATGCTCAGTATGTCTAATGTTTTGTCAGCGACTTCACAACTAACGTTGGTCGCTGACTACAGTTTTTGGCAAACTGTCAGCCATCAACGGATTTAAGAAGTCTTTACGAGAGCCGTTTGCTACTGGACTAGATGAAGACTTTTAACTCTCCATTGCTTTTATTTTGCTTTTTCCCAAAGCAACAGGGATCAACGGATTTAAGAAGTCTTTACCATAGCCGTTTGCTAATGGACTAGATGAAGACTTTTAGCTCTCCATTGCTTTTATTTTGCTTTTTCCCAAAGCAACAGGGATCAACGGATTTAAGAAGTCTTTACCATAGCCGTTTGCTAATGGACTAGATGAAGACTTTTAGCTCTCCATTGCTTTTATTTTACTTTTTCCCAAAGCAACAGGGATCAACGGATTTAAGAAGTCTTTACCATAGCCGTTTGCTGATGGACTAGATGAAGACTTTAAGCTCTTCATTGCTTTAGGTTCAGCGAGTAAGACAGACTTAAATTCGCTGAGTTACTACATGAAAAGTCATGTTGCTGATTCCCCATTTAGCATTCCTAACTTGCTGACAAGCAATTTGAATCTAGTTTCATCCAATGGTTTAGTAAAGATGTCAGCGATTTGATCATCAGTTGGAATGAAATAGATTTCAATATCACCTTTCATGACATGGTCACGAATAAAGTGATATCGAATATCAATATGCTTAGTTTTTGAATGCTGAACAGGGTTGTGTGTAATAGCAATAGCACTTGTATTGTCACACATGATTGGAATTTTGGTATATTCCAAATCATAATCAGCAAGCTGATGTTTCATCCAAAGAATTTGGGCACAACAGCTCGCTGTAGAGACATATTCTGCCTCAGCGGTGGAGATGGAAACTGTGTGTTGCTTTTTACTAGTCCAGCTAGTCAGCTTCCCCCCCAACAGTTGACATCCTCCACTGGTGCTTTTGCGATCAAGCATGCACCCAGCATAGTCAGAGTCAGAATAACCAACTAACTCAAAGTTGGAATCTTTTGGGTACCATAGACCCAGCGTGGGTGTACCTTTAAGATATTTGAAGATGCGCTTGACAGCGAGAAGATGAGATTCTCTAGGAGAAGCTTGATAGCGAGCACAGAGGCATGTTGCAAACATGATGTCTGGTCGACTCGCTGTGAGATACATCAGCGAACCAATCATGCCTCTATAGTAAGTAGGATTCACATACTTACCATCTGGGTCAGCATGGAGGTTATTAGGAGGGGACATGGGAGTTCCTTTTGGAGTGACATGGGTGAAGTCAAATTTATGCAACATATCCCGAATATATTTTTCTTGATTGATAAATATTCCAGTGGGAAGCTGCTTAATTTGTAACCCCAAAAAGAAGGTTAATTCACCCATCATACTCATTTCAAAAGTGCTAGACATAAGAGCGCTGAACTTTTGACAGAGTTTTGTCGATAGGGAACCAAAGATAATGTCATCGACATAAATCTGAACATACAGAACATCAGCTTTCTTCTTATAGATGAAGAGAGTGCTGTCTATGGTTCCTCGACAAAAGCCATGGTCAAGAAGGAAGGTAGACAATGTGTCATACCAAGCTCTAGGAGCTTGTTTAAGACCATATAAAGCTTTATTTAGCTTGTAAACAAAGTGAGGATGCTTTGGATCCTCAAAGCCAGGAGGCTGCTTAACATAGACTTCCTCATCAAGAGCACCATTTAGAAAGGCACTTTTGACGTCCATTTGATAGACAGTGAAGCCTTTGTAGGCAGCGTGAGCAAGAAAAAGACGAATTGCTTCAAGGCGAGCGACTGGAGCAAAGGTTTCATCATAATCAATGCCTTCAGCTTGAGTATAACCTTGAGCAACCAGTCTTGCCTTGTTTCGAATAACTACACCAGCTTCATCCATCTTATTCCTATAAACCCATCTAGTGCCAATGGGTTCCTTATAGGGAGGAGGAACAAGAAACCAAACGTGATTTCTTTCAAATTGTGTCAATTCTTCTTGCATGGCTTCCACCCAAGAAGGATCAGCCATGGCTTCGCCAATATTGGCAGGCACAATTTGAGATAAGAAATTAACGTAGAGACAAGTATTACTTGTTGCTGAGCGAGTTTGGACACCATTGTGTGGATTACCAATCACATGGTCAAGAGGGTGATCAGCAGTCAATTTGAGTGCTGGTGTATGGATAGAAGAAGAGTGAGTGACAGCGGATAAGGTGGAGGTAGGATCATTTGGTGTAAGAGAATAAGTGGAAAGATCAATGGTTAGAGAAGGTGCAGAGTTGCTGACAGGAGGGTCACTGAGAGCAGTGGGTACCTCTTGCTGAGAATTGTCATCCTCAGCGTCTCCTGAAACAGGATTCGCTGAAGCATCATGAAAGATGTCCTCAGCAACACCGTCAGCAGCTTGAGGATCATCTAAAGGAGAGACATTAATGGAAGTTGCATTAACTGTCCTAAGGAGAGGCTCAACTGGATCAATAGAGTAAATGTGTGCTGCCACATACTCATCATTAGTTGAGAGACTTGAAGTATCAGCAATAGGTGAGTTAGCAACATCATGATGTGTTGCTGACTCTACTGAAGGATCAGCAAGATCGCTGAAGATGCCTTCAGCAGATGTCTCACTTGAGAGATCTCCTAGAGCTGAACAGCTTTCATCAAAAGTAACATGAATTGATTCATCTACTTTTTGAGTGCGAGTATTGAAAACTCTGAAAGCTTTACTAATAGAAGAATATCCCAGAAAGTAGCCATCATCAGCTTTGGGATCAAACTTCCCAAATGATCCTTATCATTCAGGATGAAAACTGGACATCCGAAAACATGGAAATATCCAATTTGGGGTTTCTTACCCTTAAGAATTTCATAGGCAGTCTTGTCATATCGCTTGAAAATAAAACACCTATTTTGAGTGTGGCAAGCAGTACTAACTGCTTCAGCCCAGAATTTACTAGGGAGGGAAGACTCACTGAGCATAGTTCGAGCAGCTTCAATGAGAGTTCTGTTTCTCCTTTCAGCTACTCCATTTTGTTCAGGAGTTCTAATAGAAGAGAAGTTTTGTCTAATCCCTTGATCAGCACAAAAACTCTCAAGAGTGTGATTTCTGAACTCAGTGCCATGATCGCTTCTGAGTTCTTTAACACGTATGCTGTTGAGGTTTTCCATCTTTTTAATGAAATTAATTATTTCCTCAGTAGCATCACTCTTAGAATGAAGAAATATTGTCAAGTATATCGTGAATATTCATCCATTATGACTAAGGTGTATTTGCTACCCCTTAGACTTTGGACATTCACTGGACCAAAAAGATCCATGTGAAGTAGATGGAAGCAGCCATTGATAGAATTGGCTTGTTTAGTTTTGAAGGTGGCTCGGTGGCTTTTTCCCTTTTCACAGGCACCACAGAGCCTGTCCTTCTCATAAGTGAGAGAAGGAAGGCCTCGAACAAGATTTTTCTTGGCTAGAGAATTGATTGTTTTGAAGTTCACATGCGACATACGCTTGTGCCACAACCAATTGATTTGAGAGGCAGCTTTTGAAAAGAAGCAGGTCTCACTGTCAGTCTTGATAGGGGTAAAATCTACCAAGTAGATATCCCTTTTTCTAGGAGCGACCAAAACTACCTCTTTATTGATGTTAATTACTGTGCCTTGATGCTTATCAAGAATGACCTTGTAATCAGCATCACACAGTTGACTAATGCTGATCAGATTGTGTTTTAGACCATTCACATAAGCAACTTTTGTGAATTTGATCAGCCCGTTAGAAAGAGACCCATCCTTCAGTTTGGCCAGTAGAATTGTCACCAAACACCACTGTGGGATCATCGGTCTCCACAAAGTTATCCATCAGGTCCTTGGATCCAGTCATGTGTTTTGAACGGCCACTGTCCAAATACCACACTTCTTTTCCTAGCGAGGCCTGCATGGATAACAATAGAAGGATTTAGGCAGAATCGAGATTTTCTCCACTGACAATATCATCAGTAGAGAGAGGAAGAGGAGCATTTGGATCAGTGACCTCATCTCTTGGAATACTATCAACAAGTTGATGAGCAGGAAGCATGTCACGAGTAACTTCATATGTGAAGAATTGATCTTCAGAGGTATAAGTGAGGATGCTTTGGATCCTCAAAGCCAGGAGGCTGCTTAACATAGACTTCCTCATCAAGAGCACCATTTAGAAAGGCACTTTTGACGTCCATTTGATAGACAGAGAAGCTTTGTCTAATCCCTTGATCAGCACAAAAACTCTCAAGAGTGTGATTTCTGAACTCAGTGCCATGATCGCTTCTGAGTTCTTTAACACGTATGCTGTTGAGGTTTTCCATCTTTTTAATGAAATTAATTATTTCCTCAGTAGCATCACTCTTAGAATGAAGAAATATTGTCCAAGTATATCGTGAATATTCATCCACTATGACTAAGGTGTATTTGCTACCCCTTAGACTTTGGACATTCACTGGACCAAAAAGATCCATGTGAAGTAGATGGAAGCAGCCATTGATAGAATTGGCTTGTTTAGTTTTGAAGGTGGCTCGGTGGCTTTTTCCCTTTTCACAGGCACCACAGAGCCTGTCCTTCTCATAAGTGAGAGAAGGAAGGCCTCGAACAAGATTTTTCTTGGCTAGAGAATTGATTGTTTTGAAGTTCACATGCGACATACGCTTGTGCCACAACCAATTGATTTGAGAGGCAGCTTTTGAAAAGAAGCAGGTCTCACTGTCAGTCTTGATAGGGGTAAAATCTACCAAGTAGATATCCCTTTTTCTAGGAGCGACCAAAACTACCTCTTTATTGATGTTAATTACTGTGCCTTGATGCTTATCAAGAATGACCTTGTAATCAGCATCACACAGTTGACTAATGCTGATCAGATTGTGTTTTAGACCATTCACATAAGCAACTTTTGTGAATTTGATCAGCCCGTTAGAAAGAGACCCATCCTTCAGTTTGGCCAGTAGAATTGTCACCAAACACCACTGTGGGATCATCGGTCTCCACAAAGTTATCCATCAGGTCCTTGGATCCAGTCATGTGTTTTGAACGGCCACTGTCCAAATACCACACTTCTTTTCCTAGCGAGGCCTGCATGGATAACAATAGAAGGATTTAGGCAGAATCGAGATTTTCTCCACTGACAATATCATCAGTAGAGAGAGGAAGAGGAGCATTTGGATCAGTGACCTCATCTCTTGGAATACTATCAACAAGTTGATGAGCAGGAAGCATGTCACGAGTAACTTCATATGTGAAGAATTGATCTTCAGAGGTATAAGTGAGAGTGTTTCCAGTGTCAAGAACAACCATGTTGCTGACCTGATTATCATTCCCATATTCAACTAGAACGCTGTCGAAACCATTTGAAATGATCTCTTGAGAGTGGGGAATGGAAATTCGCTGAGAGGCAATGAACTCAGCAATGTTGTCCTGATTAAGAACAACTGCTTCACCCGAGCTGACATTGGACTCATCTGGAGGAGTTTGCTCAGCGATTACAGAGGTGGAGGGAGCAGCAGAAGCTGAGGGTAGATTTGGCTGAATGACGACTTCAGGAGGATTCCTAGAGTCTTTGTCATTATAGTCAGCAGCAATGTGTCCTCTTTCCCCACAAAGATAACACTTTCTTGGTTTCTGACTTTGAATCAGAAACTCCTTGAGTTGTGAGGACAAGTCGTTTACACGTTTAGTCAACTCACATATCTCATGGTTGGAGGAAGAGGTTGAGGCTGCTGAAGAAGCCTTTTTCTTCCTAAATTGAGAAGGAAGAGACTTAGGAACTGGTCCAAGAATAGACTTGCCCTTTGATTGAGCATTAGAAGAGGAAGGGCCAGAATGAGTCTGAACAACTCGCTGACCTCCTTGCTGAGGAGGTCTAACCTGCTGAACAGGTTTCTGAGCAATTCGCTGACCTTCTTGCTGAGGAGGTCTGACCTGCTGAACAGGTTTAGGTTGCTGAGGGATATGAGTTCCCTTAGGTACATAGACAGGGTTAGGTTGCTGGTAACGAGCATCACCAAACCTAACTCATCTTTTCATCAAGCGATCATGCATAACAGACTTACTGTCAGCATGATTAGGATAAGACGAAGATTGAAACGCAAGACGTTCAGCGACTGCTGAGGGAACAGAATTCTCAGCAGGTTGACTAACAGACACAGCTCGCTGAGGAGTGCTGTAGTCATATGGAATAGCGACCTTGCTCCTTCTAAAAGGTTCAACACTGAAACCAGCATTGGGCTTAACAGTCAAAAGCTGAGGAGCAAGAGGCTTGAAACCATCACTTGAAGGATTTCCTTCAAATGTTTGGGAAGAGGAATATTGAACTCTGCCTTCATTAGGCATCATATCGATGATAGGATGATTAGGGAAGACAGTTTTAGCAAAGCTAGCTGATGAGCTAGTTTAGCTTGAGACGAAGAAGTGGAAGTGCTGGGTGAGGGTGACTCTTCATTCAGTTCAGAATGGTAGTCATTCATGCCTTTAATGAAATAATATTTCAGCATTTCCTCAGGAGATGCCACAACACTTGGAGGAATCCTTTCTTCAGAAGCAGGACCGTCGCTGAACATATTAGTAATGACAGCGACAGTTTCATAATCACCACCAATGATGGCTTTCATTTGAGCGGGCACCTGCTTACTGAAGATTTGGTCGTGAAGCCTGGAGGCTTTAGACCATGAGGTGACAATCTTCTCAAGGTCAGCGACCTGATTTTTTAGCTTCTCATTGGATACTGAAAGAGTTTGGTTAAGAAGCTTTTGAGACTCAAGCTCAACATGGACATTTCTTAGGTCCTTGAGCTTGTCAGCTTTATCACTTAACTCAGCACTAACTGAGTTAAGTTTAGACTGAAGGTCAGCACAAATTGACTCGACGTATTGAATGTCACAAGTAAGAGATTCAAGAATTATAGGTTTGTCCTCTTCAGAGGCAGAGGAAAAAGTGCATACCTTCTTGATTGTGACATTCACCCACTAACTGGAGCACACTTGATCCTTTGTCAGCGCCTGATCATCAGTGAGTGCCATGAAGCAGATGGCATCTACGAAGTCCTCGCTGTCAGAAACGTCAGATTCAGCCTAGTCGTGTTCTTCAGCACGAAGCTCATAGTACTTCTTTTTGTATTCATCAGCAGGCTTGACGGAAGAAGAAGGCCTCGCTGACGAAGAAGAGGGCTTCGCTACCTGCAAAGAGGGAATAGAAACTTTGCATTCCTTTTGATAATGGCCTTTACGACCACATCTCCAACATTCTTCCTGCGATTTGTCTACCACTGGCTTTCGTGAAACATTCGACCTACGACTGTTCCATTTTTTAGAATATCTTTTTCCAGCGATAAGAGCAAATTGCATGAAATCCGAGAACATCTCTTGTCTCTCCTCGAAATCGAGGTCATTGACAAGATCTTGGATATGAGATGGGGTAGAACTGCTGTTGTCAATATGGATAGTGCTGACTTCAGCAGAAACCAGTGCAAGAGGGTCATGAGAATAAGAAGTGCTAGATAAAGAGGAAGATGAAGCAGATGAACCAGCATGCCTCTTAGACTCAGCCTCAGCTCTCAAGTTTTGAGCGAGAGCTCTCTCTTCAAATTGAAGAGTGCCATAGAGTGACTCTAAGTCATGCTGCTTCAGCTGCTTAGTAGTCCTAAGAATTTGCCTTAAGCCTTGCCATTTGATGGGCAAGACGTTAATGAACTTGTGGCATATTTCGAGCGTATCATGCAATATGCCAGCATTTGTCATATCATTTAAAAGGCATTTAAAGCGATTATAAGTGCCATCCAGACTCTCATTAGGGAGAGAAAAGAATCCTTCATAGGCACGTTTTAAATCAATCTTTTTGGTAGCAAGAACATCTTCCGTACCATCAAATCTGGTACAAAGATTATCCCACACCTTTTTGGCAGAAGAAAGTTTGATGACAGATTTCATTATGTCATCGGGAAGAGTGTTAATAATAAGGTTTCTTAACCGAGCATCCAGATTGACAAGCCTACGCTCATCATCTGTCCATTGTACTTCTGGTTTAATAATTTCAGTGACAACTTCAGGAGCATCAGTAGTAGCTCCTGGTGTCCTAGAAACCAGAATCGGTACATATGGCCCTCTGGTCAGAATAGTCATTAAGTAAGGTTCAACTCCTACTATGTGCAGGAGCATCCTCTCTTTCCAAGATCCGAAATCATGAGTTTCGAATCTTGGTGGGATAGAGACATACCCAAAGTCTCTGGTATTAACCAGAGTTGGAACCGAAGCCATGTAAGAAAAAGTAAAGAAAAACAGAAGGTTTTTTTTTTAAAGATTTTTGATGCAGAAAAAAATTAAAAGTAAAGGAAGAAAGATAATCTTGCAAACTCTTTTTCAGATCAGTTTCAGTGTATCGAAACACTGCTCTGATACCAACTGAAAGTCCCAAGTTTGCAACGATTAAGTATTAAACAACTAATGTAAATTACACTAAGAACATAAGACAAGAAAGTAAAGATGTTTAATCATAAGTATCATAGATTAAACAGTGAATACATGGTCGGTTTGCAAAGAAATAAAAGAGAAAATATTGTTAAGTTTTTGACACACTAAAAACTTAACAATTAGACAAAGAGAGAAAAACACACTAAGTGTAAATATGACACAAACCAACACTCTTGCGGCTAGGTCAAGTGATGCCTTATATAGGAGAGAAAAGACATCACATGATAACCCAATAGATGTTGACACATGAAGGTTGTCAACTATCTATTGGTGGATAAATCAGATCTGCAGAGTTCTCTTTTCTTCATCTTGTTTCTTTGCCAAAACGGAATCAAAGAGAAATACCTTAGTACCAAAATAGTACACAGTCACATGGCTCCATCCTGATCTATCAACACGTGTCCTTGTGGACCAGTCTTCTTATCTTCATCTTCCCGCCCATTTGACTTACAAAACATGACAGTGAGTCATTGAACTTATCCTTTAACTCGAAGATACTTAATGGTCGCTGAAGGCTCGCTGACACTTTCACTCGCTGAGTCTTTCAGCGAATCCATGACTCAACAATATATAACCAAAAGGGGGTCGACATTACGACCATGAAGCACAATATACAAACAACACATGAAAGGGAAAAAGGTCTTCATAGCAAGCAGTCAACCTTAAGTTCTTGATCTAACATAAAAAGCATGGAAGTGAAAAGGTCAATTACGAAAACATAGTTGGTGAGCACACTGGAAGTTTTTATATACATATATCAAGTTAATTCATATGATGACATCTTGGTTGCATAACGTAAAGAAAAATCATTCAAAATACAAGTGACCATCATAAAACAATATAATAATAAAGGCACCGCCCAAAAAATATATGTTTTATATCTTTTTAAATTTTATAGAAGGTAGGTATTATATATATGGTACATCTATCAATAATAATAGCATTTTATAAGCATAAGATAACTATAAATATAGAATTTAATTTCTTATAATATTGTTATAATATAAAATACATGTGTCATTCCAAGAAAACGCTACATGTTGGTGGAAGAAGAATTGAATACTGTTTTAGTTTATTGGTAGATGCTATATGAGAACCATGAGTATAGGCGTATCTATAATTATGGTCCTACTTATCAATAATCCATTATGAATTCCGGTCCTAATAAAAAGGGGAAAAAACGTGTTTCATTAGTTTAATCAACAAATACATACAGAAAAAAAATGCCAAATCATGATGGTCCTTACAAGTTTATATTGAAAGAGAATTATTATATGCATTATGTGGTCTATGGTTCGTGTGTATAAATTAGCTGGTATGTATTCAAAATATGATGGTCCTTACTAGTTTTGATGTATTTGGTGTTCTAACTAGCTTCTTCCTGGACACATTTCTATTATCATATATGATTCCCGTTGTTATATTCAAACGACAAATATTTGGCCTCAGTGACATTGCGTATTTATAAACCCCAAACTCATACGACATTGTAACCGTCCATTGTTAGTGTTATGCTCGAGGCACGTTGACCTCATTTCCAGAGGAAATCCAGAATTTCCTGGAAAGCCTCGTCTTCAACCTAGGGAGCATTTCGCTCCGACTAAGAATTGAACTTAAAATCTAGAATATTCGAAATCTTAAGTTCATATTAAATGACAATGCACCATAAGGTGTTTGCCCCTACATATTATTCACGTTTATTGAAATCGATCGATATATATATTTGCATGAATTCAGATCTAAAATAGTACAAAATGCTCTTAACCTTAAAACGGTAAATAAAAAGATCAACACATACAATGTCGATTGTTGACTGTGTTGTTATATATATATATATAACGGCGAATTTCAACTTTGGGGGTCTAGACCATGTTGTCTTAACCGAGTCCACGCTAGAGCACCTCTACACCTGTCCTCAACCCAATGGAAGGGAAACCGCCTATTAATCCGCCCGAAGGCACTACAATTAATAGGGGTAAACCCTGCCCCCTCAGACTCAAACCTAAGAATATCCAGACCAAACCCTCAAGGAGAGATTACCTTCTATCTTCAAAGTAAAACATCAAAATGTTACAGACATTTTTATACACCACTGGTCTAAGCTTCTTTAATTAAAAAGAAAAAAACAACGACCTAACCTTGAATAATTGATGAAAAAGGCAAAAATACAATGGTCCTACTTAATTATCCATTATAAAATCTGGATCTTATATAAAAAGAAAAAAACAACGACCTAACCTTGAATAATTGATGAAAAAGGCAAAAATACAATGGTCCTACTTAATTATCCATTATAAAATCTGGATCTTATATAAAAAGAAAAAAAAAACGTGTTTCATACAGAATTGAAAAGGCCAAAATATGTAATGGTCCTTATTTTTTTTTATTATTTTTTTTTTTTAGAACAGCAGAGGGCCGGATCACAGGATATCCGGACTGGATACCGTGGGCCTACCCATTCCCCTCCCTCCGCCCGCCCCACCCGGTAAATTCAACTCGCTCGCCTAGAATATAGGCTAGTGCAATGCTCGAAGTGGGATTCGAACATGCGACCCTCGTTACAACATCCGGGTGTCCTTGCCACTGCGCTAACAGCCCAAGGACTAATGGTCCTTACTGGTTAGTTAATATCCAACAAGCTAAGCTAGAATTATTACAAGCATTCATTCTGTTGTCAATTTAGGGGGAAGGTGGTACTGTTACATACCCAAATTGGTTAACTTAGGTGTGTAACAACACCACCCTCACTTTTCCCGTGAATATATGGTCCGTGTGTATGAATAAGTGACGATCGAGCTGGTATTTCACAACCTAACATGTGATTTTTGTTTGTTGTAGGTATGGATACATTATGAATTAAATGTGTATGGACACTACTTAATTCATGTTTGTATATATAGGTTATCATTTTTATTTATGTAAGTACTGTAGGAACACCATTCACTAAAATAACATTTTATTGATAAACATATTCGAATTACAATAAGATTACAATGAATATTACAACTAACAATCTAAACAAGAAACAAAATACAGAAATAAAAATACAAAAGAAGAAGGCAAAACGGGCTGAGGGTTCTGTTAAACAGAGGGCCCTTAAAACTGATTTCGGGCCACCCAAGTGAACCCATCAGTTTTCCAGGGTACACCAGCCAAAGCAGATTGTACTGCCGGAGTTAACCACAACCCAAAATTTACCTTCAAGAACTGCTTGAAGAGAAGTGAAAGAGAAAGAGCCAAAGCAGATTGTGCAAAGTGCGCCACTAAAACGCCACATTACGCCTCATCGCCCACGACCCCGACCCCGGTCCCGGGCACGGGCGCGTCGGGTGCTTCGCACCCTCCTTGCCCACTGGGGTGTAGCCCCTTATAAGGAATTATTATTCCTCCAACACTCCTCCTTATAAACACACTTAATTATGTTTATACTTCTACCAATGTGGGACAAACCCACATTAGTTAAACATACTTTTCAACTTCATGTTAACATATCTATTCACTTGAATATTTTATGTTAAATTATTTAAACATATTAAATAATAAATATACATAAAATTTCCAACGATCCCCACATGAATAGATATGGTTATTAAAGATAAATTCTGACAGTCAAGTATTGCAGGAGAAGTAGGTTTTACCCTTTGAACTTTCCTTTGTGAGTGCACTTAGTCTCCTAGCAGTTAGTAGAACTTGATGTCTTTGAACTAACTCCTTTTTACGTAGACGTTATTGCACATCACACAATACTTTCCCTAGTCTGGTTAACCCCTCACTTTCGTGTCCGTTATGGTCATGAAACACTATCCTGGTTCTGCGAGAGCTCTAGAAATTGCGCCCCCCACAATTCCATTCGAAGCGACCACACTTCTCTCTAACATAGGTGATTGCTCACAATCATTAAAAGCTATAAGCTTAACCTCTATGATATCACTGATTTGATATATGAATGGGCTAGGAAACTTGTAGCTCACTTTATTGTGGTGGGTACTCCCCCCCCCACAGTGACTGCAAACTCCCTTGATTATTTTGGGGCGCTCCCCCACAGTGACCTCCTCTATTCGTACAATTAGGTTTTCCTATTGAACCTAGATCATGGGATCTCCATTTTCTTCTAGGTTAGGTTTTCCTTCGTACAAATTTACTCAATGGGCTTTAGCCCCATTCCTCTTGACGACTTATAAACTGCCTCACTACTTAAACCTTTAGTTAGGGGATCCGCAATGTTATCCTTTGACCTCACATAGTCAATAGTGATAACCCCTGTTGTGAGCAGTTGTCGTATACTATTATGCCTACGACGAATATGTCTTGACTTGCCATTATACATTGTATTTTGAGCTCTACCAATAGCGATTGGCAATCACAATGTATGCAAATAGCCGTCACTGGCTTTGGCCATCTTGGAACATATTCCAAGAAATGTCGTAGCCATTCTGCTTCTTCTCCATCTTTATCCAATGCTATAAATTCAGATTCCATCGTGGATCTAGCAATGAGCGTTTGCTTGGACGATTTCCAAGTTATAGCTGCTCCTCCAAGAGTAAATACATATCCACTTATGGATTTGGAATCTTTTATATCAGATATCCAATTAGCATCACTGTATCATACTAATACAGCTGGATTTCGGCCAAAATGCAGCCCATAATTCCTTGTATATCTCAAGTATCTTAGTAACCTAGTCATAGCCTTCCAATGCTCCGAACTAGGATTACTAGTATATCTACTTATCCTACTAACAGCATAGGCTAAGTCTGGCCTAGTACTTGTCATGAGATACATTAGGCTGCCAATAACCCTTGAGTACTCCAATTGAGCAACACCTTCACCTCTATTCTCTGATAGATGTTGCGTGGTATCTATTGAAGATCGAGCTACTCTTGAGTCCTCGGGACTGAATTTCTCAAGGATCTTGTCCACATAGTGAGATTGACTTAACACTAGACCATCTTGGGTTCGAGTAATCTTCATTCCAAGAATGACATCTGCTAAACCCATATCCTTCATGTCAAATCTCGCTTTCAACATATCTTTGGTAGATCTGATCATACTATCGTCACTACCCACAATGAGTATGTCATCGACAAATAGACAAAGTATCACATATCCTTTAGATATGTCCTTCACATAAACACATTTGTCACACTCATTGATCTAAAACCATTGTCGAGCATAACTTGATCAAACTTTTGGTGCCATTGTTTGGGAGCTTGTTTCAATCCATACAAAGACTTGACAAGTTTACAAACCTTGTCTTCCTGGCCAGGAGCGGAAAAACCCTCAGGTTATTCCATGTATATTTCTTCATCTAGCTCTCCATTGAGAAAGGCTGTTTTTACATCCATTTGATGTATTTCCAAATTTCTCAATGCTACAATTGCAAGCACCAACCTGGTCGAAGTTACTCGAGTTACAGGCGCATATGTATCAAAGTAATCAAGATCTTTCTTTTGTCTATATCCTTTGACTACAAGCCTTGCCTTGTACTTATCAATAGAGCCATCAACTTTCATCTTTTTCTTGAATATCCAACGATGTTCAAGTGGTTTACAACCAGGTGGAAGATGAACTAGTTCCCAAGTATGATTCTGCAAAATAGAATCAATTTCACTTTTGATGGCTTCTTTCCATTGAGGCGCTTCTTGAGAAGTAACCACTTCATTATATGTTTGAGGTTCACTCATAACCATATAAGATACAAAATCAGGCCCAAAAGATTTTTCAATCCTTTGCCTTTTGCTTCTTCTCGGTTCCACTTCTTCATCCTCTGATTGTTCTTGATGCTTATGCTCATCTCGAACAATCTTATCAACTGGAGTTGATGTAGTAGCTTTTCCTTTGTCCAAACGAGGAAACACATCCTCAAAAAATGATGCATTCCTCGACTCAAGTATGTTGTTTTTGTGTATTTCTGGGTTCTTAGACTCATGTACAAGAAACCGATATGCACTACTATGTTCAGCAAGATTTGAGGATTCACAATCGTTACTATGCTGAGCATATCCTATAAATACACAATCAACAGTCTTAGGTCCTATCTTTTGAACCTTTGGTGGTGGCACCACCACCTTTGCTAAACACCCTCACACTTTCAAGAATTTATAGGATGGTTTTCTATTAAACCATAACTCATAAGGTGTAACATCCTTATTCTTGAAAGGAATTTTGTTCAAAAGATAGTTAGCCGACAATATGGCATCTCCCCACATGTCTTGGCCTAAACCTGAGCTTATTAACATGGCATTCATCATCTCTTTTAGAGTTCGATTATTTCTTTCAGCAATGCCATTTTGTTGTGGGGTATAAGGAGCTATTTGTTCATGGATAATACCATTTTGAGCACAAATTTCAGCAAAAGGAGAAACATATTCACCTCCTCTATCGCTCCTTAATCGTTTAATCTTTTTGTTAAGTTGATTCTCAACCTCATTTTTGTACAAGATAAACTTGTCTATTGCTTCATCCTTGCTTTTTAGCAAGTATACATAGCAATATCTTGTACAATCATCAATAAAGGTGATGAAATATTTGTTACCACCACGAGTGGGAATCGTTCTAAAATCACATACATCGGTATGGGTTAAATCAAGTGGCTCGGTGTTTCGTTCAATTGATTTGAAAGATTTCGTGGTTTGTTTAGCTTCAACACAAGTTGGACATTTAGAATTAGATTCAATGGTAAAAGATGGTATATAATTTAACTTAATTAAACGACGCATTGAATTAAAATTCACATGACCAAGACGATTATGCCAAATATTAGAAGACTCAATCAAGTAAGCGGAAGTAGAAGCATTTTCATTCATTTTCTTGATAGGAACTACATTGAGCTTAAACATACCATTAAGGGCATAACCCTTACCAACATACAAACCACGCTTAGTTAACACAAACTTATCACTTTCAAACACTAAACGAAACCCATTCTTGTTGAGCAACCATCCCGACACAAGACTCTTGCGCAATTCGGGCACATACAACACATTGCTCAAAGTGAGCTCTCTCCCCGAAGTCCACTTGAGGATCACATCGCCTTCACCCTTGATATCGGCAGTAGCGGCATTTCCCATATACAACTTATCTTCACCGGATGCTTTTCTCAAATTATGAAACATTGTCTTATCCGGACACACATGACGGGTTGCACCTGTATCAACCCACCATCCTTTGATCCCATCGGTGGTCAGATTGACCTCTTCCAACTTAGCAGTGAGATCAGAAATCATAGCAACAAGAGGCATGTCATCATCGACCATGTTTGCCCTTTCCTTCCTTGGATTCTTGCATTGATCAGCTCGGTGACCAGATTCACCGCAATTATAACACTTCCCTTTGAACATAGCAACTTTCTTCTTCACACCACCACTTTTAGGACTCAAATCCACCCTTTTTCCCTTGTTTTTCTTATCAGAATGTTTCCCTTTACCCTTGAAATTACCTTTTCCTTTGGAACTTTGGCCATGCTCAACAAAGTTGGTCTTAGCAAGTCCTTCAACATGACCACCATTTTGAGCAACTCTTATTGTCTTCCTCAATTCGAAGACGAACAACAAGTTCTTCAACGGTCATTGGCTTTCGCTTATGCTTAAGGTAATTCTTGAAATCCAACCAACTTGGGGGCAACTTTTCGATTATGGAAGCAACATGAAATGTTTCACAAAGAACCATTCCTTCTTATAGAATATCACTGATAATGATTTGTAATTCTTCAACTTGAGACACAACAGTTTTTGAATCAACCATTTTGAACTCTAGAATCTTGCCACAATGAACTTCTTAGTTCCGGCATCTTCGGTTTTGTATTTCTTATCCAAAGATTCCCAGAGTTCTTTGGCTGTGGTTATCTTACAATACACATTATATAGTGAATCAACAAGGCCATTCAACACATAGTTTCGGCAGAGATATTCAGAATGCTTCCAAGCATCAACAACACTCACTACTTGAACATCAGTACACCCTTCAGGAATTTCAGGGGCTGTTTCATACAAGAATCTCGCAAGATTCACAGTAGTGAGATAAAACAACATCTTTTGTTGCCATCTTTTAAAGTGTGAACCAGAAAATTTTTCTGGTTTTTCAGTATGGTTGGCCACAATTTGGGCAGCTTGGGTACCCACCAAAGGTCCCATGTTTGTAGAGACAGTATGTCCTACAGATTGAGAAACAGAAGTGCCAACAGTAGCATGAGTAGTGGAAGCAGAAGTTCCATTAGTAGAGAAGTTCATATCAGTTGCCATTTCTGAAATTAACAACAAAGTTTTACTCAAATTGTAGAAAGTAAATTAAACTAAAAGAAACTACTTTACAGAAAAGTAAAATTGTAACAAAACTTTTGGGAAACAAGTTTTGTAATTCGAAGTTACAGAATTCACTACTAGAAACAGGGCTATCCTTGACCCGCTTTTTATGACCCACGCTAATAGATGACGCGCAAAGTGAGAAGTCATAAAAATAAGGTCATAATTTGTAAAATATGAAGGGTTTATGACACGCATTTTTTAGTGTCATAAAAAAAAGGTAGGGTAACACGGGCTACAGTGTCTTCTTATGTTCCCCATATAAAAGCTTATATTTTTTTTTTCAATCAGAGAACGAAGCCTATATATTTTGTTTTTCAATCAGATCCAGAACGAAGCCCCAAAACCCTATAATTTTCAATCAGATTCAAAATCGAAGCCCCAAAATCGAACTACTGCATCTACACAAATCAAATCCCCAAAATCGAAGTCCCAAAATCGAAGCCCCAAAATCGAAACCCTAAGTGTAAAATCAAAGCCCCAAAATCGAAACCCTAATTGAAGCAGAAAAAATGTCGGATAGAGTAAAGGATAAATGAATAGCAGCGATTTGAATAGGGTAACACAAGGGCATAGATGTTTTATTTTTATAATTTTTATATATTTTTATTTTGTTTTGTGTTCAGAATTGGTAGAAAAGATGGGGTTCAGTTCAGTTTACAGGGTATTACAAGAGGTTTTTCCACAGGTATGATTTTTGATGTTTTTATATTATATAAATATTGCAATTTGTGTATTGAAATCCGGTTAATAGACAAATCGCTGATCGAGGGGTATGTATTGCGTCTTTGAGATATGCGTGTATGTTTTAGATTGTTTTTGTTGCAATAAACCTGGTTATTAGATTGTAATGTAAAACGTGTATAAATCGTTATTTTAGTTGAATTGTAATTATGTTTCGAGAAAAAAAATTAAAAAACTTGATACCATGAAAAGTGCTCGTTACAACATTAAGCTGCTGAAGCATATCTCAAGTCCAAACGGTATATCTAGGATACCAAAATGTTTTAAATGGTAATCTGATCAGGTGATCTGGGTGAGTACCCGTTTTAAATGTTGTCGGATTAATAATATGCATTGTTCTATATTTTTACAGGTTGATTCTCGTATAATAAGAGCTGTGGCTATTGAGCATTCTAAGGATGCCGATACAGCTGTAGAAGTTGTTCTTGTTGAGATTATCCCTACTCTCTCTGAACAATCTTTTGCAGTTAGGTCTTCCAATACGTTTTAAATAGTGTTTCTGTTTTTTTGGGAACTTTGTTGTTTTGGGATATCTATATAACAGGTTGTTTTGTATTGTTGTTCTGATTGTGGTAGATGGTGGCAAAACTGGGCAAGTTGAGTCAAGTATGAATCATGTAGTAATTAAACCAAGTCCTACTGAGCAATTAACTGAAGTTCGTCTCTCGAGCATTTATGGAAGTTCATCTGGTGCGATGGAAGGTATCATTATCTTGTAGATTTTAGTTCTTTCTATTTGTTTAAAGGGTGTGTTGTTGCATTATCAACCTGTTTTCGTTATTTACTTATTTGTGCTATTGGATTAAATGGTTCTGATTATATGGCTTTTAGGGGTCAATTAGTCAGTTTTACATTACAAGTGTTTATGGGGGCTGTTCCTATAATAGTAAGCTAAAGTTACAACTTTGTTCTTGTTTCAAATGTCAAATATTTTCACCAATTATTATTCTTATTTATAATAATTGTATTACGATTGAAGGAGCTGATAAGCTATGATTGCCAATTTTATTTGAAAATCTGATCAATAAATACACATTCTTTTAGTATAAAATTGATACAAATTATTTGTTTTGCTAAATATTTAATTACGTCAATGAAGGTAAAGAATATATTTTGGTCATAACTCATAAGCTATGTTTTGGTTTCTGCAGTTTCATGTAACTATTATCATTTTGCATGGTGAAAGTTACAGATGATAAGATATCGATTATTGATACAGGCCCTGGCATGGACTCTACATCTATAGAGAGGTATGTCATTCAAGTGTAGATGGTTGATTTCAAAAAACTTATATCAGCTGTGATAACTTCATTTGTGGCTATTTAATTACAGGTACACTGAGGTTTCTTCCAAGACAAAGAACTGCAAAAAGGTCTATATGCTTCGACTTGAAAGAGATGCTCTAGTCAGTGGTTCTGGTTCAAAAAGATCCTGGACGGTAAAAATGACTTTTCAGTTGTATGCACCTTGATTTTGATCTGGATCTAGAACATGAGGAAATGGAGACATTATGGTCTATATCTTATATGGCTGCAAGACAAGGGTCAACGCAATGGCTGCGTTTCAAGTTTGTTTGCAAGTTTGGCTAGCACATAGTAACGGTTAATGGTTAATCGATGGCTGTAACATTCTGTTCATTTCAGTTTTGTTCAAGTTTGTTTGCAAGTTTGCAAGTTTGTTTGCAAGCTTGAATTAACCTCATTGTTTTGATATATATATATGAAATGCGTTATTTTGATATTTGTGTTTTTAATTTTGTATTATCAGGTTTTTAATTCTCATTTAATAGAAAATTAGGAACTGAAAAAAATTATTTAAAAAAAATAAATAAATAGGTTATGACACGCAAAAACGCACGTCATAAAAAAGGGTCATAAATGCGTGTCATAAGTGCGTGTCATAAGTGCGCGTCATAGACGGATGACGCCCAAATGCGGGTCATGAAAATTTATGACCTCGTCCTTCCTTGACGCGCATTTGCGCGTCATCTGAGCCATTTATGACGCGCATTGCGGGTCATAAATACTATTTTCTATAGTGAATGGTGAAGAAGCAAAATCAGTTTTAAGATTGTAGGAACACCATTCACTAAAATAACATTTTATTGATAAACATATTCGAATTACAATAAGATTACAATGAATATTACAACTACAATAAGATTACAATGAATATTACAACTAACAATCTAAACAAGAAACAAAATACAGAAATAAAAATACAAAAGAAGAAGGCAAAACGGGCTGAGGGTTCTGTTAAACAGAGGGCCCTTAAAATTGATTTCGGGCCACCCAAGTGAACCCGTCAGTTTCTCAGGGTACAACAGCCAAAGCAGATTGTACTGCCGGAGTTAACCACAACCCAGAATTTACCTTCAAGAATTGCTTGAAGAGAAGTGAAAGAGAAAGAGCTGGTTGATGATACAGGATGAAGTATGTGTTGGTGTTGTTGTTGTTGTTGTTGTTGCAGGAACTACTACTACATTATAGTAGTGGAGTTCAACAGCTTGAGACACCTGTTGAACAAGTATCAAGCTCAAGAACTACAACAAGTGACAACAAGTGTGACCAGGTGTCAAACCTGGAGTAACTTGTTCCACTGAGCCATGGAAGCCATAATCGAGCCGAGCAGAGCTAGCCAAAAACAAAGGCGGCTCTAAAGCGGCTCGCGGCGATGCGAGCGTGCTAAGTGCGCCACTAAAACGCCACATTACGCCTCATCGCCCACGACCCCGACCCCGTCCCGGGCACGGGCGCGGGCGCGTCGGGTGCTTCGCACCCTCCTTGCCCACTTGGGGTGTAGCCCCTTATAAGGAATTATTATTCCTCCAACACTCCTCCTTATAAACACACTTAATGTTTATACTTCTACCAATGTGGGACAAACCCACATTAGTTAAACATACTTTCAACTTCATTTTAACATATCTATTCACTTGAATATTTTATGTTATATTATTTAAACATATTAAATAATAAATATACATAAAATTTCCAACAAGTACTACAGACACTGTTAGCAAGTCTGGCAGGCCACCAGAGCTCAATACCAACAGCATTAACTTCGGCCCAATTGGAGACGCGAGGCCCAAACAACATTACCTTATGTGTTTTTTATGTTGGATTATCCCCTTCTTGTCCACCAGTAACCAACATTTCGTTACCTGGCTGGGGATATTGTGCATACCTAGTCAATGTGGTCAAGTATAACACCCAAACTTAAAAATACCGGATTTTAAATTTTCTTCAAACATTGAGACCTCAGTGGCAGAAAACGGTCTAATATATATTAAAAACCGACAATCATGGTTGGCCACAAATTATTTAATGGTGTTACTGACGTAACACTTATTTTACATGAAACAATATACATATCCGACAGACCTACATAAACCTGAACTAGGAATAACCAACATAATAAGTGTTGAAATTGTGTGAACTTTCGTAAACTCGATTAACCATATTTCTTCGGATCTTTGAGCCCGTAGGGTCATACACAATAGAACATCTATAATGTTTAATCATAAAGCTACGGAATGATATTTGATCATTTACGCATTTAATTAAATAGTTTTAATTAAATTATTCGTTTATAAATTGACGCAAGTTAATTAAGGATAAATGAATAAACCGACAATCGTTATTTATAGAAGTCGATTAAAGTTAGTTTTAATTGTTTGATAAATAACTTATTAATTAAAAATAGTTTAATTAATTAAATAAGATAACGGGTTGGATAATTAATTACTGTAGTTAATTGTCCAAATTAATTAATAGTGGATTAATTAATATATGGAAAGTCCGGTCCATCCCCCTAAGGCCTCATGGCCGAATTTTCTAAGGAAAGGGGAGGAGGGTCGAAATTCCTATGCAAGGGAATTATAGGGTTTTAGTTACCTAATCTAATTAGGAAACTATGTCTATATAAACCCCTTGAAAACCCTCATAATTCATACAATTATTGAAAACCCTAAAAACACACACAAAGGGATTCTCTCCTTTGTGTGGTTCGACATTCACAAAGCAAAAACACCAAAACCCCAAAATTGTTTTAGGTTTAATTATTTAGGGTTTTAGTTAAATGCTAAATTAGTTTTAGCAAAAGGTTTCTTTCCTTTTTGTTGTCAGTGTGCGTGTCGAATTCAATAACCCTAAGGGTTATAGAATTCGACCTCTACTAGGTAGAGTAGTTCGGATTCCACTAGGTGGAATTGTAAGGGTTTCAGTTGGTTGCGGTCGTAAGCTTAAAGGTGCCTAGCAGATCCTTGGTTGAGGCATTGTTCGTGTACGCACTTACGGAGGGTTTCTACTCTTGGAATCTTGTTTCCGAAATCTTCTCTACCGCAATGAGGTTAGTTTGTATTTATTTAAGTTACTTATATTGCAATGCATGTGGATCTTGGAAAGGGATATTAAAATAGTTTTAATAGTTTATTAACACGCTTTCGCTACGTTCTGTGAAATGAGTTTTTGAAATTAAATTTGTCACTCAAATCGGGTCGGTCACCCGACCCATTTTATGTTATTCGGTTAATAAAATCCCAACAATAAGTCCATAATAAGCCACTAGCGGCTAAGGAAACTTCTCTAAAACTATAATTAATCTAATAGACTACCCATTCCTCATGTGATATCCTTCATCCGAGCTACTATGCAAGACACAATCGACAAAGTAAAAACAAGTGTCAGCTAAGCTGAGTAAGATAAGGTGAATTTAAAATATATATGTTATCCAACAACAGTTACATATATATATTATTACCAAATCATTTGGCCACGATACTATACCTGCACAATCAGGTCAATACATACACATAATAGGATTCTTGCAAGTTATGGTGATGCTGATGATATTCTTGCAAGTTAGAGAAGAAAGGAAGAAAGAGTGAAGAGTGTGTGAGAGAGAGAATGAGATAAGGATTGAAAGGTGGTGAGGGGTATGGGGGGACGGTTTTGGGTAGGTCGCCACCCACTAATCACTACAAATAGCTAGTTACTTCGACACATGTATAAAGTAAATCCCTAAAAGCATAAATTATACTATCGTTCTCATACATTCACTTCCAAAACACAATTTTATACAAGGTTAATAAATAATAATTACAAAAGTCAACGGGTCAAAATGACAAATGTTACACAATGAATCACACAACATATCCTAACTAATACAAATTAATAACATATAAACAATTAAACCTATTTACAAACATCAAACAATCATTTATAAATATTAACTACTAATGAATTAATCACATCATCGATCAATTATGTAGCATTATTAACCCACGCCATGTTAATAAAGCACACGGATCATTACATCGATTCATAACATACCTCATATATTCAAAAAGTCCCAAACACCGTCCCAACATAGTTCATAAACATCATGTGAACTTAGGGTGTACAAATCCAAGGACAATACAACAATAATCTCATTCAACCCGCAATAAATCAATTACCATAATTGAGTTATGAATGAGTCATAACAATCACAATGGGCAATTATTAATCCCTGTCATCTCATTCAACCTGCAATAATTCAATTACCATAATTGAGTTATGATTGAGTCATAACAATCACAATGGGCAATTATTAATCCCTGTCATCTCATTCAACCTGCAATAATTCAATTACCATAATTGAGTTATGATTGAGTCATAACAATCACAATGGGCAATTATTAATCCCTGTCATCTCATTCAACCTGCAATAGTTCAATTATCACAATTAAGCTACGGTTGAGTCATTAACGTGCACAAGCGATCATATAATCCTATGATATATAGTGTCACTACAATTCAACTCATCACCAAAAGAGCTAAATCAGTAATTATGCAATCAATATTAACAACAAACCAAGTTGTTAAGGCATAATGAGCAATATCCTTCTACTGTTCAAATGAGCAAAACAACAGCCCACAATCACCCTCCCAACATAGTTCATAAACATCATGTGAACTTAGGGTGTACAAATCCAAGGACAATATAACAAAATCATCCCTTTCAACCCGCAATAGATTAATTTCACGTAATTAAGCTACATTTACCACTTTAAAACAAGACATTTTGACTGTATCTCACAGGATAACAAAAGTTATATCTTGTTATTAATCAAACTGTATATACAAAGGAAACGTTCGCCCCTACATATTTTTCACGTTTATTGAAGTCGATAGACATATATATTTGCATGAATTCAGATCTAATATAATACGTTCTTAACCTTAAAACGGTAAAAAATAAATAAATAAAATAAAAATCAACAAATACAATGTGGATGATTGTTGAATGTGTTGTTATATTTGAACACTGAAAAAACATCAAAATGTTACAGATATTTTTATATACCACATGTTTTTTAAATTCTCATCACCTTGAATAATTGATGAAAAAGACAAAAGTTCAATGTTCCTACTTATCAACATTAATCCATTAAAAATTCTGGTTCATAAAGATGAAAAAAAACGTGTTTCAGAAAAGGCCAAATATGATGGTCGACCTTATTTACTAGTTAATTAAAAAAATCCAACAAGCTAAGCTAGAATTATTATAGGCATTCATTTCTGTGGTATGACCGTGTGTATAAATAAGTGACGATCTGAGCTGGTAATTCACAACCCATAAATCCCCACTCATCCATATATATCTAGCTAGCTAGCATTGTACTCCGTAATACATATATACTACTAAATCATGTCGTTTATTCCAAGCTTTTTCGTGTTACAAACCACCCCTTCGAGTCCATATTTGAGCTGCACAGCATCAGGCTTCCTGCATTGGGATGGAGGTTTTTCGACTCCAGGTGCAATGTTTGCTGTAGAGCCATCACAACGGGTTATCGGGGCAGTGCACATAAGATCCAACTTCAACAAGTATTGGTTGCCACATCAAGACGGCAATCGGGTGGTGATTAGTGCAATTGCAGATGAAGCGGTGGATGACACAAATGATGCCCGATGCACCCTTTTCGCTTATGGGCGTCATGTTTCGGGGTGGGATAGAGTTACATACTCATTCAGGGCACTCAGCACCCGATATGGTGCACCGGTATTTGCAGACCCGGGGGGTGTATCAATTTCCTGGCAAACAACTTTTTTCCATTTGGTTGATTGGGAAACGCTGGCGTTGCTTCCTTCTCAAATCTCGTTAGTATCCGTGGATCGAAGGGACCACTGGGCTTACGCCAAGACCGTTAGCAGGGTTAACTATCTTAGGTTCGATGCGGGGAGGGATATTGGAAATCTACGCGTCGCGTTAGAAGTCAGGCCTACTCTTGAAGCATCTTCCTACCGTATATTTAACCCGCACTTTGGCAGGTTTCTGCGGAATAATGACTGGATTGTGGTTGACGCCGACAATAACAACACCGCCCCGGCCACCGTATTTTCAATTCTTAGCCTAGGCGACGGGGTGTTCACTATTCGCAGTTTGTAAACCAACAATCAATATACGATGAACCTGAGCCAACAATCAATATTCGTCAAACATAAGCCAACAATCACAAAACGATGAACATGAATCAACAATCGATAATCGACAAACATGAGCCAACAATCAATATTAACACCAATTCTATACGTACATACACTTAAGAGGATTCTACTTTCTTCAAGTCCCAGATGCTTATATATAGGGTCACCCGCAGCCTTCCCACCACATCTAAAACCCAATGAAAGCATAACCGACTTCCATGTATGTACGTCTATCCTAACATTAATGAAATACTTAGCAAACGTAAACCAAGTCAATCAAACGTGATATCCGTCTCAGCAATCCAACATTTAAACCAAATCAATCAAACAATCAACAACGTAAGTAAACACGCAAGTTTACACTTTTCAGCCCGAATCTCAAGCGAGTAGGGAGATACGAAACTCACCTTGATTGGCTAAGAAAAGCTAAGATTGATATAGAGTCAAGTTATTTCCGTACAATGTTCACTTCACGTCCAACACCTAAATATCGAACATATACATTCACATCAACATTCATAAACACGTATACATGACTTATCAATTTCACGGCAAAACCCTAATTAGTTTTCAAAGTGGTTCTCGACGTTAAGTGACTTCTAAGACTCTTAATCATTGTTAAATAAGTTAAGAAGTGATTTAGAACGATGCTCGAAGCGTTATTAGGGTTCTGGAAGTCAAACTAGGTCAAACAGGAAATTCAGCAACAAGGGGGCGTAACCTACGCCCTAAACTGGCGTAGGTTACGGTGGTTCAAAACCACCAGGCGTAAGCTACGGTCAAAGAGGCGTAAGGTACGGTGGTCAGAAAACAACTGGCGTAAGTTACGGTCAAACTGGGCGTAACCTACGGTCCTCTAGAAATGAAGGTTTTGGCGTCTGGAGTGGCGTAAACAGTGGGTTTTTGGCGTAAGGTAAAACTTCGGCGTAAGCTACGCCCCAAAGGGCCGTAACTTACGCCCAAACAAAATTGCACTAGCGTAACCTACGCCCCATAGGGCCGTAGGTTACGCCCCCTACTGGGCAACCCACGAACAGCAGCAGCAGTTAAGTGCAGAAAAATATACCCAAAACCCCTAAATTCGACCCAAATCAATTTACAACGACTTGTAACCCATTTTGAAGCATAACCAAACATCAATAACCATAAATACACATAACCCAACCCACAAATTCGACCAAAACATCACAATCGCTTCCAAATCACCCAAACCCTAATTTAACCCTATTTTGACCCAAAATTAGATTTAAACCGATTTAGGACTTGTAAGTGTTCAAGATGACTAGAAACGCATAAACAAACATAAGTAGGTATAAATGGGATGAATTTGACTTACCAAGACTTCTCTTTGAGCTAGAACCCGAAATTAGGTCAAAATGGATAAAATGCAAGAACTTGGCTTTTGATTCTCCAATATGAAGTAAAAGAGATGAAGATGGCTATGATTCTTATGTTATAACAGTTCTAATACCAAATCGATGCAAGAAAGGGAGATTGAAATGGTTTTTACTTGCTTTTACTTGAGAGAAAAGAGAAAGAGAGAAAGATAAGAAATGAAAGGGGGAGAAGGAGATAAGGAGGGAAATGGGTCATTGGTGGCTGGTGGGTCATGGACTACCCACGGGCCGACCCGTTTCTCTTCTCAAGCCAAATTACAATCGTTACACATTAAACACCGATCAAAACATATTATCGACCCGAACATAACACATTGTCATTTAAATCACAAAACGACCCAAATAATTCATTAACTTAAATTGTTAGTCAAATTACACATAAAGTCAACGGGTCAAAACTCACGGATGTTATTGTTAAGGCATAATGAGCAATATCCTTCTACTGTTCAAATGAGCAAAACAACAGCCCACAATCACCCTCCCAACATAGTTCATTCAATCCATTGAACCTTACGGTGTCAACAATTCCATGGACAAATAAAAAATCATCCCTTTCAACCCGCAATAGATTAATTTCACGTAATTAAGCTACATTTACCACTTTAAAACAAGACATTTTGATTGTATCTCACATGATAACCAATATCTTACCTTGGCACACGTATAATAGCACTTAAAAAAGTTCTTCGAGCTTGCTAGATGTTCCCGTAACCTATACATATGATATATGAACATATTTAAGCCTTAAAGTAGCCCAAATACGCTCCAGGACCAATCGAAATAGCTCATGTGCAATCTAGAGCACGATATATATGCGCCGCACATAGGTGTACTGTAATATGGGGCACGATATGCACGTTACACAGGTGTAAATAGTTAATGTAAGTATAATTACTTTTATCTATATAGTTATAATTCAAATAAATGTATATATATTTACTAGTAACTAATTTAGGTACATAATTGCATATAAACATATAAGGCACAAATAATACATATATAAGTGACTAATCAAAATATACCCATATATACATATGATTAATCATATTAACACATAATATATTTCATTCATATAATTAATTTTAACTTAATTGATTCGTAAAATTAAGTAAACCTAGACTAGTCAAACATGGTCGATTAGAAAGTTAAATTCAACTAAATAAACGAAACAAAAATTTTGTGATGTATGTTATATATATATATATCTATTCATGACATGCACGTATATATGCAGTACGTATATATCTATTACCGTATTACATATTAGATATGTTTTTTTTTTCAAATTAATGATTTACATCTATATATATATATATATATATATATATATATATATATATATATATATATATATATATATATATATATATATATATATATATATATATATATATATATATATATATATATATATATATATATATATATATATATATATATATATATATATATATATATATATATATATATATATATATATATATATATATATATATATATATATATATATATATATATATATATATATATATATATATATATATATATATATATATATATATATATATATATATATATATATATATATATATATATATATATATATATATATATATATATATATATATATATATATATATATATATATATATATATATATATATATATAACAATATATATATTTACGCATATATATATATAATATACGTTCTACATATTATTCACGTTTATTGAAATAGATATATATATTTGCATGAATTCAGATCTAATATAATACAAATATTCTTAACCTTAAAATAAAAAATATCAACACATACAATGTAGATTGTTGATTGTGTTGTTATACTTTAACACTGAAAAAACATCGAAATGTTATAGATATTTTTATATACCACATGTTTTGTAAAGTGGTCCAAACTTCATTAGAAAGAAAAAACGATCTCACCTTGAACAATTGATGAAATGGCAAAAATACAATGGTCCTACTTACAAATCCATTATAAATCTGGTTCTTAAAAAAAAAAAAAAACGTGTTTCATACAGAAATGAAAAGGCCAAAATATGATGGTCCTTACTAGTTAATTAAAATATCCAACAAGCTAAGCTAGAATTATTATTGGCATTCATTTCTGTGGTATGACCGTGTGTATAAATAAGTGACGATCTGAGCTGGTAATTCACAACCCATAAATCCCCACTCATCCATATATATCTAGCTAGCTAGCATTGTACTCCGTAATACATATATACTACTAAATCATGTCGTTTATTCCAAGCTTTTTCGTGTTACAAACCACCCCTTCGAGTCCATATTTGAGCTGCACAGCATCAGGCTTCCTGCATTGGGATGGAGGTTTTTCGACTCCAGGTGCAATGTTTGCTGTAGAGCCATCACAACGGGTTATCGGGGCAGTGCACATAAGATCCAACTTCAACAAGTATTGGTTGCCACATCAAGACGGCAATCGGGTGGTGATTAGTGCAATTGCAGATGAAGCGGTGGATGACACAAATGATGCCCGATGCACCCTTTTCGCTTATGGGCGTCATGTTTCGGGGTGGGATAGAGTTACATACTCATTCAGGGCACTCAGCACCCGATATGGTGCACCGGTATTTGCAGACCCGGGGGGTGTATCAATTTCCTGGCAAACAACTTTTTTCCATTTGGTTGATTGGGAAACGCTGGCGTTGCTTCCTTCTCAAATCTCGTTAGTATCCGTGGATCGAAGGGACCACTGGGCTTACGCCAAGACCGTTAGCAGGGTTAACTATCTTAGGTTCGATGCGGGGAGGGATATTGGAAATCTACGCGTCGCGTTAGAAGTCAGGCCTACTCTTGAAGCATCTTCCTACCGTATATTTAACCCGCACTTTGGCAGGTTTCTGCGGAATAATGACTGGATTGTGGTTGACGCCGACAATAACAACACCGCCCCGGCCACCGTATTTTCAATTCTGAGCCTAGGCGACGGGGTGTTCACTATTCGCAGTTTGTCCAACAACCGTTTCTGCACTCCAAACGGGGGCACCCCGTATTTAAGAGCTGATCAACAAACAATGACAAATCAAACAAGGTTCAGAATTTTAGAGCGCGTCCTGGAAAGGACTATCTCAAACATCGTATACCGGTTACAAGACGCAAGGATTCATCAGGTGCAGAACTTAGAGGTTACCACTGCTTTCGCAACAAATAACACCAACACACAAGACGAAATGACCGTCACCTTTTCGATAGAAGACTCTCACACCACTACTTTTAGGAGTACTCATTCGGTAACCCTTAGCGTCACGACAACATTGAACGTCACCATTATTCCGGTTATTCTCACGGGGACAATCGAAACAAGAGCTGAATATAACTTCACACAAGAATGGGAGGAGACAAGAACAAGAACGACTAAGAGATCACTGGAATACAAAGTGATGGTGCCGCCATTTAGTAGACGAAGGGTGACGCTCGTCTGTAGGGAGGCTGCTTGTGACGTGCCTTACAACTACACGCAACATGACCTTCTTCCCGACGGTAGACGGGTTAGTATTAACAAAGATGATGGGGTTTTTCATGGTGTCAACACCTTCGACTTTGACGTTGAATCCTCAGACGTCTTTGAAGATGGCCTCGGGAGAATGTATGTGTAACATACATATACGGCGGGATTGATGGATGTCCAAATAATAAAATACAGGTCCCGGCCCATCGATCTTATAAGCTCTACGTTTATATATGGTGCATGTGATAAATAATGAGTCCTTTCTGTAGACTCTTGGTGTGATAATTAATGTATTTCTGTCATTTGCTTATGCCAATAATATTATTTTTGTTTATTACAATGTTTTTGGTAATTAATTAGAGTTTTAGTATAATATAAGTTAAGAAACAAGAAATAAGATAATTACAAGCTAATCAGCCAAAAATAGTAGGAAGCTTTATATATTACTAGTCTTTAGTCCCGTCCGATGACCGGATAGTTTAAAAATGTCTAATAAATTCTGTTTCAACTGGGTCATACAATAATCAAGATTGGTTAATCAACCAAATAATGCTACTAAACAAAATTAATCATAGTTATAAACTTATACTCCATTAATCATGCAAAGCTCATTTTAGGATTTAAGAACTCTACATATTCCGAATTTCAAAACCTTTATTCCGCTTGCGACCCTTACAGACCAAACTGTTAAAGTTTCAGATTACGAAAGTTGCCCTTTTAAGGACAGAAACATCAAGCTGTGCTATTGAAGCTAAGGCAAGTGGTGTAGGATCAACATATCCATAGATGACATTCATTTGTAACTACAAACTTAATTATAAATATCACTTAATAAGTTCTCTATATATATATATAATTCTCTATCTCAAAGATGATGTGGCATATATCTGGTGTCGCCACGTCATCTTTTTCCTACGTGACGTTACCACGTTTGTTTGTCAGATTTTGACACGTAAGCTACCACATATGCAACTAACATTTATATTATCTTTATTAAATAAAATAAATTAAAAAACATGGTGTGGGACTCGAACCCACGTCTAATACTTCAAGTACGTGCCACAATAACCAATTCATCTATATTGGTTGTCGTTCTTTTTTACAAATCCCACAGTTAATAACATTTGTGCTCATCCATGCCATTCTCTTATCTTTTCAATCTTTTTGGTACCAATAATTTAAATCTCCATTGTCTATAAAACGTACTATTCAATTATCAATCTCGCTATATATGTATAAAATCCCAAAGTGATGAAGTGCTATACTTAGAGCTCGCCAAATCATATTTTTCCTACATGACATTCATATGTTGAACGTCTTTTAAACTTGACAAATCATCATATAGTCAACAGCCACATGGACATATGTTTTTATCAATTTTAAATAGAAAATTAAAAAGTCAATGATAAGATTAGAACTCATGATCTTTAGCTTCTAATGTGAAACTTAATGTTTGTTTAATATTTGCATAATAAATTTAATTGATATCGTTGTAGTTGGTTTGGGTAAACCTTCAACTTGGTAGTATAATAAAAGATTCACTTTTCACGTATATCTATCTGTATCCACATCTTTTATAGATTTAAATTGTATATTATTATTCTTCTAATATTTATTTAATAAAATTAGACACTAGGATTTTGATAATATGACAAGTTTTTTTTATAGTTCTATTCTAACTCACCCTCTAACTCATAGAAATATATTGATGAAAAATCATATATATTTACAATTACATTCCAACTCACATTTCACCTAACTAAATTATATTCATACGAAATTATATATCTTTACCCCCGTATTTTTCCATCAATTTCGAAAATCCTCACATTAACCCTTAATTTATATAACATCAAATCACTAATAGGAATTCCCTAATCGAGGTTTATTTTTTTTATATAGATATATTCTAATTATTTCTTTTTCTCTTTTAATTCAAGTTCACATTTTGTTTAAATCAATTATTATAAGTATGTATCCTTTGGTTATTTTGATTCATAGCCGTCAGAATAAAAAGAAAAACGCAAACAAAGCAATGAAAAGGAAAACATTTTTTCTCTTTAGTCTTGTGAACAAATTGGTCGGCGAGAAAAAGAGACAGACCTGTTTTTTTACATATATAGTTTTTAGCAAGAAACACAACTTACTATAAAAGAGTATGACATTTTTCTAAAATCATTTATAAATGTGGGGTAAGTTATAATATATATTTTTTTGACTTGAAAATTGTTAATCACTCTGACTTTTAATTGTTTTTGTTACATAATAAGTCGCTACAAATAATGTTGTCTTCATGGAAGTTTTGGCTAACTCAAATTGAATTTATGTTTCTATATACTTTATGTTGAATTCATTTGATTTACAACTTTTTTTGTAATAATAATGTTTAACACCTTTCGCTTTGTTGACATTATTTCTTGAATCTATATGAACGTCAATTTTATTATATATAATCATTCACCTCAACTTCTACTTAATGATTATTTAATCTATATATAATTTACAAGTAATTAACAAGTATTAACATATAAACGTGCAACGCACGTGACTAACCTAGTTCGTTACATTACCCGACCTTAACAAATACGAGTACAATATATAACTCGAAAACTTCAATAAAGAGACAACAAAGAAAGTTTGCTACATCGAACTTTAAAAAGATGACCCCACCTAAAAGATCATAAGTCCATAAGGGCACTCGGAGTGGAGGGTGGATGTCGGCCGTATCACCTTCATACCGGCGATAACACCGCCGCCACCCCTGAATTCATATGGCTCGGCGGGTTGTGGAGTGGACTTTAAAGCCGCTGGCGATAAATGGAGAGAAGGGGGACATGACCAATTTTGGAGGGGCCCACATCTCAAATGTATAGTTCTTCATTTTTAAAAAAAATAAATCTGTTCAATATAATATATATACACTCTCTGTGTATCAGTGATTCACCTCCATGCGAAAGCTTTATTTTCTTTTTTTTGTTCGTATAGTTATTTACAAAACAAACCCTATAATATTATATATTTACAGGTTTAGTTAGTTCTTTTTATATGTTAGAATTTAATTATTAATGAAGTAAGTTTGTTTTTTTTAAATATATTTGTTTTAAATAATTTGTTTAAATTAATTAATGTAATGGATTTTTAAGTTTAATGTAATAGTATGTTTAAATCAAAAAAAGTTGTTTAGTTTATTTTAAAAAGGAAAAGTAAAATAAAAGATTTGGGAGGGTTGAAAATGGTTGAAAGGTTAAATTGAGCTGTAAGGATTTTATTGGTTGATTTTAATAGGTTGATAACTTCAACAACCCCCACCCCCAATTATATTTACAGGTTTAGTTAGTTCTTTTTATATGTTAGAATTTAATTATTAATGAAGTAAGTTTGTTTTTTTAAAATATATTTGTTTAAATTAATTAATGTAATGGATTTTTAAGTTTAATTAATAGTATGTTTAAATTAAAAAAAGTTGTTTAGTTTAATTTAAAAAGGAAAAGTATAATAAAAGATTTGAGAGGGTTGAAAATTCATGGAGCGCCAGTAAAAATGGTTGGGAGAGTTGGTTGGGAGGGTTGAAAGGTTAAATTGAGCTGTAAGGATTTTATTGGTTGATTTTGCTATACTTAGAGCTCGCCACATCATATTTTTCATACATGACATTCATATGTTGAACGTCTTTTAAACTTGACAAATCATCATACGGTCAACAGCCACATGGACA
>CM067167.1:68270844-68289082 GCA_034093135.1 Erigeron breviscapus
ATAACAGGTTAATAACATCATGGATTGCGCATGCTTGGCTTAGAGTATAATAGGGAACCGATATGCTTAATGGGAGTTGATTAGGTGGAGGGTTAGCCGTTGGTACACCCTGTATACATACCTGGTCAATAACTAGAGAGCATATCGAATTCGGATTATACTTTAAATCACTCGTGTTAATGACTTGTTTTAGTTGCTTGTAATGAGATGTGTTTAATTCGAGTAATTGGTTTTGACGATGGTAAATTGTTGTGAACTTAGCACAAGAAAATGATAGATAACGATTAATTGAGAACTTTGATATACTGTCCTTAGTGTAGTAATGTGAAACACGTAGGGTATGTGGTATGATAACATGATATATGACGGTTAGTTGAGAATAAGTACATGTTGGCCTTAGTAAGAAACATAGAACATGTGTAGTGTGTCGGCGTTAAAACACTAACTAATAAGACGGCTAACATGAGAGAAACTTTGAAGCTAACCCCCGGGTCATAAACTCTAGAACTACTACTATTATTGGATTTAGTGGTGGAATGACATATTGACTAGTATGACTTAGTAACATATATGTTATGCATGTGTGACGTGTAAGTATGTAGGTATGGCCCGTAGTGGTCAAGTTGAGGTCGTAAATGCTTTTGTTGTAATTTGACTTAAAACATGTTGATAAACGGTTAGGATACAACGTGATAGATATGTTGATATGCACCCTAAGAGAGTATCAAGGTTGTAAACATCCTAGCTCATATGTATTATAAATGAATGATTTTCCAATACTAATAATGTTAATCGTAATCGGTGAACAGTAGGGATATGTTGCTTAATGGTATGTGAACTTAAAAACGTATGAGGCCTAGTTAAACTTGATTATATGCGGATTATGAGGTAATTGGTAATGCACGTGTAAAAGGTATTAGTAGACGGGCGATTGTAGGAATGAAGTCAACAAGTTAGTTTTATTGTATGATGTATTGACATGATTACATGAATTAAAGATAACCAATGGTAATGAACTTAACATGATAAAATAATAAGTAACAAATTTCATAGGATTCTAACACTCTTACCTTAGTCTAATGAGATGAAATGAGTATGTTATATGGTATGAGAGCATTAATTACTTGTGTGACTAATATGTGAGCATTGTGAGGCTAACTTTCGGGTCAACGCGTTACTTACTTTGTAGAAAATGGTGAGACCAAGAAGGAATGCGACTAGCCATAGCGATGAGCCGGATTTAGCAACCGTGATTGCCCAAGCCGTGGTAAACGCCATACCTACTATCGTAGCCCAAGTCACGGCAAGCCTTCAAAGAAGCAGTGAAACGCGTGAAGCTAGAGTAATTATGGACGATGAGAAGGTGTCGAGTAGAGTCTCATTAAAAAGGAAAGAAATCGGAGAACCTAGTGGGGCAAGGAAAGCGGGCAGGTGTGACCCCAATGGTCATAATAAGGGTAGGTTCAGGACGGCGATGGGCCCGGTGAGGAAAGCTTATGTTGGACCTCATCCGTTATGTGAAAGATGCAACAATCACCACACCACCGACGTTCAATGCAGGGCGTGTTTTAATTGCAACCAAGTTGGCCACATGTCCAAGAATTGTAGAGCCCCGAGAACGGGCCCAACGAACGTGGCTCCTATTCATGTCGTCCCTCCCCAAGGTAATCAACAGAAAGGCGAGTGTTTCGGATGTGGTAGTCGTGCACACTACGTGAAAGATTGTCCAAAATGGATTGGACAACAAACTGAAGTAGCAGAGCCGGTAAGGAAAACTTACTTAGGATCTCACCCCTTGTGTGGAAGGTGTAATCGCCATCACTCTCCCACTAACCAATGTGGGACTTGCTTTAATTGTAATCGAATCGGGCACGAAGCTAAGATTTGTAGAGCACCGAAAGCGACACCATTGAATGTAACGCCTCTTCAAACCATCTATCCCCAAGCTGACCACCCTCGGAGCCATCAAGGTGTTTGTTTTGCGTGTGGTAGCCCCGATCACTACAGAGATGCTTGTCCTAGACGGACTGAACCACAAGCCCAAGTGGCGGTTCCTCCCGATCAACTACAAATAGTCGTTTATAACCAAAGCCGTGGCCAGCAAGACCATCAAATTCAACCTCGTAGCCGAGCTTTTGCAGAGAATGGCAGAGGAGACCAAGGTGATCCTAACGTTGGTTAAGGTACATTCCTCCTAATGGTTGTTATGTTACTACACTATTCGATATCGAACCGACTATGAATCTCGTTTACTCTAACGTCGCTCCTTTGAGTTACATTCGTTCGTGTGTTTTGAAATTATATGTTTGCAATTTTGAATGTTTAGCGACTCACTAACTAAATTTATTCAAATACCCCGTGTATCTATCTCGACTCTAAAAGACGACAAAACTCCTCATTTACTTGGTGCCGATGATCTAAAGATTCTTGGCGAAAAAGTGAGTGTAATCTGGATGCCGCCGGGTAAGACAGTTCTAAAGTTGCGTAGTAGGGTTACTAGTGTAAAATATCTAACGGTAGGATTCTTAGGGTTCCGTGTAAGTCTTCCAACTTAGGCGTCCTTAGAGCTACCGTCTCAAGAGTCTGAAAAACTAACGTTGTCCCTGTTAATCTTGAGTCTCCCGAACGCTTTTCCGGGTGACTTATCGGGCTTGTCCCATCTCGATAGCTTAAATTTCGTATATGCTAAACTTCCCAACATCGCGCGCGTAGTCAAAGCCCTTATAGACTTCTGAGACGTGAATAAGCATGTAGTGAAAGACGGGAGAGAGATTGGAAGAAAAACGAATTGGAATGGACTTCGCCATGAAGTTGCCGACGACAAGAAATGATCACGATACGGCGAAGTCGGTAAAATGTGACAACCTGGCACATTAGTATGAAGGATAAATGGGTTAGGTGCACGAAGATTCGATTTCTGTCCTTCCAGATAAAGGGAGTCGCTTAACTCCAATTCAGGGAGCCATCCAATGAACAACGGGCACTCAAACCGACTTGAGACTTGATCAAAGATAATGTACTTACAACCATGACGGCAATCCTGTACAACGACGGTTGTTAAGCGAGTATTCGAATGTCACTAACCGAAACACTAAGCAGTAGAGATGTTATTCTCCACTGGGACGAACCAAGAATCAAAGAAAGCCAAGTAGCGGGTTAGGATTTCTAATAGGAATGACAAGAATAACTTCTCAAGTTAAGAGAATAGCCCAGCTAGCTCACATGCTAAGTAAGGAGTATGCCAATGGGAGGCTGAGACCGTTAGAGTTGAAAGTGGGTGACTTTGTACGTTTGAAAGTATCACAGTGGAAAGGCGTTGTACGATTTGTGAAGCGGGGAAAACTTGCACCAAGGTATGTTGGTCCTTTCAAGATTCTTGAACGGGTTGGGAAAGTTGCGTATCGGCTAGAATTGCCTCAAGAGCTTAGTGGTGTGCATGATGTGTTCCATATTTGTAACTTACGCAAGTGTTTGGCGGATCCCACACATCATGTGCCTATGGACGAAATTAGGGTTGATTCAAACTTGAACTTTGTTGAAGAGCCGGTAGAGATCATGGACCGTCAAGAAAAGAAACTCAAGAAGAAACGCTACACAATTGTCAAGGTTAGATGGAGTGCTAGACGTGGAGCCGAGTTCACTTGGGAGAGAGAGGATCATATGAGGTCGAAGTATCCACACTTATTTAATAATTAGGGTTTTTGTAGAATTTCGGGACGAAATCCTTTTAACGGGAGGATAATGTAACATCCGTGAATTTTGACCCGTTGACTTTTGTGTAATTTGACTAACAAACTTGTTGAATGGAATTGGGTTAATGCTTACGGAAGGATTTTGGTGTTTAAAGGGTTAACGTTTAGCTATTTGTCGGATTTAGCGGAGCGGGTGCCTACCCATTTGGACTATAGGCCGGCCCCCCCCCCCCCATTTGACCAATCATTTTCCTAAATCATTTTCTTTCTTTCTTTCCTTCCAATCTCTTTTCTTCACACAAAAATCAACTATTTCATAATCAAATTCGGGATAATCAAAGGTGTTTCAAACTAGATTAACTCAAGAAATTGCATCATCTTCATCATTTATATATCATATCAAAGATTAGAGTTCAAGAACAAGAAAATCTTCATTTTTAGTTCAAATTCGGGTTTGAGCATTTGTGGAAGAAATTGTAAGTTAAAACTACCTCATATCAGTCATTTTATGTTGATAAACATGTTTCTAGTAAAACCCAAACGTTTTGTGCCTTGAATCGAGTCAAAAAAATCGGATTAGAATCCCAGTTTCAAGCCGCTTGTACAGTAAACGCGTGTTAAGGTTTAAACGCGCGTTAGGGTTTAAACGCGTGTTAAGGTTTAAACGCGCGTTAGGGTTTAAACGCGTGTTAAGGTTTAAACGCGCGTTAGGGTTTAAACGCGTGTTAGGGTTTAAACGCGTGTTAAGGTTTAAACGCGCGTTAGGGTTTAAACGCGTGTTAGGGTTCATAAACTCGTGTTACTATTCCTGCTTTACGCGTCAGTTTTCAAACGTCAGTAACTTTTGAACCGTGAGTCCGTTTTAGTCGTATGACCTATCGTTGGAATCGTAAGGGAGTCTAGTTCTTGTAGTAACACTCTTTTTATATGAATCTTTGGTCATTTCTAAAAAGGTCGAGTCGAATGAGTTCTTCTCTTACATGTTAATGTTGGAAAGGCGTTTAGGGTTTGTGACTTGACCTAATTGTGCTAAAACAACTTGTTTATGATTGTAGAGTTGACATTATGATATATTGATGTATAATTATAGGTTGTGGACGTGTGGACCGTAATACTCGCTGTAATCTTATACTAGCTTCTTTATCGAACAAGGTGAGTTTCGTATCTCCCTACTCACTTGAGATCCGGGCTGAAAAGTGTAAACCTGGTGTGTTTATTTGTATTTATTGATTGATTGATTGATTGATTGAATGATTGGTTGTTTTAGTTGTTGGATTGATGTGATGTTTCCTTTCGTTTGATTGGTTAAATTGGTTGGAGTATTGAATTGTTGAGACGATTATCATGTTTGAATGGCTTAGTTTATATTTGTTAAGTATCTAGTAATATTAGGATAGATGTACATACATGAAAGTCGGTTATGCCTTTCGTCGGGTTTTAGATGTGGTGGGAAGGCTGCGGGTGACCCTATATATAAGCATCTGAGACTCGAAGAAGTAGAATCCTCTGAAGTATATGTACGTATAGTTGGTTTAAATTGTGGTTGGTGGCTTATGGTTGTCGAATGTTGATTAGTGGGTTAAGATTGACGATTATTGATTATTGGTTTATGGTTCATCATATGTTGATAGACTTGGTTGATATATTGGTTAAGTATTAATGGCTGATGTTGAGGAATGGTGATTATCGGTTTATGATTGACGATTATTGATTGATGACTCAGGTTTGGTGAATATTGATTATTGATTCATATTCATCGTATATCGATCGTTGGTTTATGATTATGCATTTACATTTGATTGTAAGCATTGCATACATTATTGTTGGACCCTCGGCAGGGGATTTGCCGGCATCCTGGTGCATAGATGTATGCACCCATTTTGGATGTAGTCATGACCCCGAGTATATAGACATATATAACTCGATGTTTTTGAGATACAGCCTTGTCCATAGCGATGGCAGAAGGGTATCGTTGCATTGGTGACCGGCGTTCACGCATAGGATAGGCATGTTGGCTTATTCATGCATTCCGGCATTTGCATTGATACTCATATCATTTATGCATTCCTCATTACACATTTACTTGTCTTGTGTAATCTTGTTATTGGACGATGTTGTGTTATGTAGAGGCTCACTGTAAGTCATGTCTAGCCTCTATTTTATATTGTGATTATTGTTGTTGGTTCTTTACGAACCATTACTACGAACTCACCAACCTTGTGTTGACTATGCTTAGTACACTTTTCAGGTAACCAGGTTATTCAGGACGTGGAGGTTGATTGTTTGCTTACTGTTGAACCCAGACTGGACTGATATGGATCAAGGATCCATTTGCCTTATGTTGCATTGTATTTAGGATTGATAGCCTTCTTTTGTTGTCATTTGTAATCTGATGTTTACTTGCTCCTGTTGTATTTCGTTACTTGTTTATCGTTTGTATGGATTCACTGAATCCTCTTATTGCACTTAGTTGTTCTATTGTAATTCCACCTGGTGCTGTATGATTTCCGTGATATTTCGAGCCTCGGCTTGGGGTGTTACAGAACAGGATTTTGATAATATGACAAGTTTTTTTTATAGTTCTATTCTAACTCACCCTCTAACTCATAGAAATATATTGATGAAAAATCATATATATTTACAATTACATTCCAACTCACATTTCACCTAACTAAATTATATTCATACGAAATTATATATCTTTACCCCCGTATTTTTCCATCAATTTCGAAAATCCTCACATTAACCCTTAATTTATATAACATCAAATCACTAATAGGAATTCCCTAATCGAGGTTTATTTTTTTTATATAGATATATTCTAATTATTTCTTTTTCTCTTTTAATTCAAGTTCACATTTTGTTTAAATCAATTATTATAAGTATGTATCCTTTGGTTATTTTGATTCATAGCCGTCAGAATAAACAAGAAAAACGCAAACAAAGCAATGAAAAGGAAAACATTTTTTCTCTTTAGTCTTGTGAACAAATTGGTCGGCGAGAAAAAGAGACAGACCTGTTTTTTTACATATATAGTTTTTAGCAAGAAACACAACTTACTATAAAAGAGTATGACATTTTTCTAAAATCATTTATAAATGTGGGGTAAGTTATAATATATATTTTTTTGACTTGAAAATTGTTAATCACTCTGACTTTTAATTGTTTTTGTTACATAATAAGTCGCTACAAATAATGTTGTCTTCATGGAAGTTTTGGCTAACTCAAATTGAATTTATGTTTCTATATACTTTATGTTGAATTCATTTGATTTACAACTTTTTTTGTAATAATAATGTTTAACACCTTTCGCTTTGTTGACATTATTTCTTGAATCTATATGAACGTCAATTTTATTATATATAATCATTCACCTCAACTTCTACTTAATGATTATTTAATCTATATATAATTTACAAGTAATTAACAAGTATTAACATATAAACGTGCAACGCACGTGACTAACCTAGTTCGTTACATTACCCGACCTTAACAAATACGAGTACAATATATAACTCGAAAACTTCAATAAAGAGACAACAAAGAAAGTTTGCTACATCGAACTTTAAAAAGATGACCCCACCTAAAAGATCATAAGTCCATAAGGGCACTCGGAGTGGAGGGTGGATGTCGGCCGTATCTGTAACAGCCCAAGCCGAGGCTCGAAATATCACGGAAATCATATAGCGCAAGGTGGAATTACAATAGAACAAGAACTAGATGCAAATAAAGATTCAGTGAATCCATACAATACGAAACAAGTACCAAAATGCATAAGGAGCAAATAACCATCAAAGTTACAACAGAACATCCCGAAGATGGCAAATCGATCCTAAGTATAATGCAAAAGAGAAGGTCGATGAATCCTTGATTCATAGAGTCCAAAGCCCGGGTTTAACAACAAGCAAGCAACTAAACTCCACATCCGGGGATAACCTGATTACCTGAAAAGTGTACTAAGCATAGTCAACACAAGGTTGGTGAGTTCGTAGTAATGGTCCATAGAGAACCAGCGTCAATAATCACAATGTACGAGTAGAGGCTAGGCATGACTTACAGTGAGCCTCTAAGTAACACAATAACGTCCAACAACCAAGATTACGCAAATTAAGTAAGCGTGTAACAGGAATGTACAAATGATAAGTGTAACACCCCAACTAAGGCGGAACGATGAGATGTACAGAAAGTCGAGTATTCAAAATGAAGGATAATAGATAACATTCACCATAGCTTTATTTGATAAAAATAATTTTACAATGCACAAGCATGTGAACCAATTCCCAAGTACAATACGTCTACCATACTTGGATATTGAGTCCACGAAACAAATAACAAATACATGAGATGGTATACTACAATGATCAGGGCAGATTCCATTGCCCGTCACAAGGTTTGATCTTTGACTCCAAAGTGCAATGCAAACAATCATGATGCATATAATTCCTCAAAGCTTACGCTATTTCCTGAAAAGCATGAAGAAAAAGTGTCAACTACGAAAACGTAGTTGGTGAGTGCATAGGTTTGCAAGTAAACCTCGTTACATATCCATTTCAAAATAGTTGAGAAATTCATGGTAAATTATAAAGTTTTCATTTGTCACATTTATCGTGAGAGAAAAATATATCTATCGATTGATCATTCATCATACCAAAACCATTTGGTCATCAATACTTCAATATTGCCAATTTCAACAACCTTCAAGATTTCATATAAGGTCCAATACCCAAACCGTATGTTCAAACCATAATTTCCATCCATAATATAATATCAATACCTCTTGGTCAATGGTAAGACTACCATGACATAATTTGATGAGATTGTTCTTGAGCCACTACTAAGACCGGTTATGTCCCAATAATTAGATATATTGTCCCAAATGATAAGATAATGATAAGCACATGCTGTCAATCACGTGCATAAAGATAACCAAGGGTCGTGCCATGGAGACGCCCATAGATATATAGTAGTTAGAGCACCGCGAGGCCAGACTGGCGATGAAGGTGGCCACAAAGGCAGACCAAACATCCCACCGTTACCTATAATAGTGGATGAGGGGACAAATCCTAGTTGCGCAACCCTCTAACTACAGGCCTCAAATGAGTTAATAGTAGTGTACAGGGGACCACCGTTTGACAGTACTCAAGCTCATCATATAACATATAACACGTTGAACATACAATATAATTCCCATATCATTATCATTATTTCAAAGAATCATTTCATAAGAGAAAGTCATTTTAATTAATCATGCTTTTCACCCCGCAAGTAAAACATATAAAAGAGTTTGAAAGGGGGCTATGACTCACCTTGATATGTCGCATATTATATTCACTTATCCAAAATGGGTACTTCCCATCTATCGCTTCCTTGATCATATATCCGTCATATTCCTCAATCACATTCCAAGCCAAGACTATCCCTACGATAGGACTAATATACGTAAGTTCCTATCTTAAGCCATCACTAAGAAATGCCACTTTCGTTATGTTGTCATAAATTTTGGGATCCAAGTATATTGTTAATATTTACATCTTTTTGGTTGTAGAGAGTGTTGGTGTAAAAGGGTCACTTTCATTATACATGTAGTTATAAGTTGTTAGAATTTCGGTAGCTTGCCTTTGATTATCATGGTTCCCATTGTGTGCTTTGCTTGATTATAATATTTGACATTTGTAACTTCATAATATTAATATTTATGAATACTTTCTGATTTATAACTATTTATTTAATTTAATATCATTTAATTAATTATTTATTCATTTTCTTGATTTATTAACCAAATAATTCTTTAAAAATACTTTTAAGTACCTCACTTGCCTTTATAATTTGTGGCTAAATATATTTGGGTTATATTCTGATTATTATGCTTTTTAACTTAAAATATTGTGATATATATATTTATTTATGAAAATTTTCTATTAATTTAAAAATAGTTATTAATTGGTGATTTTCACTTACTTAATTATTTCTAAATTATATGACATTTGTTCTTTGATTTGAAATGATTTTACTCCAGTAGGTTTTAGTCACTTTCATCATTGGTTGTGATTATTTAACCAATTTCATGATTTATATAATTTATTTATTTATTTATTTATTTACCTTTTTAATTATCATTTAAATTTAATAATTAACGGAAATTCTTAGAAATCACCACATAACTTTTTGGCTAAAAATCCCAGGCTTTTTAGGCAAATTTTATCATGGGAAAAATCACATCAATTCAACCTCTCTTGTGTCTTGCTCATTTTGAGGATTCTAAGCTTATAAATCGTTTACCGAAATAGTGATTTTAGCCTCATTTTTCAAGCAATTCAAATGCGTCAAAATGGATTTTCATCCTTATTTCATTATTTACAGAAAGTTCATTAAATTTTGGTGTCTTAAGTCGTGATAGTGGTGGTGGTGTGATGTGTGCAAATTAAGGCTTTCGGTTAGTGCTTATATGAACCGAATTAGTGATTTGTAGGCTTGTCTTTGCCATTTAATAACCAAGTTAAGTTTTATAACTTTTATTTGACATATTCTCAGTAGGTTTATGATACTTTTTGTTACGAGATTGTTGGAGTTGATTAAGTTGCTAGATGGAATACGTAGATAAAGTTGAATATTGTTGATTAAGTCGATAGGCACACGTAGGATTGTTAATCATTCTTATGGGTATTCGATTGCTATATATTGTTGTTGTTGTTATATGCTCGACTGCGTATGATTCTTTATTAAGTTGTTTTAAATTGGCAATCATTTATATTAACCTGTGGTATATCTTACTCGGCTTTATAGCTGACACTTGTTCTTTTGTTGAAAATGTTGTGACACCTCAGGTTGATGCTTAGTTGAGATGCAGAGTAGAGTGAGGATGGGTAGAAGATACAGCTGAAGACTTTTACCTAGATTGCCTCATTTATTCAGACTCATTTATTATATCTCGTTGACTGTTATCGTTATTTGACTTATTATGGGTTTCATTTGATTTTGGTTGGATCCGACGAGTAACACCGTCATTTAAGTTGAACATTTATATTTTGGAAATGTAATAATTGATGGAAACTTCCGCAATACTCTGTGTTTTTAAGAAAAATTTTGAAATCCATATTTTTAAAGTTCGGTGTTACAAACAATACAAGTTTTTCAAATCAAAATACATCTTATCTGACCCGGGATGGACCGAATAAGGCGATTGATGAGCTTCATTCATAATAAGTGTTCTCAAGTTACCGAAAATAGGAATCCAAAGTCTTTCAACCAAGTATAGCCCATCATCACTTTTTCTTTCGAATTGTTGCTCCATGCCATCAAGGTTCTCATTTCCAAAGTTTTCTGGTAGGGTGGCTTGAATTTGGGCTTCAATAATCCGGTCACGAATATTTGGCCCCACCGTGAGGCTCATAGCTCTAGCCCGTCTTGGCTTTACTCTCTCCTTTCTACTCAAGGCATCGGCTACAACATTTGCCTTGCCCGGATGATAACGGATGTCACAATCATAATCACTAAATAGTTCAAGCCAACGCCTTTGCCTCATATTCAATTCACTTTGGTTAAAGATGTGTTGAGACTTTTGTGATCGGTATAAATCACACATTTGGTGCCGTAGAGATAATGTCTCCAACACTTCAAAGCAAACACAACCGCCCCCAATTCCAAATCATGTGTCGGGTAGTTCTTCTCATGCACCTTCAATTGACGAGAGGCATAAGCAATGACTTTACCCCTTTGCATAAGAACACAACCCAAACCTTGCCCCGAGGCATCACAATAAACAACAAAATCTTCAATTCCATCCGGTAGTGTCAAAATAGGAGCATCACATAGCATATCTTTAAGAGTTTGGAAGGCGTTTTCTTGTCTTTCGCCCCATTCAAAGTTTCTCTCCTTCTGAGTCAAGAGAGTGAGTGGTTGTGCAATACGGGAGAAATTTTCAATAAATCTTCTATAGTAACCCGCCAATCCAAGGAATTGGCGGATCTCGGATGGCGTTTCGGGTCTTCTCCAATTCTTGACCGCTTCAATCTTGCTTGGGTCCACATGAATACCATCCTTGCTCACTACGTGACCAAAAGAAAGTGGACCTCTTCCAACCAAAACTCGCACTTGGAGAATTTGGCATACAACTTCTCTTCTCTTAGTAGTTCAAGCACCTCACGCAAGTGCTCAACATGCTCTTACTTTGTCTTTGAGTATACAAGTATGTCATCAATGAACACAATGACAAACTTGTCTAAGTATGGTTGACACACCCGGTTCATCAAGTCCATGAACACCGCCGGTGCATTAGTCAACCCAAAAGGCATCACGGTGAATTCAAAATGGCCATACCGTGTGCGAAAAGCCGTCTTGGGAATATCATCTTCATGTACTCGGAGTTGATGATAACCCGAGCGAAGATCGATTTTTGAGAAGTGCTTAGCACCTTGAAGTTGGTCAAACAAGTCATCGATTCTAGGGAGGGGATATCGGTTCTTCACTGTGAGCTTGTTTAATTCCCGGTAGTCGATACACATCCTGAAAGACCCATCTTTCTTTTTGACGAAAAGAACAGGAGCACCCCAAGGAGATTGACTAGGGCGAATGAAACCCTTCTCTTGGAGTTCCTTGAGTTGAGTTTGTAGCTCTTGCATTTCGGTTAGAGCTAGTCTATAAGGAGCTTTTGCTACGGGCGCGGCTTCAGGGATAAGATTAATACGAAAAGTCAAGTTCACGAGTTGGAGGTAATCCCGGTAAGTCATCCGGAAAAACATCGGAAATCACAAACAATAGGAACGGTCTTCAATTCTACCTTTGTGACGGTAGCACTAAAGGCTTTAGAATTAGAGGAATCGGAGATTTCGCCTTGAACCCTAAGAATTCTACCGTTAGTCAAAGGTATCTTAACAACTTTCTCGCCACAATCAATAGTCGCATTTACCGCCGTTAACCAATCCATACCCACTATAATGTCAAAACTACCAATGTCAAGAGGCATGAGGTCAATGAAGAAGTCGACGTCTTCTAAAGTCAAGACACAGTCGCGAAGTATTTGACTAAGTCTAGTTAGTGACCCGTTTACCATTTCAATGTCAAGCACATAGTTTAGAGCACAAGGATGCACATCAATCAAAGGAACAAAGTTAGAGGACACGAGGCTATAATCGGCCCCGGAATCAAATAGAACGGTTGCATAGTGACCATTAAGGAGAAAGGTACCTGCTACTACGTTGGGATCGTTGCGGGCTTTATTTGCATTGGCCGCAAAGGCTCGGCCGCGTGGTTGCACTTGATGGCCTTGTTGTCCCCGGTTTTGGTTAGGCCCGACCATTTGTAGTTGGTTGGGGTGGACGGCTACTTGCACTTGTTGTCCCACCCATCGAGGACAATTATTACGATAGTGGTCACGACTACCACATTCAAAACATTCACCTCTTCGTTGGTTACCTTGAGGAGGGACGACCCGAACAGGAGCCACATTCATTGGGCCCGTTCTTGGAGCTCTACAATTCTTGGATTCGTGCCCAACTTGGTTGCAGTTAAAGCATGCCCCACATGGAGCATTGGCGGGATGATGCCTGTTGCATCTCCCACAGAAAGGATGAGGCCCGGTATAAGGCCTCCTAGCCGGTTCCACCGCCGCCATTACCCTACCCCTATAAGCATTCTTGGGGTCAAACCTTCCCACTTTCTTTACCCCACTCGACTCTCCCACTTCTTTCCTCTTGTTTGTTGAGGATTTGCTTAAAACACCGCTTCTCAACAAATCTTCAGTCACACTCCCGGCTCGGTTAACAGCATCGGCCAAAGAAGTAGGCATGTTAGAGTTTACATAAGATCGGACTTGAGGATTCAAGCCCAATACAAACTTCTGGATGGCCTGAGACTCGGAACCCACCAAGTGAGGAATGAGGGTAGACAACTCTTGAAATCGTCTAACATAGCTCTTGTAATCGGCTCCCTCCATGTTGAGATTAGCAAACTCAATGGTCAAGTTTTGTAGTTCATAGGGAGGACAAAACTTTGCCTTCACTTTGTCCTTGAAATCGGCCCATTCCAAGTTAATAGTCCGCCCCAAAGTTATCTCTTGGTTCCACCAACTCAAGGCGTCATGCCTAAACATGCCGGATGCATAAGAAATCCGGTCGTCGTATGTGCAATGACTTCTTTCAATCACTGCCTCAATCTCTTCAAACCACCTTATACACTCAGTGGGACCGCCTCTTCCATTAAACTCCGGTGCTCCACAGCTTTTGAAGTCCTTAAATATACACCCCTGTCGGTATCCCCCATATTGATTATACATGGGCATGCGGTTATCAACTCTCACTGGTTCCTCTTCTTCGTTTTCTACGTCCTGAGGTTGAGCATTTTCATTATTCACATTTTCTGGGGCTTCATTGTTTGAGCCACATTGTTCTGCCCAAGACTTGCCGTGACTTGAGCAATAATGGTTGGCATGATATTGGCGATCGTTTGAGCGATCACCTCAACCATGTTTGGCTCAGGAGCTTCACCACGACCCCTGTGAGTCCCAAATATAGATGGCTTAAATACCCGACTGGCAAGTAATTCTAACTGGAAGATGACCAGTTCAGAATACGATCCAGATATGGATGAACAATACGATAGAGGTACTGAAAGTAAATGCAAGAAACAATAAGGGCTGAAACTATATAATAATATGTATAGATCAAGTATGTAGCATTGAGACACAATGTATTTTTCAAGGTATTTGATTTATTGATATATAAACAATACAAAGGTTGTTGCGGAACAAAGATAAACACCCAAGTGTAAATATCTAAACAACCTAGAAATACAAGTGATCTAATAACTTGGAAATACTCGTAAGGATTACTTAGAGTATATCTCACAAGTTGCAATGCCAAAGTTTCAATCCATTTGCAAGTTGTGAGAAGACTTATATTTATAGACCAAGTCCATGATGACGTGGACCAGATCGTACAAATATGGTTGGGTGTATTTAAGGAATTAAAGCTAATTCCTTACATGTGTACTTTTAAGGTTTAGGTATATAAGTTGTTGATGTGACTTATCAAACCTTATTCCCAACCTTTACTTTACCTTGTACTTTAATTAATAGTTAATTCTATTAACCGGGTAAAGATATGTAAAGTAAAAAGTCTTCCTCGTAATCAGTGTAAAAGTGTGTAAGTACTTTTACACTGAGATACTTCAGTCTTCGATCAGGTAGAATCAGTTTCTGAGCTCCACATCTGAACTGATTCTTATTCTTCAGACTTCAGTCTTTGACTTCATTCTGAACGGTTTCTGATACGTTGATCTGAACTGAAGTGAAGCTTCAGTGAACAAATTCTGAGCGACCTCAGAATTCTATACAAGTATTCTTCACTGAGCTTCAGCTATTTCTGAACAAATTATACTTGGTCGATTTTCGACCTAACAAATTCCCCCTATTTGTTCTGAAATGGTGCATGCATCTCAGACTTCTATCTATACATGTTTGTAAGTCTGAAATGCAAGTTTTTGTTTAAGTTGTAAAAAAAAAAAATTCTAAGTACATCTTATAGATCATTGATGTATCAGAATTTTTACTTGTGGTTTTTCTAACTTAAACCTATCATCTACTTATAAGCTACAAAATGTAACATATTTATACAAACTGAAGTGTTTGTTACATTTGCAAGTATTTATACAAGTACATGATAATCTGAAAAAGAAACTACTTCTTAGCAGGCCTTGAACCAGAAGGTGCTTCAGTAGGTTTCCTCTTCAGTGGAGAATGATCCTTCTTTCCAAACAATCTGCCTTCAATCTCTACCTTGGCCTGCATCTTTTGTTGTATTCTTGATAACCATGCACCAATCAAAGCAGATTTCGGCTTCCCCCTCAGAATTTGGATCATCTCCCTATGCTCAGAAATCCCAAACTCGTGCACTGAAACTTGATTATACTCTTCAGCTGCTCTACCTTCTTTTTTTATCATCAAATCAAAGAGCTTCAATCCATCAGCTTTTGTTACCTCCATATCAACTATTTTAGCTGGATGAGATCGATGCTTCAGATAATGCTCATATTGATCCTTTTCATGCTTTCTTAAGTAGGGTCAGAATTTCATCTAACTGCTTGGACTGGCCTTTAACAACTTCTTCGAGAGTAGACACAGATTTCTGAACTTCTGCAACAGCTTGATCTACCTTCTCGGAAGTGTCTGCAGTAAGTTCTAAGACCATCCTTCTGACCCCATCTTCAACCTTTTCAGCCACATAAGCTGAAATCTGATCAACAAGAGTCTGAGAGATTTCAGACTTCAGCTTCTCAATCACATTATTACCAACGGAAGACCCAAGTTCTTTCTCATTGACACTTGGCCTTTTTACCAACTCATTCACCTCCTTCCCGACTGCCAGAACTTCTTGTTTTATCAATTCAATACCAGATGTCAAGTTCGCAACTACTGAAGCTTGCACATCTCTTTTGGCCAGTCTGAAGGCTTCCCTGATAGCTATACTGATCTTATTGCATGAATGCACCAGCTCATTTAGCTTCCCACCTACCAGTCCCTCATTTCCAGCAACCTTGGTGAACTCAGTTCCAAAACATCTGAGCACCCTTCATTTCAGCGATGGACGTACGGTATTGGCAGTTAGAGATTTAGTTAAGTCCTCCACCTTGATAAGTAGGCTTTGGACTTCGGCATTTTGTTTCTCTAACTTTGCTTCTACACTCAAAGGAGGAGGTGGTTGTGCAGAAACAGAAGCCACAAAGGGAATTCTACCAAGCCCATCCAATGCCTTTTCCAACTGCATTTCAGTTGGACTCTCAGATTCAGTATCAGAGTCCAACTCTTTCTCAATTTCAATATCATAATTGGTGGGCCTTGGCACTTTGTGAATTTGGGGATGTAAGTGTTGGAGTTGTGGATGAAAACGTGGTGATGAAACATAAGCAGGTGTAGAGCCGGGTGGAAAAAATGGATGTTGATGTGAAGTTTCTGGTTGGCGATATGGTTGTTCAACATTTTGGATTTCTGGGGGAGGTTGGACGTTTGCGAGGCTGAAGGTTGGCTCAGAATCAGAAGACTGATTCTCCTCCAGTAAACCCTCTTCAAACTCAAAGTCAGCAAAGGAATCAAGATTCCCTTGAGGTGGCTCATCTTCATCCCAGAGGTCAGTCGTAACTGCAGTCTGATCAGATATGCCCTGGTTCAGATCACTGGTACCTGAACCAGCTTCTGGTTCAACAACTGCTACTGCAGATGCATCGTCACCAGATTTATGGTTGGCTCAGCCATAGCTTCATCGCCAGAGATAGTAGACACGGGGATTGCCTTAATGATTCTCGTACCGTCAACAAGAATCACTTCATCGGCCGTAGAGTCTGGAATTTCAGTCTCAGGTGGTGTCACACCAAAGACTTCATCAATTCGTGCTGCAGAAGAGTGTGAGATTTGTGAAGTTTCAGGGGGTGCGCGTGCAGACACGGACTCTATTGTGTGCTGGGCGGACACACTAATATTTTCTTCACCATCTCCTCCTAAAGAAGTTTTGGAGATGGCTGCTTGTGGGTTTCCCTTTAGACTCGATTCCTCTGGTTCTTGTTGGGAAGATCCAGAGGGGTTTGCTTCGGTACTAGTGTCCTTGGGCTGTGAGGACTTCTTAAATTTACGTCGTTTTAAAACGCCCTTTGGAGATCCTGAGGGTTCTTTTGGGAGATCCTCAGGTTGGTCAGTGGATGAGGGAGGTGGTGGTTGGGTAGAAGAAGTTGCTGGGGGTTTAAACAACTTCAACATTTTACCACCAGGTGCACCAATGGGTCTCGCATTCTTTTGCGACCCGCTCGGTGACCTTTCTGAGCCAGCCGGTCGTGCTTTTTCAGTTTTATTAATTACCTGAAGCATTGCAGCGGAGAGTTCTGGTTCTGGATCTGAAGTAGAAAGCTTTGATAGATCCCTGCAGAACTCTGTCGCCGAAGATTCAAGCCCCTCAAAGTGATACGCATCTCCAAGCATGCTTATGAAGCAAACGCTCAGAAATCTATGGAATGAGATATGTGGACTTCTTTTCCCTTTTAATTTTGCTACCAGCTGAGAGAAAAGTATCTCAGCAAAGTCCACCTCAATCCCATGCCACAAGTAGTACCCTATTTCTACTTGTGTCAAGGAAATCTGGTCCAAGCCACCATAATTTCCTCCAAGGCACTCGACAATCTGAGTCCAAAAATATCTCCAACAGTTTCCAAATCCAGACAAAAAGATGTGTCCAGATGTCTCTCAGATTGCCATCTGCATCAACCATGTCATTATGACCAGTGGCCAGCAGAACTTCCCTGAAATTAATCCCTTTGAGCTTTTAGCATAGGCTGAAGAGGAGGGAAGGTAGTTCAAATGAAGGGCCTCCCGAAACCCATCAAGTGAAAGGATATACTGCTTTGTGCCTTCATGTAAAGAAAAAGCAATGGACTTTTCATCCTTGCTAAGAGTAGCAGTATACCAAAATTCAAGTAAGTATCGATGATACATTACCTGAGGATCAGCAGTCAAGGCGTAATGGAGAGGGGATTGTTCAAGAAATGTATTTATTCCCATTGAAATCTAA
>CM067167.1:68290082-68302188 GCA_034093135.1 Erigeron breviscapus
GGAGTGTCAAGGGATGGCTTCTTGTTGATTGCAGCATTTGATTCATCAAATGTTACATGAATTGACTCATGGACCTTCTCCAGTCTCTTGTTATAGACTCTGAAGGCCTTGCGAATGGCCGAATAGCCTAAGAAATACCCTTCATCAGCTTTGGCATCAAATTTGCCTAGCTGACTGGAGTCGTTCAGGATGTACATTGAAATGGTAAATGGGTCACTAACTAGAATTAGTCAAATACTTCGGGAATGTGTCTTGACGTTAGAAGATGTCGACTTCTTCATTGACCTTATGCCCCTTGACATTGGTAGTTTTGATATTATAGCGGGTATGGATTGGTTGACGGCGGTGAATGCAACCATTGATTGTGGTGAGAGAGTTGTTAAGATACCTTTGGCTAACGGTAAAATTCTTAGGGTTCAAGGTGAAACCTCCGATTCTTCAACTTCTAAAGTCTTTAGTGCTACCATCTCAAAGGTAGAATTGAAGACCGTCCCTATCGTTTGTGATTTTCCCGATGTTTTTCCGGACGACTTACCGGGGTTACCTCCGCCCCGTGAACTTGATTTTCGTATCAATCTTATTCCTGAAGCCGCGCCCATAGCAAAAGCTCCATATAGACTAGCCTTAACGGAAATGCAGGAGCTACAAACTCAACTCAAGGAACTCCAAGAGAAGGGTTTCATTCGCCCTAGTCAATCTCCTTGGGGTGCTCCTGTTCTCTTCGTTAAAAAGAAAGATGGATCCTTCAGAATGTGTATTGATTATCGGGAATTGAACAAGCTCACCGTGAAGAACCGATATCCCCTCCCTCGAATTGATGACTTATTTGACCAACTTCAAGGAGCTAAGCACTTCTCAAAAATCGATCTTCGCTCGGGTTATCATCAACTTCGGGTACATGAAGATGACATCCCCAAAACGGCTTTTCGCACAAGGTATGGCCATTTTGAATTCACTGTGATGCCATTTGGGTTGACTAATGCACCGGCGGTGTTCATGGACTTGATGAACCGGGTGTGTCAACCATATTTAGACAAGTCTGTTATTGTGTTCATTGATGACATACTTGTATACTCGAAGACAAAGGAGGAGCATGTTAAGCACTTGCGTGAAGTGCTTGAATTACTAAGGAAGGAGAAGTTGTATGCGAAATTTTCCAAGTGTGAGTTTTGGTTGGAAGAGGTCCACTTCCTTGGTCACGTAGTGAGCAAGGATGGTATTCATGTGGACCCAAACAAGATCGAAGCGGTCAAGAACTGGAGAAGACCCGAAACGCCATCCGAGATCCGTCAATTCCTTGGATTGGCGGGTTACTATAGAAGATTTATTAAAAATTTCTCCCGTATTGCACAACCACTCACCCTCTTGACTCAAAAGGAGAGAAATTTTGAATGGGGCGAAAGACAAGAGAACGCCTTCCAAACACTTAAGGATATGCTATGTGATGCTCCTATTTTGACATTAACGGATGGGATAGAAGATTTTGTGGTTTATTGTGATGCTTCGGGGCAAGGGTTGGGTTGCGTTCTTATGCAAAGGGGTAAAGTCATTGCTTATGCCTCTCGTCAATTGAAGGGGCATGAGAAGAACTACCCGACACATGATTTGGAATTGGGAGCGGTTGTGTTTGCTTTGAAGTGTTGGAGACATTATCTCTATGGCACCAAATGTGTGATTTATACCGATCACAAAAGTCTTCAACACATTACTCAAAGCGAATTGAATATGAGGCAAAGGCGTTGGTTAGAACTATTTAGTGATTATGATTGTGACATCCGTTATCACCCGGGCAAAGCAAATGTAGTAGCCGATGCCTTGAGCCGAAAAGAGAAAGTGAAGCCAAGACGGGCTAGAGCTATGAGCCTCACGGTAGGGCCAAGTATTCGTGATCGGATTATTGAAGCCCAAATCCAAGCCACCCTACCGGAAAACTTTGGAAACGAAAACCTAGATGGCATGGAACAACTATTTGACCGAAAGAATGATAATGGGCTATACATGGTTGAAAGACTTTGGGTTCCTATTTTCGGCGACTTAAGAATGCTTATTATGAATGAAGCTCACCTATCGCCTTATTCGGTCCATCCCGGGTCGGATAAGAATGTACTTTGACTTGAAGGAATTGTATTGGTGGCCGGGCATGAAGCGTGATGTGGCAAGGTATGTGAGTGAGTGCCTTACTTGCTTACAAGTCAAAGTCGATCACAAGAAGCCACCCGGATTGTTGGTACAACCGGTGATGCCCGAATGGAAGTGGGAACATATCTCAATGGACTTCATCACTAAACTACCGAAGACGAGAAGCGGCCGAGACACAATTTGGGTGATAGTAGATCGGTTAACGAAATCGGCTCACTTTTTAGCCATTCGTGAAACCGATAAATTTGACACTTTAGCTCGTTTGTACATCAAGGAAGTAATATCTAAGCATGGAGTGCCGATTTCTATCATTTCGGATAGAGATGCCCATTTCAAATCGAAATTTTGGGAAGCCTTTCAAAAAGCGGCGTTTACCCCAAACGGATGGGCAAACCGAGAGAACCATTCAAACACTCGAAGATATGTTGAGGGCGTGTGCAATTGATTTTGGTGGAAGTTGGGAAGACCATTTGCCGTTAGTTGAGTTTTCATACAACAATAGCTACCACGCTACTATTCAAATGGCACCCTTTAAGGCCTTGTATGGTAGGGTGTGCCGTTCTCCTTTAGCTTGGGCGGAAATTGGAGAGAGTCAACTTATCGGGCCGGAAATTGTGATTGAAACTACCAAGATAATATCTCAAATTAAGGAGAAGTTGCAATTGGCCCGTGAACGTCAAAAGAAGTATGCCGATGTGAGGCGAAGACCGTTGGAATTCGAAGTGGGTGAATTTGTACTATTGAAAGTGTCACCTTGGAAAGGCGTCGTACGATTCGTGAAGCGGGGAAAACTTGCACCAAGGTATATTGGTCCTTTCAAGATTCTCGAACGGGTTGGGAAAGTTGCTTATAGGCTAGAATTGCCTCAAGAGCTTAGCGGCGTGCATGATGTGTTTCATATTTGTAATTTACGCAAGTGTTTGGCGGATCCTACACATCATGTGCCTATGGACGAAATTAGGGTTGATTCGAGCCTAAACTTTGTTGAAGAACCGGTAGAGATCATGGACCGTCAAGAAAAGAAACTCAAGAAGAAACGCTACACAATTGTCAAGGTTAGATGGAGTGCTAGACGTGGAGCCGAGTTCACTTGGGAGAGAGAGGATCATATGAGGTCGAAGTATCCACACTTATTTAATAATTAGGGTTTTTGTAGAATTTCGGGACGAAATTCTTTTAACGGGAGGATAATGTAACATCCGCGAATTTTGACCCGTTGACTTTGTGTAATTTGACTAACAAACTTATTGAATGAAGTAATTTGGGCCCATTTATGATTTTATGACTAAGTGGTATGTTAGTCGAGTCGTTAATATGTCGTTTGGCGTTTAGTAGTGTAAATGATTGTTTATATGGCTTGTGGGAGAAACGGGTCGGCCCGTGGGTAGTCCATGACCCACCAGCCCCAATGACCCATTTCCCCCCCCCCCTTATCCTTTCCTTCCTTCTCCCTTCTCCTTCTATCTATCTCTTTATCTCTTTCTCTCTTCTCTCAAAAACTAGCAAAAGAACCAATTTAATCTCTTCACCATTTCTTGCATCAAACTAGTAGTGGGTCGATTATAACACAAGAATCTTAGCCATCTTAACCTCGTTTGCTTCATATCGAAGAATCAAAGTCAAGTTCTTACCATTTTATCCATTTGACCTAATTTCGGGTTCTAGCTCAAGGAGACGTTTTGGTAAGTCAAATTCATCCCATTTACTTCTATTTATACTTGTTCTAATGTTTCTAGTCGTTTTATGGGATTTCAAGACATGTTTATGGTAAAAATGGAAATTAGGGTTAGGGTTAGGGTTTGAATGATTCTTGAGTGATTGTGATGTTTTGGTTAAATTTGTGGGTTGGGTTATGTGTATTTATAGTCATTGATGTTTAGTAATGCTTCAAAATGGGTTACAAATCGTTTTGGTGTGGTTTGGGTTGAATTTGGGGGTTTTGGGTTCGTTTTTCTGCACTTGATGCTGCTGGTGTAGTTGCTGCCCAGTATGGGGCGTAACCTACGCCCCTTGGGGCCGTAGGTTACGCTAGTTGTTTTTCCTTGGGCGTAGGCTACGCCCATTTGGGCCGTAGCTTACGCTTATCCCCATCTTTAAATTGGACCTTACGCCAAAATGCTTCTGTCTACGCCAACTTTTACGCCAAAAATGTATTTTCTAGAGGACCGTAGGTTACGCCCCTGTTGACCGTACCTTACGCCCATCCAGACTTTGCCTAGCGTAGCTTACGCCCCTTGCCACCGTACATTACGCCAGTTAATTTCTGACCGCCGTAACCTACGCCCCTGTTGGCCGTAAGTTACGGCAGTTGTTTCCTGAAATGTTCCTTGTTTGACCTAGTTTGACCTTCTAGACCGTTTTACGCGCCGAGTCTTAATCTAATTCACTTCTTATCATATATAACATTGATTAAGAGTCGTAGAGGTCATTTGACGTCGAGAAGCACCTTGGAACCCTAATTAGGGTTTTGCCGTTTATTCAATAATTGCGTATTGTGTTTATGTGTGTTGATGCGAATGTATATGATCAATAATTAGGTGTTGGACGTGAAGCGAACATTGTACGGCGATAACTTAACCTTATATCGATCTTAGCTTTCATAACCAATCGAGGTGAGTTTCGTATCTCCCTACTCGCTTGGGATTCGGGCTGAAAAGTGTAAACCTGGCGTGTTTACTTGTATTTATTGATGTATTGTTGTTTGACTTGATTGTTGGATTGATGTGACGTATCTTTTCGTTTGATTGACTTGGGTTGTGTTTTCGTTAAGTATTACTTATACATTAGGATAGACGTACATACATGGAAGTCGGTTATGCCTTCATTGGGTTTTAGATGTGGTGGGAAGGCTGCGGGTGACCCTATACATAAGCATCTGGGACTTGAAGAAAGTAGAATCCTCTGAAGTATATGTACGCATAGTTGGTTTATATTGTGATTAGTGGCTCATGTTTTGTTGATTATTGATCGTTGGCTTTTGGTTGTCATACGTTGATTGACTTGGGTTATGTTTTGACAAAGTATTAATGGCTGTTGTCGATGAGTGGTGATTATCGGTTTATGATTGACGATTATTGATGGATGACTCAGGTTTGGCGAATATTGATTATTGAATCATATTCATCGTATATCGATTGTTGGTTTACGATTATGCATTTACATTTGATTGTAAGCATTGCATACATTATTGTTGGACCCTCGGCAGGGGATTGCCGACATCCTGGTGCATAGATGTATGCACCCATTTTGGATGTAGACCTGACCCCGAGTATATAGACATATATACCTCGATGATTTTGAGATACAGCCTTGTCCATTGCGATGGCAGAAGGGTATCGTTGCATACGTGATTGAAGGTCACGCTTGGGATAGGCATGTTTGCTTATTCATACATTTGGCACTTGCATTGATACGCATATCATTTGTGCATTCTCATTACGCATTTTCTTGTCTGGTGTAATCTTGTTGTTGGGCGATGTTGTGTTATGTAGAGGCTCACTGTAAGTCATGTCTAGCCTTTATTCTTATATGTCGATTATTGATGTTGGTTCTTTATGAACCATTACTACGAACTCACCAACCTTGTGTTGACTATGCTTAGTACACTTTTCAGGTAATCAGGTTCTCCCAGGGCGTGGAGTTTAGTTGCTTGGCTTGCTGTAAACCCGGACTATGGACCTCATGGATCAAGGATTCATTGGCCTGTCTTTTGCATTATACTTAGGATTATTTGCCATCTTTGTATGTTATTATGTAAACTTTGATGGCTAATTGCTCCTCTTGTATTTTGATACTTGCTTCGTTGTGTTTTGGATTCACCGAATCTATAATTGCATTTAGATTGTTCTATTGTAATTCCACCTGGTGCTATGTGTTTTCCGTGATATTCCGAGCCTTGGCTTGGGGTGTTACAAGTTGTTTGAAACTTTCAAGCAAGCATGTTTTGCATTAGGATTACTGGAAGATGATCAAGAATATATAAATGCCATTAAAGAAGCAAGTGAATGGTCTACAACATTTTATTTGAGGCAGTTCTTTGTTACATTGCTACTGTCAAACTCCTTGTTGCGGCCAAATATTGTTTGGTCTGAAACATGGCAATTCATGTGTGAAGACATTTTATTCAAACAACAACAACAGAACAATCTTTCAGGTAATGTAAATTATAAAAAATTACATTATCTATATATGTATACATATATATGGAATATGCTATGTTTTAAAATAATTTATTTTAGTTTTTTGGTTATAGGAATTGTTTTTACTGAGGAAGACTTGAAGAATATTGGCCTTGCAACCATTGAAGAAATTTTAACTCACAATGGAAGCACTCTAAATTTTTTTCCTGAAATGCCTTTTCCAGATATTGAATGTGCTACATCGTTCAACAATGTTCTCATTAGAAATGAATTGCAGTATGATAAAGATTTGCTAAAAAGAGATCTAGCTGTGTATTTAAAAACACTGACACAGGAACAGAAAGGTGTTTTTGATAGTATTATCAGTTCAGTCAATGAAGAAAAAGGGGGAGTCTTTTTTGTATATGGTTATGGAGGAACTGGTAAAACCTTCCTTTGGAATACATTATCTGCTGCAATTCGATCAAAAGGTGAGATAGTATTGAATGTGGCATCCAGTGGTATTGCATCGCTTCTATTACCAGGTGGGAGAACTGCTCATTCAAGATTTCTAATTCCGATCAACATTACTGAGGACTCTGTTTGTTCTATTGATGCAAATTCAGATTTAGCAAATTTAATAAAAAAAAAACCAAATTGATAATTTGGGATGAAGCACCAATGATTCAAAGGCATTGTTTTGAAGCATTAGATCGTTCAATGAGAGACATTTTAAGATCAAGTGATACGAATAGTCAAGAAAAGGTTTTTGGAGGAAAGGTTGTAGTGTTTGGAGGTGATTTTAGGCAAATTCTACCAGTTATTCCGAAAGGTACACGCAGCAACATTGTTAATGCTTCTTTGAATTCTTCGTACCTTTGGGATCACTGCCAAGTTTTAAAATTAACAATTAATATGCGATTACAAGCTGGTTGTGATTCATCAGAATTGGAAGAAACCAAGAAATTTGCTGAATGGATTCTGAAAATTGGTGATGGTCTTCTTGGTGAACCTAATGATGGCGAAGCAAAAGTTAAAATTGTGAGTCCCAAATATATAGATGAATAACAAACCCGACTGGCAAGTACAACTGATCTTGATGGACAAGTTCAGTTTACGATCCAGATATGGATAATAAGAAACAATTGACAATATAAAATGCAAGAACAAATGGCAGAACTATATAAAGATATATATAAATATAATCAAGTATGTAGCATTGAGACACGTTGTTTTTAATGTATTTGATTTATTGATATATAAACAAATACAAGGATTGTTGCGGAACAAAGATAAACACCCAAGTGTAAGTATCTAAATAATCCCGAAATACAAGTGATCTAATTGACTTGGAAATACTCGTAAGTTTACTTAGAGTATATCTCACAAGTTGCAATGCTAAAGTTTCAAGCCTTTTGCAAGTTGTGAGAAGACTTTGTATTATAGACCAAGTCCATGATGATGTGGACAAGATCGTACAAATGTGGTTGTGAGCATTTAAGGAATTAAACCATAATTCCTTACATGCTGCACTTGGAAGAGTATATAAGTCACTTGATGTGACTTATAGTACTAGGTTCCAAGCTATACTTTGTACCTTTTATTAATAGATAATCTATTAACTGGATAAAGGTGTAAAGTAAAAGTCTTCCTCGTAATCAGTGTAAAGTGTTGTAAATACTTTACACTGAGATGCTTCAGTCTTCGATCTGGTAGAATCACTCTTTTGCTCGCTTCTGAGATGATTCTTTTCTTCATACTTCAGTCTTTGACTTCAGAATGAATGCTTCAGATTTATTCGATCTGAACTGAAGTGAAGCTTCAGTGAAGGAATTCTGAGACACCTCAGAATTCTGTACAAATGTCTTCACTAAACTTTAAGCTATTTCTGAACAAATTATACTTGGTCGATTTTCGACCTAACAAATTCCCCCTATTTGTTCTGAAATAGTGCATGCATCTCAGACTTCTATCTATACATGTTTGTAAGTCTGAAATGCAAGTTTTTTGTTTAAGTTGTAAAAAATTTTCTAAGTACATCTTATAGATCATTGATGTCTCAGAATTTTACTTGTGGTTTTCTAACTTAAACCTATCATCTACTTATTGATTACAAAATTGCAACATATATATACAAACTGAAATGATAGTTACAAATGTAAATTCTTTACAAGTACATGATAGTCTGAAGAGAAACTACTTCTTGGCAGGCTTTGAACCAGAAGGTGCCTCAGTAGGTTTTCTCTTCAGTGGAGAGTGATCCTTTTTGCCAAACAGCCTTCCTTCAATCTCTACCTTGGCTTGCATCTTTTGTTGTATTTCTGAACAAATTATACTTGGTCGATTTTCGACCTAACAAAAATCCCCAATGATTTACTAATTACTGATAAAACCGATCCAGTTTCAGCTCTTATAGAATTTACTTATCCAAAAATTCAAGAGAGATTTTGTGATCCATTATATTTTCAGCAAAGAGCTATTCTATCACCCACAAATGAAACAGACAATTCAATCAATGAAAAGTTAATGCAAATGATGCCCGGAAATGAAAAGATCTATCTAAGTGCAGATAGCATATGTGAAACTGAAGATCAAACAGGTACAGCAGCAGCAGCTTTTCCACCTGATGTTTTGAATAAGCTGAAGATAGCAGGTTTACCAAATCATAAATTGGTATTGAAAGAAGGTATACCAATTATGCTTCTAAGAAATATTGACCAGGCAAACGGATTGTGTAATGGTACCAGATTGCAAGTTTTGAAACTTGGGTTAAATGTTATAGAGGCTAAGATTATAACAGGTACTAATGTCGGTTTTCGTACATTGATTTCAAGACTAAAGATTACACCAACAGACAAAAGCCTTCCAGTTAAGATGTGTCGAAGACAGTTTCCGGTTGCAGTTTGTTTTGCAATGACTATTAATAAAAGTCAAGGTCAATCTCTTGACCGAGTTGGTTTGTATCTTCCTCGTCCTGTATTCAGCCATGGACAACTTTATGTTGCAGTCTCAAGAGTCAAAAGCAAAAAAGGATTAAAAATTTTGATTGCAGATAAATCAAACAAGGATGATAATACTACCACTAATGTTGTTTTTAAAGAAGTACTTCAGTATTTGTGATTCTTTTTTATGTTATGTATTTCTTTAATTATATAGATATATTATCGTTGTTCTTTAAGTGGATTTGAATATCAGTCAGTTTTAAATACTCCAGAACAAATTTAATAAATTTGCTATTAGAAGATTTTTGTTGTATATACTTATGTAATATTAATCTTGTTTACCAACAATATATATTATCCTAACCTGATAGTAAATCTTTTTTCTATTCAATAATCTTTTAGAAGATTACTTAGTGTTCCGATTATTTGATTTTTATTCTAACCTGATTGTAAGATTAGACTGACTGTGTATAATAAATATTTTGTTCAATTAGTATTGTTATATCTGTGTAAAAAATTTATAATTAATTATAAAATAATGAAATAATATATTATCAAATTTCATTACATTTATAAATAGTTACACGAAGTTTTGGTACAGTTAGAGATAATCAAAATTAAAAGACAACAGATTAATACAATACTAATTTTCCAAAATTTGACTTCTGCTTCCTTCAATTTGTAATTTTCTTCAAGTCTGTTTTTTGTCCTTAACAAACCCGGTATTATGTCTATAGATCTTCGACACATAGGTGGATCTACCCATGCAAAAAAACCACAACTTGTTGCCTGAAATATTATAACATTAAAAGGATAAAAAAAATATTTAAAAACTTATAAATATTAAATAGACATACCTGATTACAGCAAAAAAAACGTCTTCCTGGATTTGCATCTGTCCAAGAACACCGAACTACAGTTGCAACACCACAGAAACAATTAACAACCATATTGAAGAAAGATATTTTTTAAGTTTTTGTTCTAAAGTTGGTGAAACAAGCTATTTGTGGTAATACTCTAAATGTGAAACTTCAATAAAGCTATATAAATAGTCTGGCTTATACTGTTCATTCTATTTTATTTATTAATTTTATATATCATTCCTGGTATTATCGTGTATATCATAGATATTAAAGTGAAAAAAATACAAATAAATAAATATAACATCTTTAAAAAAGTTATGATAAAATAAAGAACCATAAGACTGTACACATGTTATAATTAGATACTCTTTAAAAAAATTGAGCAAGATTCATGTCAAAATGTATTATCTTGTACAAAAAAAAATATTACGAATCTTCGAAAATAATCAAACCTGGTTATGTATCAAATCAGATTAATCATCAGTCTTTTCAACAGATATCATATCTTTCAACAGATATTAACAAATTTATTAATATTATATCAGAGCATATATATTAATATTTTTTAATATTTTTATAAGATAATATTAAGTTAATTGATATGGTAAAACAAATATTTTTGATGAGTTAGATACTTAGATGTCATACATTTTAAAACAAACATTATTCACCATACAATATATAAGACATTATTACAAACAAAACAATTAAGATAATTAGATTAACAGTTAACTTAACTAATATTATAAAATTTCTTTCAAATTACTTAGTTTAGAACTGCCAATCCTAGACAAATCCCTTCATAATTGAAAACATCTAAGAGGAACACCTTCTCTTCTTTCAGGTAGTTGAACATCAATGTATATCCAGGCAACACATGATTATTATAACACAATCTTGTCCAGTTCCTCCCTTGAAAACCGTTAGCAAACCACATACCGCTATCATATCTGTTATTCATATCAATAGATCCATCTACATATTCCCAAATAATTTGGACATTTGCAGCAACTTTACTTCCAATAATATATACTGTAGTTTCTGGTAAAATGTTTGTTTCTTCATGCAAATCATCAAGGAACATTATCGGAATATACTGTATAAATAAAATAGTCCAAAAATTATTAGTAATAAAAATTAATTAATCTTTAGATTTATTAACCAAAAAATTATCAATTTACCTGTTCGTGAATTGTGTCTTCCATGGCTTCAATAATACATCTGTTATACAACTCTTCACCAAACTCATTTTCAAGAATTTCTAGACCAATTTCATCAAAGCACATAACTTCAAATGTATCTTTTTCCACCAACTTAAAACATATTTTAGTTGTATCTTGTTTCATTGATGTCTCTATAAAGATTCTCCAATCGCCATATTCAGTAATCTTAACACGACTACTACCGACTTCTTCAACACACATGTAACACCCCAAGCCGAGGCTCGGAATATCACGGAAATCATATAGCGCAAGGTGGAATTACAATAGAACAAACTAATTGCAAATAAGGATTCAGTGAATCCATAACAATACGAAACAAGTGCCAAAATACATAAGGAGCAAATAACCATCAAAGTTAACAAAAGAACATCCGGATGATGGCAAAACGATCCTAAGTATAATGCAAAAGAGACGGTCTATGAATCCTTGATTCATCAAGTCCAAAGCCCGGGTTAAACAGCAAGCAAGCAACTATACTCCACGCCCAGGGATAACCTGATTTCCTGAAAAGTGTACTAAGCATGGTCAACACAAGGTTGGTGAGTTCGTAGTAATGGTCCATAAGGAACCATAGACAATAATCATAATGTACAAGTGGAGGCTAACATGACTTACAGTGAGCCTCTAAGAAACACAATAATGTCCAACAACAAGATTACACAAGTACAAAAAAAGCGTGTAATAAGAAATGCATAAATGATATGAATATCAATGCAATGCCATATGCGTAAGTAAGCCAAAATGCCTATCTTATGCGTGATCTCCGGTCACCTATGCAACGATACTCGCTTGTCATCACCATGAACAAAGCGGCATCTCAA
>CM067167.1:68303188-68343167 GCA_034093135.1 Erigeron breviscapus
AGGATTCGGGGTTACAGTTAGCGAAAAAAAGCGAATATTCATTAGGATAAGTAACAGGATATGATTTATTGAAACTAGAATGCCGCGGTGGCGATAGTTCACGGAAAGTGAATAATAGAGATATAAATTGAGAATCTACAACACAAAAGTTAGGGTTTTGTTGAAGTTCTAAAAGGACCTGGATCAGTGATTCTTCTGATAGAAGGAAGAATCCGAGACGTGATAGATCTGGATGAGGTAGCGCTGATGTGACGGAGACGCCGGAGATCTCGACGGAGACGAAACCGGTGTGTGTGAATCCGAATTTTTCAAAGAGGATCATTGGACGGTTATCGGATCGGATCTTTAGTGATTTGATCTCCGCCGTCGCCGGAGAGATGACGCTGAGGATAAAGAGGAGGAGCACGGCGACGAGGATCTTCATTGTTTTCCGGTGGTGGTGGTGTGAGAGATTGGTGTGTCAAAAGCCTGAAAGGTGTGTGAGTTTGTTAGGGGGGTGAAATTGGGAATATAGATATAGATGAAATGTATGTATAGGAGTGTGAGACGTTTGTTACGATGGATGTATATTTTGGTTTGAGGGGTTTGGTGGTGAACCTGAGCCGTTGGATTGGGATGTTTTGACAGCGTGGCTGATGATCGATGTACTTTAGCCAGATCTAGAGATGTTTTGTTACTTGAAAGTTGGTTAAGTTGAGGTTGAATCATATCACGGTTCTGTGAAATTATATGAGAAGCGTGTTATATGTGTCGTTTTTTCTTATCTTCATTTCTGATATTTAACCTATTAAACATCAAACATTAAAAACATTGATAGTAACTCCGAAATTTGATAGATCGCTAAAAGTTTTATCGCTATTTTAAAAATGTTATTATTTGGATATTTAGCTATGAAGAATATCTCTAACGGTGCAATTGAGATATAACACATGAGTTTATTCATCAACAAGTAAGAAGACTTGGTCTTGCAACATAATCGGACTTCTAGTTGATTTCAACATGAGGAGAAAAGACTCCAACGTTCATTTGGCCAGTCAAGATACTCTCCAACGTTTCAATATGAAAACCCGGAAGATCCCGGATATCTCGCATAGTTAGTTAGTCACTTAGTCTATATAAATGAACAAGGTTGATCGATATAGGACACATTGCAATACGCTATTTCACATGCTTACTTATATACACACTCACTCAATTCTCTGCCCTCTCATCTTTTTTCTCAACTAAGTTCCATCATTGTAATCATTTAAACAATAATTAATAAGAGAACAAAGGCAAGGACGATTGCTTCCTCCCAGGGTTTTTATGCTGGTAATCCAAAAGGATTAAGGGCTTTTCCTCGATAACAAAAGTTTGGTTACATAACTGATTTAAGTCTTCAAGATTGATTATCTTAAGTAATTTTTGACCAAAACACCGATTAAGTTAATACACTTATTTTTTTTATTAAATATAATATTTAATGTTATGTGCATTTAGAATGGAGGTTTGTAAAGTTTAACCAAATAAGCATCTTATCTATGAAGTATAGTACAATGCTCAATGGTTAAAAGGACATTTTTCTTATTCAAGATGTCTTGTGTTCAAGTCTTGGGGTGGACATAACAAGTCCCTCTATAAGGATTTGGCTTGGGTATACCCATGTTCAAGTCTGATAGACAGGGTTTATCCCTATTAATCGTCGTGCCTTCGGGTGAATTAGTAGAGGGTTTTCCCCCGATCAAGTATTTGAAACACGCATTTATAATTTTATACTTTGAGGAAGCTGTATAGCGTACCCGGTTAAGACAACGCATACTAGACTTCCCGCTGTAAAATCACGATACAAAGTTTAAAACGAAATTCACATTTCAACAAAAAAAATCCATGAAATATAGAAAAAAAAAATTTGAAACGGTAAAAAGAAAAAAGAAAAACAAAAGTTAACTAAGCCAACAGACTTTTCGCTCTCCATTTTTTTCTTTATATATCTCACACTCACAATTCAAGATACAACTACATCTCTCTATCCCAAAAGGACAAAAAGAGTAATAAAAAAAAAAAAAAAAGGGGGAAAAAGAAAAGGAGGAAGATGGCGTTTGCAATGAGAGTGAAAGTAGCCCCAAATTCAGCGAATCTACAAGAAGCGAGAAGTAAAACATTCGATTTCTTCAAAGCAGCATGCCGATCTATTCCTGCTATCATGGAAATTTACAACCTATACGACGTCGCTAACCCTTCTCAGCTTCGTTCCACTATTGCTGCTGAAATCCGCAAGAACGCCCATATCACCAACCCTAAGGTATCATCTTTCTATCTAGATCTTTCCTTTCCTTTTCTGTTTTTTTATTTTATTATTTTAATCAATCAATTTATTGATTTTTAAGAAAACAACCTTGGTATCATTATCACTATTATATGTGGGTGGGTTTTGTATTATTCATGTTGCTCTAATAGGGTTTTTGGGAAGACCTGATAAATTTTTGAATCACGTAAATTTATTGCTTCCACGACAAAGTATTTTGACCTGATAAACCTTTGAATCGCGTAAAAAATATTGACAGAAGTTATAATGGGCATACCCATCTCTAAATCAATGGTGCTCCCAAAACATGCTTTGGGAATTCAGATAACATGGAAACCAAACTATATCTTTTACAATTTACCACATAATATCTTCACAACAAGTTTAAACATGATACCTAAGGTGAAGAGATTCTAATATATTTATACTCTATTACACAATATAAACACCATCAAACTTCTAGTCGTTTAAACCGTATATCAGAAGCCTGCCTAAATCATAAGCCGCTAACTGACCTTCTTCAAGCGGCATTCTAACATTTCTCCCACTTAGTACAAAGTCCAATCCATTGTGCTAAAGCAGCAACCTTCATACGCTATTACCAAACTCTCCTTAATACACCAATGCACCTGCAGACCTCCCTCTCTCTAAGTAATAGTAATTTAGAATTCCTTTCTTGCCAAATAAAGCAAAACAAAGACATTGGATGACACCCCAGACAGATTTATTTGCAGGCAAAAGACACATACATATTGCCAGTTACTTATTGGGGACAAAACTTTGCTAATAACACTCTCTAGTCTGCCCATTACCATGTTTTTCACTCATATTTCTCTAGCAAGATTACAGCAAATGAACACCTGATCATGAGGATCTATAACATTCTTACAAATGCACATTTCGCATCACTTCTTAGTTCTTAACCCCCAAAGCTGCATTCTATTCTTAATGGTTAACCTCTCTTCAATTGCTAAATTATAAGTTTGTCTAATAAGGGTATTATTTTTGTAAATACATGTAGCCTTTTGAGAGAGTGAATGGGGTTGACTATTTGATGAATTATCATTTGTATCACATCTTTGCATATGGATTAGCCTGAACTATTAGTGAATCTTTATTTGCTCAGTGGTTTTTGTTCATGTCACTTATGACTGGTGATGCATGTCAAAATGTGGATGGCTGGTAAATATGGTGAATTTAGGCACTACAATGGAGTGGGAATAACACTTTTTGGGGCGTAACTGCCTAAGAACTAAAATGATAAACTGGAATGTTAATTTTCATCATTAGATTATGCATATCTTTTTTGGTTATAATATCATATGGCTATGAACTTATCCAATAAGATATTATGGGCATATTAAATATATAAAGTAAGCGTCTAGAGGCTTGTAAATGTGTCGCAAGTTACATATTCCTGTCACTCAGTATATATATATTAAGTTCACCAAAGTGGCAATAGCCCAACGGTACCACCACCATGTGACCACATGGTCCCACAAACATACAGGGTTGACAAAATATACCGGGTATTGAAACTTGCCAAAGGCAAATAGAGAACTATATTTGTGATCCATGTGTGAGTAGGTGAGTCATCGGGCAGAGAGCTAAGTGGTGTGCCCTAGGGATGAGCAAAATTACCGAAATACCGAAACCGAACCGGTACCGGTACCGAAAATCGGTACTGATAGGATTCAGTATCGGTATCGGTTCTAGAAATTCAGTGAAATCGGTTCGGTACGGGGAAACCGATTATTAATACCGATTTCTAGTATTTCAATTTTTTCTGCAACTATTTCACGTTTAGCTGCAAGTTTTATGCTATTCTGCTAGTGCATATGTCCCTTTGTTTGATCCTTTGTAGCTTTACATGCTTAGTTGTATTAAGTCAGATTTTTTTATGGCATTAAAATTGGTATTATCTATGATTTAATTCCCTTCGTTCAATCAACAGAAAACTCATTCGTCCATCCCTTCATGATTAATCAAGTTCCATCTCTTGTTAGTGTTTAAATTAATTATGCAGGAATCTTTAAATTTTGTAATGGGTCGGTGGTCTTCTCCTTTTCAAATTTCAAACATATTGGCAGGTTGGAATTACAATCTAAATAGTTGTTGGCTACTCGTTCAGGGGTGGATAACTGGATTTTGAGTCGTAGCCACTTGGTCCGGCAGTGCTATCAATACTTGATGGTTTCCAACATTTTCTTATTTAGCAAACTTTTGTTTGAGTGTATGCTTGTTACGTGAGTTTATCGTCGAATTATGACACCAACTTGTTTTGCAAAGAAAACAGGAGAGAGTCTTTATGTCAAATTCGGTACATATAGGTATGGAACCGAAAATCTCGGTACCGAAACCGGTACCGAACCGGTACCGGTACCGGAAATTCGGTACGGTATTCGGTAAAGGGTTTGGGAGTTTTTCGGTTTCGGTATTTTTCGGTATCGGTACGGTTCGGGACGGTACCGATACCATCCCTAGTGTGCGCTTTGGGTACCAATGCGGTACATGGGATTAAGGTGTTCCCACCCACTTACACTTTTGAGAAAATATATATATATATATATATATATATATATATAGGGTAGAGATCCAGAGAGAAGGTTTTTAAGGAGAGAAGGGAGAGAAGGTCCGTTTTTTATTTTTTTTAGCTTGTTTTTTTGATTTTTTCACTTTTTTCACTTTTTTCATTCTTTTTTTAATTAACTTAATCCATAAAAAAAAAAAATTAAATTTTCTAACCCGAGTTAGTGAGTTATACATGTAAGGGTACGGTACGGGCTTCGCCCTTAAGGATATTAATAAGGGGTAGCTGGTGGGAGTGATAGGTCATAGAGGGTGATAGGTCATAGGGGGTGATCGGTGATGGGTGATCTACCTAACGGGCTTCGCCCTTAGCTATCATGGCTCCGCCATAGACTGAGAGGCTTCGCCTATAGCTTACGGGCTACGCCCTTTGAAAAAAAAATATTTTTAAAAATTTTAAAATTTTTATATGGAATTAGTTAATTAAAGAGAGAATGAAAAAAGTGAAAAAAAGAAAAAAAGTTCAAAAAAACAAGCTAAAAAAACTCAAAAACGAACCTTCTCTCCCTTCTCTCCTTAAGGTACCTTCTCATTTGATCTCTATCCTATATATATATATTAAGTTCACATATTACCCTTGTCAAAGTTGCACGTTTTTCGTGTTCCCTAAAATATTCATAATGTTTAACTTGCATCATATCATCGTTCCCTAACATGTCTTTTCTATGCAAACAATCGAGCTTTTAACTTTTAATATTATTATTGAACGTCTTGTGATATCCCCAAAAAGATCACAAATGCAAATAATACCTAATGCATTTGCCAAATTTAGCTTTACTCAAGGCAACTTATGAGAACTTTATTGGGTTGTGTTGCAGCATATCAACTAGTAGATCAGGAGGATAAATATATAATGAGTGCACCATGACTAGTGATATATCATATAACTGAAGGGCATATGGCCTAGTGGTATTGAGCCTCCCAAACAAATAAGAGCTTGTGAGTTCAAGTCCCCCATCGAGGAAAAATTATTGGATGTGTGAATATTTTTCTTTCACAAAAAAAGATCATAAAGTTTCTGATCTGGCATTTTATTTCTCTTAATTGCATTTCTGTTACCTGGTCGGAGAGAAAAAGTGTACTGTAGCTAATTTCTAAAAGCTTTATATTAGGTTATATTTATTTATTACACAAGGATTCAAGATACTTAGGTTATGTATTATTTACGAAGTACTAAGAAAGTTTGGCGAAGCAAAAGATATGAAAAGGAAGAGAATATTTGGTGCTTTTAATCGTTAAGGTTGTTATATCAATCGAAAATATTGTAACAGGTTGAAGTCATGTGCAGAGTAAGTGACTATCAAAGTTGTAGAGCTTCAGTGTTTAGGGGGTTTATCACTAGGGTTTATGGGATGATTTGCATTTTTTAAACATATGTTGGCCCCTTCCATATTTGGTCTAAGTTATTTAAGCTCCAACAGATTAGGTTTATCTGAAGAACTCCAGTGCTGTCCTTTCCTAGAACATGTTATTGAAAAAGTTGTGACTGGGTGAAGTAGTAAGTAAACCTTGTGATTCACGTTTGCATTAAGTTTTAAAAGTTCTATATGTTACTTGTATATCAATTGTAAGGCTTAGAAAATTCTGAAAAGCAACTGTCGGTCTGTCGTGACATTCTAGAAACAGCTAGCAAGAATGAAGGGGAGAAAAAAACTTCCTTTAACTTTATAATTCTACTATGCATTACATAATCATTTGTCACAATATAGGGCGGTGGTAAGCTGGTATGGAATTAAAGTGGTGGTAAGTTGAAGTTGGTAACAAGCACATCGAGAAAAACTCATCACACTGGAAAAATTGTAACATCAGTACTGCCCGAAATCACTTCTTACTGGAAGTCATCACACTTATATTTAGTAATGAAAAATAAAACTTAACACACACAAACACGTGGTAATAACCATGATGCTGCTGCCACGCCAGCCACCACACCGAGGCTGGAAAGCTTCGAGACGCTGAAACATGTCGTGGGGGTGGTCATCACGCTGGATAAGAGTCTTGTTCCGAGTACTCCAAATGTTTATGTTAAATGCTTAGGCGGACATATAAACACATTAAATTTGTATAGTAAGACTGCTTTAAATAATAACTACTTTAATTGCTTAGTGTGTTCTATCTATGTATATACCTAACAATGTATGTTGATCTCATCATTATTATTATTTTTCGTCAACAGCGATCTCATTATCATCTTTGCTTATGATTGTGCATCAATCACTATTGCTGAGCCTGTTTGTTTTATTACTCAAAGTATTGTCTAGATAAAGTTTTTGGACAGATAAATATAGTGTAGTATTCTTTGTTTTATGTGTTGAATAAAGGGTTTGTAAAAGGAAAAAAGTGAAAATTCAGTCAATGAGTAAAGAAATACACCTATGGCTTTTTGAGTTAAGTCATTGTTTATGGATTAAGCAAAAACAGACTCTAAATGCAATTTTCAATAATGAGCTTATGATTCTATATCAAAACAAAATATTGAAACTTCATTATTACTTTAATGGATGCATAACTTTAAGTCTGTTAATGATTGCCGCAGGTTATCGATATGCTTCTGTTCAAGGGAATGGAAGAGTTGAGTAACATTACAGAGCATGCGAAGCAACGACATCATATTATTGGGCAGTATGTGGTGGGTAATCATGGGCTTGTTCAAGATGTGGCCACCAAGGATGAGAACTTATCCAACTTTCTCAAAAATTTCTATAAAAGCAACTACTTCTAAACGCTTTCCATCGTACCTCCAGTGGCTGCATTATGTCTTCTATTGTATGTCGCATTCTCAAATAATATGTTATCTGACATAATGGATTACTGGTTCTTTCTTTTCCTATCTGAATAACATCCCTTTGTTGATTACAAGCAATATTGATAAACATTAAAACAAGGCTTTCTTGTTTGTTGCTTTGTTTTTCATTGTACTTGACTATATGTTCTTGCCAAAAGCATGGAAATTGAATCATTGATATGTGTTGCATGGAAATTGAATCATTGATGCGTGTTTGTTATTTTCTGTCAAGATATTTCATTACAACTAGTGGAGGAGCTATGTGGTGGCCAAGGGTGGCCATGGCAACCCCACAATATTTATAAAACTCTATATTTTTAGTACTATTTCTATGAATTTATTTAGTTTTAAGCTAATTGGCAACCCCAGATTAATGTAATTGAATTTTGTAGTTTAATTTTACACTTGTTAGTATTGTGAAAATCGTTCGGCGACCCCAAAACAAAAATCTTGGCTCCGCCACTGATTACAACAGGTAGTACGTAGTAGATTCAAAGAGTAAGCTTGTATGGATCTCGTGCTATGAGCCTATGATAGTGTCTCCTTGGACGGCAGAAATATTTCATTGATTGCTCGAAAAAGTTGAGCAAATACTGTAACTTCATTGTGTCGATTCCAAAACTGAACTAAACGAGTTGAAAGATTGTATGCGTGTACGTATAAGATGAAAGTCTAGTGGGTAAATATCTTGGATTGTTATAAGATGGAAAGTCTAATGGGTAAATTAAGGGATTTTTTTTTATTAAGATTATTATTATTATTATTATTATATATATACTAGTTTTAATACCCGTACAATGTACGGTTTATCTATATATATGTTATTCGATTATGTTATTTATAGATAAATTGAACATTCGAGCCGAGTAGGGTATTAGTTTACGAAATTTTGAATATATTAAACAAAAACTATACCACTTCGTATGTATTGTTTTTGAGTATTGGGGTAATTTCATGCATTAAAATAAGGTAAATCCTAGATTTATTTTCGTTACGTGAATTTGAAATTTATATCTTCTCCATCATGTGTTATCTAAATCACTTGTTATCTTTATAGATAACAATTTGGGGGTTTGGGGGAGGGGATGTTGGCTTGTAAACCAGGGATCGAATCTCAATTCTCCATGGTTTCGGGCATTTACCTCTTCGGACGTGCGGGCCGTGTTATCTCCCGTGGTCTCCATGGGTGCCATCGGGTTCCAACCTCTAGCATACTGCCAGCTTGAATGTCACTGGTAGGGTTCGAACCACTAATCAACTAACACGTCGTTTTAAAAAAAAATCACATAGAAATATTAGTGTACATCAAACACTATACAACAAATTATGCAATACTAAAACCATATGTAGATATTAGTGTACATACATGAACTATATGAAAACGGTAAGTTATAACTACAAATTTCAGATAAATAAAGATGCATTATGTATAGGTGCAATCAAATTTTTAAGTGGTTAAAAGAAAAGAAGTTAATGACAAGTAATACTCACAAGATATGTACGAATCGATTAGAATGCAAATTTGATTAATGATTAACTTAAAGGGGATGATATTGGTACCATAACTTTTTATTAAGCTAACATATATACGCATTATTGACTTGTACATACAGTGTGGTGACTTAATAAGAATCTATTATACGAATATCAATTCTCTTAACTTAAGCATACGTACAAACACATACATATATTTAAAAAAAATGATTAGCTAGGATAATGATATACGGAGTATAAAAGTTGGGGATGAAAAGAGTTGGTAGAAAATAGAAATACTTAATCGAAAAAATTTTAATAATTATATATTTAATATATTATTAATTTATAAACATATCATATATATATATATATACTAGATTTTAGACCCATGTCAAATACACGGGTTTTACAATACTATCAATATAAGAATTAGTATATGGAACAAAAAAATACAAAATATACGTAAAAAGGAATTGAGATATTCAAATGTTATTACTGAATATTAAATCATATATCAAAGTTGGATGGTGTATCAGAGCTTATTTTATACAAACTATTACTAAGAAGCAATATTAACTTTGATTACACAATTGACAGAATTTTCATTGATGTTTTGCAAATGATTAAATGTTAGTTTATTATAGTTTAAAAAATTTAGTAGACTATTTTAATAATAAAAATTTGATCTATATATTAAAACTTTAAGTTTTATATTTAAATATCTGTTAAAAATATGTCCATCGAAGTTTTTCTTATTTACTAAAAAATCTTTAAAAAAAGGATAATAGTACATATTTGAAGTTTTTTGATACGGTATGATTTTTCTTAACTATATACTACGTAGAGCTATCAATTTGTAGATAAGGTTTGACAAAAATGATAAATAAGATTTATAATATATTTAAAATAATTATAAATGGTATTTCGAAATCAAGGAATATAATAGTTTATAAAAATCTTAATCTTAAAGTCTATCTACTAAGTAGAGTTTTTGGTTTGTAAAATAATAAAAGCTTGTATTTGGATCCAAATCCAAATTTAGGAGACGTTAGTATTGATCCAAATTAAGCTACGTGTGTTTTTTAACCTTTTTGAAATTTTTTATTTTTTATTAATTAAATCAATTCATGTAAAAAAATAAATGATGACATCATCAAAAGTCAAATTGATAAAATCGGTAGCTGTGATTGATTAATAAGATATTATGTTAAAAACAATAAAAATAGCGGCTAGTTCGTGGGGTTTTCAAAGATTTCGTGTGTTGTGATTTTATTTATAGAGTTCAGTTTATATAAGAAGAATCAGTTTATACCAATTAATAATAACAATAATGATTATCTTAATCATAGTCTGATTACAATTACTAATAAAAACAATATTACTATTAGTTTGATTACAATTAATAATATAAAATAAAATATTGATATAAATATTAATTCGTATTAATCCAAATGTTGGTACCTTTTTAATTTTTATATTTTGTTATTAGATAGACATTATGCAATAAAGTATTAATTATTTTTAAATTGGGTTAAAAGTGTAAATTGGTGATGGAAAACCAAAAAGTGTAAATTAATTTAGACATGTGTTGATTTAATTAATTTTGAAAAATTGAGGGTTGTGATTGGTCAATTGAGGTTAGGTCAGTTGCCTTTTAGTATATATAAATAGATTATTGACCCGTGTCAAATACACGGAATTTACAATATTATTAATATAAAAATAAGTATATGAAACACATGCAAGAAGACGTATACCACATTAAAATATAAAAAATTACCAAATAATTTTTCTAGCGGGCTAAGGTGTTGCTGTTATATTAAGTCCGTTTTATGTTAATGTTGTAGAACATTTGTTTCTCAACATGTACAAACTTTTTGGTCATAATTTATGCATGACTTAATTATGGGATAAAGCTAATAACAATTAGACCCAATTGTTATACACAATACAGTTTTACGACTATCCAAGTTATGCACCTATAATTTATTTCTTTTTAAATATAGCTACGAATTTTAAGAATGGAAGAGAAGGGGAGAGAGAAAACTTTTGCAGAAAAACTGAAAAAGGGTGCAGATGTGTTTTTTGTGTATTTTATTATCTTAATCTTAATAATAATAGTAAACTAAATGGAGTGAATATATATAAATAATTGTATTTATCTCGATTGAGGGATTTTAATATAAATAGAGATAGAGATGGACACTTTTTTTAATACTTGTATTTATCTACGTTGTCCTTTTTTAAAAAAAGAAAATAAGATCGACAGGTAGTTTTAATAAGATATAACTTATTTAATAGCTGTATTGTATCTATCATTTAATAGTTGTATTAATCTATAAAGATTTTTTTTTATCGACATATTTTTTATTTTTATATTTTATATAACATGACTTGATTTTGAGAAATTAAATTTAGTCACATGTTTAATTTGATAATTTAAAGAAATTGAGAGTTTTGATTGGTCAATTGAGGTTAGGCCAGTTGTCTTTTAGTATAGATAAAGATATATATAGGGGTGAGTTAAATAAAGGAGAACAAATTAGAAAAGGACAAGGGGACAGATTTTAACCGTCCGATCGCGTCCCATCTTCAGATTAGAAGTAACTAGTTACTTTATCCGCGCGTTGCCGCGGAATACTCTTTTTACACGATAAAATTTTGGACCCAAATTTATGTCAAAAATTCAAACTCAATCTTAAAAAAAGACCACTAAACATGTAGCAATAACAATAAAAAAAATGTAAAGGAATAATAAGATGTATAAAAACATAAACAATAACTATATTAATGTTTTAAATGTTATAGGAACGTAAGACGTAACGATGAAAGTTGTTATATATTAAAAACGTTATATATATAAAAGGACGGATGAAAATAATCAAAAAACAAATATTTAAAAGTAAAACCGTAACTGTATGAAAGTTGTTTGAAGAAAATATGAGAAGCTAAAAATTTAGTGTCAAGAAAATGAAAACGAAAACTTTGATGTGGAGTAAAAGTTAAAAAATAAAAACTTTAGGGGGTTAAAATGAAAATTGGTAAAAAATAGTATATGCTATAAGAACTTGTACATTTCATGGTTAAAAGACTTGTACCTTTCATATTACTTCTTAGTATATACGAGCATTAGCTCAATGGTTAAATGACCATCCCTCCTTGCTTGAGGTCTTGTGTTCAAGCCTTGGGGAGGGCATAGGAATTAAGTCCCTTTATGAGGACTTGACTTGGGTATACTCAGGTTCAAGTCTGAGGGGTCAAGGTTTACCCCTATTAATCGTCGTGCCTTCGGGCGGATTAGTATGGGTTTTTTCCCCCATCGGGTATTTGAAATAGGCATTTCTACTTCGAGGGAGCTCTCTAACGCGGACCCGGTTAAGACAACGTATGCTAGACCTCCCGCTGTCGAATCGCGACACGAAGTTTTCAGCGAAATTCACCTTTAAAAAAAAAAAGAAAGAAAAAAACGCCTGCCGCGGTTATAGTATGTTTAGTTATGTAATAACTAATTATCTACGGTAACATTTTCCTCGTTACGTCATTTTGTAATACTGAGAACTTTTTGGCCGGAGAATTTTTTTTAGAAACATTTATTGTCTACGTCAAAACTCATTGGTACCAGATGAGTAAGTAGGCATAGTTGTATTTATTAATAAGATTTATTTGTTAATGTTAAAATTTGTAAAATTAATTACATGTAAAGTAAAAATATAAAAGCTAAAGTTACTTATCTTGAAATTGCAAGTTATAGCTAATTAACCGCTTTAATTAAATGTATGAAAAAGTTATAAAATATACCTTTTATCATGCATACATAGCATTACATCGTACGTAATGCCTTTTGTTAAACTTAAGTGTTATGTAAATTAAAGAAAAACATAAATATAGACGTTATATTGAATAAAACATAAATCTGATAAATTACACACAGGATCTATATTTTAATTAAAGTAAATTACAAAAGTTAATTAAATAACAATGAACCAATTATTAACCGAAGGAAAACTATATCAACTTATTAAGAACACTTAATTATTCATGTCCTTATTTAGTTATTTATATGTATTTAATATGATATAATATATTTAATGTTAATATTTTATTAATTAATATAACATAATACCCACAACCCACCCACTGTTTTACAAAACCTCTCTCGTCTGTTTGCTGTAAATCCATCTCCATTTTCCTTGTCTTAATAATTATCTTAGTATTTTAATGATAACTGAAAATGTAATTCCGGTGGCTTGCACTGATTTGATTTGGCACTGCTTGTTTTAAGCTTTTTTTTCAGCCAACACCGACCACCGTCGACCACCATCAACAATGCCACCGTTGCTGGATTCGGAGGATGACCGGAAATTTGGTAACCACCGCCCTTTCCACTGTAGCAACTTCCGACAACAACTACATGCACATCTTCAGTTTATGCAATGTTATCGCAAGCTTCATTTGGGGGTTATTGAATTTTGATTCGTATATGGATCTTACTTTCTTTTTACAAATCTGGCATCTGGTATTATGACGGAAATATTTAATTTTTTTCCTTTCATGATTCTTTTATGTTGGTAACTTGTGTTTTTTGATTCATGTTTGATAGCATTTATTTAATCAAGTTGTCATCTGACGGCGACTGGTAACCGGAATTTGGCTGATCACTTTAACGGCAGAAAGGAAGATGGATCATTTTGTACTGTGTGTGCAGTTGTACACTGTGTTCTCCGGGTTTTTTTTAAAAGAAAAGAAAAGAGTTGAAGAGATGGGAATGGAAGAGAATGGGTATAATTTTTATCCTTTCAAATCATCCCATATTTGGGAAGAAGATTTTTTGAACAAAATCAACTAAAAAATCCATTCATTTCATTTCTTTTCATTTCTCTTCTTTCCTTAAAAAAAACTCAAGAACACAATTTATGTTAAAATCTTTTGTATTCTTTCCCTTTCTTCCCATTAAAAAAACTCAAGAACACACGGGTATAGTTATATCAATGAATAAAAAGTTTGATGAAAATTACCGTCTTGCCACCTTGAGGAAAACAAAAGAAAAAATTATTATTCCAGGGCAGATAGTACATCATGCATAAAAAGTTGTAAAAAAGTAGTTGGTTTTTAGTATATAGGTTAATATAATAACACGGAAGGGTAAAAAAGTAATCTCAAAACCTTTGTCTTCAACTTAGCTCTCCAAAAGATGAACTCATTTTCTTATTTCTCCCAAATCACAAACGCATTTTCTTACACACAATTTATATAATCCATCGACCTCCATCATTTCCACCTTAGAAAACCACCGTCACCGCCATAGTACGACTATACTTCACCATTATCGACAACTTAGATCTGTTAAACGCCACCATCACCATCACTTCCATCATTGCAAAGAATCTTTAACCGCCTGTTATGATGAAAACAGAATTTAGAGAGAAAAGGAATTTCACACACAAAACTAGTCTTTATTGATGGATAAATGGGTATATATTTACAATAATCAGGTAACTTCTTCTAACAGTTTTTCCCGCCTTCCACTATCCAATTGTCACAACTAGTCCCTCATGTTTTCTATTTTACATTTGCAACCCAAACTCTATTTTACATGTAACAATACCCTCCTGTTCTTAAGAATTTTGTCCTCAAAATTTGAAATGAGGAAATCGACACTGCATATCATCCAAGAACTCCCAACTTGCTTCAGTCATGGGTAGTTCTTCCCATTGAATTAAGACTTTCATAGCTCCTTTATTCCCTCTCTTGACCATGCCCCTATCCAGAACAGCTTTAGGGTGCAACACCAATCTTGAACCTTGTGGTAATGGAGTCTGGTGATCTGTTGGTCCATGAGCTTTCTTCAAGAGTGAAACATGAAAAGTGTGATGCATCTGGGCTTCAGCAGGTAGATCCAGTTTATAAGAAACTTGTCCAACCCTTTGTAAAATCATGAATGGACCAAAGAATTTAGGTGAAAGCTTCCTGTTGGTGTGTGATTTGAGTGTCTTTTGAGCAAAGGGATGTAATTTGACATACACCCAGTCACCTTGAGAAAATTCTCTGTCTGATCTATGCATATCACTGAACTGTTTCATACGATTCCTGGCCATTTCCAAGTTCTGCTTCAATTGCTGGATCATAACCTCTCTGTCCCTGTACAACTCCTCCACTGCCTGAATAGAAGTGTCTCCTGCAATGTATGGAATGTGAATGTTTGGTTTAATACCAAACAATGCCTCATAAGGACTCATTTTAATTGTTGAATGCCAAGTTGTGTTATACCACCATTGGGTCAAAGGGATCCATTTCACCCACTGCAATGGAGAATCCATACACATACACCTCAAGTATGATTCCAAACACCTATTTAGGACTTCAGTTTGACCATCTGTTTGAGAGTGGTAAGAAGAAGACATGGCCTGTTCTATCCCCTGCAGTCTTAAGAACTCCTTCCAAAAATTACTTATGAATAGAGTATCTCTGTCAGAAACAATAGTGAGTGGGCAACCATGGATCTTGAAGATAGTATCTAGAAAAACTTGAGCCACTGAAGCAGCAGTGTATGGGTGAGACAGGGGTATGAAGTGCCCATATTTAGTCAATCTATCCACCACTACCAAAATTGTCTCTTTACCTTGCACCTTAGGTAAACCTGATATGAAATCCATTGAGATATCAGTAAAAATGGATTTTGGGACAGGTAATGGCTGCAGTAAGCCTGGGGTAGCAATGGGTTCATATTAGCTTTCTGGCACACTGAGCATTCTTTGATGAAACTCTTGACATCTTTGATGCACTTTTTCCAGTAAAAAAGATCCTTGATCTTGGATAATGTTGGAATAATTCCAGAATGACCTCCCATTGCTGAAGAATGATATGCACAGATGATAATTTTTCCTTAAATTGTCATCTTTAGGTATTATTATTTTCTTTTTCCTCAATAAGAGACTGTCATCCCAGCTTTTGTTTGGAATTTGTTGTCCATTCTGCAACCTCTCAATCAACTGTTTGCAATCCTCATCATTTTGCCAAGCTTGTTGTATCTTATCCCATAAAACTGGATTGACTGCACTAATTGCCACCTGAAATAAAGCTAATCCCTCTGGAAAAGTGCATCTGCCACTACATTCTCCACTCCCTTTTTGTAACTAATTTCAAAATCATAGCCCATTAATTTGGCTAACCATTTCTGCTGCAGTGGAGTGACAATTTTCTAATCCAGTAGATGCTTCAAACTTTGATGATCAGTCTTGATGATGAAATGCTTGGAAGCTAAGTGATGATGCCAATGTTTGACTGCCATGATAATGGCCAACAACTCCTTTTCATACACAGACCATGATTGTTGTCTCATGGTTAATGCTTCGCTTAAAAAAGCAACTGGGTGTCCATTTTGCATAAGGACTGCACCCATACCCTTTCCAGATGCATCTGTCTCCAAAACAAATGTGGCAGAGAAGTCTGGCAGTTTCAAAACTGGTGGATTACCAAGGACTTCTTTTAATTGTTGGAATGCTTGTTTCCCTTCTAAATTCCAAGTGAACCCATCCTTCTTTAACATATCAGTCAAGGGTCTTGCAATTATTCCAAAATGCTTAATAAACCTTCTGTAATACCCACATAACCCTAAAAATCCTCTCAACTGTTTAACTGTAGTGGGTAGTGGCAATTCCTGAATTGCCTTAATTTTGCTTGGATCAGTTGCTACCCCTTTTTCATTGATAATATGACCCAGATATTCTATTTGAGCAGCAGCAAAAGCACATTTTGATTTTTTTGCTTTCAAGTCATGTTTCCTCATTAAATCCAAAACAATTTTCAGATCCTCTAAATGTTGCTCCCACCCTTTGCTATACACCAATATATCATCAAAAAATACCAAAGCACTCTTTCTAAGAACAGACTTAAAGGTAGCATTCATAAGGGCTTGGAAAGTAGCAGGTGCATTGGTAAGGCCAAAAGGGAGTACCAGAAATTCAAAGTGGCCTTCATGTGTTTTGAAAGTTGTTTTGTAGATGTCATCTTCATGCATTCTCACCTGGTGATAGCCTGAACTCAAGTCCAATTTAGAAAAAAATAGTGGCACTCTGCAGTTCATCTAACAGCTCCTCTATGAGTGGAATGAGATAAACATCTTTAACTGTAGCTTCATTAAGTCTTCTATAATCAATGCACATCCTCCATGATCCATCCTTCTTCTTCACTAAAACAACTGGGGCTGCAAAGGGGCTGGTACTATGCCTGACTATACCATTGTCAAGCAATTCCTTGGTCATTTGCTCAATAACATCCTTATGTGCTCTTGGATACCTGTATGGCTTCAAATTAAGATCAACCTGCTCATTCTTAAGCTTGATTATGTGATCACAATCTCTTTTTGGTGGTAATCCTTTTGGTACTTCAAATATACTGTCCAATAAACTGTCTAATTTCCCATCATGCTTGCAGCCTGTAATACTGGTTGATGCATTGTGACTTCACTCAAGGGTTCTTGCAAAGTGAAAAGCTCTGCCTGCACTACCTTTTCTTTACTGCCCACCCATTGTGACATTTTCTCCATAGAGCATAATTGGACTCCTTGTTGTCCAACCCCTTTTAATTCAAATTTCTGCCCTCCAACCTCAAATTTCATTGTTAAATTCTTCAAATTCCATACTATGTCATTCAAGGTGGCTAACCATTGGACCCCCAAATAAATATCATAATTTGTCAATTCAATCAATAACATATCAGCTTGAAAATTGTTACCCTGCATTCCCCAAATAAAGTCTTTACAAAAACTCATGCAGGCCATATTTCTCCCATTTGCCACAGTTACTTTTACATCAGGAATTTGAATTGTTTTGTAAACTAACTTCATGGCTAAAGCTTCATTCATGAAATTATGGGTTGACCCACTATCTATGAGGATATGTAACCTCCTTGTCCCCACTGAACCAACAACTTGCATAGTAGAGTAAGATGGGATACCCATAATAGCATTCAGAGAAATTTAAGGATCCCCCTGCACCAATTCATGCTCTACCATGGTATTCAACTGCTGCTCAATTGCACAAACCTCCTCTTCAGAATCATCCAAGACTTCTACCAAAAATAACTGTTTTCTACCCTTACAAACCCTACTATGGCCACTAGTGAATTTTTCTTCACAGTAAAAACACTCATTTCTGGCCCTTTTTTCTTCCATTAATTTGCTACTAATTCTTTTTGGAACAATAGCATTTGCACTTGATGGACTGGGTAACAAGGGTTGTTTGGCTACACTGGTCAGGGTATTGGTTTTTGCATATGACGGTTTGTATCCAGATTTAGATACTGAACTGGTTGACCCCCAAGTTTTGCAGCCTAAAGTTTTATTGGCTTGATTCTGCATTCTTGCTAGAGAATATGTCTCTCTAAGGGTTTTTGGCTTAAACAATCGAATATGACACTTAATTTCAGGTTTTAACCCCTCAATGAATATGCTAACAGTATACTCTTCAGGTAATTTCACCTTATTTAACAGTAAATCAAAAGCATCACAATAATCATCCAACTCACCAGTCTGTGTCAGTGCTTTCAATGCCCCCATTGCATCCTCTACTAGTGTTTGAGCAAATCTTGCAGAAATAGACCTCTGGTACTCATCCCATGTGATTTCTTGCATTGTTTTGCCACTTGATTTGATATATGCCAGATGCCAAGACAGAGCTCTTCCCTCCAAATGAGCAGCTGCATATCTCATCTTGTAATTCTCAGGTGTTTCATCTAATTCAAAGAAATGTTGGCATCTATATAGCCACCCTTCCACATCATCACCTTCAAATTTTGGAAATTCTACCTTTGTGAGACGGTTATTACCCCAACGGCCACCTGAACTGCCATCGCCGCCCTGCACCACCGCCCTCTGGTTCTCTAATCGTGAAAAATTAGCTTCCCACTGCTTCTGCATCTATGTAAATATGTTCTTTAGGGATAATAAACCCTCATGTGTTGTATTTGCGAATTGATCAACCCTAGAAACATCTTTGGATAGTTTCTCAACTTCTTGATTACGTGTCGTCATCTTCTTTGATTTGTAAACTGTAACCGTCGCCGGAGATAGTGACGGAAACTGCTCGTTGTATGAAGCAGAATTCTGATCAAAAATGGAGGAATCTATGATTCCAATGTTCGCTGGAGATAATGGAGTTGATAACCAGAACCGTCGCCGGAGAAGAGGCCGGCGGTTAAGCTCTGATACCAATTTGTTATGATTAAAACAGAATTTAGAGAGAAAAGGAATTTCACACACAAAACTAGTCTTTATTGATGGATAAATGGGTATATATTTACAATAATCAGGTAACTGCTTCTAACAGTTTTTCCCGCCTTCCACTATCCAATTGTCACAACTAGTCCCTCATGTTTTCTATTTTACATTTGCAACCCAAACTCTATTTTACATGTAACACCGCCGATCTACTTTACGAGATTCTGATAATTATTCGTAAGTTTAATTTTATTTTGATGATTATTTGATTATTAATTAAATAATTTTAATTTTTTTTGTATAATTTTGATTTATATTATTGTAATTTGGTAATATGTATAGATTGATTGGAGGTTTATATGAAGGAATAATTCACCTAATTTGATACATTTTTAGATCAAAGTGATGATTCTTTGATTCTTATGCTTGTTTAGAAGGATTTTTACATATGGTCAAAGGTGTAATAAAAGGGTTATGATGTTGTGCATATGAAGGATGCAATCAAGATAATACAAAATACCACTCATCATCTATTTGATCCCGATGATATGTTGACCGTATGTCTGCCACTATACACACATATTTGTTTGAATCTTCTTGTTAATCTTCATTTAGGACTGGAGATAGCTTTTGATAAAATTATCTTTATGACAACTAATATATTAAAGCAAATGAAAAAGCAAGAAACATTGGTGATGGCTATTTAAAACAGTGGATATATCTTGTAGTACACATTTTAATTAGCTAATAATGTATCTGATTTTTAAAAAAATGTATCAGCTTGCTTATGAACATTTATGTATGGCATGTCTATGGCAACCTTTTAATTTCAAAACTTAAGACATATTGGATAGATATAATACGGGTTTAGGTTTGGGGTTGAGTTTTATTTAGAAGTAACCTTAATTGTGTGTGCGATTTTGTTTAGTGGGCAGTTATTTTGAGAAGGGTAGAGGGAGTGGAAATGTTTATACGTATATTGATGGTTGCTCACGATGCAGCTAGTAAAACTATGGTTTTGTAAAAGCTTAAGTTGGGAGACTTCGTCACTAGTATTCCTACTATCTGTATGCTTCTGTTGTGATTTATATATGTTAAGTATATATGTTTTTTGATAAGGAATACTAGTTGTGATCACCGATTAAGAAAGGGCAGAAAGTGGTGTTCTTGAAATATCATAAAGTTTATCTTTTTATTGACGTTACCAATGACATATACTAGCCGTTTGTCATTCTTTCGCATGTGTGAGTTTATCTTTCACTTAAGCTGAGTGTTGCAAGAGCTTTTTGGAGCTTATTGTAGCTTAAAGCCATTTTGTATGTGGCGTTTAGAAGAAAAACTACAGCTCATAAGAGCCCCTTTTACATATCGCATTTAGAAGCTGATGTTGCTACTGCACAAGAACATGGATATGAATCATCATTACTCTCTCGGTTGGGTCTCAAACCTGGAAAGGTAAATCACATCTTAAATGTGGTCTTTATTGATTTAGAACACTAGTTTATGGCTATATAGAATCTTTTTTGTGATAATGTTTTCGTCATATTTTAGAGGTCTCAAGTCTTGCAAAAGCTATATGTATACTTGCAAAGATGGAAGAGCCAATTGGCCAAGTACTAAAGAGCACATAGGTAATTAATGATCACTTTGTTCTCTTGGAGTTCTTATTAAAATACAAATGCCTTAAATTAATATGTTTTAGCTAATTAATATTATTGCATACAGATTTCACATAGATTCATCTTAGGGGAAGATGTCGTCTCCCTTGGGTGTCCTTATTGTTATCTTTGAGTCTCGGCTCGATGCATTAGTTCAGGTATCGTAAAACTGTTTTATAAATATTGTTTCATAAATAATGGCTCCTTCAATGTTCTGCCTTACTTATTGTACCGCTTCATGCATTATTAATCTTTTGAGAGGCTTAAGTTTATGTTTTTTTTTTTTATCATGTTTGTCTTTTGATAAATAAAAATCAGAAAAATTATGGTATGTGGTAGACATTTTTGTTTTTGGATAACCAAGATGGGGTTACCAAGTTTGTAGTTGCTAACAAAAATTGTAACTATAATTTCAACTTTCGTCGAATTTCATACTTTTTTTTACAAGATAGCATCGTTAGCCATGAGAACTGGGAACGGGCTGTTACTAAAAGGGGGAAAGGATTAAAGGAAGCAAAACATTCTAATGCAATCTTGCACAAGGTCAACTTTGCTGACTAACTTGAATTGAATCATACAAATGCATTTCTCATACTTTTTCTTTCATTGAAGTTATACATTTTGCTTAGATGATGTGGTGAATGTTAACCAATATGCGTTTATCTCCGATAGAAGTATTTCAGATAATATTTTGCTTACACAGGAGCTTATGCATGGTTATCACCTTAATAGAGGTCCACCAAGGTGTGCATTCAAAGTGGATATTCAAAAGGCATAGGACACGGTTGATTGGAGGTTCTTACGGAAAACATTGTTAGGATTTGGGTTCCATCCAAAAATTTTTGCTTGGATTATGTCTTGCGTGAGTTCTCCCTCTTTTTCTATTAGTGTTAATGGGCAGCTACATGGTTTTTTTCAAGGGAAAAGGGGTCTAAGACAGGGTGATCCAATTTCTCCATACTTATTTACTATTGTTATGGAGGTTTTGTCTCGTCTGTTACAACGATCTGCTAGGAACTCTGATTTTAAGTTTCATAACAGGTGTGAAAAGGAAAATATTATAAATTTTTGTTTTGTGGATGACTTGATTTTGTTTGCTTATGGTGATATTACTTCAGCGAAGATGATTATTGATGTTCTTAACGAATTCAAGGATATGTCTGGGCTTGTTCCGAGCTTCTAGAAGAGTACGGCATTTTTTTGTTACGTTAAGGACCAAGTGAAGACGGCTATTATGGATGTCATGAAATTTGAAGTTGGTACACTTCCGGTTCGTTATTTGGGGTGCCTTTGATTTCGAGCAGGTTAGTGTATCAAGATTGTGCTCCTCTTGTGGAAAGAATGGAAAAAAGGATAACTAGTTGGAGGAACAAGACGCTGTCTTTCGCTGGGCGCTTGCAGTTAATTAAGTCAATTCTCTCTTCCTTACATAACTACTGGGCGTCTGTCTTTATACTACCTGCTCGTGTTATAGCTGAATTGGAACAAAAAATGCGGGGTTTTTTGTGGTGTCAAGGGGATATGGTTAAAGGTAAAGCGAAAGTGGCTTGGAAGTCTATATGTGTGCCTAAATATGAAGGAGGTTTGGGCATTAGACGAATCACAGATGTTAATAAATCTCTTATGACTTCGCATGTTTGGAGGCTGATTAATGATAAGAAATCGTTATGGGTCAGGTGGGTTCATTCGTATAAGCTGAAGGGGTGAAACTTCTGGGATGTTCCACAACGAGCTGGAATGACTTGGGGCTGGCGGAAAATCTTAGAGCTTAGGAGTGTCATTCGACCATTCTTATGGTCGTCCATTGGTGATGGCAGGTCGACTTCGACTGGATTTGATAAATGGGACATGGTGTGTCCGCTTAGCGACTTTATTACTCCAAGAGCTATAAAAAGTGCAGGTTTTTCTATGGAGGACACTCTAGCGGATATTATCCAGGAATGTGTATGGAAATGGTCTAGTGCTTGGTATGATCTTTTCCCAGTTCTCATTAATTGTGTGGCTCCTAATCTGTTCCTGGTAAGCAAGACAAATTGGTTTGGCGTAATGAGACTGGGAAAGAAGTTGATTTTGTGGCTAGTCAAGTTTGGGATGCGATTCGGCATAGGGGTGCTGAAATTGAGTGGGTTAATTTGGTTTGGTTTTCGTCTTGTATCCCGCGGCACTCGTTCCTTTTATGGCTTGTTCTAAAGCGGAAATTGAAAACCCATGATCGATTGAAACCATGGGATGTGGGGGGGGACTAACCTTAATCTTCTTTGTTGTTCATTGTGTAAATCAGGTCCGGATTCTCACAATCACCTTTTCTTTGAGTGTAGCTTCTCTTCTCAAGTCTGGTTGCTAATTAAACATATGACGGATTTGGGTCATACCTCTTCAGATTGGGACGATATTGTGGTTTGCCTTATTCAACGTTCAAGAGGTAAATCGGTAGTAAGTGTTATTGAAAGGCTAGTACTAGCCGCGGCAGTGTACTTTATTTGGCAAGAAAGGAATAATCGCTTGTTTACCACTAATACTCGATCTCCTGCTAGCCTTAATGACATAATTGTGAAGACTGTTAGATTGCGAATGGCGACAATAAAGTTTAAAGGTGGTGCAAAAGTGCAAAAGCTGCTTGATATGTGGAAGCTTAGTCCAGCGTGATTCTTTAGATTAACCTAATTCTACTTATTTTAAGTTGTATTAGGATGGTTTTAATTCGTTGTATTGCTCTTTTGCTTGATATAACTTGCATGGCATGTCATGCAAGTAATTAGTATGGTACTCTGCCATACTACTTGTATTGTACTGTTATTTTTGTTGTTGGTATAAAAGTTTAAACGGGGTATCTTTACCCATTTTCTGAAATTTCAGATTATTACTTCATGTATCCCTAAACAATTGGTAAAGGGTTAACTGGGCTTGTGACTTCTAGAGAAGAGATTCCTGAATTACTCAAGGTTGGTTTTATTTGCTAGGATGGATGTGTAATTTTTTTGTTTTCTACTACAATCTAAGTAACACACAATTACGATTCTCTTATACAACTTGATGATGTTATCGATTTTGTGATTCCAAGAGGAAGCACTGAACTAGTTTATCAAATAAAGTCCGCAACACAAAAACTGTTCTTGGTCTGCCGGTAAGAGTGTATGACTGTCTTAGATAATCATTTATGCTCTTTGTAAATAAAAAAAAAACTTTTTCACAGTTCAAAGATGATCTAGTAATTCCACTTTGCTAACTTATCAAATGGAATTTTGCCATGTCTATGTTGACAAATCTGCTGATATGAAGCAAAGAACATAGTTTTGGATGCAAAAACGGATTACCCCGCAGCCTGTAATGCTATGGTAGCTTAAGTCACTGAGCTCATCTGTTGCAGCTATGTTAAAGGTAAGTGCATTGCGGTGTTTGCAGTTTTAGTCCAAACTTTAATGCCTACTGACATAATGTTTTGTATTCAGAGAGAAGTGGACAAAAGTATGGACACATTTTTTAATGCCTTTGCTGGACAAGATACAACCTATGTACTTGCTGGATTAAATCAATTGAAGGTGATTTCTTCTGCTATTGCATGCAATATGGGGTTAGACTTGCAAAGTCGTAAATGTTGAAGTTGTTTTTTTTAGTTCAAACTATTAAGATTTTTTGACGTCTTGAACCGAGGCCTAGTTTTCTCAAAGCAAGGGCTTAAGGAGCGGCGGCAAAGTAGTCGTGGTGGTGGTGGACCAAAGAGAGATGGTTCCTCAAATCATCATGTGGTTCAAAGATGCAAGTAGCAGCAACAAAATACTATTCATGATCGTTCACTTGTGTTACAAAAACCAAGCTTTTGTGGTAAAGCTTACAATGCGAAAAATAACAACGGGAAGGTAAAGAAGTGTAAGAAGCATAGAAAGTGTAAATGTTCGAATTAAATTAACACTTATGATGTTACAAAAGGCATGAAGGCGATTAATTTAAGTTGTTACCTGTCGTTTAAATGTCGTGGGAATGAAGGTGTAATTGGTTAAGCTGGTTGTTTTATGACTTTTGCTACTATTAGACTTGATATTTTTTGTCATGTTAATGTTTTTTGCTACTAATACTACCTGTTGACTTGGAATTGTCGATAAATTTGTCGTTTAATGTGGTTCTTGTGGCTAAGGAGCTATTTTGAACTTTGAAATTGTCGTTTACTGTGATTCTTGTCGTTTAATATTTTGTCTTATTAATTGTCACATGTGTAAACCAATTCATTTATTTTTTATATCTAACTTACACATATGTAAGTTTTACTTACACATGTGGAAGATGTACAATTTATGAGTTCTGAATAATCATCTGATTTTGATATCTAACTTACACATGTGTAAGTTATACAACTTACGCATGTGTAAGATATACAACTTACTGGTTTCGAAAAGTCATATGATTTTGACGTCTAACTTACACATGTGAAGTAGTTGTTAACTACTTACACATGTGAAGATGTACAATTTATGAGTTCTGAATAATCATCTGATTTTGATATCTAACTTACACATGTGTAAGTTATACAACTTACGCATGTGTAAGATATACATTCATGAATTATAACTTTATTTATAATATAATAACAATATAAAACAACTTATATGAAACAACAATATCTTACATCATATATTTTAGATAATAAAAGCAAAAAAATAATCAATATAACTTGTATTCTCACTATTGATCTTAAGGCCAGTGTATAACAAAAACATACATTATATATATAAACTACCCTAGCAATAACAAAAAAAAAAGATAATAAACTTCATGCTTTTAACTTTTCCAAGCCTTATTTTTATTTTACCTTATAAACCTCAACTTGGTCAAAAGAAAGTGGTGTACACTTATCATTCGAGGAAGGCTAGCCATACTAAGGAGAAAAGTATGATCGGCAAGGAGAAAAAGGCACGATTAACCGAGATGGTCTTTTCCTCGGGCAATGATCATCCCCTCTTACTTTTCTACACGGTCTATAACAAATAAAACGTTTAGCAATTTTACTATAATAATTTCTAAAAATTGTATCAACTTCTAAAAATAATATATCAACCAATTGGTTATTTTGTATCTCCATTCTTAATATTTATAAGTTTACATTTAAACAGCAAAAATCAAACTTGTATATAATTAATGACCCAAAGAGAAAAAAAAAAGATCTGATATTCTGATCCATACATTGGTATGGACATAAAAATAAAACTATGAACATTATGAATACACAAATCGTTGTTATTAATTATAGTTACCAATTGTTTATGTACTAAGAACACAAAGTGAAAGGGATTAGCTAGTGTGAATCTTCTTTTTGAGAGTTCTTATCATCCCTTTTGATATTCTGTTGTTTTGGTTCTACAGTAAATCATGTAGACATTCCGGAGAAGTTTGATGTGATTCTTAGAATCTCGTAGCCGGTTCTAACCCGTATAGATCCTGTGTAAACTAGTTGGTCATCAGTGTATTTTGTTAGCAATCCTGTTGGATAATGAGAAACCAGTGCTTCCGTCTTGTTTGCTGCACTCCATTGAAATTTTGGTAGCAACAGGTAGAAGATCGAAGAAAGTACTGTCATAAGATATATCAATCGAATTAGAACAACACATGAGAAGAACACTTCTTTGAATAAAATGAATACAAATAATAAGGGAAAGTTGCTTTACTAAAAAGATTGGATGGGAGGGCTAAACTCGGACTGTCGGACATGTTAGCCCAATACCAGCTAGGGACTCTCCAATTTTTGGGTCGAGAGCAGTTTAAATGTCATCAAAACAATATTCAACTTTAGCCAAATAGCTTCTAAGCCCGAGGGAACACAGTTATTAGAAATGGGAACTTTAGATCTAGATAAGACAAACGGTTTATATATGTAATTTAACAATGTACTTGCCTGAGATGCACAATAGGATATAACCTAACGATTTCCAAACTTTATATCCCTCCTTGAGTGGTTCTAGCGATTCTTGTAGTACAATAAGGTCTTGGCTTAACCGGTAATCTCCAAACTTTAGCTCCTTAACCATATCTATTCACTTCTCTATCCAAGTATCCATGAGAGATTGAATCCAACCACTTTGAGTCCACTTGGCTTCTTTTCAAGTTTGTTCTTCCACGAGTTCTTCGAAGGATGCTTCCAAAATACCTTTGATGAGAGAGTACAGTTTTTTCAATATTTCGGGCTAGAAAGCTCCTGAGCCAATTTGATCCCATTTAAAAGCATTGGGGTAATGCAACTCGAAATCCTGTAATAGCGTTTTTTCTGCCACTCCAATTGTTATTAATTATAGTTACCAATTGTTTATGTACTAAGAACACAAAGTGAAAGGGATTAGCTAGTGTGAATCTTCTTTTTGAGAGTTCTTATCATCCCTTTTGATATTCTGTTGTTTTGGTTCTACAGTAAATCATGTAGACATTCCGGAGAAGTTTGATGTGATTCTTAGAATCTCGTAGCCGGTTCTAACCCGTATAGATCCTGTGTAAACTAGTTGGTCATCAGTGTATTTTGTTAGCAATCCTGTTGGATAATGAGAAACCAGTGCTTCCGTCTTGTTTGCTGCACTCCATTGAAATTTTGGTAGCAACAGGTAGAAGATCGAAGAAAGTACTGTCATAAGATATATCAATCGAATTAGAACAACACATGAGAAGAACACTTCTTTGAATAAAATGAATACAAATAATAAGGGAAAGTTGCTTTACTAAAAAGATTGGATGGGAGGGCTAAACTCGGACTGTCGGACATGTTAGCCCAATACCAGCTAGGGACTCTCCAATTTTTGGGTCGAGAGCAGTTTAAATGTCATCAAAACAATATTCAACTTTAGCCAAATAGCTTCTAAGCCCGAGGGAACACAGTTATTAGAAATGGGAACTTTAGATCTAGATAAGACAAACGGTTTATATATGTAATTTAACAATGTACTTGCCTGAGATGCACAATAGGATATAACCTAACGATTTCCAAACTTTATATCCCTCCTTGAGTGGTTCTAGCGATTCTTGTAGTACAATAAGGTCTTGGCTTAACCGGTAATCTCCAAACTTTAGCTCCTTAACCATATCTATTCACTTCTCTATCCAAGTATCCATGAGAGATTGAATCCAACCACTTTGAGTCCACTTGGCTTCTTTTCAAGTTTGTTCTTCCACGAGTTCTTCGAAGGATGCTTCCAAAATACCTTTGATGAGAGAGTACAGTTTTTTCAATATTTCGGGCCAGAAAGCTCCTGAGCCAATTTGATCCCATTTAAAAGCATTGGGGTAATGCAACTCGAAATCCTGTAATAGCGTTTTTTCTGCCACTCCAATTGTTATTAATTATAGTTACCAATTGTTTATGTACTAAGAACACAAAGTGAAAGGGATTAGCTAGTGTGAATCTTCTTTTTGAGAGTTCTTATCATCCCTTTTGATATTCTGTTGTTTTGGTTCTACAGTAAATCATGTAGACATTCCGGAGAAGTTTGATGTGATTCTTAGAATCTCGTAGCCGGTTCTAACCCGTATAGATCCTGTGTAAACTAGTTGGTCATCAGTGTATTTTGTTAGCAATCCTGTTGGATAATGAGAAACCAGTGCTTCCGTCTTGTTTGCTGCACTCCATTGAAATTTTGGTAGCAACAGGTAGAAGATCGAAGAAAGTACTGTCATAAGATATATCAATCGAATTAGAACAACACATGAGAAGAACACTTCTTTGAATAAAATGAATACAAATAATAAGGGAAAGTTGCTTTACTAAAAAGATTGGATGGGAGGGCTAAACTCGGACTGTCGGACATGTTAGCCCAATACCAGCTAGGGACTCTCCAATTTTTGGGTCGAGAGCAGTTTAAATGTCATCAAAACAATATTCAACTTTAGCCAAATAGCTTCTAAGCCCGAGGGAACACAGTTATTAGAAATGGGAACTTTAGATCTAGATAAGACAAACGGTTTATATATGTAATTTAACAATGTACTTGCCTGAGATGCACAATAGGATATAACCTAACGATTTCCAAACTTTATATCCCTCCTTGAGTGGTTCTAGCGATTCTTGTAGTACAATAAGGTCTTGGCTTAACCGGTAATCTCCAAACTTTAGCTCCTTAACCATATCTATTCACTTCTCTATCCAAGTATCCATGAGAGATTGAATCCAACCACTTTGAGTCCACTTGGCTTCTTTTCAAGTTTGTTCTTCCACGAGTTCTTCGAAGGATGCTTCCAAAATACCTTTGATGAGAGAGTACAGTTTTTTCAATATTTCGGGCCAGAAAGCTCCTGAGCCAATTTGATCCCATTTAAAAGCATTGGGGTAATGCAACTCGAAATCCTGTAATAGCGTTTTTTCTGCCACTCCAACAACATTCCCTCTATACATTCCTTCAGTTTTGTTGGAGTCTCTAAAGGAGGCAGGCTCTTGATCAACTACATGGTCTGTAGTGTGGAATGGTGGTGACTCATTTTGAGAACCCAAACTGCTTAAGGCGATCACTTCATTTGGAAACTTCTCTTGTCCCTGATCATTGCTGCTAATAGCCTCGGTCTCACTATTACCCAACCTACCATTTCCATGATTAGAAATATTTTCACCATCATCTGCGAGTTAAATATGTTATCAGAACAGAGATAAACGAAATGGCCGGGCTGGGTGGCTAGCCGCTGGCTAATGGGTCATAAAGGGCTGGGCCACAACATTTTCTTCCAAATGTTAAAGAAGGTTCTGTAACGAACTTGTATGTCAATTATGGTTGCAAAGTTATATTATGACCAAAATATATCTTTGCTATATGAACTTATTTGAGTGAAGCAAAGTTGCACAAGTACGAGGAACCATGGTTCTGACCCTTCATTGCTGATACAACCCAGGTTAAAAGTAGCGAGTACCCATGTCTACCCATTTTGACCCATTACAAAAAGAGAAACTTTTTTTTTTGGTCCATTAGAATATGCGTGAAATTTATAGACAACAGACGACAATCCAACATTTTTTAAAACAGCCCAGGTGGATCCAAATTTATTCAGATTGGGTTCATTTTGGCAGAGCTAGCTGTGATAAATGGCTGTAGGAGATAATGTTCAAATGGAAGAAATTGCTTCTATTTTCAATGAAAGTAATAAGATGAGTAACCGCTGGAGAAAACCTTAATGGACACCGCCAACTTGCTACCCCATGGCCCACCAGATGAAGCCCCTGGTACAATAGTGGGGCGTGTGTTCAAACCTCATATCTGGGGTGTTATGGAAATAAGTTGTTTCAAAGGGCATAGTTGTGATGTGGGTCACACTATAGGTACCAATGTGGTACATGGGATTAAGGTCTTCCCACCCAAATACACTTTTACACAAGTTATAAGATCTTACCAAAAAGTGTGTATTTTTCGTACAAGTTTTTAAAAGTAACAAACAAATGGGAATTTACTCAATTTGTATCTACCTCATATAATCAGTTCTATTTTTTCTGAAACTAATTATCGGACCATTAATAAATAGTCGAAATAAAAGTATGTTAATCCAAGCATTGAACAATGATTTGTGCAACTTCAAGTGACAATAATCAAATAATCAGTTTTCGGAGTAGTAAGACCTAGTTGAGTTAAGTACCTGATACATTTTTATAAAAACTTGATACATTATTTGTCTATATTTCGTTGAAGCATTTCGCCAAACAGTTGGTATGCATCAAATTATTAAAAATCAGGATCACTCAAAAGCACATACAAACATCGATATACCAATATAAATTAACCATATCCAACTGCCACCAAAATACTAATCATACTCGTAGTAAAAATCATTACAAGTTGATACCTGATGTAAAAATAGAAAATTTGGTCGCCGGAGCTCCTCTGCTCACACCACCAACATATATTAAATTATTATTATTATAATTATTATTAAAAGAAACCTCACAAGATGATCAAAGAAGAAGAAGAAGATGGTCCTGCCTTCAGCTGAGCTGGCGGAGTAGTCGCCGGACGTTTATTAGACGATTGGTGGTTGGTAGTTTGTGTGTTGGAGAAAGAACGTTAGTTTCCATGGATAAATGGAAAGTACAAAAATACCCATACCAGACTACCAGTCTTGTTCCGTTGAAAAGAGTATTTATCTGATAAGTTTCCCTTCAAAATCTGAGCCGCTCAAATTTGAGATCTGACGGTTCAAAAGTGTCCCCTAGTTCTTTTTTTTTTAACCCATCCTCAAATTTTTAATTCTTATAATAAAAATAAGACTAAAAGGACACATGTCGCGTAAAGAATGTGTAAAGTGTTGTTTAATTAATGCTTTATTCTTGTTTTAGTTTATTGGTAGATAGGATTAAACAATTTTTCCAAATATGGATCATGTCTCCATACCAGTCAAGGTCAAGTACTCGGAAGCGGTACCAAATTTAATTGGTAACGGGACCAATATCAATTATTGGTGGTCTATAGGATCGGTATCAAGAAAATATCTAAAATACAGGGAAGGAAAATACCGATATCCTAGAGAAAACTTCATATATAGTATGTATTAGATTTTTGCCCATGTCAAATACATGTTAAATATGTAAATTTAAATATAAAAATATAGGTAATGCAACATACAATTGTCGTACTTGAAAATTGAACGTTGTAGCTTGTACCAACGGTTGATGAAAAAAGAGAGTTAATAACAGTTTACAAGACCACGGTACCCTTTATTTCTTATTCAAAAATGTATCAATTTTTGGGGAAAAAATGAATTCTTAAACTCAAAATTTAAAAACTAAATATATATTTGATTCAAAAACAATATTTGAGATTGATGATCGAATTAAAAAATAGAGTTTGAGATACAAATAACTAAAATTCGATATCATTTAGTGAATTATCAGTTAATAAAGTTAAAACTAAAGAATTATTAATTTAAGGGAGAACATCATATATACCCTTCCTAAACATCAAAATCACGTATTTACCCACTTAAACAACATAATATCATATACACCCAATCTAAACTTTAAAACTATCAAATTTACCCATTTTATTAATAAACTCATTAATATTCTCAAATTTACCCATTTTTTAATTAAATTCAATAAAATTAATTTATTTATTTAAATCTTTTGTCCCTTGGAATAAATAACATAAAATTGCATTTTATAAGATAATTTTACATTGACCTAAAATTAGCAAAAGGCTTTTGACCATTACAGTAAGCTCGACCGAATGTTTTTTTCTTGCAATTAAATTTGTCATACTAATCTACTCGTTTATGTTTCTAAATAATACACGTAATTTGATTATAGCTATGAATTTATAATTTATTGTTGTTGAATACTGGAGATTTCGTGCAACCTTTTTCTATTGTAATGAATGTTATACATGAAACCCAGTCTAGACTATTAAGTCATACGCTAATTAGGTGCATGATCTGCTTAGCATTGTCATATTAAACTTTTATAATTAATAAATTAATATTTTCCTTTAATACAATATATATATATACATTAATATTTATAATTATAGTTATATAGTACATATTTAATTTTGAAATAGCCCTGTAAAAATGATAGTTTATGTTATTATTATGAATTAAGGATGATCGATGGGGTATATATTTGTTCTTGTGGTTAAATAATCATATAGTTAGTCCAGTAGCTAGCGTTAGACTATATGCCTCATGCTTATCATGATAGATTTTAATATCGGATATAAATAAAATGAGTTTATCAATAAGATGGGTGAATTTGATAGTTTTAAGGTTTAAATTGGGTATATATGGTATTATGTTATTTAAGTGGGTAAATTTGTGATATTGATGTTTAAGAGGGGGATATATGATGTTCTCCCTTAATTTAAAAATTATAGATTATGTAAAAGTTATTGTTAACTTTTGCTAATCATATTAAATATTAGGTCTAAGATAAAAAAATATTTAGTAAAGTTTAGGATTTCGATTGAGTAATAGGTCGTTAATGTAGATTTCTTCTAATATATACACGAGTAGACACAAATCATTATATATTAAAACTTAAAAATTAATATTTCGTTATATGGATTAGATTAGTTTTATTATAATATAAATAACTACATGTTAAAGTATTATATATTCAAAAGTTTATATATATTGGGAGGGCTTTTTCGTCTTTTCTTTCATCACATGGACGTTTTATGCAACTTGATGTGTAAACCACATGGACGTTTTATGCAAATAACCTTTTTATCTTTTTTTATTCAATTTTATGCTTTTTAAAGAATTATTTAGCTGTAACTAATTATGACTAAATGTCTATGTTATTTGAAGATCTCGTATATGTCTATATCATATAATAAACTTTCATATCTCAGTTATTGAGTGTACTTGGTTATATTTGGCAACCATATAAGCTATCACTTGTAATTTTTGATTAGCTGGGTATATCCAATAACCGGGATTTGAAAGTTAATTACATGACATCGACATTTTACGAGACTTTTAATAACATTAATATTTAGCTATTGTTAGTTACATCCACATGTAATAATCTTATTTTTGTAAATTTTTTTTTAGAACGACATTCTAATCTATTCCTACTCCTAAATTACACGCATGCCTGGGATGAAACCCATGACTCTCGAAAAATTTCTATTAATCCACCCCCACAAATGTGGAAAGTGGGACTCGAACCCAGGTGGATACCTCCAAGGTCAAAGACCTTACCAATGGGCCACCAACCCCATTGGCAATAATGTTATTTTTTAATCATATGTTCTTAAAACCTAAAACACCTCCTCAACCTTGCTTTCATTTTTCAGATCTAAAAACCAACCACCAAATTTTTAGAAATTAAACCATCATCAGAAATATAATAAGTGTATATATAAACAAAAATAAACACTTCTTCACTGAAAATGGTTTATTTTGAATATTTTATTTAAGGGAAGGGAGATTTGTAGAGTTTGTGATGGTTTTGATATATGGTTGTTTAGATATGTGATTTTTGATTGTGTATGGTGTTGGTTTAGTTTTTAAAAATTTGGTCGTTAAAGATGAAAAAATGTTGGTGGTTGGTTTTTAGATCTGAAATACGAAAACATGGTTGAGGAGGTGTTTTAGATTTTAAGAGCATATGATTAAAAAAAGATTATTAAATGTGGATGTAACTAACAATAGCTAAATATTTATGTTATTAAAAGTTTCGTAAAATGTCGATGTCCTGTAATGTTCAAATCCCGGTTATTGGATGTACCCGACTAATCAAAACTTACAAGTGTCAGCTTATAGGTTGCCACATATACCCAAGTACACTCAATAACTGAGATATGAAAGATCATTATATGATATAGACATATACGAGATCTTTATATAACATAGACATTTAGTCATAGTTAGTTGCTTCTACAAGTAATAATCCTTTAAAAAAAGTATAAAAAAGAAGGGGAAAAAAAGATAAAGAAGTTCTTTGCATAAAACGTCCCTGTGGTTTGCACACCAAGTTGCATAAAACGTCCCTGTGAGAAAGGAAAAGACGAAAAAGCCCTCACATGTGGGGCACGTGATGCCATTTAACGGAAAGAATTTGACGTCGTTCCTCAAAAGGATGTAACTTGCTAATAAAACTTGAATTAGGGATGAAAACCATTATAAAAATTTTGGGGGGATGTAAACCACGAATTTGTGCAAACCACAGGGACGTTTTATGCAATTAACTCTATAAATTAAGTATTTAGTGAGACTTAAAAATGTAAGTTATTGATGGGGAAAAAAATGTAAATTAGCGAGATTTTTTTTATAAATATTAATATAAATAATATTTGGATAATAATTATTAGGATTTTTAATTTATAATTAAATTAAATGATGACATAACAAAGTCAATGTGTAAGCACAATGTGTACAAACAAATAATGTTTACCAAGCACAATAAAATAATGTGTAAAATTATATGTTATTATTTAATTAATACTAACAACATATATAACCGACATTAATTACAAAAGCATCATAAACGGATAATGTATAGCAAGCACAATAAAATAACAACGTATAAAGTTATATGCTATTATTTAATACGTGATATTAAGTAAAAGTAACTTTAAAGATGACTAAAATGCCACAAATGAATGATGCCAAATGAATTATGTCGGTAAAAGGCCGTCATCCCTGATTAAATTTATATAAATGTCAAAATAAGTTATGGCGGTAAGGCTGAATACCAAACCGGCAAATTACAAACAAGCCAAAACGGCAACAACCACAACCAAAGCGCATGGAATACAAGCATTCCAAGCGCAAGCAAACAACTCAACTAGTTACAAAATAAATAAACGACATATTACATTCCACTAACTAATGCAACAGGTAGCTTCCAGTTATGAACCAGCTTCTCAACACGTTTATTATGTTTGAAGCGCAAAGACAACAACTTAAGACGAACCGTAGACCAAATTACTTCACTCAATTGCTGAACCGATCTTTTAGAGTTACTGAAAAGACGATTATTCCTTTTTTGCCAAATGAAGTAAGAAGCAGCAGCTAAGACAAGCTTTCTAGAAATCACATCCACATTCTTCCTCCTAACTAGTGGAATCAAGGACGAAACAATAGAACTCAAATTCCACGAGTCCAAACCTGCGAGGAAAAGAACATTCAAAAAATAAATGTTCATGAGAATCCAGCTGCAGCTCACATAAAGGACACACTAAAGATGTTGTTGAAGACGCATGAACATCCCAAACTCGAAGCAAATCTTGAGTTTTTAGTTTTTTCTTCATAACCAACCATAGATGAAACGCATGCTTCGGTATACAATTAGTAAACCAAACTAGAGGATACCAGTTCACTTCCGGTGCTTTAGGCCGAATCCCAAACCATTGAGACCGAAAACTCCTGAATCACCCCATTACAATCCTTCAATACTAACTGATCAGGATTGTTATTAAGAATCGGCACCTGAAAGTTAGGAAACACATGATTCCAATCTGACGGCAAAGAAACACCATCACAAAACAATTGCACACAGTAGAACCATTATGAAAACCCGCATTAGCTATTGAGCGAGACGAAATCTTATCATGTAAAGGGCTGAACTCACACCAATTATCATGCCAAACAGAAACAGAAGAATCATTACCAATCGGAAACTAGAAAAAATTACGAATTACCGGGCGAATTTGTAGCAACTTTCGCCAACTCCACAACATATTACCCCTGCACGGAATCTCCCAAAAATTTATACTTTTAATCTTGTACATATGAATCCATTGTACCCAAAGAGACTCCTTTCTAGTAAGCAAATTCCAAATATGAACAGACATAAGAGCAATAGTAAAAACCTGGAGACGCCTTATACCAAGACCACCCTCATTTTTCGGTAAGCAAACAATCTCCCAAGCAACTTTAGATCGGCCTTTCTGTAAACTCCCTTGAGACCAGAGAAAACCACGCAAGATTTGTTCGATTTCAGCAATAACACTTGAAGGGAGCATAAAAACCGTAGACCAGTAAACATGCATACTCGACAAAACCGATTGTATCAGTTGAAGTCTTCCAGCGGAAGATAGAAATTTGGACTTCCAATCGTTCACCCTATTTTTGACTCTTCGATCAGCTCTTTACAATCCTTGTACACTAATCTTGTAGAAACCAATGGAACACCAAGATACTTAACTGGCAGCATTCCTTCTTCAAACGGTAAAACATTCAAGATAGCAAGCTTTACATGGTTCAACACATTGCAGAAATACGCCCTGCTCTTAGGTAAACTAGGAACTAGACCAGAGACATCTTTGAACTCCTCTAGCGACTCCATTATAACCCTTGCTGACTCGACATCACCATGTAGGAATATAATCAAATCATTTGCAAAACAAAGGTCAATAATATCTAATCGATCACATTTAGGATGAAATGTGAAACTATCAGAAGATGCCTGACACGTCCCAAGGTGTATCAATATACCAAAGTATATTGTACACATAACAGTTGTAGAGGGGGGTGAATACAACTTAATTCGATCTTTACAAATTTTTAAGTACAAGTTTTAAAGACTCAGCTTATTTATAAATTATATAATGAACATGAATCAATAAAACAGTAAAGCAAGTAAAATAAAGAAACATTCTTCAACACAGATTGTAATTTTCAAAGTAACTCTTTATTAAGATATAATCTATACAAAGAATTACAGGGTTGTTGCGGAAACAAGATAGCCTACAGATATCTAAACAACCCTCTGAAATGACAAATTACAATCAACAAGTTTCTACTTAAGAGAATCAGCCCAAGCTGATCTCAAACAGGCTAAGCTGTGTATAAGAGCAACGAAAACTTATGTGAAGATTGATTCTCAGGAATGCCACACATATGCAATCAAGGAACGGGTTGTGTAAGTCCCAACTCAATAGATGGCACTACCTGAAGACACCTCTATGTCGATGGTGGAGTTACTTTGCAATATATGCACTGAACTGGAGACGACCAGTTGCAGTGTGTATATACCAAGTTCTAGATAGATTACTTATATAAATGACAATAAGTAAAGAACAATGCAATAATACAAATAACTTGTAAAGTAACTTGATGAGACAATATGTAATTTTCAATGTGTAATTTATTTATTGATGTTAAACAAATTACAAGGTTGTTGCGGAACCAAGATAATACAAAGAATGTAAATATCCTAACAACCTATGAAATACAATTGATCTACACTCGGAATTTCTCAAGACAATCGAAACACTTAAAGTTGTGAAATGTTCCTTTTAGCGATTGAGAGAATATTGCACAAGTTCACCAAGAATATTGCAAGTTTGCAAAGTGTGAAGTGTTTGTATGTTTTCACTTTGTGATTTCAAAACACTTAATATTCTTGTTGTGCAATGACTTGTATTTATAGGCAAAGTTAACATTGGGATGTTAACTTTAGCCGTACAAATGTGGTTGAGAGCATTTAAGGAATAGCATTTAATTCCTTAAAAAGCAGTGTAAAGTCGCATGATAAAGCAACTTTACATAACCACCTTTATGTACCTTTTATTACTTAAATAATAAGATAAGGCTTATTATCCGGGTAAAGGTACATAAAACATACAAGTCAATTCCTCGTAATCAGTGTAAAGCTTTGTAAGGGCTTTCCACTGATGGTCTCCAGTTTGTAACTGACTAGAATGTCAACTGGGCTCCTCTGCCATTGCCATTCTCTATCTTCCATTTGTTGTCTTCGACTTCAACTGGAATGATTCTTCAACTTGGTCAGTTCTCAACTGGAGGAAGTCTTCAGTTGCGTTGACTGTACGGTGCAACTGGACTTCAATATATTTCTGGACAAATCTTCTTGGTCACCAGTTTCACTGGTCTCCAGATGCAACTGGTGACTGGCAAGTGTAAACTGGTGACTGGACAGTTCCAGGTGAACTGGTCCTAACAAATTCCCCCTATTTGTCTAGAAATATAGGCAAGTCTTTTTCAGTTCTTGTATCTGTACAAGTGTGAACTGGAGAGACTTGTTCGATTAAATTCTATCTAAGTTTCTAAGGCATTTTTATAGATCAATAAATGCCTTAGGTTTTTCTTTTAGGTTTGTTAGATTTTAATCTATTATCTACCTTGTGGTTACAAACTGGTAACTTCATTTATACAAGGAAATGAAATTTATACAAGTTATAGAATGTAAATACAAATTACAAGTAGATAACTGAAGAAAGAACTTAATGAGATGGCCCTTCGCCAGTTCTTCTTCTCTTGGTCACCAAAGAAATAGGCTGAGAGTCTTCAGGATCAATATTCAACTTTTGCTCAAGATTTTCTTTATGTTGAATTTTGCCCCTTAGAAAGTTTGCCCATGCTTTCTCAAACCTATTCTTTTGTGCCTTCGCATCCAAAACATTCACCATCTCCACCCATTCGCTGAACCCATATTGCATAGCACCAGGATTGTCAGTTTTAACCAGTGGCCCCCTGGTATAACTAACTTCGACTTGAAAAACTTTGGTGCATGGCTTGATTGTTACATTTACACCATTGATAGTACCACTATGTCTTCTGGTTGACATGATCTGGGAGTAGTAGCTTCTAGCTTCAGATTCATTTGTAATTTTTATACTCCCAGCACCAGCAGCCAGTACAGCGGACTTGATGTCTTCATTGGATACCTCGCCAGTTGGTTCAACGAATATGCTAAGGTCAGCATCTCTTGACAGTGGTCTCCTTGGTTGTGGAATCCTTCTTGGTGGATTCAAAACCTTCTTCACAACCTTCTTAACATTTGAAATACGTTTAAGAATCCCACTGGCCCTAATTTCCTTGGCCTTCTCCACTGAAATGTTCAAGCTTCTGGCATCGAATTCAGCTTCATCCTCAGGATAGTGTCTGTCCAGTTCTACATCAAGCATTTCATTCAACTGGTCAACTATCCTAAGATCATTCTTAATCCTAACATACTCCTCCTTAGTGATACCCAACAGATTGGCATCACTCATATCAAGCAACTTGATCTGCTCAAGATGTGCCCTGGCTTCAGCTTGGTTTCTTTGTTTCATCTTCTTTCTTTCTTTAATATCATTACCAAGTCTGGCAGTCTTCTGCTGTCACTATCTGAAACTGGAGGAAGTATATCAGCATTGCCAGTTTCTAACATTACATCAGTGGCCGGCTGAGCAGATGCATCACCAGCTAAACCTTTTCCCTTATCCAACACAACATTCCCCCTAACACCATCATCACCAGATCCACCAACTCTTTGCTCACCAGCTTCAGTACTGGTAGCCACAATCAATTCTCTTCCAGATGGAGTCCTTCCAGGTGCAACTGGTGTAAGGACTGCACTTCTTTCCCCCTTGGCAGCATCTAGACCTGCCCTAATTCCTTCCCATTCAGAGGGGTGAGATGGCAACCGGTCAAGAGGCTGCCATGTTTGCATGTCCTTGCACTCTTTGAAGATTCCACACATCATCCTAATGGACCTCCAAAGGTGGTTGGTCTCCTTTGACTGGGTCAAGACATTTGCAGTAACCTGTTCTTGACCAGTTTTCAATTCATTTAGATCT